>JAWDJE010000002.1:276622673-277222673 GCA_035047345.1 Bradypodion ventrale | reverse complement strand
TGGCCTTTCTGCCCTTGCTTAAAAGAATACTTGCAAAGTGGTTGCCCCATTAGCCACAAGAGGGGGTAAGCCCCCACTACCCCATAGAGGATTACCAAAAACAGATAGGCTGCCATCAACTTCTGCAGAACAAAAGCCAGGCTATGGGTACAGAGGAAAGTAGAGTAGCCTGTGAGGGTCTCTGAGTCCAGCCAGCAAGCATGCTTGAAGGAGATGGACCCTAAGCAATTGGAGGTGTAGCTTAGCACCGTTAGGATCTTTGCCAGTTTGAAGATGGTTTGTCCCATGTAAACCCTGTAAATCAGGTTAGCATCTTCAGTGTGCACCCTGAATCTGCGGATTTTCTCAAAGAGTGCCCGCCCTTCCTCTCTGTCCTTCCAGTCCAGAATGCGAGAGTATGAAGGTGAAATCAGTTGTTTTTGACACCCTCCAGCATCAGTGGTTTTGGGTAGCCCCTGGAAACGTTGGCAAGCCATTTCAGAAAGGGACTTGGAGGTCCAAGGTGTCTCAAAACATTTCAAGAGGATGGATAAGAAATGTTCAATCTTTGATGACGTCTTCGGGTATCGGAACCAGAAATTGCTGCTTGCCATCAGCAGCAGTGAGTTGGCAAGTGCAAGATAAGGAAAATACTTAGAAAACCAGGGCAAAGCTTTCTGATAGCAGGCATGGTTGATGTACAGGTACTGCTGGTAGTCAAGGCGGATTGAACGGCCACTGTTTGCGGCTGGAAACTCGTGATGTCTAGCTCCCATCTTGGGAATAGCTGCTGTGGTCTCATTTAGTTTTTTAGTCAGAGGCAAACATGTCACTTGGTCAACAGAGATGAGCAAAGTTGCTGATAGAAGAGAAACCATCAGCATTGCAAGTACCAAGTAATCCATCAGGACATCCCACCAAGGCTTTAGCATCTGGAACCGGGCATGGCTGTCATTGAAGAAGGTCACTTCTGTCAAGGTAAACATCCCTAGAGGGAAAAATAGGAGTTCAGTACATTGGTTTCTTTCCATTTCCCAATGACAAAGGAGCCTGTATGCTTTATTCAGGATTGAGACAGCTCTGGATTTGCAGCTGCATTTTATATTTTTAGAAATAGAAAATCAAGCTTGTTACTGGCATCTCAAGAGTTACTGCAAGTGAAACATGCTGGAATCTCACTAGAATGTCCACAGACCCTTCCTTCCATTGGAGGAACAAGATGGAAAGGTTTAGCTTTTGATTTTGCCAGTAAAAGGAGTGTTTCCAAACTCTATTCAAGGCATCTTACATATACTGTACATTAAAACCTCAGTTAACATAATTAATGTGTTCCCTGGGACGTTTCTTAAAGCAAAAACTACTCAACCCAAAATTCCCATAGGAATGCATTGAATGCAACTTCCCATAGGAATGCATTAAAAACCAAAATATGTTAACCAAAATGCATTCTGGGGGGAAATCCTTAAACGGAGCCACTATTTTCTATGGATTTCCTTTTGTTATGCGATTTTTATGTTAAATGTGCCATTTGTTAACTGAGGTTCCACTGTACCATGATTTCAGCAGTGGAAGGTCAGTTTTATTTTCCTTCTCCCCCATCCTTCAACGCATACACCTGGCTTTAGTAATTTTTTGTGAGAGAAAGAAACCATTTGAAGCAGAAGTATCTTACAAGTATCTTTCTAGAATCAGCTAATAATATCAAGGAGGCTTTACATCAAAGAGGGTAGCCCATCACATTATCAATGGTTCCTTTGATAAGATTCAAAAATACCCAGAAACGTACTTTTGACACACAAAAAAAGAAAACCAGCAAATTTAGAATCAATTGGTCTCTGGATTTCTCTCCTTTGGCCAATGATATTAAAAAGATTATACATAAACACTGACATATCCTTGGTGACATACCAGGATGCAATGATAAACCAGTTATAGGTTTTAGAAGAACCAGATCCCTGGACAATATAGTAACACATACTGAGTGCATGGCCAGACAGGGACTAACAGAATATTATATACAGTAATTACAGATGTCACAACTGTGTCATATGCAAATTTGTCTGGGAAACAAAGGCTGTATCCAGAAGTTGATTTCCATCTTAAAATCAAAAACTTTTCAAACTGTAATAGCATTAATTGCATTTATTTATGGATTTGTCCTTGTGGTAAGAAATATGTTGGAAAATCTTCAAGACTCATTGAGATACAAATTGGAGATCATAGGTCCAGAATTAGAAACCAGGTACAGTATTACAAGCACCTTTAGTCATGCACTATATCAAGGAGGGTCACACAGACGAGTATTTCAAGTTTGTAGTTCTTGAAGTGGTGCAACCTAAACCTTTTGGGAAAAAACAATATTGATACATTGTTGCAGAGAGAAGCATTTTATATTCACCATCTAAAGACTTTGGTTCCATCAGGTTTTAATAATAAGTTGGACCTTTCTTGTTTTTTATAATCATTTGCATGGTTTTATAATTCTGAGCATGTTGTCACTTTAAAAATTAAGCCATTTCTGCCTCTTTACTCTATCTTTAAAAGAAAAAGAAAATTATTTCTCATGAATACATCACTTGACACACAATATATATTACAAACATTATACCATATGTTTTAATGTCTTTAAGCTCATCGTGACAGGACGTACTCCTCCCTGAAGCTAGTAGACGCGTAAAAAACTCTTGGTATGTATTATGTTTAGATATCTTGGTTTAAGGCTCACAGCCAAACTATAATGTGTTCTCAGAGTGTATGATTTTGTTTTCATTCTATTGTCTACAGAAAGATACTTAAGATTATATCCTGATGAAGAAAAATTATTTTGAAAAACTGGCAATACCGTCTGGAACAGTTTTGATGATACATATGTTATTTCTTCACTCCTTCGCATTCTTGCAGTAGAAGATACTTGAAAGATACTTCTGCCTCACACGGGTTTTTTCTCTCATTTGCATCTGCACCATTTGGCCCTATTTATGTGTCTAGTAATTTTTTGCCTTATGAATATACCTTAAAACAGTATGTGTGCATTTTTGCCTGCTTTTGGTTAAACTAGTGAAGATATTACCCAAAGGATTGATCTGGACACTTTCAATGAATTGCTTCTTATGCTAAAATGAGGCTAAACTACTGTATTTGAGGCTGTTGGGAAACTGTAGTTATGTTTTTGATCTGGGATCTTAGAACACTTAAGAATAGTTTGGCCTGTCTGTATAATAAACAGGGTATTTCAACCTTCTGGACAATAAGTGTTTGCAAACTTTATTCGCCACAAGACTGGGTGTTTTAGAATAGAAATTGCACATCTATTTTTCTCATATTGGCATAACTAGTAAAAGTAATTGTTCTTTATTTCACATATTTCCTCATATCTCCACTAACATACTTCCCACTGCAGTTTGTGCCATCTTAATCATATAGGGCTAAACACAACATGATACAACTGAGATCTGCTCACAAAATGTGAGTTTCCCTTCCCTCTCAATCCACTCTCCTACAGCCTCCTGTGCACCCCTAAAATGTCTGGAAGAGTTAGTGGGGCCAGTATGGACAAGAGGCAAGGGAGAAGGGAATTTTTATTTTCTAGTGCTGATGGTGTTCCACTGGCAGAAAGATGTCACTGTATACAACCATAATATTTATATATTCTGCTATGGTGCTGTACAGCGCCGGCACTAGAAATTCCCGGGCCCCGTACGTGATGCCCCCACATTTTGGCCATGCCCCTTGGTTTCCTGCTCACGTGTGGTTTTCCACGCATGCAGAAATCTGTTTTTCCTGCCATCGCGCAGCCCCCCGTCATCGTCGGGCCTGTTTTCTGCGCATGTGTGGTTTTCCACGTATGCGCAGATTTTTCCCCGGCCGTCGCGTGGTCCCCTGTCATCGTCGGGCCCGGGACAGCACACCCGACAGTCCCCCTTTGATGGCGGCCCTGGTGCTGTATCATATTCTAATAGCAATTTTAATTTTTTAATAATACATTTTCTCTGAACTTCAGTATTATTTGAAATTCTATCAACTGCTGGTTTATTCTCTGACATTCCTTTATAGGTGAAATTGCAGTTAAAAATATTCAGGTCAGTGGATCTTTGTGCTGTTTAGTTTCTCTTGTAAATGTGAACAAGATAATACGCTACTGTGTTTATTTAAAAAAATGTATCTTAACAAATTATCCCTCCTCACAGATTTTACCAGTTAAATTCATGCCTGAATCCAGTCACTGATTTGAGAGTGATAAAGGTATACATAAAATATCTTAAATTGATCAGCAAACATTTTTTTTAAATTAAGTTCAAGGTTAAGTATTTTCAGCTGCTATTCTTGGTAAGTTTGATTATGCTATTTTATTATTGTTGCTCATTTTCTTGCCTTGTGTTTAGAATGACATTTTAGTTTACTTTGGCTTTTTAAAAAAATTCTTTCTAATGCTCTTGGCATAGAAAGTCAAGATAAAAGATACCTAAATTAATAATATTCAGTGCTGTGGGTTGCCCGCGGGAATAATTGGCCAAACCTTTCCCCAGGAGTTCGCCCGGCCTTCAACAGATCCGGGGACCAACCGAGCTTTGCAGGAAAGGCAATTGGGGTATGGGCTAGTTAGTTAGTTGGGGGGGGGGGGCGCAAATCATAAAGCCTTGGCTGATGGCTATGATAGAAACAGGGCAAAAACCAGAGATGGTGACTCTAAAGGAAAAACACAGTCCTGTAGCTTCTGGCTACAGATTAAGTTGGGCAAATAAGCCGCACCAGACAGCAGAACAAACTAGGCACCTGGAGTCAAAACACATAGGCTCCGAGATAGGGCAGGAACAATGGGTTTTGCCAGCTCAGACCTTAATTAGTTGTGGGTTGTCTATTAACCACAGGGCAATATCCAACTGCAGGTATTGTCTTGACCACCGGAAAATGCCACGTATGCAAGCCTTCTGTATTAGGAGGTCGCGCACATCCTACGCGCGTATCACCCCAAGGCAGGATAATAAATACATACCACCCGACCGAGATCAGGGCTGGACTTCACCGCACAATTGTCTCGCGTGTCTTCCTTGCGGCCAGCCACTCTTACATCTGGTAGCCATTGCAACAAGTGCAATGACAGATGGAAAGACAACTGTACATTGGGGGATTGTTCAATACATTTGAAAATCTCTGCAAATGATATAGAGAGGTTAGTAAAGACAAAGCATTGTTTTAAGTCCATGAGTTGGGGATAGGGGAACTAGTGGTCTTCCAGATGTGACAGGAATATAATCTACCTACTCCTAACCATCAGCCATGCTGCTTCAAGTTGACAAAAGTTGGAATATTTTTAGGACCTCAATTTCCCCATTGTTTTTATAGCTAGAGCAATAAAAAGCCCTTTTCTTATGTAAATTCCCATCATATCCTTGTTATTCAGGAATAAGGAATTTCTTAGAAGCCAAGGGCCATTTTTTAAGTTTACCAGGATCTTGAAGGTTGTACTCCCAAGGGGCAGGGCTAACTTAGTGCATCTTTTGATTATGTTTTTATAAAGCAATGTCATGAGTAGGCATTGTAAAGTTTGATATACTGTAGTGAGTTTTCCTTGTCTGAAAAATTAGTTTCACTAAACAATTTTTAAAAATATATATATTCAACAGTCCCCTTGTGACCTCTCATAGTCAAATATTTCTTGAAATTTAATGGAGATGGACATGATAAGCCCAGAGTGCTGAGGACTCCTCAAAACATAGAAAAGATACCTTCATACCCCCACCACCCCAAAATGACCTGGGAGATGGGGCCCCCAGAATGCAAGGGCCTCCAAAAGTGGGCCTTGGGGGGGGGGCTGCACGAAGTCCACAGGCCACATGTTGCTCACTCTTACTGTGACTTTATCACATCAGAAGCTGAAGTGGAGAATGTGTGGTTTGCTGTATAGCTTATAAAGTGTTCCCTTTCTCTCTCTCTTTCTTTCAAGTATTAAATCTTCTATCATAGCAGGGTATAGTGCAGTTGGGGTACCATGTGCCACCCCTAAAAGTGTCCCCTCTGTATACCCTCTCATTTGCAGATTGAAGAGGGCCTGTTGTGTCCCCTGACACCTCTCAAGGACACTTCAGATCATGGTTTTCCCCATGTGCATACAGACAATGCCAGAAACAAATTTGGCTCTGAGCAAGTGGAAACATTGCGGGTGGGGGGCAGGTAGCCCACCAGTGTCCCAGAAAGAGCTGATGTGGCCTCTCAACCCCTCCAGATTATGTACACATGTTTACTATAATGAATCAAGCACTCATGTAACTGGTACAGTGGAACCTTGGTTCCATTCCTATGGGAAATTCAGTTAAAGTAATTTTTGCTGTTAAGAAACGTCCCGGAGAATGCATTAATTACATTAACCGAAGTTCCACTGTATATGTAAAGGTTGCGATAAGATCCTGTTCAGGTGTAGATGGAAGAATGACTGTTATTTCAAGTACTGTACACACAAGAAGTAAAGGAACAAATGGTATCAATGACCTGTTGACATAGAACAAGATACTGTAGAAACAATTTAATAAATATATGGAGTGGCTTGCAGTTTATTGAGACAGGCGGTAGTTGTGGTCTCTCCTGTGCAGCCTAGTCCCCAACATGATTTTTTATTACCTTGATCATCTCCTTCGCACATGGAGCAGAAGTCCAAGTCAACTGAAATGACCCTGTCTAAATGGGAGGCTCCTCTTATGGCAGGACATGCTCCATCCCTGGTCCCTTTTCGGCTGCAGCGCTTAGCCTTTAGTCCTGTGCCACCCAGATGGCAAAGTGTTGCGAATATCTGCCGCTAGGCGGCGCTTAGGTCCCGGAGGAGACTGATTAATAAGCGATACGAGGCAAGGAGTCAGGATCAGATCAGTGCTTTATTGGAAAATACACACACCTTTTATAGGTCAGAAGGCAGGTAGAAAAAACCGTCACCAGTGATTCAATCAAGTTACCTGTTTAACTCAGGTTAATTGGGAAAACTCTTCAGGGGAAGTTAATTATGACAGGCAAACATTTGACAGGGGAAGCCCTATTGTTTCGGGCTTACCGGCTGGGCAAACATGGTCCCTGTTTGCGCCCGAGATTAGCGCCAAGCCAGGGGGAAGAATGTTTGCCTAATTATACACAGGAGATGCAGGAGATAGCGTTCTGCCTGTCTGGCAGAGCCGCTGGTCAGGTCACGTTAATTGGGTGAATCAAACCCTATAGCCCTATAATTTATTCACCCCCCTTGATATGGCTGCCCACAGAAGCCACCGCCAGGAGCCTTCTCACTCAAGCGGCCTCTGCCTGGCCGTCCCATGCCCAACGGGGCACGGGGAAACCATATCTCCCCTTACTTATTTATATTAAGAACCTGACCAGCGACCCTGCGCAGAAGCGGCACCAGCTGTTGGTCTGGAATGACGTCACGGGGTTTCCTTCTCCGGCGGCATCTTGAGATTAATGGGGGAATACATTGAGCAAGACAGCAGACTGTAATGCCTAGTATGACTACCCCCACCACTACCTGGATTACCGTCTGAAGCCACCCCCATGGGATCCACGACCACATCCATTTCCATAGTGAGCTCCACCAAGCCCCCCATGCAGAGCCCTCGGTGATGCCAGCCACTATGGCGTGAAGATCTGCGATCTGGCTTTGAATCTTACGAGAGTTGTCCGTAAGATTAAAGCAGCACATACCATGAAAAGACTCGCAGCCCAAGTGGTGAAGCAGTAGGAGGTAGTCGATAGCCGCTCGATTATCGAGAATGGCATGGCGAAGTTCCGCCTGCTCCTGATTGAGGAGCGCTATCGCTGAGGAGGTATGGTTGATGGCCTTTGCTAAACCGCAAGCCAAGCGACCAATCCTCTTTGCGTTGCCGACGGCTAAGCCTGGCACGCCAAAGACGCTGATTGCCAGGGAGAGATACTCGGCGGGTCTCATTACCCTGAAGCTGCTTTCACATGAGCTGTCTAACGTGGTAGTGCGAGTGTGCCGTATGAGTGAAGGGACATTAGATACATTGGAAACATTAGGAACATTGGGGCTTGGGGCAATCATATCCTTAGTGGGGAGCAAGAGTGTCAACCGGCTAATACAGCAAATAGCATCTGACATATTGGCAGGAATGTAATTAAACGTATACTGGTTACAAGTGAAAAACCATCCAGATGGTAGGGTGATATGTGCATATGCTGTGCCGCGTGGCACTGGGTTACTGCAAGTCCAATTGCCGCTGCCTACATTGAGGCATCGGCGTCGGGTTCGGCCGATTCCGGAGCAACCGTAAATTCGGCCACAGGTAGAGTTCGGGCTGACCGCCACTCGAGGAGTGTGGAGAGTGGCCACATCAGCCGGTAAGGTCATGGTTAGCCGCATCTCCCAACGGGCATATTCCGAGGAAGCTGTTGGGATGTACGGGCTGAAGAATCGCTTCACCAGCCAGTCCCCATCCCGGGGGTGTGCGCCTGGAGAATGGCACACCGGGATGAGGCAGGTGCTGAGGATTGAAGCAGAACCGACGTCCTGTCTGAGGCAAAAATCGGACTGGTTGACAAGGCTTGCCAACCTTTCCCAGATGTTGTACTGCATGCGGGCAGAAAGGTCTCCGCCCGGCATTAAATCGCTGGCCTCCAGTGAGGCGGCCTGAACGCCTCCCCCCAAAAGCAGGGAAAGGATCAGGATGATGGTGACTGCCATGGAGTAGGCATGGATCTGGGCGAAAACTGCAACCACGAAGCTCTCTGGTGTCAGCTCCTTCTCCTCGCACTGGATGGCATGCTGAGCATCATGGCAGAGGGTCTTGACCATCCCCCAGGTTATCTTCGGTGGTGTCGTCCGCGACCGTTGTCTCTCCCGGCGGGTCCCCTCGGTCAGAGTGAGGTCCTCCATCTCCGGGATCGGGCTCTGGTCGGTCTGTGTCCACGCCATGTGGTTCCAAGTAGGGCTTGACGCACCGAGCTGGAATCCAAACGACACCTGTAGGGGACATAACTGCAGCATACCCTCTTCCCCATGTTATGAGCGGCACCGGGCCCCTCCAAGAAGGGTCCGGTGGCACCCGGTACCGGACCATAGGTCGCGGGAGAGCTTCCGAACGGCGGAAATGCTTCTCCTGCGGCGTACAGTCCGAAAAAACATTAAGGTGATTGTAAGTGAACAATACCTTATTTAAGCAAAACTGTGCCTGTCCCTGTGATTTGGGGAGGGCTGGTGGCTCCCCCCTTTCTGTTTGTTTGTCAATGTAGGACTTTAGCGTCCGATTGACCCGTTCTACAATCGCCTGCCCTTGCGGATTGTAGGGAATTCCAAATGTATGCTTGATGTCCCATGTGGCCATGAAGGCGGCCAACTGCCTGGAGCAGTAGGACGGGGCGTTATCTGTTTTCACGTGCCGCGGCTTGCCCATCGCCGCGATGCAGGAAAGGAGGTGCTGCTCCACGTGGGAGGCAGTTTCCCCTTTCTGCACTGTGGCCCAAACGAACTGGGAAAAAGTATCAATACACACATGCATGTATTGCCATCTACCAAACTGCGGCACATGCGTGACATCCATCTGCCACACCTGATTGGCCTCTGTCCCCCGTGGGTTGACCCCCCACGAGGGCCCCCCCGGCGCCCCTGCACAATGCTGACAAGAGCGGACTATGCCTTGGGCTTGGGAAAGCGGCAGATTGAACTGTCGGGCGAGTGCCTTGGCATTTTGGTGGAAAAAGGCATGACTTTGGATCGGAGTAGTAAAAACACCCAAAACTGAACGTTGCTGAATTTCCTTTGCGTCCGCGTCCGCTCTGCTATTGCCCGCGGAAATCGGACCCGGTAGGTCTTGGTGACTTCGAATATGGGCAATATAGAGCGGCTCCGTGCGGTTTCGCAAATGAAATTGAGCGGTGAGAAACAGGCTAAGCAAATTCTTGTCTATCGCGGGAATGATGTAAGCTCCCGGTAGACTGTGCAGCAAATTCCTAACATACAGACTGTCAGTTATGATATTTAAACGTTCCTGGGCGAAGGTGCGCAAGGCAAGGTTCACGGCTGCCAACTCTGCCCGCTGAGCGGACTTCTGTGGAAGAGTTAGCAGCGTGCGCCAAGCTTCGCCCTCCTGCCAGGTCAGGACACCATATGTGCGTCCCCCATCGGTAAAAACTGTCTTGGCCCCCTGAAGTGGGACCAGCGAGAGCAATTCGAACAAGCTGACTGTGCCTGTCTGTAGTGAAATGAGCCTAGGATCTTTGGGCAAATGGTATGCTAAACTCCCAGTGAAACCCTCCAAAGCTATCGGAAGCGAATCACCTAGCTGCATTAACTGATAAATTTGTTGCTTGGTGAAAGGAACCACAATTTTGGCCAAATCATTTCCTGAAATGTCCCTAGCTCTCAGCCTGCCGCGGTAAATCACCGCGGAAACCAACTCTTGGGGCGGAACAATGTTCCATGATGATGTGTTAGGCAAGTAGACCCACTCCACAATTTTCGCTCCCTTCTCTGAGTCTATGCCTAGCGCCCCGGTGAACATGGATCCTGACCGTACGATGTACAAATTCAGGATCGGGGCATATGGCCCCTGGGCGATCCTATCCACCCACCTCTGGCTGAGAGCTTGGTTCACTCTCTCGAGCGCCAAGCGCGCGTCTCGAGAAATTTTTATCCGGTCTGCCGGCTGCTTACCTAAAGTTAGCAGTGAGAAGAGCGGTTTCAGAAGATCCGTATCCAATCGGAAATACGGTCTGGCCCAATTGATGTTTCCTAAAACTTGCTGTAACTCTACCAGGGTGACTGAGTCCTGTAGAGCTATCTGGGGTAAAACCGGTGCGGCAAAGGAACGGAGAAGCCGATGACCCAAGTATGAAAAGGGCTCGGTCTTCTGCACCTTTTCCGGGGCAATGAGTAGACCCTTGTCCCCCAGGCTGGCCTGGAGGTCAGAAAACACTGCGCTACCGAGTTGCGGCAACGCTACTAAAATATCGTCCATGAAGTGACACACAATAGCTTTAGGGTAAAGGCTTCGGAACTTTGCCAGCGCATTGTGAACATAAATTTGGCACAGGGTGGGCGAATTGAGCATGCCCTGTGGCAAATATTTCCACGCGTAACGCTGCGTGGGCTCGCTGTGGTTCACAACCGGCACTGTAAAGGTGAACCTTTCCCGGTCCCTGGGGTCTAAGGGGATTGTATAAAAGCAATCCTTGAGATCTACAACTAAAATCTCCCACCCCTCGGGAATCATGTTAGGATTTGGGATACCGCATTGAAGCGGACCCATCGGCTGAATGCATTTATTGATCTCTCTGAGATCGTTGAGGAGTCGCCACTTCCCCGACTTCTTCTTAATAACAAAAATTGGCGAATTCCAAGGACTTGTGGACTGTTCTATGTGTCCTGCGTCTAGCTGTTCTTTGACTAGTTGCTTGAGGGCAACTAATTTCTCTCCCACCACCGGCCATTGTTCTACCCAGACCGGAGTATCGGTGAGCCATTTAAGTGGCAACGCCATTACCCGAAGGTAAGGGTGGCACCGTACTGCTGGAGAATGTCTCGCCCCCAAAGATTGACGTGCACGTCAAGAATGTGTGGCCGAATCACCGCCGTGCCGTCAGCCCTTGGGATTGTGACTTCTACCCACTCTCGGCTCCTAAACGCTTCCTGAACGCCACCTACCCCCCACACATCGGAGACCGGCTCAATGGCCCACTCCCTCGGCCACTGGCTTCTGCTTATCACGGTCACATCCGCTCCGGTATCGAGTAACCCTGAGAACACTCTTGTTCAAAAATACCTCGATAACGGGGCGCTGCTTCCACTCAATGTTGGTCTCCACTGTCGCTAAGACCTGGTATCCTTGCACTGCCTCACTCGCGCTCGAGCGGTCTGTTGAACCGGGCTCTGAGCTGTCACCAAACCTTCTCGGGTTGCCTGCTGGCGAGTGACAAGGAACCATGATCAGTTGCGCTAAGGTCTCTCCCTTGTGGATAATTTGGGGCAGGTGTGTCCAAAGTTGGACCTGGAGAACGCCTGAAAAATTCGAGTCAATGACTCCTGGAATTATGAAAATTCCGCGTGCTCCAGCTACACTACGGGGCAAAACTAAGCCTATAAAGCCTCTGGGTAGGGGTCCCATGTACTGAGAATCGACTAGATAGACTGTGCCTGGCAGATCGCATGTAACGTCCGCCTGGCAAGCCAATTCTAGCCCTGTGCTACCCTTGGGGCTGGCCTGTGCCCTAGTAATGTCTGGAATGTGCCTAGCACCTAGTCTAGTTCTGGGGAGTTCTGGATCTGGTTGAAGGAAGCCTCTGTTTGGACTGGGGCCAGAGACATGCCCGGATTCCGGTTTCCCGAACTCGGACAAAACCTGGCCCAATGATAGCCCTTTTTGCACTTCGGGCAGGGGGTGTTCGGAGCCTTGGGACGGCCGGACTTTTGTCCGCCTCCCTTGGATCGGCACTCCCTAGCGAAGTGTCCGACCTTGCCACAGGAGTGGCATGCCCCTTTGGTCTTGCCATTGCCATGAGGTCTTTTCCCCCCCTGCACCGCTGCCGCTAGCAGACCCATCTTGTAAGAGTCTGTGCCAACGTCGGAACATGCTCGGATCATGTCCGTTAAGGTTATGTCAGGGCGATTGCCCAGGGACTGCAAGATTTTACGGCAGTCCAAGTTGGCGTTGTCCTTTGCTAGCTTGATCATGAGCTCTTGCTGGGCTTGCTCATTATCAATCTGCCTGCTAATTGCCTCCTCCAGGCGATTGATGAAGTCCATGTAGGGCTCCTGGGCTCCCTGCTTAATAGCGGTGTAATTTTTGGCCGTTTTGCCAGATGCCAGGACCTTGAAGTATGCCCTATAGGCAGCTTCGGCTGACATCTCTAGGGTGGCGAGAGGCAAGTTGATCTGAGCGTTGATGGGCTCAAAGGCACCTGAACCATATAGCTGGTCAGGAATTACCGCGCCTCCCATCCTAGCAGCCCTGGCCTGAGCCTCGAGCCGAAACTCGCTGTCCCAGATCATGTACTGGCTAGGGGTCAGCATCATCCTCATGACGGCTTTCAAGTCATGAGGAATCCACATGGTGGTCTCGCACACTTGCTGAAGTGTGCCTCTGGTAAAACGACTTTGGAGCCCTGTCTCTGAAATTGCTTTCCGTAAAGCCATGAGAAGCTTGTACGGGACTGGGGAATGTACTACCTGCTGTGCGCCCGTGAGCGCGTCCATTTCTAGACGGATTGGACAAATTTGCCTAAGTTCAGCTAGCTGTTCTACTGACAATTCCCCCTTCTTTAGCTCAATCTCGGCGGTGCGCTGAAGGGCACTCTTAACAACTAGGGAACCTGGAGCTGTCAGAGAAGTGCCAGCGCCTCTCATTTCTTGCGTTCCTTCAGTGACGTCTGCAGCTGTCACCGCGGGAAGGCTCCCTACGCTGCTCTGCCGATAGCTAATTGACGGGTAGAGTGACGTGGGCGCAGTCGGTTCGACTGGCTTGTCTGATGGCTTTCCTAATGGGGGTTCTATGGCCTCTACCCGGACTGGCTCGATCTGCTCTAAGAGTCTCCTACACTTTCTCCATGTACTAACTATCCCTCCTGGAGCTTTCGGGGGTTGCTGAATGCAGTCTCCTATCTGATCCCAGAGCTTCAGGGTTAACGTACCTACTTCTGGGTAAAGTAGGCAGTGTTCCCTGAGGTACGCCAAAAGTCTCGCTAGCTCCCTGCTGTGAAATCGTAACTGAAAAACCCTGGCCAGGATTTTGAACTCTTCCTCACGAGTTCTTTGGCTAGCGGACGGACTTGGTCTATGAGAACAAGTCCCCATATTACCTGCAGATGGTCCTCTGAAGTTTCCTCCTCGGGACGAGTGCGACGCGTCTTGTCAGGCAACAGGTTCGGACGTCTAGTGTCTGGGGTAGACCTCGGAGCGTGGACCTTCCGCCACGGGCCCTTCTAACGGCCTCTGCGATGTCAGGGGCTCACAGCCTGCCCTGAGCGGAACGCGTTTCCCTCTATGGCAACCTCCTCGAAAGCGGGAGTAAGCTGTAGGAATGCCTCTCTGGAATGCCTCGCCGCAGGCCACTTCTCTGATCGGCTGGCTGCCGGTCAGAGTGCCGCGCTGTCCTCCGGGGTGACGGGTCGCGGTTCAAGCGTAGAACCGGACCGCGTGGATCGTTACTCACGAGTAGACCTCTCCGGGGTCCCTTACTCACGAGTAAATCACGTCGGGGTCACCAGCTGTTGCGAATATCTGCCGCTAGGCGGCGCTTAGGTCCCGGAGGAGACTGATCAATAAGCGATACGAGGCAAGGAGTCAGGATCAGATCAGTGCTTTATTGGAAAATACACACACCTTTTATAGGTCAGAAGGCAGGTAGAAAAAACCGTCACCAGTGATTCAATCAAGTTACCTGTTTACTCAGGTTAATTGGGAAAACTCTTCAGGGGAAGTTAATTATGACAGGCAAACATTTGACAGGGGAAGCCCTATTGTTTCGGGCTTACCGGCTGGGCAAACATGGTCCCTGTTTGCGCCCGAGATTAGCGCCAAGCCAGGGGGAAGAATGTTTGCCTAATTATACACAGGAGATGCAGGAGATAGCGTTCTGCCTGTCTGGCAGAGCCGCTGGTCAGGTCACGTTAATTGGGTGAATCAAACCCTATAGCCCTATAATTTATTCACCCCCCTTGATATGGCTGCCCACAGAAGCCACCGCCAGGAGCCTTCTCACTCAAGCGGCCTCTGCCTGGCCGTCCCATGCCCAACGGGGCACGGGGAAACCATACAAAGACACCCTTTGCTTCCTGTTCAAATAGAGTCTACCACCAGGAGTGCCACTTGCCCAAAATAGTATGAAGACCTGGCCAGATTGGTGCCAAGTAATTAGTGGTTAAGATGACAAGAAGGTGAGCAGGTCAGCAGTTCAAGACCCGAGTGCTTCATGACAAAGTGAGTTCTCATCTCTGTCCCAGCTCCTGCCAACCTAGCAGTTCGAAGGCAAGAAATTGCAAGTAGATAAAATAGCACCACTTCAACGGGAAAGGTAACACAGTTCCGTGTGCTCCGGTATCTAGTCATGCCTGTCACATGACCACAGAAACATTTGCAGATGCAGACAGCGCTGGCTCTAGCTGTAAATGGAGATGAGCACCACACCCTAGAGTCGTATATGACTGGCTTTCAAGCAAGGGTGACCTTTACCTTTACTAAATACTCAGCTTTGACCACGCAATCCCAGTCCTCCCTGACCTCCCTCCCTGAAGCATGAATGAAGTATCACTTAACTACTGTTGCTGAGATGTAGAAGAGGCTCTGTGCAAACATAAATTAGAAGTGCAGTTTTAATATGCATAGACCCAAGTTGTGTGCTTGAGTTAATCCTCCCTCTGTATTTCCCAAGCGCTGTAGATCCTCTGAGTAAACCCTGCCTGATTTCTTTTTTCCGCCTCCTTACCTAGCCTTAGTTTCTTACCTGAAAACCATCTGGTGCTTACCCTGCCCACAGGTTTTTGCTCTTCACTCCAGGGCTATCTTCCTCTCAGGGCCTCTCTCCCCTTTGGTTGTGGTTTTCGCTTGCACACATTTCATTGTGGCTTTCTGTGCAAAAGGCTTTAAGTCTGTTTCCATGGTAGCTACATGCAGAAGGAAAAGCTTGGAGGGAAGGCGGAAGAGGGCGTGGAGTGTTGGTTGGGTTCCCAGGACTCATTTGCTTTCAAAGCCATTACTATGGATTGTGACAAATTTCCTCAGAGTTCTTTCAGTCTTTTTCCTCTCAGCAATGTACAGGGCAAGCAAGGAATAAAGCAATTTGCTAAAGTAGCTTACAAATTAATCAGAGACATAATTTTTGTTTCATTTCCCTACCACCTTTCTCCCTAGGAGCTTAAGGAAAGCTCTTTTACTACCTTTATCTTCACAGTTTTGTGAGGTAAACTCCTCCTCTGAGCATATGGTATTAATGACTTCAACAAGTTGGAGCCGGGGTGACTACTTGGTCATTTGTCATGCTGATTGGTGCACTTATTTTGTTGACCATGAGATGATGTAACTGCAAGACCAAACTAGCCCACTCCCATAGCTTTTCCTTCTTCTATTTTTCTGGGCCCTTGTCAGGGATGAATCTTTGGTTAGGTTTGCTCTCTTTTGGTTTGTTTCCAGTATGTGTGATCCCTGGGATAGAATCAAAATGGAGCTTCCTGTTTGCAATTTCGAGTTGGTTTCAATTTCCCAATACCATTACAGTAAAACCTTGGATAAAGCTAAAACGTGGTTCCACAAGTCTTAGCGTTATCAGATTGTTAATGTTATCTGATACATGCATCGGATAATGTTAAAATCCTATGGGATGAATCGCATAACGTTAAAACTCCATAGAGATACATTATAACCGGCACAGGCTTCAGTGAACGTTATGCGATGCATCCCATAGGATTTTAACGTTATGCGATGCAATTTTTTTCCAGATTGCTTAACATTATGCGGTTTTAGCATTCTCTGATGCAAACGTTATCCAAGGTATTACTGTAGTTGTCTAAAACAAACAGCCCAACCACTTAATGAAACTGGGAAATTAAATACATCTGTTCCTATGTCCTGCAGAGGGAAGAGCCAACATTTTTTAAAAAGCCAGTTGGAGCAGTGCTGATCTGCTGTAACTTTTAGAAATTAAAAGTTTCCTCCCAGAAGCAGAAGACAGGAAGGGGCAAGAAGGGGCCCTGCCACCACCACCACCCACACACACAAAGGCAACTGAAGCAGGGCATTTGGAGGCTGTTTTCATTGGGGCTGGAGGCTGTAAACTGAAAGACAGAGGAGAGGAGAATCAAGCTGCTAAGGAGGTAAAGGTAAAGGTTTCCCTTGCTCACAAGCCAGTTGTATCCGACTCTAGGGTGCAGTGCTCATCTCTGCTTCAAAGCTGAAGAGCCAGCGCTGTCTGCTTCTGCAGACATTTCTGTGGTCATGTGGCAGGTATGACTAGACACCGGAGCACACAGAACGCTGTTACCTTCCCATCGAAGTGTTCCCTATTTATCTACTTGCAATTTCTTGCTTTCAAACTACTAGGTTGGTAGGAGCTGGGACAAAGACGGGAGCTCATTCCATCCTGCAGTACTTGGGAATCAAACTGCTGACCTTCCGCCTCCCAGTCAAGCTAAGGAATGGAGAGCAAAAAAAAAGCCATGGCAGGATGTAGAGCAGAAGAGTAAGGTGGAAGTTGCTTTTGTTGTTGTTTTGGACCAAAGAGTCACTTGAGGTGCAAAGATTGCAACATATGGCATACTGGATCTCTACCTGACCTGAAATGGCCCTATTGCAATTTGTTCTTTGTAATATTTTGCCTGACAAAAAGATTTTGAGAGTTCAAAAGCTTGCACAATATCTTGTGATTTTTTTTAGTTTATCTGTGGGTGTTAGGTTATTGATCCAATTAAAGTTTTGGATTTTAAAAAATGCAGCCAACATGGCTGTCTGTGTAAATACAGGGTGTTCCTAAAGTTGCCATACATAGTAACAGTTATCACGTGTTCACCATGATGGGGAAGAAGACTTTGTGTGTGCATAGAAAGAGATGGCCAATGATGTAGACTATTTTGTAAGATTTTGTGATTAAGATTTAGCTACATTTTGAGGTACACAGAAGGAGCCTCCTTGAAGATTGTGGTATTTTTTGAACCAAAACCGGGCCTATCCAGAAAACCTGTGCCAGCTAATCTTTCTCACACTAGGTCAGATGAAAGGAACTGCAGAATGAATTCACCAAGAGGTGGTTTCATTTTGGCAATTTCAGGACATGGAAGCAGCAGCTACAATTTCCCATTTTCATTACATATAGTGGTTTTGGAGGCACCCTGTAATTATGAGATTCCTAGTACCACTTCCTTATCTAATTGCATTTTGAAAGAAATGGATTTACTCTTGTCACACAGCTGAGATTAAATCCTGGATTTTGAGAGTGCAAACCCTTCATGTATCCCTTAATCCTATTCTTTTACCTGGGGGACACATCTGTACCATTCCAAGTAGTACTGTTAAGTAGTTTTAACAATAGTCTTGTAGCAATTTAAAGACTAACAACTTTTATTTGGCATAAGCTTTCATGGACTGCATCCCATTCCTTAAGGAGCATATGCAGATGTGCATCTGAAGAAATGAGATGCAGTCCATGAACATAGGTTAAATTTTTCTTCTTCCGTGTCTAGACCAGATGTGAAACTGCCAAAATGAAGGCACCTTTTGGTGAGTTTGTTCTGCAGTTCTCTTCGCCTGTCCCAGTGTAAGAAAGATTAGTGGCTGTAGGAATCGGGGCCGTAAAGCGGCCCTTGAGGTCCCGGAGGAGACTGGTCAAAGGAACGACACGAGGCAAGATGGAGCGAAGACCAGTGATTTATTGAGGGAGAATCATCAGTATATATTATGCAGAAGGCTGCGCATGGTAGGATGGTTATCTGACAGAAAATCACATCACCCATTTACCCGGGTTAATTGAGAACCTCTCTTGGGGAAGTTAATTAACTCGGACAAACACTGACAGAGGAAGACTATTGTCTGAGGCTTAAGCCAGAGTAAACATGGCTTCTATTTGCACCAGAGATTAGACTGAGACTCGGAGATGAGTGATTTACTCTAATGGGTAACAAGGTTAGATATTTGCCCTTTCAGCAGAACCGCTGGTCAGGTCAAGGAATTGGGTGAATCAAACCCTGTCATTTATCCACCCCCCTTAATTTCTCTGCCCGCAGACACCACGAGCCAGGAGTTTTCTCTACCGTAGTGGCCTCTGCCAGGGCCGTTCCATGCCCACCGGGCGTGGGGAAACCACATCTCCCCTTTAAATTTCATTTAAGGACCTGACCGGCGACTCTGCGTAGGAGCGGCATCAGCTGCTGAGCAGGAATGACGTTTCGGGGTTCCTTCTCGGGGCGGCACTTCGAGATCAGTGAGGGAATACATTGTGCAAAGCAGCATAATGCTATGCCTAGTATAATCACCCCCACAACCACCTTAAGTACTGTCTGGAGCCACCCCCATGGAATCCACGACCACATCCAGCTCCACAATGAACTCCACCAGGTTCCCCATGCAGAGCCTTCTCTGATACCCTTGACTATGGTGTGGAGGTCTGTGAGCTGATTCTGTACTCTGCGGGAATTATCAGTAAGGTTGAAGCAACACATACCATGAAAGGATTCGCAACCCAAATGATGGAGCAATAAGAGATAGTCTATGGCCGCTCGATTGTCGAGAATGGCATGGCGAAGCTCTGTCTGCTCCCGGTTGAGCAGCGCTATCGCTGTGGAAGTACGGTTAATGGCTTTGGCTAATCCGCAAGCCAAACGACCGATCCTCCGAGCGTTGCCGACGGCCAAGCCGGGCACGCTGACTGCAGCCTGGTTTTTCAGAGCTGTGGGTCTGAATCCAGACTGCTTACTGTAGCAAGGTAAGATAATGAGATGTGTCATTGATACTGTGACCTGGGGTGACTCTAAGCTATCTCTGCAACCTCTGGTGTTGTGCAAATGTCTTTCTAGCACCTATGGGGAGGTGTGAAGATAAACTGGGGATTACCGGCTACCGGGTGCTCAATCTTTCCAAGCAATGGGCCGGTGCAAACATGGGCCGGTCTGGCTTCCTTTGGTGGAAGCTGGCCGTTATTAACAATATACAGAAATTCAAGTGTCCCTTGCAAATCCCAACTGGAGCATTGTACAAGACATGAATAAATAAAGAGCAACTACAGATAGCAATCAGCTTCTTGAGGATGAGGCTTCCCTTCTTGGTGGGGTTTCATGTGTAACTTGAGTTTGGAAAAGTCTTGTTTTGGGGAGCACTGAGTATGCAAAATGTTCATAGAAATGTCTTTGGAGATGTAAGTCATAAAGGAAGACGGACAGCTGATGACATCCAGGACAGTGACTGGTGCCGCTCTTTGCAATCATCCGGGTCTGACTCTGGCCTCTGGGACCTGCATGGGGAAGAGACTTGTTCGGGAGATAAAAATTCTGAAAGAGTTAGTTAGTTTTTGCACTTATAGGATAGCAATTGCTGTGCAACTATGGGACGTTGTTCCCCCCCTTTCTGTTTTATTTATCAATGCAGGACCTAAGCGTCCGATAGACCCGTTCCACAATCGCTTGCCCCTGCGGATTGTAAGGAACGCCAAAAGTGAGCTTAATATCCCAGGTGGCCCTGAAGGTGGCCAGCTGCCTGGAGCTATAAGCTGGGGCGTCATCGGACTACGTGTGCCGAGGTTCGCCCTTGGCCGTGGGAAAGGAGATGCTGCTCCACATGGGGAGCCGTTTCTCCCTTCTGTGCTGTTACCCAAACAAACTGGGGGAAGGTATTAATGCAAACGTGCATGTACTGCAATTTGCCCAAATGTGGGGCATGTGTGACGTCCATTTGCCACACCTAGATGGCCTCTGTCCCTCGTGGGTTGACCCCCCCACGAGGGCCCCCCCGGTGCCCCTGCACGATGCAGGCAGGGACGGACTATGCCTTGGGCTTGGGAAAGTGGCAGGTTGAACTGCCTTGCGAGCGCTTTGGCATTCTGAATTGGGAATGCATGACTCTGAATTGGAGTTGTGAGGAGCAAACTTAGCAAATTTTTGTCTAACGCGGGAGTGATGTATGCTCCCGGTAGACTGTGAAGCAAATTCCTAGGAAACTGGCTGTCAGCAATTATGTTGGAGCGTTCTTTGGCAAAGGTGCGCAAAGCGAGGTTCACGGCTGCCAACTCTGCCCGCTTGCGGAAGAGTCAGGAGCGTGCGCCAAGCTTGGTCCTCTTGCCAAGTAAGAACCTAATATGTGCGACCCCCATAAGTGAAAACTGTCCTAGCCCCCTGAAGAGGAACCAGTGACATTAATTCACACAAGGTGACTGTCTGCGTTTGAAGCGAGACGAGTCTGTGGTCTAATGGCAAACCTTGGCGCATGAAGCGCCAGGCTTCCCTTGGGTAAATTTCTCAAGAAGGCCCCCTAGCGCACATCCATTCATGGTGTGCGTGCACACTTTTAGAAGGGTGCCAGATGGTGGCTTAGCCTTTTGCCTGTGCTTAGGCTAGCAGCCAAAAGGGAAGGGGTGGCCTAAAAATGCCTGTATCTGATTGAAGGTGTGACCTGACTGCACTCTTAACATGGTCCTAGGCAGTCCTGGCTAATGGGTGACACTCTGCACATGCTCGGGAGCTCAGGGACTAATCCTTCCTCTGTGCTCTGGAGTTTGCGAAATGTGTCTGCTCACTAGAGAGGGTGCTGTGGGCCAGGTGCCATACTTAAAATGACCTAAGACTTATTAAAGACAAGCCAACTATGACGTGCCAGCTGTAAGGAAATAATACACAATAAATGAAAAGACACACAAGTTAAACATTTCCAGCAGGGAGTTCCACTGGCAAAAGGAGGAAAGGGGGAAAGACAAGTCAGAAGTTAGCACAAGGAGAATGCAACAACTCTTATCATAACGAAATCAGATTAGGTCAGGTAACTAAGACAACCGGGTCCTCCTGTTAAGAAATAATTAACTCTGGAGCCTGTGAAAGGAAGCAATTTAAGGCTGTAGAACTAAATAGGAATTTTGTTCCTGTAAAAAGGTAAGCATTTTCTGAATATACAGAGCGCAAGAATGTTTGCATGCTTTTTCCTGTGAAAGGGGTACAATGAGTGAGTTACTTGCACAGATTAAAGTCAAAATACCAGAACAGTATCTTTCCTAAGAGAATGAAGGAGAGTTAGAGCGATTCTCAACCTGCGGCCAGATGTGGGCAAGTGGGCCAGATGTGGCCCATGTTGCTCCGCCATTACCTCCACCGAGCCAAGAGGAGCTGCGCGGCGAAGGAAGGGCAGGATGACTGTCCGGACGCCCAGAGCTGCCTGCGGCCCCGGAACTTTGGCCCCTGACTTTAAAAGGTTGAGAACCGAGGTTACAAGATGATAACACAATACGCACATGAAGACAATGCAATTCTCTCACTCCTAGTGAGATACGACTTCAAGACGCTAAGAGACATTCAAAAAACCTCAAAACACAGAGATGGGGGTTTGAGGAACACAGACGTAGGGAGGGGCCCCATCTGGTGAGGAAAACTCATAGAAGTGATTTTTGTTTTCAGATCGCGCTTCTGAAAAGAAAAATCTGTTTTCCTGAGTGGCAAAACCGGTTTCCAAGAGTGGCTTAATCCTTTGACAAAGAAAAAGTCTCAAGGGAGGAAGGGGGAATCACCCCGCCCTATTGCAGGTTAGGATTCCCCCCCCCCCTCTCCTGCCTAAGCTGCTAAGCAGGCAAGGCAAAGGGTTTTGTAAGGGTTTTGTACATCCTGCTTTCTCAAACCTTAAATAGTTCCTGCCCATGAGCAGAGTGCAAACTGTTTAACACATATTTCACAGTGACATTACCACACAGTTACACACAAGGGACACTTTTTCAGTCATACTGTGGTCATAGAGACAAGGCTTTTGCAATCATACACAGTT
Organism: Bradypodion ventrale; assembly: GCA_035047345.1. Classification (NCBI taxonomy): domain Eukaryota; kingdom Metazoa; phylum Chordata; class Lepidosauria; order Squamata; family Chamaeleonidae; genus Bradypodion; species Bradypodion ventrale. The sequence goes on along the minus strand of JAWDJE010000002.1, from coordinate 277,200,268 downwards.
CTTGCAGTCATACATTCAGTGATGCACCACACATACACACATTTATTTACGCATTCGCACATTCCTCCCCTGATCTGCAGCGTTCTATACTACACATGAGGAGATGGCTAATACACCGCTGGCTATTTACAGCCATCTGGGTGCTTCTACTTAGGGGCAAGTTTCTCTGGGCTACTCCCAAGGTGAGACAAGTAGGTTCTGCCTGTGCCCTGGGGGAACTCGGGGTACTATTGCTGGGATGGTTCTTCTGGCATAGCCAGGGCGATGGCTGCCTCCTTTCTAGCCTGGGCCTCCTTTCGAGTGCCAGCGTGGCCATTTGGTATTCAGACAACCTTTTGAAGATCTGCCTGGTCTAGACTGGCATTCTCTTCTAAGGTGTCTCATTTTACCACACTGGAAGCAGGTGCCTTGGGGTTTTGGCAGTGCTCTGCGCCTGAGTGTGGTAATGGGTCTGCTCTGGAGCCCTGCGTGGCCAGGGGCCGTGCAGATTTCCGTGAGCAGTGGGCGCTGAGCAGCCCTGCCTGAACGTGTGTCTGCCTTCAGATAGGCTGAGCACAGCAGTTGGGCGCTAGCTAATTGTGCCACTGGCAATTTCCCCGTGAATGGATCTTCCTCACCCATGCGCTGATTTTTCTTAATTGGCAGGGGACTTTTAACTGTCAGAGAAGCGCCAAGGCCTCTCATGCCATGAATTCCTTCAGTGACGTCTGCAGCTGTCACTGAGGGAATGCTCCCTACCCTGCCCTGCTTAAGCTGAAATGATGGATAGAGACTCCTTGGGGCTGATGGTTCTGACTGCGCTGGGGGTTTCTGGGTCTCTATCCGGACTGGGTCATCCTCTGCTGAGAGCTTCCTACATTTTCTCCATGTGCGAATTACGCCTCCTGGAGCTTTCGGGGGTTGCTGAATGCAGTCTCCTATCTGATCCCAGAGCTGAAGGGTTAACGTACCTACTTCTGGGTAAAGCAGGCAGTGTTCCCCTAGGTACACCAAAAGTCTCGCTAGATCTCCGCTGTGAAAACACAACTTAAAAACCCTGGCCAGGATTCTGAACTCTCCCTCACGAGTTCTTTGGCTAGCGGATGGACGCTGTCGCTGAGGACAGGTCCCCATATTACCTGCGATTGGGTCCTCGGAAGTTTCCTCCTCGGGACGAGTCGACGCGTCTGTGGCAGGCAATAGGTTCTGGCGACGACGCTTCTGGGTAGAGCTCGGAGCATGGACTGCGGCCACGGGCCCTCGGTGGCCACTGCGCTGTCAGGGGCTCACAGCTGCCCTGAGCGGAACGCGTTTTTCCCTTTGTTGCAAGCCGCCGCGAAAGTCGGGAGCAAGCTGTAGGATGCCTCTTCTGTAATGCCTCGCCGCTTGGGCCGTCTTCCCGATTGGCTGGCTTACCGACCGGGCTGCCGCGCTGTCCTCCGGGATGAGGGGACAAGGTTCTGGCGCAGAACCTGGCTGTGCTGATCGCTTACTCACGAGTAGACCGCTCGGGGGTCGCTTACTCTCGAGTAGATCACGTCTCGGGGTCACCAGATGTAGGAATCGGGGCCGTAAAGCGGCCCTTGAGGTCCCGGAGGAGACTGGTCAAAGGAACGACACGAGGCAAGATGGAGCGAAGACCAGTGATTTATTGAGGGAGAATCATCAGTATATATTATGCAGAAGGCTGCGCATGGTAGGATGGTTATCTGATAGAAAATCACATCACCCATTTACCCGGGTTAATTGAGAACCTCTCTTGGGGAAGTTAATTAACTCGGACAAACACTGACAGAGGAAGACTATTGTCTGAGGCTTAAGCCAGAGTAAACATGGCTTCTATTTGCACCAGAGATTAGACTGAGACTCGGAGATGAGTGATTTACTCAAATGGGTAACAAGGTAAGATATTTGCCCTTTCAGTAGAACCGCTGGTCAGGTCAAGGAATTGGGTGAATCAAACCCTATCATTTATCCACCCCCCTTAATTTCTCTGCCCGCAGACACCACGAGCCAGGAGTTTTCTCTACCGTAGTGGCCTCTGCCAGGGCCATTCCATGCCCACCGGGCGTGGGGAAACCACAAGTGGCAACACAAGGTTTCCGTTACCAGGGTACACCTGATTATGGTTCAAAAATACCACAATCTTCATGGAGGCTCTTTCTGTGTATCCCATAGGTTAAATAAAACTGGGTATTCTTTAAAGACCGTATGCCTTGTCATTGTTGTTGCTGCCTGCAGCAGACTACTGTGGCTATCCCTCTCAAAGTCAAGTAACTTTGGACTTAATGTCTATACAGTCTCTTCCAATGGGCATGTATATTACCTTATCTTTGAAGTGTCATACACTAGCCCTGGTATTTTAGGGCCTCTCTTCCTTAATTTACTGGTGTCAACATACCAGAAGATGTGGTTGACTGTGGTTCAGAAATTTGTCCTGATGATAGTTATGAAACTTGATTCCACATAATGAACAAATGGATCAGTCATTATCTAAGAAGTGTTGGCGCTGTCATGAAAAGATGGGGACTTATTATGCCCCACTCTCTCCTACTGCCAAGACAGAGCAGGCTTACTGCACAGAAGGAGCAAGGAAGGGAGAAGCAGAAGCATAGGTCAGAGAAAGCAGAGTTCAATTACCGGTCATTGGTTCAACAAGGTCCTAAGAGAGATCCAGGAGTGTAGTAAGTTTGCAGGCTAAAAGTCCAAAGTTACTAAACAAGAGTCCGAAAGGAGAATCCAAAGGCATCATCAGAATACAGGCTGAGGATCCAGAGTCCAGATTCGTCAAACAGAGTCCAGGTTTGTCAGACAGGCAGAATACACAGAGCAGAGAAATGCAACGTCTTTTCTGACAAAAGTCTTGCCTGGCATGGGTGGTTTCTTAAGAGTCCTCAAGCTCCAGATTCTCAGCTGGAGGTGGTCTCTTTAAACGAGCCCTTGCTTCTTTCCTTTGCACGTGCAGCTTGTTTCTCAACTGCAGGTGACATCTCTCTGAAGTACTTCATTAGCTCCACCTCCTCCTTACTGACACTTGAAGCCTTGGCGTGAGCTGGCTGAGCTGCTGTCAATTCCTGATCAATTTGATCAGCTTGGTCATGAACAGGCAGTTCCAAACTGGCATCAGGGTGAGGAGTAGGGTGGTCCAAAAATATTTTTCCATTTTTTATTCTTTGGGCCACCCCATAGTTTTGTTATAGTATTGACTTTGTGAAATTTCAGCTTTCTAGCTTTAGCATAAAGCAGTGCTCAAGATGTGATCTCTGCTGCCAGAAAATAAAGTTGAAAAGGTGTTTATAAGATAAAAGTGAGATTAAGACATTTAAACTATTGGGAATTTGTGTACAACTGATTTAGAATGAGTTCCTCAACATGTCATAAAGATGTCATTTTTCTACTCGGTTGTCAGGACTTGGAGCCATTAACACGTTTTAAACAATTTCCAACACTAAGACAAGTGCTATTACCTTATCACCAGCTCTTGAAGGTAACAAAAAGTGTGAGAGATTTTGCACATCTACTCATCGAGGAAGTAATAGAAGTATGGAAGAAATCTGGCATTCCGACTAGACAAGCAAAACACTGTATTGAAAAACTTGGTAAAATCCATAAAACTGGCTGCTTAAAAAAAAATAAAACACGAGCTTCTCAAGCGCAGAAAGATCAAGATAATACATTTATGAAAGAGCTAGATAAGCTGTTTGATATTGCCCATGCAGACGCCTTGAACTCAATTAAGATCGCAGAGGACATAGACTTTCTTGTTGATCAAAGAGGCGAGCGAAAGATGACCATGACTTCAGTAGATAAGATGCTTGAGAAACGAAAAGAAAGCGTTCCTCTAATTAAGTTAGAACATTCAAACTTTAACAACATAATGGTATAGAAATGTGTAACAAAATAAGAGGGTGGTATGACTTCCCAGTTGATTTTTATTTTATTTTTCCATGTAAAGATGGACCACCCTAGTGAGGAGCTGGCAGAAAGTCTTCCTGCCCGAATTCAGGGTCCAAGACCATCATACTTATATATATGTGGTGGGAATATAACTATGTACAGGTATTTTGGCTCAAAGTTGAAACTGAGATAAACAAAATATTGGGGAAAGTATAAAAATAACACTGAAAGAAGTGCTAATTATGGAGTTAGAAGAAGTAAAATTAGAAAAGAATGAATTGGATTTATTAATAATTTTCTTGACAGCCTCAAGACTGTTAATTGCAAAAAAAACTGGAAAATCAAATATACTTTTAAAATAGAAGAGTAATATTAAAAGGTGTGGGACATTGCAATGAATGATAAACTAATTGGGGAATTGAATTGTAATAAAGGTCTGATAAAAGTAAATCAGTTTTGGGGATATGGAGAGCTTTTATTGAATATTTAATATTTAATAAAAGATAATAAGGGATGTAAACCCGTACAAAAAACAATGGCATTTTGGAAAGAAAGTAACTAAAGATAAAAGAGTAATAAATGGTAAATTGAAATGAATAGGTGCCCCTTCCGGTGGTGGTAGCACACAGTTCTATTAATGTTTATATATATATATATATATATATATATATATATATATATATATATATATATATATATATATATATATATATATATATATATATATATATATATATATATATATATATATATATATATATATATATATAATTACACATTAAACAGTATATAAAGTATTAATTGAAGTATAGAAGCACATTTATCAAAGAAGTTAATTATGTTTATGAGAAAATGAGAAATTTAGTGCAAAACTATTGAAGCAAACTCATATTGGTATAAATATTTTTCTTTGTATGTTAAATTTTTGTATGTTATTTGTATGTTAAATTTTCAATAAAAATTTTAAAAACCTGAATCTACAGGGTGGTTCTTTTTTTAAAAAAATTAACAGGAGGTGGCAGCCACTGATTCCCTGCAGTTTTAAAATTAATACTACTGCCTTTCTTGTAAAAAAAGAAGCCCATACCTAATTGACAGCTTAATGGAACAAGCCCTAGAAAGTCACAAACACACACACACACTCTCTCATTTGACATGAAGAATTGGCTGTTTTCATTTTGTTTAAAAATCATAACTTTTACAGCCTCAACAGATTTTAAATTTTCATTTTGCAGCACCTTAAATAGTGGCAGCCACTAGATGGCAATAACAGGCAACAGAAGACTTAAGAGTTGACTTAAGAGCTGAAAAGGTAGGCAAGCGTTTGTGGGAAATAAATACACAAAATAAAAACAGTTTTAGAGGCCCACTTTAAGCAGAAATGGAAATCCAGCAGTCACCCAACATCAGTGGTGGGCTCCCAAAATTTTTACTACCACACTGTGGCCGTGGTATGTTGGACGTGGCTAGGGGGAAAGTCCTGCATTGCACCTGAATTAGGACTACTTTATTTCAAAACTTGAATGGGCAGGGCCAGCCAGAATTTCTTCTACCGGTTCGGGTGAACTGGTGCGAACCTGCTGATGCCCACCACTGCCCAACATCCAACCAGTTGAGCAAAACAACCAGTCTACTTGACCTCTTTCCATTTCATCACAACCTGGCCCTTTTACATCTGGGACAGTATCAATATGATTTGATATGATGCCCAGAAAGAATTGCATTAGTTCCACTAGACCACTTTGCTATACAATCTCTGTTTCATCTCATCTGGAAACCAGTGTGGTATCTTCTTCAAGCCTCTTTAACATGTAACTCCAGCTAAGGCATTTTAAAGACATTTAATGAGAATTATTTAATATTTAAAAGCTGGCTATATAGCTCAATATGCACTGCGGCGGCTCAACTGGTTAAAATGCTGAACTCAAAGACTTGAAGGTTGGAGTTCGATTCCCGAGTACTGCATGACGGAGTGAGCTCCCAGCTGTCCCAGCTCCTGCCGACCTAGCAGTTCGAAAGCTAGAAATTGCAAGCAGATAAATAGGTACCACTTCAGTGGGAAGGTAAACAGTGTTCCATGTTGAGGCATGCCTGCCACATGTCCATGATGAGAAGTATTTTATATTCACCGTCTGAAGACTTTGGTTCCATCAGGTTTGAATGAGTTGGAGCTTTCTTGCTTTTTATAATCATTTGTATGGTTTATAATTCTGAGCATGTTATCACTTTAAATAATCAAGCCATTTCTGCCTCCTTACTGTATCTTTAAAAGAAAAAGAAAATTATTTCTCATGAATACATCACTCGACACACAATATATATTGCAAACATTGTACCATATGTTTTAACGTCTTTAAGCTCATCATGATAGGATGTTTTCCTCCCTGAAGCTAGTAGACCTGTAAAAGAACTCTTGGTATGTATTTTTAGATATCTTGGTTTAAGGCTCACAGTCAAACTAAAATGTGTTGTCAGAGTGTATGATTTTGTTTTCATTTTATTGTCTACAGAAAAATACTTAAGATTATATCCTGACTAGCAGAGGTTGCCCGGCGTTGCCGGGCTGTTTAAAATGAGGTTTTTTTTTTATTATGGACCATTAGAAAGGCTGAGCGAAGAAAAATAGATGCCTTTGAGATGTGGTGCTAGAGGAGAGTTTTGAGAGACCCCTGGACAGCGAGAAGAACAAATAGGTCAATAGTAGAAGAGATTAGCCCTGAGTGCTCATTATAAGGTCAAATAGTAAAGATGAAGCTGAAGTATTTTGGACATCAAATGAGAAGAGAGGATTCACTTGAGAAGGCCGTAATGCTGGGGAAGGTGGTGGGCAAAAGAAAAAGGGGACGGCAAAGGATGAGATGGCTAGATGGCATTGTAGATACAATGGGTACGGAGTTGTGTGGACTGAGGAGGATGGTGTTGCCGGGCTGTTATAAACTGCGATCAGGTTTTGTTTTGTGTTGTTTTTTTTTGGGGGGGGGGATTAAAAAAAAGAACAAAGGATGATATATTTTTTCCTTTTTTTATTTTACCAAATAATGTTTTATAATGTGTCTTTTTTCAAGTGTGTGTTGGTGGTTAAGGGTGGTTTTGGGTGTGCACAACCACCACCACCCATAGAATACCACTCCAATCACCAACACACATATTAAAAATTTATGGCAAGGCAGGAGTGTCATGTGTGTGTGTGTGTGTGTGTGTGTGTGAGAGAGAGAGAGAGAGAGAGAGAGAGAAGCTGTGTGTGTGTTTGTGTGTGTGTGAGAGAGAGCTCATTAGGGAAAGGAGTAGAAGAGGAATGTGTGTGAGAGAGAGAGAGAGAGAAAGAGAATCTGTGTGTGAGAGAGAGAGAAAGAAAGAAAGAGAAGCTCTCTGTGTGTGTGTGTGAGAGAGAGAGAGCTCATTAGGGAAAGGAGCAGAAGAGGAATATGTGTGAGTGTGTGTGTGAGAGAGAAAGAGAAGCTGTGTGTGTGTGTGTGTGTGAGAGAGAGAGAGAGAGCTGTGTGTGTGTGAGAGAGAAAGAGAAGCTGTGTGTGTGAGAGAGAAAGAGAAGCTGTGTGTGTGTGAGAGAGAGAGAAACTGTGTGTGTGAGAGAGAGAGAGAAAGAGAAGCTGAGTGTGTGTGTGAGAGAGAAAGAGAAGCTGTGTGTGCATGTGTGAGAGGGAGAAAGAGAAGCTGTGCGTGTGTGAGAGAAAGAAGGAAGCTGTGTGTGTGTGAGAGAGAGAAGCTGTGTGTGAGAGAGAGAGAAAGAAAGAGAAGCTGTGAGTGTGTGAGAGAGAAAGAGAAGCTGTGTGTGCATGTGTGAGAGGGAGAAAGAGAAGCTGTGAGTGTGTGAGAGAGAAAGAGAAAGAAAAAAGCTGTGTGTGAGAGAGAGAAGCTGTGTGTGAGAGAGAGAGAGAGAGAAAGAGAAGCTGTGAGTGTGTGTGAGAGAGAGAAAGAGCTGTGTGTGTGTGAGAGAGAGAGAAAGAGAAGCTGTGAGTGTGTGTGTGTGTGTGAGAGAGAGAGCTCATTAGGGAAAGGAGCAGAAGAGGAATATGTGTGAGAGAGAAAGAAAGAGAAGCTGTGTGTGTGTGAGAGAGAAAGAGAAGCTGTGTGTGAGAGAGAGAAAGAGAGAAGCTGTGTGTGAGAGAGAAAGAGAAGCTGTGTGTGTGAGAGAAAGAGAAGCTGTGTGTGAGAGAGAAAGAGAAGCTGTGTGTGTGTGACAGAGAGAAACTGTGTGTGTGTGAGAGAGAGAGAGCTGTGTGTGAGAGAGAAAGAGAAGCTGTGTGTATGTGACAGAGAAAGAAAAGCTGTGTGTGTGTGACAGAGAGAGAGAAGCTGTGTGTGCGAGAAAGAGAAGCTGTGTGTGTGAGAGAGAAAAGCTGTGTGTGTGTGAGAGAGAGAAGCTGTGTGAGAGAGAGAAAGAGAAGCTGTGTGTGTGAGAAGCTGTGTGTGTGAGAAAGAGAAGCTGTGTGTGTGTGACAGAAAGAAAGAGAAGCTGTGTGTGAGAGACAGAGAAAGAGCTGTGTGTGTGACAGAGAAAGAGAAGCTGTGTGTGTGTGACAGAGAAAGAGAAGCTGTGTGTGTGAGAGAGAGAAAGAGAAAGAGAAGCTGTGAGTCTGTGTGTGTGTGTGAGAGAGAGAGCTCATTAGGGAAAGGAGCAGAAGAGGAATATGTGTGAGTGTGTGTGTGTGTGAGAGAGAAAGAAAGAGAAGCTGTGTGTGTGTGTGAGAGAGAGAGAGCTGTGTGTGTGAGAGAGAAAGAGAAACTGTGTGTGAGAAAGAGAAGCTGTGTGTGTGAGAAAGAGAAGCTGTGTGTGTGTGAGAGAGATAAACTGTGTGTGTGTGTGAGAGAGAGAGAAAGAGATGCTGAGTGTGTGTGTGAGAAAGAGAAGCTGTGTGTGCATGTGTGAGAGGGAGAAAGAGAAGCTGTGCGTGTGTGAGAGAAAGAAGGAAGGTGTGTGTGTGTGAGAGAGAGAAGCTGTGTGTGAGAGATAGAGAAAGAGAAAGAAAGAGAAGCTGTGAGTGTGTGAGAGAGAAAGAGAAGCTGTGTGTGCATGTGTGAGAGGGAGAAAGAGAAGCTGTGAGTGTGTGAGAGAGAGAAAGAGAAAGAAAAAAGCTGTGTGTGAGAGAGAGAGAAGCTGTGTGTGTGAGAGAGAGAAGCTGTGTGTGTGAGAGAGAGAGAGAGAAAGATAGAGAAGCTGTGAGTGTGTGTGAGAGAAAGAGAAGCTGTGTGTGTGAGAGAGAGAGAGAGAGAAAGAGAAGCTGTGAGTGTGTGTGTGTGTGTGAGAGAGAGCTCATTAGGGAAAGGAGCAGAAGAGGAATATGTGTGAGAGAGAAAGAAAGAGAAGCTGTGTGTGTGTGAGAGAGAAAGAGAAGCTGTGTGTGTGAGAAAGAGAAGCTGTGTGTGTGAGAGAGAAAGAGAAGCTGTGTGTGTGAGAGAGAAGCTGTGTGTGACAGAGAGAAACTGTGTGTGTGAGAGAGAGCTGTGTGTGTGAGAAAGAGAAGCTGTGTGTGTGACAGAGAAAGAAAAGCTGTGTGTGTGTGACAGAGAGAGAGAGAAGCTGTGTGTGAGAGAGAAGCTGTGTGTGCGAGAAAGAGAAGCTGTGTGTGTGAAAGAAAGAGAAGCTGTGTGTGTGAGAGAGAGAAAAGCTGTGTGTGAGAAAGAAAGAGAAGCTGTGTGTATGTGTGAGAGAGAGAAGCTGTGTGTGTGTGTGAGAGAGAAGCTGTGTGAAAGAGAAGCTGTGTGTATGTGTGAGAGAGAAGCTGTGTGTGTGTGACAGAAAGAAAGAGAAGCTGTGTGTGAGACAGAGAAAGAGCTGTGTGTGAGAAAGAGCTGTGTGTGTGACAGAGAAAGAGAAGCTGTGTGTGTGAGAGAAAAAGAGAAGCTGTGTGTGTGAGAGAGAGAAAGAGAAGCTGTGAGTGTGTGTGTGTGAGAGAGAGGGGGGGGCTGGCTTCCCTGGCTGGCTAGAGGTAAGGAAGCCCAGCAGGGGTGTGTGTGGGCTTCCCTTACCGTGGGCTGCCTTGTGGCCCGCAGTAAGGAAGCCCAGCGGCAGGGTGTGTGTATGGGCTTCCCTTACCGTGGGCTGCCTTGCGGCCCACGGTAAGGAAGCCCAGCGGCAAGGTATGTGTGGGCTTCCCTTACCGTGGGCTGCCTTGCGGCCCGTGGTAAAGCCCAGCGGCGGGGTGTGTGGATTGTGGGCTTCCCTTACCGTGTGCTGCCTTGCGGCCCGCGGTAAGGAAGCCCAGCGGCGTGTGTGTGTGTGGGGGTTCCCTTACCGTGGGCTGCCTTGCAGCCCGCAGTAAGGAAGCCCAGCGGCGGTGTGTGTGTGGTCTTCCCTTACCGTGGGCAGCCTTGTGGCCTGCGGTAAGGAAGCCCAGCGGGGGAGGATGTGGTCTTCCCTCACCGTGGGCTGTCTTGCGGCCCGCGGTAAGGAAGCCCAGCGGGGGGGTGTGGGCTTCCCTTACCGTGGGCTGCCTTGCGGCCCGTGGTAAAGAATCCCAGCGGTGGGGGGGGGTTGTGGGCTTCCCTTACCGGGGGCTGCCTTGCGACCCGCGGTAAGGAAGCCCTGTGGCGGGGTATGTGTGTGGGCTTCCCTTACCGTGGGCTGCCTTGCGCCCTGCGGTAAAGAAGCCCAGCAGCGGGGGGGGGGGGGATTTGTGGGCTTCCCTTACCGGGGGCTGCCTTGCAGCCCGCGGTAAGGAAGCCCAGCGGCGGGGTGTGTGTGTGGGCTTCCCTTACCGTGGGCTGCCTTGCGGCCCGCGGTAAGGAAGCCCAGCGGCAGGGTGTGTGTGGGCTTCCCTTACCATGGACTGCCTTGCGGCCCACGGTAAGGAAGCCCAGCGGCGGGTGTGTGTGGTCTTCCCTTACCGTGGGCTGCCTTGCGGCCCACGGTAAGGAAGCCCAGCGGGGGTGTGTGTGGGCTTCCCTTACCATGGGCTGCCTTGCGGCCCATGGTAAAGAAGCCCAGCGGCGGGGTTGGTGGTGGTTGTGGGCTTCCATTACCAGGGGCTGCCTTGCGACCCGCGGTAAGGAAGCCCGGTGCGGGGTATGTGTGTGGGCTTCCCTTACCGTGGGCTGCCTTGCGGCCCGTGATAAAAAAGCCCAGCGGTGGGGTGGGGGTGGGGGTTGTGGACTTCCATTACCGGGGGCTGCCTTGCAACCTGCGGTAAGGAAGCCCAGCGGCGGGTGTGTGTGTGGGGTTCCCTTACCGTGGACTGCCTTGCGGCCCGCGGTAAGGAAGCCCAGCGGCGGGTGTGTGTGGGGTTCCCTTACCATGGGCTGCCTTGCGGCCCGCGGTAAGGAAGCCCAGCGGGGAAGGGTGTAGTCTTCCCTTACCGTGGCCTGCCTTGCGGCCCGCGGTAAGGAAGCCCAGCGGGGGTGTGTGTGGGCTTCCCTTACCATGGGCTGCCTTGCGGCCCATGGTAAAGAAGCCCAGCGGCGGGGGGGGGGTTGTGGGCTTCCGTTACCGGGGGCTGCCTTGCGACCCGCAGTAAGGAAGCCCAGTGGCAGGGTGTGTGTGTGGGCTTCCCTTACCGTGTGCTGCCTTGCGCCCCGCGGCAAAGAAGCCCAGCGGCGGGGGGGCGGAATTTGTGAGCTTTCCTTACCGGGGGCTGCCTTGAGGCCCGCGGTAAGGAAGCCCAGCAGCAGGGTGTGTGTATGGGCTTCCCTTACCGTGGGCTGCCTTGCGGCCCGGGGTAAGGAAGACCAGCAGCGGCGGGTGTGTGTGTGGGCTTCCTTTACCATGGGCTGCCTTGCGGCCTGCGGTAAGGAAGCCCAGTGGCAGGGTGTGTGTGGGTTTCCCTTACCGTGGGCTGCCTTGCGACCCGCGGTAAAGAAGCCCAGTGGCAGGGGGGGGGTTTTGTGGGCTTCCCTTACCGGGGGCTGCCTTGTGGCCCACGGTAAGGAAGCCCAGCAGCGGGGGGGGGGGGGGGGGGCTGGCTTCCCGGGGACGCACCGGCTTTCACAGAGTTCTGCGCGCTCATGGCGCAGGACACTGGGGATTGTATTTTTTCATTTCTGCTTTCCCTTTGTGCTTCTTTTTTTCGTGCAGCTCGTTTTTGATTGGCCACACCGCGTTTCCCCACATTCTTTGTGCTCCCGCCTCTCAGCCTGATTGGCTGTGGCGCAGCACGGTGCAAAGAACTTTGAGAAATGAAATTGTTTCCCTTTTTTCGCGTTTGTGGGGCTGTTGCCTCACTGCCGCTTTACTCAATCCTTCGTTGACCTGCGGACCCAGTCCGCCCGTGTTCCCGAAGGATGAGTGCAGGCAAGTAGGGCCAGCCGTAGGAACCTATAGCAAGTTCCAACGGTTAACCTTTGGTTTTATAGGTTAAGATGAAGAAACATTCTTTTGGAAAAACTGGCAATACCGGAACAGTTTTGTGATATTTTATTTTTTCGCTCCTTCACATTCTTGCAGTAAAAGAGACTTGAATGATACTCCTGCCTCAAACAGTTTCTTTCTCTCATTTGCATCAGCACCGTTTGGCCCTATTTTTGTGTATAAACAGAGATGAGCACTGAACACTAGAGTCGAATACGACTGGCTTTCGAGCAGGGGTGACCTTTACCTTTATAGCTCAGTGGTTTAGGGCTCTGGCTGCTGAGTCAGAGGTTAGGAGTTCAATTCCCAATTGTGCCTCCCAGGAAAAGAGCCAGACTGTGTAGTCATGGACAAGCTGCAGAATCCTAGGATACCCCCAGAAGAAAGGAATGACAAACCACGTTCATGTAGCCTCTACCTTGAAAACCTTGGAAAGGGTAGTAATGTCAGAATTGAATTTGTGGCAAATATTATTAAGCTTAAAATTGGCTGTGATCTGCTTACAGGAATTACTGCAAGGAATTAAGAAGGGACAACTGTTGCAGTGGGGCCAACAGAACCTGAAAATGTTTCCCACCCTTGACGTAGTGGCCAATGTAAGATTCAGACTGTAAAGCCCTGGGCTCAAATCCTACTCAGCCGTAATACTAGCTGGGTGACTTGAGAAAGTCACTGCCTCTCCACTCCCAAACTACCGTATTTTTTGGACCATAAGACGCACTTTTTCTCCCCCAAAAATGGGGAGAAAATGAGGGTGCATCTTATAGTCCAAATGCTGGTCTTCGGTCACCTGTGGCTGTTGTAAAAGGATATTTTACAAGAGCCGCAGCTGGCCGAAGATTACTACTGCCGCCTCTCAGCTGTTCCAGGGCAGGGGGAAAACCATGAAAAACAAGTGGCCGCTAGAGGGCTAAAATCGCAGTTTCCCATTTAAATGCATTGGAAATAAATTTCTTATATTCAAAAGTTTTCTGTTTGTATGTTCCCAATGCATTTAAGTGGGAAACCAAACCTGTGCTTAAAAAGAAAGGGTTTCACTTACCTTGATGCCTTTGTCTCTACTCCACCTGGGCAAAATGGAGGGGGAAAACATGCTTCCTGTTTAAAAGGAGAGCAAGAGGCTAGGCTAGAGTATCACTTCCTTCCTCAGTGCAATTGGCTTGCCTGCCCATTTTCCCTTGCAGTGCCACCACTGGTTGGTGGTGCAAAATACATTCAATATGTTTTTTTGTTTTCCTGCTCTGAAAACTGCAGCACCACCACTGGTTGGTGGTGCAAAATACAGTATTATTATTTTTTTGTTTTCCTGCTCTGAAAACTGGGTGCGTCTTATGGTCAGGTGCGTCTTATGGTCCAAAAAAATACGGTAATCTCCTGGAGTGGTTATAAGGCTAAAGGCAGAAAACCAAGTATCTTGCACTCTGTACTCTAGAGACAAGGTAGAATTAAAATGTCATGTTAAAAATGTATGTTGCACTGAGTTCATGGGGACAATGTTTTGCTTCTCCTTCCAAACAAACCTTTCATGTGCTCAACCTGGGCTGGGGAATGTGAGAATCTCCAGACGCTGTCATCCTGCAGTGGCTCATGACAGTTGCAGATTAATTACATCCTGAGGGCCACAGACTCCCCTCCTCTGAACTAGGCCAAGAAATGGATGTTTGGTTTACAGAAAATAGATAGAAGGCTTGCAGTTATAGCCAGGGCTGGAAAATAAGTTCCCACCACTTTTTAGCGCATAGTGCTTTTAATACTTAAAGTAATAGGTAGCTATTGATATCCTTCATGAATTTGTCCAAACCTATTAAAATTTGTCCAGATTGGAACCCATAACTATATCTTATGGCACTTTTCTTCCAGAGAAGCACCTCTTAGCCAAGACTCTGCTACAGAGACTTGCCACCAAAAAACCTTTAACTAAGACACAAACTAATTGTGCCCAAAAATAATTCATTAAGATAAATGAGAGCTTTTTTGCTTTGGCTGTCCAGCACTGAAGAAGACAACTCTTCCTTTAGGAACAAAGCAGCAAACCAAGGTACTTCCGTAATACGAAACTATTCTTAGCCTGCTACCCAAAGTATATGGGCAACAGCAATGTGAAGAAAGACTTCCAATAGTCCAGAAGATGAGATCTAGAAACTTCATCCTTGCCAGTTGGTGAGATAGGCAAGGAGAAGCTGATGTACAAACTATTTTGAATAAAAGCCCCAGAATATTTCAGAAAAAGACAAAAGTATACACACACATAGAGAGAGAAGTATAAAAATAATTATAATGATGATCCACTCTGGTGCAGGCAAATTTTTCTGATGAACATAGACAATTCCTGCAACTTGTCCATTTTGAAAACTGGCCATTGTTTTTAGCAGAGCCACTTACTGCTTTGTTTTTCTCACTTTGTTGTGCTTTTGCTCCACCTGAATATTATTTTCTAATTCCTAGCATGTCAGTTTTCTATTCCTGCCTTAGTTCCACCCTGAGACCGATTGCTGCTATCTTTACTAGGGCCACCCCATTGAGGGGGGGCGGGGCAGGAGAGTGGGACACTTTACACGATGTAGGGAGACAGACATGGAGAGATCCCTCCATGCACTGCATCTGGGTGATCAACATTTGAGAAGTCCCCTTATCCCTGCTTGGAATCTCCCCATCATTCCTCCTCCATTCTCTCCCTGACTTCTAAAGGCAATGTCTCATAAAGATTGCTCTCCACCACGAGGCCACTGCACTTGAGGGCTGGGCACTTGCCAATCTCTGGGGGAAGGGCATCAAGTTGGTTCCCTTCCAGCTCTAGCCTCGATAGCAAAGGCAGCCAGCCTACACGGTCAGGGAGACGGTGCAGTTTGTTGTGTCCCACTTTGAGTACCTTGAGTCTCTTGCAGAAGAAAAGTTCAGAAGGCAGCTCTTTTATGGAGTTGTGAGAAATAGCAAAATAACTAAGGCTTTGTAGAACTCCCAACCCTGGAGGAATGATCTGGATGTTGTTGTGAGAAAGATCCAAATAATTCAGCTTAGTACATAGGAATAATTGGGTAGGGAGGGTCTCAATGCGGTTATGGCTGAGGTCAAGTTCCTCTAAGGTCTTGACTTTGCGGATATGGTCAGGGATGTTGGCAATGTGGTTGTGCCAAAGCCTGAGGCACGCTAGCTTGCGGCAATGCTGGAAGCTGATGATCTCTTCGATGGAATACAGCTGGTTATCCTTCAAGTCCAACTCCTGCAAGTTCACAAGGCTGAACACAGCGTGGGGAATACGGTCCAAGTTACAATTGATCAACTTCAGTTCTTGCACACAGAAGAGCTTCTTCAGGGTGTTGAGGGTCATCAGCTTAGTCCCATCATTATGGATCCGCAGCCTCTGTAAATGAGTGGCAAGATCAGCCACGCTGGCAGGTAGTTTGGACATGTTGCTGTGCAATGTCAGCAACTTCAGGTTCCTCAGCTCACGCATATATTCTAGATTTCCTGCTCGGTTTGTTTCCTGATTGAAATGTCCCACAATGTGCAGTTCTTCCAAGCCTCTCAAGTTGTAGGTCCATATTGGCACATCTTTTATATCATCAAACTTCACAAACATCACCTTCAGGTGTTCACGGAAGAACATAAGAGATGTGAAATTCAGCTTAACAGGGGTGTTGACCAGGGCTAGTTCTTGGAGGTTAACCAACTGTGTCACTGAGTTTGGGAAAGTCACATCTTTGAGGAGCTCCAGTTTCAGAGCCTGCAACTCAGTGAGCTCAAAGGTAGTGCCAGGCAACCCAGGTAGCATGAAGAGATGGAGCTCCAAGCGGTCATGGGCATTTTTTTGCAGCTTCTGGCGCAGCTTTTCCACCGTCCACTCATGACTGAGATTGAGTTGCTTGAGCTTGAACTCACTGACCTCAGAGAGGAACACAGCAAAGCGCTTGGAGTAGAGGGAGTCATACTGGTCTATGAGGTGAAGCATAAAAGCAAAGTCATTCTTGACATCAGGGATATCCCAGATGCCTGTCTCCTCACGTACAAAGTCAAAAGAGTACTCTTTGAGTGATTGGTGCAAGAGCCAGTAGAGTGTGTAGAGACAGGTCATGCCATAGATGCCAAGGAAGCAGATGTAGCAAATGGCCAGCTTGGAGAAAAGGTGGGCTTTCGTATGATTGCAGCAGAAGTGATCATAGCCTGTCATGTCCCCCATCTTGATACTGCATGGCACGATGAAACTGATGTTAGGAATCAGGATGACATTATAGGTAGTAATTATGAGAAACTTGCAGACTTTGAGGACAGTTTGGCGGATGTACATGGTGTAAAGAATGTCTCCTTTTTCTACATGAAGCCGAAACTTTTTCACTCTTTCAAAGAGAGCCTTTGCCTGCTCACCTTCCTTTTTGTCCAACAGGCTCAAAGAGGAAGGGGTACCTGTAACCTTATTCTCAGCAACTGATCCCTTTAAGGAAGAGAGCTCAATTGTCTCACTACCGGCAACACTACTTTTCCTTCGCCGATCCATTTTCTCTGAGCTTACATTCTCCTCCTCGGAGACTTCTGAGATGGCTCGGGTGGTCCAGGGTGAATCAAAGCACTTGCTCAGGATGGAGATAAAATGTTCAATCTTAGAACTGGTCCCAGGAAATTTGAACCAGAAGGAAGCGCACACCATGAAGATAAGGCTGTGAATGACAACCAGGTAAGGGAAATATTTGGCATACCAGTGAAGGGCCGTCTCGTAGCACATTTGATTGATGTAGTTGTATTGCTGGAGGTCTAGGTTATTCTGCCGACCACTCATTTCCTGGTAGGCAGATGAATGAATTGGCTCTGAAGCATTGAATCGCCTTTTGGTGAAATCTTCACAGGTTACATCACTGAAGGCTGTCCCGCTGGGAATGTGGTTGGGAAGGCAGATAATCTTGTCCTGTATCACCTGTCAGGTCAAATAGGAGGAGAGGAACAAAACATGTTACAGAGTTGAACACAATGTTTAACATAAAGTAGGAATTAAATGGTAGATACCTAGTACGGCTGAACATAGAATTTAGCACTTTACGCTGTAGGTGGAGGACTGTACTGTATTTTTGAATGCATCAACAAAATCCCTATTGATAGAAATTGAGCACAATAGGGACAGAACTTCTCTCCCTGAAGTAGTAGATTGTTTTTGCTTTTACATGAAAGGAAGTTTTGAGATCTTAAAAGACCTGGGGATCATTAAAATGGTATTGCACTAAACTGGAGTCTGACCTGATACTACCCAGTGTTACCCCCTCATTTTGCAGTATGCGTAGTCAGAACAAGCCTAATTTATCCTTGCCAATAATATTGTCTTGCAGGCCTCCAGTTCCCAAACAGTTGACTGCAGAGAATCCAAGCAAGCCAAGCTAAAAATGTTGGCCATCTCTTGACAAGTACCTTCAAGAGATGGCTGCTAGTCTTTACTTCACCCACCCTGAGTTTCCCCAACATCCAAAGCTTTCTCTGCAATGGCTGGTTCAATACCCCACAAGATTGCACTGTCAAAATACCAGTTACACTCCCTCATATTCACTTACTTGCAGAGTGCAGCCAAAAACGCCTATCATCAGCATAACAATGGTGAGATACTCGGATAACACGTCCCACCATGGCTTGAGGACCTTGAAAGCAGGCTGCTGGTCTGCGAACTGCTTGAATTCGGCTACCGGGATCATTCTGCCTACCAAAAATGGCAAATGGGTTACAATAGTTTATGTATCTATCTCCTTCTAAAACTACAGTACATATTTAATTTGAGGTTGCTGGCTTATTTCTTGCCACAAAACCTGTTATATTCCCTTGTTCCTCAGGCCCTCCAAATGTTGTTGGGACTGCACAGCTCAACTTCTCATCTTGGCAACTGAGCTGCTAACCTAAGGACCACAGACAGCTTGCCTAAAATATTTACCGTATTTATTCGAGTATAACGCGCACTCATGTATAACGCGCACCCCTAATTTTCCATGAAACCTTGGTATAAAATTTTTTTTCACACGCCTCGTCTCCCGCGCCACCCAATCAGATCCCGCCAGCCGCGCGCCCCTGGGCCCGTGGGTGGGGCAGACGGCGCATCTCAGCAGTGCCTACCGTACCCGGCGCCGGCTTCTTGAGTCGCGCGGCCCGGGTAGCGCGGAGCACGCCGCGGCCCTCCCCCGGAGGGTTCCCTTCTCGACCCAGCAGGTGCGTGCAGGTGAGCGGCGGCGGCAGCGGGACCTGGGTGCCTGGGAGGAGGGCCGCGGCGTGCTCCGTGCCTACCCGGCGCCGGCTTCTTGAGTCGCGCGGCCCGGGTAGGCGCGGAGCACGCCGCGGCCCTCCCCCGGAGGGTTCCCTTCTCGACCCGGCGGGTGCGTGCAGGTGAGCGGCGGCGGCAGCGGGACCGGGGGCGCCTGCCCAGGTCCCGCTGCCGCCGCCGCTCACCTGCACGCACCCGCCGGGTCGAGAAGGGAACCCTCCGGGGGAGGGCCGCGGCGTGCTCCGCGCCCACCCGGCGCCGGCTTCTTGAGTCGCGCGGCCCAGTCCTCGTGTATAATGCGCACCCAAACTTTGAGCCTTTTTTTGGGTATAAAATTTTGCGCGTTATACTCGAATAAATACGTATGACAGTATACTGCTAACAATATCATATTGGAGTAGAGGAAAGCTTGGCCTCCTTTGATCCTCTAGTTGTTTTGTCCTACAACTCCCCATCCAACAGGGTCAATTGGAAGAGATTGCACAATGAAACCCAAAACATCTGGGGGAGTAGAAGTTTCCTGTGGGAGACAGGCAAGCTATACATGTAAATGATCCCAGAATTTAAGTGACATGGACTCCTATAAAAGGTTCTCACAAGTCTACATGTACACTTAAAATTTCTTCAAGGACATGAAGAATTACTCACCCTAAAATATCCATGGTTCACTTGTTCTGTCTCTGAACACCACCACCAACAAAAAAAAATCTAGTCCTTGGATGGACTGAAGTAGATATGGTTATTTTGTTTGCTAACAGTTGTACCAGGTTTCTTCATTCCCTTTCTTTTGGCCAATGACCAGGCAGCAATAAAGCTGACTAAGAAGCTATATGTATATGTAACTTATGGATAAAATCATTTCCAGGGATTCCCAGAGGAACCCATATTGACCAAGTTACATTTGTGCCCCAGAAATGTCCATAGAATGGAGTGGTTTTTGAGATTCTAGTTGCTATGGTAACTGTTTTTCCAGTACACTGATCAGAGGAGAGGATAGTTCATAGTTGTTAGAACATCAGCAATAATGTTCCAATGATAACTTTCTTATTCTCTCTCACACTCAAAATGTATGTTACTTTTTTCCTCAAAAGGGATACAAGGACACAGCAATTAAAACTGTACAATAATAACAAGTTAAAATGCTATACAAAACTATATATAAGACACAATGAAGCACTTATCAAGATTAAAAGCAATTTCAAAAACATTTTAAAATATCTTTATTTCATAAATAGAGTGTTCCTTAGCAAAGGCACACACCCTTCTGCTTTAAAGTCTGCCTGAAAATGAAGGGGTTTGCCTGACGTCAAAGGATGGCTTCTTGGGCCGGTAAACTCCATAGCCTAGGGGCAACCACTGAGAAAGAAAGACCTTCTCTCATGTTCTTCCCAAATGAGCTTGGGAAGGTGGTGGAACCGAAAGAAGGGCGTCCCCAGATGATCTTAAAATTCAAATAGGATCATACAGGGTGATACAGTCCTTAAAATAGCCTGGACCCAAGCTGTAGAAGGGTTTGTTGATAATCACCAGCACTTTGAATTGGGCCCGGAAACAGACTAGCAGTCAGCGAAGCTGCTGTAATAAAGGAATTATGTGCTCCCTGTGAACAGTGCCAGTCAGCAGTCTGGCTGCAGCATTTTGAATCAGCTAAAGTTTCTAAACATTCTTCAAAGACAGCCCCACGTAGAGTGCACTGCAGTAGTCCATATGACTACTTGGTACACAAGCTTTAACTGTACAAAGGCATTCCTGGCCATCGCTGAGACCTGTGGATTCAAGCTGGAACAGTTTGCCGGACGCGGGGCTATGAATAGCCGCCGCCACCGAGCCCCGAGAGCCACGCTTCATCTTCGGCTCCCTTCCCTGGCCCGCCCAGCTGGAACAGTTTTTCCCAGTAGTGGGGACTTTAGGGCTTCGGTGAGAATGTTTCGAAGCCAGGGGTTTTTCATGGACGGGAGGGAACTGAGGGTTTGGGCTATTGTTCTGGGGATTCAGTACTGTATTTAATGATATTTTGTATAATTTATATTTGTATTTGCTTTTGCACTTTGCATTGGTGTAACTGTTTAATGAACTGTATTGAATATATTGTAATGTATTGTGATATATTGTATTTTTTTTTGTGGGATTGTTATGCTGTATTACTGTGTTGTATTCCTATCTTGTAAACCGCATTGAGTCGGTCCTTGGGCTGAGAATTGCGGTATATAAATTTTTTAAAAAATAAAAAAATAAAAAAATAAAATAAAAATAAAAAAATAAGCGCAGAGTTCAGTCCAGAAGCATACTCATCTTGCGAACCTTATTTTTCTGAGATCCAAGCAACTTTATCTATAAAGTGCTGTGCAAACTCTTCACAGTGTGCCATTAAATGGCCATCATCCCTAATTTGTGACTATCTATGGAATAAGCCCTCTATCTCCTTAAAAAGCTCTGTTGGATGGCTCCATGTGGATATCACTTGAGACAGACCCCATGGTTGTCAAGGTTGTGAAGTCCTGAGCTGCTCCCAATAAACCAGTATGATTGTTGAAGTCCCCCAGCACAATAAACCAAGGCAACTGCAACACCACACTGGAAAACAGCTCAGCTAATTCAGGCAGGGAAACTATTGGGCCACAGGATAGGCAATGCACCGGAAGAATACCAATTCTGTCCCAGGTGCCACTCTCCAGTACCTGCACTCAAGCCTGACAGTCTGCCATACCCTGTATGGCAGGGTACCTGGTAAGTGTAATTGAATCTTGGTAGACTATTGTATCTGCCTCCTATGTCCAATATCATCTTCATCCTACAATCCAGCAAGATGGGACAGTATTCGTAGAGGATATACAGTATCTTCTTTCACCCACTTTTCTGCTATCCTAATGCCTCCAATGCCGGCCTCTGCTCTCAAGTAATGTGGCCTTTCTGCTCAGTCTTTCTTTGTGTATGTGTGTGCACATGACTCTGAGAACGATATTTTTTAAACTGTCCAATTTTAGGAAGCATAGAGCACAAGGCAATAGATGGGACACCCACTGCATCTTATCTCTATATTACAATATAGGATGATTTATTTGTTTCCCTGGACATTCATTATACCCACATAGCTCTGATTTCTAAACACAATCTTACCAGGGATGGTACAAGCCACTAAACATATGTCATTTGAATGTTCTTATGTGTTATCAAACTGCTTCCAACTTATGGAGACCCTGAATTGGGTCTTCAATGTATTTTAGATCTCAAAGGGCAATTCACCATTGCTGCCACCACCACCATTGAGTTTCCATAACCATATAAAGATTTGAACCCAAACTTCCTGAGTCCTAGAACAACATTCTACCCACTACATCACATGAGCACAAGAGTTGTCTCTAGTTTTTATTACCCACACAAATTACATAGGGAAGATTTAGCAAACCTGAATTGTGATTAGCACAGTAAAGAGGGATTTTTTTCTTTTTTTGCAGGGTAGGTGTGCAAATATAGACTAGCAAGTCAATTCTGTAGATTCAGTCCACACCAACATTTCTTTACTCTGGACAGGGTTCTTAGTACAGTACTATACTGTGATTTGAGCAATAGTAACCTAACTTTCCTAGCTGGCTTGACTCTGCTATGGCAACAAAGACAAAATAATTCTAATAGAGATTCACCATTCTTTGTCTGACTGAGACAGGCCTAGTGATAATCTATGATAAGCTTGCTAGCTATGGTAGAAAACTGACATCCAGCCTGGCATTGTATCCACATTCCATAGGGTACTTTCAAGCAAAGGCTGTTAAAGGGATAGGGAATCTGCAGCCTTACAGATGATCCTGGGTTGCTGCTGTCATTGCTCCCAGCTGGTACAGCTAATGGTGAGGAATGATGGGACTTTCTTTAGGCCAGACCAAAAATCTCTGCTTCCTGTGCCCAACAAAGCAGTGCTCTGTTGCAGAAGGAAATCCCACACTCACCTCTAGAGACAGGATAACAAAGGGAATAACTAAGAGTTGGTTGTCACCCAAAGCTTCCTAAAGTAACTACCTTGCTCTGCCTAAGGGTTGACCTGGCCTTGAGTTCACATTGCATAAGAATGTGCCTAAACAGCTGCAACAGTCACTGTCTCCTTAAAGTTCTTATCTGTGGGGATGCCAAATCAGTCATTTACATATTTCTACAGATTATAGTTCAGAAAGAGCAGCCAAAAAAGAAGGGCAGAGAGGAAGTAGGGCAATTTTCAGCAATTAAGGTAATCCAGGTCTTGATGGGATTTCTAAAAAATTAAGACTTCTTTAAACATTTGTTGTAATTTTCCATGGCAAGGTATCTCAGAACAGGAATAATTCCAAGAAGTTCTAGTTACTAAATGTCCCCGACATGAGAGGAAAGAGCTTTTGAAAGAAACAATTGTTTTGGTCCCCAACCTGTTCTCCCTACAACTGAAAATAATACATCCCTGCGAAAAGTGAGTAATGTAACAACAAAAAATCCTGTTTTTCCTCACACGCATATCCTCACACGCATACCCCCCCCCTCTCTCTCAGAGAACAAAACAATGCTTTGATCCTATGTCACCTATCCCTCTTTATCCATTAACATCCATTCAGTTCCTATTAAGAATGAAAGTTTTCAGAACTGGTAAGAGTGAAGATGTGACCAGTTAATTTGGAGACTTGAGCAAATGTAACCCAGTCTCTGCAGACAAAGATTTGATTTGAGTGGGCCTTCTGAAGATAGCTCATTTGTGTAAATCAGAAATCTGTATTCCTCCGCCCCCCCTCCAGGACTAGCCTATTGTTGCAAAAACAAACAAACCATCTAATTATGTATTTCACACAGCATAGCAGAATACAACATCATTAAAATATAATAGAAAAACATTAAAAGAATAAATTCTACAAACTTTTAAAACATGCAGTACTGTACTGTACGTTCAGTAATTAGTAGAAATAGCTTGTGCTTGAGCAGTTGCTAAAGGGACTAAGTCTAAGGCTGGATGTCTAAATCATTTTAGCCATTGACCAACAGTGCCCTCAAGATGATGTAGTTCTTTCAGGGAACAGGAACCTTCTAAACAGGGGTGTGTGATGCGATGTAGTTTGTGGGCCATATCCACAGCCACAATTAGAATTATCAAAATGCCTCCATTTATGTTTTCAATATTGACACCTTCCGTGGTTAGTTTGAATCCTCCTCGTGGTGCACCCTGGGGCCACATGACATTTTCACGGCTAAATTGTCTACACCAGAAGTTTTCAACCTTGGGCCCCCAGGTGTTCTTGGACTTCAGTTCCTACAAGGCCAAGTCAGTACACATGCTCATCGAGGAACAGGGAAGACGGCAAGGGTGAAATCACAGCGGGGGGGGGGGGAGAGGGAGGAATCACCCTAAAGAACAGGAGTCAATGGAGTAAAAACAGGAAAAAATTAATATCTAAAGAGTAGCAACCCGGTCAAACTGTGCGAAAAGCGTGGAAAGTAGGGATACAACTCAAAATGTCATGCTATACAAACTAGAGGTAAAATTAAGTCAAGATAATAACCCACATTCATCCATAAGTCAAAGAGTATCCCTAATGTAAATTAAGAAAACATGTTAGACGGATTGGACCTCAGATAACGATAACAAAATAACAAACTCTATATATAACACGGAGAATATCAAAAAGTATCAAAAAATAGTAGTAGAATGGTATCTAGTACTATTTTTTGATACTTTTTGATATTCTCCGTGTTATATATAGAGTTTGTTATTTTGTTATCTTGTTATCTGAGGTCCAATCCGTCTGACATGTTTTCTTAATTTACATTAGGGATACTCTTTGACTTATGGATGAATGTGGATTATTATCTTGACTTAATTTTACCTCTAGTTTGTATAGCATGACATTTTGAGTTGTATCCCTACTTTCCACACTTTACTCACAGTTTGACCGGGTTGCTACACTTTAGATATTAATTTTTTCCTGTTTTTACTCCATTGACTCCTGTTCTTTAGGGTGATTCCTCCCTTCCCCCCACATGCTCATCGAGGCTTCTGGAAATTGAAGTCCAAAAACATCTGGGGGCCCAAGATGCTTCGGTCAGTCATTTGTTGCTGCTTCCCCTGCACAAGGCTTCCTGTTCATCCATCACCAGCTGCAAATCCACCAAACTCACTCCCAAACACCAGCGAAGCAAAGCCCCTTCTTCTCCCTCCATTTGGTTGGTTAGGTGGGCCGGGCATCCCAAGCACGAAAGCTCCTCCCACCATTCAACTCAGGTGCAGAGATCTTGGTGGTCCGTTGAGGGGCCCAGGGTGCACACACAGACCCGCCTTTTTAAAAGGTGGGGCAGAAAGAAGGAAAAAGAACAAACTTTTCCCATTTGTCTAATTATTCAGGCGTTCTGTGCAAATGGGAAGATCTCTGCACCTGATTGCATCTGCAGCAATGGCATACCTGTCAAGTATCCCGTATTGGCCAGGATTTCCTGCAATTCAGCGCCACTTTTTCTATTTTCCCGCCCGGACCCGCCGCCATCCCATAATTTGACGGCAGGGGAAAGTAGTTACTACGCATCCCCTTCTGCGCATACTAGAACCCTTCTGTGCATGGGTAGAACCCTTCTACGGATGTGCAGAAGGGTTCTGCGCAGAAGCCTTCTGCTCAGGTCCCATATTGTCCGGAGCCACGTTTGACAGGTATGAGCAATGTCCTCCAGCAGCAACATAAAAATCAGAGCTGTTCCCGAAGCAGGGATGGTGTGGGGATGGATTTTTAACAAACAAACAAACCAAATATTTAATTCTTTTCTGCACGACATATCGCACGCCACTTCTAGCTAATTGACTTTTTGAAGTGGTAGCCGTGTTAGTCTGTGCAAGCATATCAGGGAGTAATGAAACAGAAAGAAAAAACGTGATGCTGTAATGCCACAATGTTTGTTTTGCGTCCATCTCCATTTGCAACTCAACAGAACCAAACTTCACAGCACTAAATCTGAATACCAACCAGGAATCTTTTGTTATTACCGGTTGTAAAAAGCCACATTGATTTGTACTAACCAACCATTGTGTGACTCTGTACCTGATGTGTATAAATTTATGTCATAGTCTCCCTCTTTTGTTTGGCGAAATGGACTTGAGCTACAAAAACTAACATTAAAATATGGAGTTAGTCTTTAAGATGCCACATTTTTTCTTTTTGTTTTCTTTACTCTCTGATACACTTCTAGTTACACTCTCTCTCGAGGGCGGTAGCACGATTAAGAGAGCTATTCAGCCCAAGGCTCCAAATAATATCAAATCCCAGAAATCCTGAGAGATTCTACGTGTGTCTGCACGTAGACTGAGTCACGAGTTTAAAAGGTACATTATGCATAGGGCTAATTCTCAACCAGTCTGGCTATAAAGGCCCTTAGCGTATCCAGTTCCGCGTTGTTCACACTGGAATAAATACAATAAATCCATTCTACTTTAACGTCTCTCCAGCGATTGAAGAATCAAAGGGGTAAATCAAGGTGTGAGTTTATTGCTCCAAAATGCTCAAGCTTTGTGGTGGACCCATGAAGGGTTCTCTCCCAGTCTGTGGGTCTAGTTGTGGTGGGAAGTTCAAAGGTACCCAGTGGTGAACATCAGCAGCAGGTTCGCCCCAGTTCGCCACAACCAGTAGCAGAAATTTTGGCTGGCCCTGCCCATCCAAGTTTTGAAATAAAGTAGTCTTAATTCACGTGCAGCGCAAGGCTTTCCCCATGGCCATGTCCACCATACGACGCCCAGTGTGGTAGTAAGAATTTTTGAACCCACCACTGATCTTAACAATATTATTACCCCTGGGCAGGCGCTGAAGAGGCTGGAGGCAGACAAACTGCCTCCTTGGATTAGTTACTTTCTTTCTCTAAAGTTATCTTTCTCTGTCATTGACCCCTCCCCCCACGGAAAAGGTCTCTAAGCCCGTGATGGTGAACCTTGGCACTCCAGATGTTCTTGGATTTCAATTCCCAGAAACCCAAGCACCCTGTGAATCCACACGAATGGGTTTACTGCGATTCATGGGCGCGTTTTACTTCCGCTTCCGGGAGTGACGAGGGCAGCGTGGGCCGGATGAATCGCAGCAGTAAACCCATTCACAGGGTGTTTGGGCTTCTGGGAATTGATGTTCAAGAACATCTGGTATGCCAAGGTTCACCATCACGGCTCTAAGCAGAAAGAAAAGTACAATACTGTAGAGCAAGTCAATGTTTGTCTCGCCATGGAAATGTCAACAGCCGGAGCCTGGCGGAAACTGACTCCTCCTGTTCACACCGCATAGGGGCACCAGTTGATCCAGGCAAGGCATGCTCTGTTGCACCCGGTTGCCTATTTCCTCCTCCTTCAATTTATGCCTTGAGTTTATACTGCACCAGATTTATTATTTATTTCTTTATTGTTGAGGTTGTAAAGGTAAAGGTTTCCCTTGCTAGAAAGCCAGTCGTATCCGACTCTAGGGTTCAGTGCTCATCTCTGTTTCAAATGATTCCCAGAACTGCCCTTGCGGCTCAGACTGACTGGCCGCGTGAGATACCATACCGAGGGCCTAAGAATCGCGCAGGGCCGGATCCTGCCAAGCGAACCCACGTGCACCTCTTGGCGAAGCCATTGGAAAAGAGTCACCGCCGGCTAGCAGGGAAACGCTCTGGAGTGAGGAGGTTTCCTCGTCCTCCTTTCACTTCCCAGCTCTGCAAACGCCGCCGCCGCCGCCACGCCCCCGTCGGACCTTAAAAGTAGCTGCCTCAAAACCGACCGTCCCAGCCCCGCCCGCAGGGAGGCTCGCTCGCTCGCTCGCTCAACCAGTTTCCAATGTGCCGGGAAGGATCTCTGGGACTCTGGGGGTAGCGCGGGTGTTTTGAGAGGTGTGTGGCTTCCGGAGTGCAAAAGCGAAGAAGCCTCCGCCGGCCCCTTTACGCGGGGGACCTCCCTGGAGCAACTCCCTCCCACCGATCGTAGAACTAGTTGGGGAAGTTAATTTTGTGGCGACAGCCCAACACCACGCCCTGCTGGGCGAGGGAGGAGTCTGAGAGGGAGGTAAAGGTAAAGGTTTCCCTTGCTCGAAAGCCAGTCGTATCCGACTCTAGGGTTCAGTGCTCATCTCTGTTTCCAAGCCGAAGAGCCAGCGGCGCGCTGTCTGCTGCTGCAGAGGTTTCCACGCTGTTTACCTTCCCACCGAAGCAGTCCCTATTTATCTACTTGCAATGTCTTGCTTTCGAAGGAGGGCCGGCCAGACTGCCGCGAATCGCGAACCCCGAGAAGTCTAGAATCAAGCTTGATGGGGTTGGGGGCATCCCTTGATCCCGGAAACAAAAACTAGACGCGTGGGAAAGGAGATCTCTTCGGCTGATGCTCCGGATTTGAAGTTTACATCACAGAAGGCTTCTGTTTTGCCTATCTTGCTCTCGCTCAGGAGCCCTGGTGGGGCAGGGGTTAAATTGCAGTACTGCAACCAGAAAGTTCGATCCTGACGGGAAACTCAAGGTGGACTCACTCACTAGCCTTCCATCCTTCCGAGGTCGGTCAAACGAGGACCCAGCAATGTGGAGGGCGAAATGCTAACTGACTTGTAAACCGCCCAGAGAGTGCACTAAACGCTATGGGGCGGTATATAAGTGTACTTGCTAATGCTATTGCTCTTCAAAGATCTCCCGCACCCCCGCCAACAAAGTTTAATCTTCTTCAAGCAAGTCATTCTCTCCTGCCTTTTCCGGGATCCCCCCCAACTCAATGTTTTACCGCCCGCCCGCCCGCCCCGTCCTGGACTGGTAGAGCAGCACTGCAGCAGCAAGACTGACCGACGGCCCCTTCCCAAAAAACCAGCCCACGCCCACCACTTGCCTGGAGTTTACGGCCTCCCACCACCTGAAGCGGACGCCGGTCCCGGGCCTCCCGTCCCGGCTGGCTTCCCCGGCCGCGGGTGTCGCCGTGTGTCAGTAGTTGCCCCGCCCGCCTCCCCGGGCAGGCCTGGCGCTCCCTCCTTCCTCCCCACCATCATCGCTTTGGGAAGGGAGAGGGAGGGAACGTCGCGCAGACAGGGCGCTCCCGCCGAAAAGGAGCGACACCCGAAGGCCTGCGCGGCGAGCCCAGGTGGGGAAACGCCCACGGAGAAGTCTGGCTGAGTTTCACGTCTGAACCCACCCACCTGAGGGTGGGTATCTCTTAGGACCGTGATGGTGAACCTTGGCACTCCAAAGGTTCTTGGACTTCAATTCCCAGAAGCCCAAGCACCCTGTGAATCCACACGAATGGGTTTACTGCGATTCAACCGGCCCGCACTGCCCTCGTCGCTCCCGGAAGCGGAAGTAAAAAGCGCCCAGACGGAGGAAGGGTTAACCCGGAAGAGTCTTAACGGTACGGGCTTTGTGTGTCCCCTCTGGCACACATGCCATAGGTTTGCCACCGCTGCCTTAGATAGCCCAGAACATCAAGTAAATTAGAAAGCTTCAGCATAATATTGAGTATACTAAGTCTGTGGTTGCAAGGAAATCTTTTTGTGGATCTTATGGCAAGCATAGTAACCAAAGACTGGTTTACCCCACAGGTTTATCACATATTCCAACATTTCGTACCCACTTACTGCAGGAGGAATAAAAATAGCAGAAGTATGATGAGTATGGCTTCACACTGGACACACAAGATCCTCCCTGCCCCTACTGTGAGATGATGCTTTTCGGGAATTCCACTGCAACAGAGATGCATGCTCTTGTCCCTGGCACAAAACATTAACCATGTTTCTGATTTCACACAAAATGTCACACATCACTGGACTGAAATATTTGCAGCAGGGCAAAATTCCCTAGCTTTTATAGAAATGAGTTTCTGTGTACCATTTGTGCCATAGATACCCATGGATCATTCAGTCCCCATGATTCAGAGCTGCCAGCTACCATAACCTAGGGCAAAGGCAAGGAAAATAATCCCCTCTAGCCATTACATAAAATGTTTGTGGCAAGCTTGTATAGACAAACTCTGCTCTAAATTCTGCACTTGATGACTGGAGGCAAAGTGACCTATAAAAGGTACTTATTATGTTCTTGAGAAAACTGATCTTTAGGGCTCTGAATAGGCTCAAAGCCTTTCATTGTCCGGAAGGAATTCTACCAATCTTGATCTACCTCTAGACAGATGCAGTCAGGTCGTCTGTAGCATTTCGCACTTTCCAAATGGGAACAGACAATTTGCTGTCTTCTTGACAGCAATACATGTGTGAGAAGCTGAACTTTGTGATGTCACCCATTTCCCCCTCACAAAAGTGTAAACAGTGCATCTGTGTGCACAAAGGCCTGGATTCCAGTACCTGGAAGCAAGAAATGAATGAAAGGAAACTAAATGGACACTAAAGCCCCAGGGTGTGGAGAAATGTAACAGCTTTTTCTGACTATACAGTACTCTGTTTCCATCTGGCTTCATGATTTCTTTGCCTCTTGTGATTTTTCCCAAGAAAGGTGTCAAGCTCTGGACACTTTACCCTTTTATTAGTACACTACTTTTGACTAATTCCTACTCTTGGCACAAATCCACCATCCTGGATTTGTGATGTGTAACCTAATCCTATGAATTATTCCAAAAGAAATCCCAATGACAGAGAAATCCTACATGTGCTTTACTCAAGGTAAGGTTTTTTTGTTCCCAGGTAAGTATGTATATGGTTGCAGCCTGAGTTAGTGGTAAGCATGTGACACTGCGATCACCCACAACTTTGTTGAAACTTGAAGTCTCATTACATTCAGAGGCACCTACTTCCCAGGGACTGCGGTGGCTTAGTGGTTAAGATGCTGAACTTGATGAGTGGAAGGTCGGCTGGTCAGCAGTTCGAGACCCAAGTGCTGCATGATGGTGTGAGCTCCCATCTCTGTCCCTGCTCCTTCTAAACTATCAATTTGAAAGCAAGAAATTGCAAGTAGATAAGTAGGTACCACTGTGGTGGGAATGTAAAGTGTTCTGTGCACTCTGGTGATTAGTCATGCCTGCCACATGTCCATGGAAATGTCAGCAGACACAGACATCATTGGCTCTTTAGCTATAAATAGAGATGAGCACTGAACCTAGAGTTGGAAACAACTTT
The DNA here is from genome assembly GCA_035047345.1 of Bradypodion ventrale. NCBI lineage: Eukaryota > Metazoa > Chordata > Lepidosauria > Squamata > Chamaeleonidae > Bradypodion > Bradypodion ventrale. The sequence goes on along the minus strand of JAWDJE010000002.1, from coordinate 277,169,820 downwards.
CTAGCAACGGCAACCTTTACCTACTTACTTCCCAGTAAATGGGCATGGTAATTTCATGTGACTTCAAAATGTGGTTACTGTTTGTTCAACACTGGGATGACAAACCCCCGTCCCTAGAGTTAAATCCAGCCCTGGGATATGGATCTGGCCCTTTAGGCTCCCCCAATGGCATGTCTCCCATCATTCATTGGTTTTTCAAAACCCCATACAGATTTCTAAAAGTTTGAAATGTTTCTTCTAAGACGTAAATCAAAGGCTTTGAGATGAAATGTGTCGGTGCTTTTGGTCACAGCCTTTGCTTCCATCCACAAATGGCATACAGTTTCTCTTCCAGCTCTCTGAAACAAAATTTGGCTCGTGTCTGAAGAAAAAAAATGTTCCCCACCTTTTATGTAATAGAAACTTCAGCACTGCCTAAGCTACTGTGGGATACAACTCTCGATTTGTCATAATTAGGAGGCAAATCCTTGGTCCACAGCTCCCCACATTCCAGAAAATAAGTGATGTGACCCAACTCTGCACCTTTCCCCAAGTGGTGTCCCAAAAGCCACAATGAGTGCTAGAATAAGTTTCCATGGACAGCAATTTGCTCCTTAACTAGCATGGGGAGCTAACAAAGCTATACTCAGTACATCTGTAAAGGTGAATTGCAGTCCTTGGATGCTTACTACAAACAAGACATCTGTAATGGTGCCATGGTATCCTTTGACATTTTTGTGCAACAAACTAACATGGTGATCCCTCTGAAACGTTGAAACCCTTGGGGATGATTAGGTGCAGCTCTGCTGGCACTGAAGACAAGGGAGATACCTCAGTCTTCCTAGACCACTGGTGGCTAACCTTGGCACTCCAGCTGTTCCTAGAATTCAATTCCCAGAAGCCCTGATCAGCAGGAGTGCTGATCAGGGCTTCTAGGAATTGAACTCCAAGAACAGCTGGAGTGCCAAGGTTAGCCATCACTGTAAACCTAGACTGTCTTTTATCTGCTCTGATCTAGCCTTATCTTACTTTTGTGTAGCCTGTTATTCTTAGGGTTATGGCTGCCACTTGCACTCCTTCTCACATTCTCTCTTGGACCTTGCCTTGGAGAGGAGATATCATTGCTTTTTTTTTTCATGAGAGGCAGGAAGCAGTCATGGGCCCCTGCACCTCTTCCTTAAGTTAGGTAGAACTATGGCTCCTAAACCTCCCATAGTTTAAAGTGATTTTCTAAGATATACTACCTTTCTTACTTTCTCAAGAGTCTAAATGTTATGCCCTTCCAAGGATGAGGTATCTATCTTCCACTAACAGTTCTGGTATGATTAACTTTGTCCTGGTAGAATAAAATCTTTCTATACATTATCAGAAGCATGGGTGGCTGGCAGATAACAACATCAGGACTACCAGGTTACAGGCCAAACAGTAACCATATCTTACTCCAGAGTCCAAAACCAAATCAGGCCAGGGAAGCAGGATTAGTTCAGATAATGAATGCATAGTTCAAAAGAGACAGAAGTCAAATGACCAGGAGAACAGACAAAGCAAGGAGTCTTCAAGAACAGGGCAAGAGATCCTCTAGAAACCAAGAACAAGGCAGAAAATCTTCCAGCAGGCAGGAACTCAAAACAGCTGCCAATCTACTGACCTTCATTGTTGGGACAACAGCTAGTAAGAAAGGCTGGTTCTTATATAGCTACTAGCTACACAGGGTCTCCAGATGGAGCTTATGACAGTCTGGAAACTTCCCCAGGGCTCTCAGGTGAGGCTTAGGAGCTGCTTCTGGGCTGAGGTTTTCAGTCCTGCAGGATGTAGAGCAGCTGCTGGAGATCCTGACATACATTTAGAAACTAGCTTCTGTTCTCATTAGCTGTCCCTTCCCAAATGTTTTATTATAATCAAGAGTATTTTATTAATGCAACACAATTGTAGTGGAGACTAAACACTGAAACTTGGAAGCATCACCACAAGCACAATTAGTCATGTAACAAGTGACAGTTAATGGCAGTCAAACAACGCCCTGTGATACAAAGAACAGCATTTATGAAAATGGATGGGCAACATGAGGCAGGCACAAACTCACCATTTCCAGATGTTCATTTCTGAATGTACAGTACTTTCAGATAGGAATAAGAGGCATCTGCAAAGTTTACTGATCTGCCTGCCACCAGCAATTCTTTCCCTGCTGGGCTGAAGGAGATTCCAAAGTAATCTGCTGCAGAAGTATGGATGGGTGGGTACTCAGCACATGCTTTCAAGGCTGACCATAATTAAGGTGACACACCTTCCTGTAAATAATAGGGTTCTACAAGAAAGAAAGGAAGGAGTGAATCATGTACAGAGGCAAAAAGGTTATTTCTCTGAAGGATGAGATGTTGCATGGATAGCATTGCTAATGTCTGGCTTGTCTTGGAGGTGAAATTACTGTATCCATGAGTAGTGCTTGTTTTATTTACAAATATCCAAGTAATGCATGAATAGAGGTAAACAATGTAATCTCGTCCAGCAAGCAGCAGGTCCACTGCCCCATTCTAAGCCAGAGGGAAAGTTAGGTGTGTCTTAAGGTGTTTTTTTAGACTTATAGCTAGCTAACTGGTTTGCTTTCCTTCTCTTTCTCTGTTTTTTCTGCTTCCATTTGGGGAATGGCTGGAACTCAGTGGCAGAACAAACAACTATGCAGACAAAAGGACCCTCAATGCCTGGCATTCCCAACCTACGGCCCATGGGCCAAACCTGGCCCTTGACGCCCTCTCCGATCCCAGAAGTGGAATTAAAAAGTGTGCTGCACATGTGTGGCATGCATTTTACTTCCACTTCCGGGGGGGGGGGGGGACGACCATGTGACCAGCTCGATCAGCAGTCCAGGAGGAGTGGTCAGGCCCGTGACACGAAAACTTTGAGAAAGCCTGCTCAATGGTTTTATTTGTGTTTGGTTCCATATTATCTCTGGTGGCAAACAGAGGTAGGATACTAGAGATCATAACACAGAAGGGAGGGTGCCATCCCCCCCATGGTCTTCCTATATATATGGCCACTGTGGGAATATACTACTGGACTAAAGATGCCTTTAGTTTGATCCTGCACAGCTCTTCTGCTGTTATCTCAAGGGCGGGTGGGTAAAACCTTACCTAAAATCATAGAGAGCTGTTGCTGATCAGTACAAAGCAGCCTACTTCAACAAAATTAAACCATTTAGATTGATTTAATCATTCTATATACTGTATCTCAGACCCTGGCAAATGATTTAGGCATCCTTCTCCCAGTGATCATTGGTTTGTGGCCTCACCATTTTCTTTCACCATCATTATCAGCTTATTCCTCCATGCCATAGGATGTGTCTGCAAAGAATTGCCTTTGGCATGTCTTTTTCTAGCAACAAATGAGAGATCATGGCAGTCCCCAAACATGGCAATTGACAGTGAATCTGGAAACCGTCACCAATGTCTTCTGATGGAATCTCAGCCAAGGAGGTACATAAAAAAACTTGTCGACAGAGGCTACCCCAATAGCGTAGTGCAATATGCATACAATAAGGTACAGGATACACCTAGGACAGACCTTTTTATTAGGAAAAATAAAACAGACAACAAGAGCATTTTCTGGTCAATGGATTATTCACCTCTTTTGGACCAAATTATAAACATTATAATAAAACATTGGCACATTCTTTCAGAAATTCCCCACTGTGAGCAACATCCTAAAATAGGGCTTAGGCGCACCAGGACAACATGGTGTCTCTTAGTGACGCTTTAATACTGCATCCGAGGGCTGAATTACTAATAGGGCACTATAAGTGCCAACATTGTGAATTTTGCAAATATTCATGGGAGACCAAAGAGGTTAATTTCCCAGCCCTGGGTTTTTCACGTAAACGCCACAATTTCAGTAATTGTAATACTGCGTCATGCGTATATTTAAGGATATGTAAATGTGAGTTAATTTATGGTGGTAAAACCATGCGTCCGATAAAACACCGTTTAGCTGAACATATGTCTTGGATTAGGCATCGAAACACGTTGGCTCCTCTTGTGCAGCACTATATTGAAAAAAATCATTCCGATAGGGACTTTAGTTTCGTAGTCATTGAGGTGATTAAACCAACAGAGTATACCAGATTGGACTTGGATAAGGTCTTATTAAAAAGAGAGGCTTATTATATTCATACTTTGAATACTATGATACCATCGGGACTTAATCAATAGTTTGATCTTCGATGTTTCCTGTAGGTAATCTTTTCAGTATGGGGGTCACTGTTTATTTACAATTAACATTGAGGATTGAATATTGCTATGCAGGATCAGGTCTGTGTAAAGGGCAGCATCAGCTGGATCACTATTCAATAATTAGGTCAGGTATTAGAGCGTGTGTCAAACGTTAGTTTGTAATGTCCATAGGCACACAAAGAGTTTGCTAGAGAGGTGAACAAGGTGATCTCTGACTTGTAACTGCAAGCTAGAAATTGAATACACTCACCAAGCATTTATGCTTAGCATTTGGAGAACAAGATTCTAGCCTTTTTAATGTGATATATTTATGGACAAAAATGGGAAGGTGTTCCTGGGTTTATTTTGTTTTTTGCGAGACTGGTTTTGGGTGTACTGTTCTGTTCAATTTGGCTCAGAGACAACATCTTCCACTCAACCTACAGCAATAAATTGTAACAGGCTCTTCCTATATCACTGTACTGATGTGGATCTAAACCACTTGGACATCTTCACGTCTTCTGCATGTGAAAACTGCCATCAATTAAATCTTTACCCATTGTCTTCCTTACACTGTCAGAAAACCATTTTCTTCCTCCGACCCAAACTCTTGAGGGAGACTGGCAGTTGGAGAATGTTGTAAAGGAGGCATCCAAGAAGGGAAGCCTGGTTATAATGGGGACTTCAATTACCCTCACATAGACTGGGTGAACTGTTGTTCAGCACATGATAAAGAGATAAAGTTCCTAGATATGCTAAATGATTGTTCCCTGGGACAGATGGTTGAAGACCCAACTAGAGGTACAAGAATCCTTGACTTGATCCTGAGTAATACTCAGGATCTGGTGCAAGATGTTAATGTGACTGATCCAATAGGGAACAGTGACCACAACTCAATTATGTTTAACTTGATCATAGACCGCAAGTCACTGATAAAATCTAACACAGAGACCTTAAATTTTCAAAAAGGAAATTTCCCAAAGATGAGGAAACTAGTAAAAAAGAAGCTGAAAGGGAAAATTGAGAGAGTCCAAACACTCCAAGAGGCATGGAGGCTGTTTACAAAAACAATAACAGAGGCCCAATTGGAATGCATACCCAAAAGGAAAAAGGGCACTGCCAGGTCCAAGAGGACTCCGATGTGGCTTACAGGAGCTGTTCGGGAAGTGATCAAGAGCAAGAAAAGCTCATTTAGAAGATGGAAGGCTTGTCCGAATGAGGACAGCAGGTAGAAACATAAATTCTGGCAGAACAAATGCAAGGCAACAATCAGGAAAGGAAAGCAAGACTTTGAGGAGCATATAGCTAAAAATACTCAGAGAAATAACAAAGACTTCTTTAAGTACATTAGAGGTAAGAACCCAACTAGGAAGGCCATTGGACCATTAGATGACAATGGAAGGCAAGGAGTTATTAAAGAGGAAACAGAGATTGCAGAGAGACTCAATGCTTCAGTATTCACTGAAGAAGACAGAGACCACATGCCCAAAACAGAGCCTATCTTGGTAGGGAGGGAAACCGAAGAATTAAGCCAGATAGAAATAACCAGGGAGGAGGTCCTTGCATGTCTTGTTAAACTAAATACTAACAAATCACCAGGACCAGATGGCATCCATCCACGAGTTCTCAGGGAACTTAAAGATGAAATTACTGATCTCCTAGCCAAAATATATAATCTTTCCCTCAAATCAGGCTTTGTGCCTGATGAAGGTAGCGAATGTAACACCAATTTTCAAAAAAGGATCCAGGGGTGATCCAGGAAATTACCGACCTGTCAGTTTGACATGTGTCCCAGGTAAAGTGATGGAAACCATCCTAAAAGATAGAATTAATAGGCACATAGAAGAGAAGGCGCTGCTAAAGGAGAGCCAACATGGCTTTTACAAGGGCAAATCATGCCTCACTAATCTGTTGGAATTTTTTGAGAGTGTCAACAAGCATGTGGATAAGGGGGATCCAGTTGACATTGTTTATCTGGACTTTCAGAAGGCTTTTGACAAGGTCCCACACCAAAGGCTCTTGAATAAATTTACCAGTCATGGAATAAAGGGACAGGTCTTGTCCTGGATCAGCAACTGGCTAAGGGACAGGAAACAGAGGGTAGCACTAAATGGACACTTCTCCAAGTGGAGGGAACTAAAGAGTGGGGTCCCCCAAGGTTCAGTACTGGGACCCCTGCTTTTCAACCTCTTCATAAATGATCTAGAGGTAGGAGTAAAAAGCAAGGTAGCCAAATTTGCTGACGACACTAAATTATACAATCTGTGAGAGATTGTGAGGAGCTCCAGAGGGATCTCTTGACACTGGGGAAGTGGGCAAAACAGTGGCAAATGAGCTTCAACATTAGTAAGTGCAGAGTGATGCATGTTGGGGCAAAGAACCCCAATTACATTTATAAACTGATGGGGTCTGAACTCTCTGCGACAAACCAGGAAAGGGACCTTGGTGTCCTGGTGGACAACTCAGTGAAGGTGTCAACCCAGTGTGCCTCAGCAGTGAAAAAAGCAAACTCAATGCTAGGGATCATTAGGAAGGGTATAGAAAATAAGTCAGCAAGTGTCATTTTGCCTCTTTATAAATCTACTAGCAGAGGTTGCCCGGCGTTGCCAGGCTGTTTTAAATTGTGTTGGGAGGTTAAATTGTGTTAATGTTTTTTAAAAATTGCTTAGTCTGTAATTTTAATTTTTTAAATGTTTATTTATGCAAAAAATTTTTTGGCTTGGCTGTTATTAACTGTGATCTGCTTTTTTGGGTTTTTTTTGAGGATTAATAAAAGAACAAAGTATGATATAATTTTTTCAAATTGTTTTATGTAAGCGAATAATATTTTTGTTTTTTGAATTTTTTAAATTAGTTGTACCATAGTTAATAATTTTAATAAAGTAAAAGTAAATGTTTTTTACATTCAATGTTTTTAAAATGTGTTTAGATGTTTTGAGTTTAAATTTGAGTTAAAACTCAGCACAGGGTTTTTAAAAGTTTCTATTGTATTTTATTGACATATGTTTGTGATTTGTGTTAAAGTGTGTTTTAGTGTAATTTTTTGACTTGTTTTTATTGGTGTGACCTTTTGTGCAAAATTGTGAATTTGTGTTATGTTTTTGGTTTGTTTTTATTTGGAGCTGTTGTATGTTTTTGAATTGTTTTTACTATTGTGGTGAGTAGGTGGTGCTGGTAGGGGTTATTGTATTTTGACTGTTTTTTCTCTCCTGGCCTCTGGGTGGAGCTTCTTCTGGTAAGTAGTCTCTTTCTTTATTCATTTCTTTTCCAGTCCTGGTGGAGGTAGGACATCTTTTGGAAAGTTTGCTTGTTTTCTTTCTTTTGTGTGTGTGTGTGTGTGTGTGTGAGGGCAGGGGGGTGTTGGAATTTGTATTTTTTGCCTGTTTGTTTTGTTTTTGATTGTGTCTTTGTTTACTTCATATTGTTTTTGGTGTTTTTGTTTTTGTGTATTTTTGGATGTGTTTGACTGTTTTTAGTAATTTTTTAAAATTTATTTATTTGGTGGTGGAGAAGGGATGTGGTCATTGGGGGTTAGGAAGGGTGGGCTAGGTGGTGGGGAGAGGGGCATGGTCATTGGGGGTTAGGAAGGGTGGGCTAGGTGGTAGGGAGGGGGGCATGGTCGTTGGGGGTTAGGAAGGGTGGGCTAGGTGGTGGGGAGAGGGGCATGGTTGTTGGGGGTTAGGAAGGGTGGGTTAGGTGGTGGGGAGGGGGCATGGTCGTTGGGGGTTAGGAAGGGTGGGCTAGGTGGTGGGGAGGGGGGCATGGTCGTTGGGGGTTAGGAAGGGTGGGCTAGGTGGTGGGGAGAGGGGCATGGTCGTTGGGGGTTAGGAAGGGTGGGTTAGGTGGTGGGGAGGCGGCATGGTCGTTGGGGGTTAGGAAGGGTGGGCTAGGTGGTGCGGAGGGGGTTGTGGTCGTTGGGGGTTAGGAAGGATGGGCTAGGTGGTAGGGAGGGGGGCTTTATTGTGTTATGGTGCTTTGTTTGTGTGGAGTCGTGAAAGTAGATCGTGGTTTCCCCTTTAATATCAGTGGGTGGGGGTTGCGACCCCTCTCCGCTGGCTCCCCAGGGGTTGGGAGGTTTGTGGGGACAAAAGAGGTATGTTGCCCCAACCCTTCTAGACCCAGGAGACCAGGGAGAGTGGATCGATTCCCCCCCCTCCTTAAAACAACTCCGTTTTTAAAGAGAAGAAAAGACGGAGTTGTTTTAAGGACGGGGGGATCGATCCCCTTTCCCTGGTCTCCTGGGTCCAGAAGGGTTTGGGCAACATACCCCTTTTGTTCCCACAAACCTCCCAACCCTAGGGTAGCCAGCGGAGAGGGGGATCGCAACCCCCCCCACCTACTGATATTAAAGGGGAAACTCCAGTCGGGACCTTCAGGCACCGTGGGTGGGGGAAAGAAAGCCGGCTGGTGTTTGCTTGGCTGTGAGGCGGTGAGTTGTTTTTCTTTTTCATTTTTCGGACGCTGGGGCTTGTAGTTATGGGTTGGTGCTTTGTGTTTGTGCTGCGTTTTTTAAAAATGCTTTTCTTTTGATTGGCTGCGGCGCGTTTCCGAACGCTGCGCCGTGTGAGAGCCTCTCAGCCTGATTGGCTCTGACGCGGTGCGGCGCAAGGAATGTTGGGAAGTGAAGTTGTTTCCCTTTCTTCGCGTTTGTGGGGCTGTTGCCCCACTGCCGGTTTTCTCAATCCTTCGTTGACCTGCGTACCCAGATTGGCCGTGTGCAGGAAGGGTGAGTGCAGGCAAGTAGGGCGAGGCATAGCAACCTATAGCCAGTTCCAACGGTTAACCCTTGGATTTATAGGTTAAGATGGTGAGGCCCCATCTGGAATACTGTGTACAGTTCTGGTCGCCATACCTCCAGAAGGATATTATGGAGCTGGAAAAAGTGCAGAGGAGGGCAACCAGAATGATTAGGGGACTGGAACACCTTCCTTACCATCTGAGGCTGCAACGGTTGTGCCTCTTCACTCTTGAACGACGACGTCTAAGAGGTGACCTGATTGAAGTTTATAAAATCATGCACGGCGTGGACAAAGTAGATAAGGAAAAACTGTTTTCCCTATCGCACAATACTAGAACTAGGGGACACTCGATGAAACTTTTGGGTACTAGTTCTCAAACAAATAAGAGAAAGTACTTTTTCACCCAGATGATTACTGGTCTATGGAACTCCCTGCCAGAAGAAGTGGTGACAGCTGTCAGTCTTGACAGCTTTAAGAAAGGATTAGACAAGTTCATGGAGGACAAGGGTATCAATGACTATAATTATGGATACTTAAGGACAACCTCTGGGTTGGAGAGAGAGGCAGGATATCTCTCAATGCCATTTCCAGGGAATCCTAAGCAGGAGAAGGCATCTGCTTGGGAATACCCTGAAGGAAATGGTGAGCCACTGTATGAGACAGAATGCTGGACTGGATGGGCTGTGGCCTGTTCCAGCAAGGCTGTTCTTATGTTCTTATGTTCCGATTCCAACTGCAGGCTGCCAAGCTGAGGCCTAAAAAGATGAAGTATGCAAGATCTGATATTAGGATTTCCCAGCATTTTCATTTTACCTAAAAGAAGCCACAGGAAGGGCCAACTTGCACTGAGCAATAATACAAGCATCGAAAGTTTAACACTCCCACCCCTGTTCAGTGTCCTTGATCTGTTTTCTTGAGACTTAATACTTTCTTCCCACTCAAAAAACCCTTCCTATTAGAGATAAGTGTCTCCACAGTGGAAAATAAACAGGTATCTTTATCTCTCTAGTTATTTTTCTTTCTGCAGAATCAGCAGGTGAAAAGATTTGGAACAGGGAAATGATATTAGAGAAGGATTTGCCTTCCCAATACCTGAAGTCTCCTCGTAAATAAAAATGAAGTTTCAGCAGGTGGGACTCTTGCATCTCAGTTTGTTTGAGCTCTTGGTTTGATCTTACCTCTTGCAGTCTGCTTTCAATTCCCCTCCCTTTGAGTTTGGTTACTTTAAAGATAAACCTATCAACAATTCTTTCCCTAGTGAAGTATTATCTGTCTGTGTTTAGGCTGCAGCTTACCTCTTCCTGCTCCAACCAGTAATTTCAAAGCTTGGGGCAAACTCTCTGTTTAGCATACCAGGAACTGGCACCAGGTCAAGTAAAGGTGCGTAATGGCCTTTCATGGGATAGTGTCATGTGCTCAGCCAGCCTGGCCCTGCTCAGCCATTCTTGGATGTGACATCTGTGGTTTGCTGGTTGTCCACATCATCAAGCTCTAGGGGTGATCCCACTCCACTGTCATTCTAACTTAAATCTTAAATCCATCCAAGAGCCACTGTTGTTGTTGTTTTGGGGTATCATGTTGCGGTCCTGGTTTTCCTCATTTCTGAGGGGTCGGACCCAGTCAGTGTAGTTGGAGAGTGAGAGGTCCAGCCCTAGACTTCTCCAATATGGGGTACCTCAGGGCTCGGTGCTCTCTCCTCTCCTATTTAACATCTACATGAAGCCACTGGGTGAGATCATCCGTTCCCACGGGGAGTGGTACCATCAATACACGGATGACACTCAGTTGTACATCTCCACCCATGGGGACCCCAGTGATGCTGTCAAAGTCCTTTCCAGGTGCCTGGAATCTGTTGGGGTCTGGATGGGGGCCAACGGGCTACAACTGAATCCAGGCAAGACTGAGTGGCTATGGATAAGGGGTCCTGCGTTATCCCGGGAGCTACCATCTTTGGTTCTGGATGGGGCTATTTTGCCCCAGACAGACCCGGTGCACAACTTGGGGGTCCTCCTGGACTCACGACTACTGCTCGAAGAGCAGGTGGCAGTCGTGGCCAGGAGGGCTTTTGCCCAACTTTGGGTGATTCCCCAGTTGCGCCTGCTCCTGGACCAGGACTCCTTGCTCATGGTCACACACGCTCTGGTGATCTCCAGACTAAATTACTGTAATGCGCTCTACATGTGGCTGCCCTTGACGACCATTCGGAGGCTACAGCTGGTCCAGACGCAGCGGCCCGGGTGGTGATGGTGTGTGGACGTTATGCCCGTGCCTCACCACTGCTTCGGGAGCTGCACTGGTTACCAGTTTGTCTCCGGGTGCAATTCAAGGTGCTGGTTTTGACCTTTAAAGCCCTATATGGTAGTGGGCCAGGATACCTAAGAGACCGCATCACCCTAAGGACGTCTGTCCATCCAACAAGAGCGGACCGGAGGGGCTCTCTAATTGTGCCATCAGCTTCTCCGTGTCCGCACCGGCCCTCTGGAACCTCCTGCCAACAGAGCTACGTCTCTGGACGGAATTGCTGCCTTTCAGAAAAGAACTTAAAACCTGGCTGCCAGGCCAAGTATGGGTGCAGGTGGAAGGGTAACCTCCATTGTGTGGTTGGTATAGAGGATAATTCCTTCCCCCATGGTCCCTTCAGTCCCTGCACCTTTTTAAAGGGGGTGGGTAGTTTTAATTAATTTTATTATGGTTTTATCTGTGATTGTGAACCGCCCTGAGTCGGCCTAGGCCGAGTGGGCGGTGTAGAAATTGAACGATTAAATTAAATTATGACTTGTGGCAATGTTATGAATTAATGACCTCTAAAAGGCCCTAGCATTAATAACCTTGCTTGCACTTTGCAGACTTCAGACTGTGGTTCCATTATCAAATCAATCCATTTCATGTTTGGTCTTCCTCTTCTCTTACTGCATTCAACTTTTCCTATTCTTATTGCCTTTGTTAGTGAGATATCTCTCGTTGCCTTCCCTTTTTTGTTATTTAATATTTACTAGTTTGGTGCCCGACATTGGCCAGGGGAGGGGCCTTTGTGGGCTGGGGCTTGCACACCGCCCCCTTCCCTCCCTCCCTGGGCACACACCCACACCCCGTGTGTCCATATCCCCTCCCCTTCATTTTCTGATGCGCGCGCGCACACACACACTCATACACACACACCACGGCCCCCCATCTCTCCCTGCTTTTTCTCCCTGAGCACTGACACACACATACCTACACACACACACACTTCACGTTCCTCTTCTCCTCCTACCCTGCCCTTCTTGGATTTATCTGCCCACACATTTCGTTTGTCCGCCGTTTCTTTCCCTTTCTCCCCTGCACACACACTTACTCTCACACACATATAGTCCGCCCGTCCAGTGCCCTCTTTCCTTCCCCCACTGAACACACACACAGTTAAAATCACATTACAGTATATGCAATTACTGTATATTAAAAATATGATATAAAAGGATGTGATATAAAATGTATCTATACCTATAAGGAAGGGGTATGACCGTGCGTGTGCAGAATGCGTTTCCACACCCATCAGCCTATCCCGTGAAGCGCCATGCACACCTACCTTTAGTCCCCAAGATCAGCGCTGTGAGGGTCCGGGGGCCGAGGGTGGAGCGTTTGCCCCACCAAGATGAAAAAATCACTGCGGGCGCACAAATGGGGGGGGGGGGGAGGTCCGCATGCCTTCGTCATTGAGATGCGTGCACAAGGTAAAAAGAATTCCACGTGCAGCACAGTCTGCACATGCCCAAAAAAGTCAACAAACGCCCCGCGCAAAACAGGATGTGGGCGCAGACCACACGAAGAGCAGCCGATATGGAAGCCCCACACCAGCAGCTGCCTTTCAGCACGGACCCGCCAGAGGCACCAACCACACAGCTGACAGAAGCCGCACCCGCCAAAGAAAATGAGGGGGTGAGCGCAAACACACACACACACAGCCCGACATACCTTCCCTGGCCCGGTCTCGCTCTCCCACCTCCTCCAAGAGCCTCAGTTCTTCGACGGAGCCTTGCAGCGGGGGAGCCGGCGCGCAGGTACATTGGGCAGGGGGGTGCTCCCCCGGCCCATTCCCCCCCCCCCCGGATCACATAGATAGATAGATAGATAGATAAATCTTTATTGTCATTGTCCTGCACAGAACAACGTGATTGGGGGGGGGAAAACACTTAACAACCCAACAAAACCTAAACAAAATACAACTATACAAAATTATCAACATACTTCTACCCCACATATACACATTTAACCCCTAAAAGCTCTAAAACTCTAAAAACTATATACAGAAGCTCCCTCATCAACTGCAATGCACTGTATTCAAAGCCAGAACCGCTTTTGGGTAGAAACTATTTCTCAAGCGGCTGGTCCTGGTCTTTATGACCCTATACCTTCTTCTAGAAGGCAGAAGCTGAAAGAGATCATTTCCGGGGTGCGTTACTATCTTGCGCAATCTCTACAGCTTTCTTATAACACCTGGTGGCATAGATTTGATCTAGAGTGGGAAGAGTACGCCCGATTATCCCCTCCGCAGTCTTTACAACCCTGGACAGCACTGTTCTTTCCTAGCTGTACATAACAAAGCCCACCAACCCCGGCCCTCACAAAACTCACCAGCCTCGCAGGGATCTCCCTTCCCCGCCTCCCGCACTCACGAGGCCTCCAGGACACCAGGGCCCGAACCGCTGCACCTGCTGCCTCCCCTGTGTGTGTGTGTGTGTGTGTGTGTGTGTGTGTGTGTGTGTGCGCGCGCGCACGTGTGTGTGTGCGTGTGTGTGTGCGTGTGCGTGTGCGTGTGTGTGTGTGCGTGCACGCGCGCACGCACGCAACAGAGAACGAGACAGCAAGTGGAAGAGAGAGACAAAAAAGGGAAAGATAAAGGGAACAAGAAAAGGGAAGAGACAAAAAGAGAGAGATACATAAATACAGCAAAACAGAGAGAGAAAAAGGCAGAAAGAAATTAAGAGAGACAGAAAGACAGAGAGAAAGGGAGAAAAAAGAAAGAGAGAGAAAAAGAAGAAAAACAATAAAGACAGACAGAGAGAGGGGTAAAGAAAGCAAGAACAAATGAGAAAGGAGAAAAGAGAGGGAGAGTAAGAGAGAGAAGGAAAGAGAGAAAGAGACAGAGGAAGAAAGATAGAAAGACAGAGACAAAGAAAGAGATAAAGAAAGGGAGTGGAAGAAAGAAAGAGAGCCAGATATAAAAATACACACAGAGAGACACATATACACCTACCCACAATAAAAACCAAAATCAATAACCCCCGGCAAGGCCAGACAATCAGCTAGTATCTACTAAAATTACAATGTGTAAAAATGCTAAGACACACACCAATTTATTCCAATGGTTTCATTTCTTGTTTCACTATTTTGTACTCACTTTTTACATTCTATGTTCCAATTAAAGGTGCTTCAGGCTTTCCTTTTGCCTAAGCACATAAGCATATTGCATCATTAGGAGGAATACTGTTTTCTACTTATACTTTCTCCCAGTAAATGATTGAATACCTTCCTACCTGAGAGCCTCATTGACTCACCATAGTTTTCAATGTATAAAGTTGACAGCAGAGGCTTGCCACTGCCTTCTTCTGTGCCACACTGATAAAAGTTATCTTGAGAGTTACTACCTTTGTCTGTGAAAGATCCTCGGTCTCCCTTACTCGAAAGCCAGTCATAGCTGTCTTTAGGTGGCGGTGCTCATCTCCGTTTACAGCCAAAGGACCAGCGCTGTCTGCGTCTGCATCTGCACACATTTCCATGGTCATGTGGCAAGCATGACTGGATGCTGGAGTGCATGGAATGCTGCTACTTTTCCCGCTTAAGCAGTACCTATTTATTCATTTGCAATTCTTACTTTCGAACTGCTTGGTTAGCAAGAGCTGGGACAGATGGCGGGCACTCACTCCATCATGCAGCACTTGGGTCTTGAACTGCTGACTTGCCAACCTTCCAGTTATCAAGTTCAGTGTCTTAACCACTAATCATTTATGTGGGAGAAACTTAAGGGACAGGTTTCCGTTTCTGTCCCCAAAGAACACAGTCCTATTAAGAGATCTGCAGCGCCTTGTCAAAGAGGGAAGGAATAAGAATTGCAGTCAGAAAGTGAAACCTTGGTGGCAGCATCGTGAGGCCTGCTCACCCCCTGCTGGTGGGAAGGAAGATGCCAGACAGAAGCAGGGTGAGCCTCTGCAGTATGTATAGCAAAGGTGGCATATAACATGGATTGCTTTGTGCCAGAACTGAGCATCAAAAATATGTTCCAGGATGAATGGACCATTAACTCTCTCTCTCTCTCTAGTGTTTGGGAATCAAGACAATGGAAACGGCTGTAAGCTAGCCTAGCACATCTTTATTGCATGGAGTACAGTACGAACATGTGGTAATGGCAGACAAACAGCTTCTTTTATGCGGTGGCTATACGATTGAATATGGCTCTTCGACAGGGCATTGGCTACTGTCCAAGTGACGTCATCCTTAGTCACGCCTTTCTTGTCCAGGTGAGGTGAGCGCGGGAATCTTTCCCGCGCAGCTGAAGGCATTTGAGGAATGTGTACCATGTGAGCTGGGCGCTCGCTATTGCCCCCGGTGGCCACTAGCTCGCGTCCTCATACAGAAGGTTACAGTGTTACTATTAGAGATTGTTACATCCACTCATTCGTGTGGTTACAAATATATTCAATACACAACACACTCACTCTCTCTCTCTCTCTCTCTCTCACACACACACACACACACACTATCTCCCTCTGGAATGCACAAAAGATGGAGGTGTCATCAATTGAAGTCTGCTTATCACGAAATGAAATACTCTGCATGGCTCCACATAACATGACTGGTGAAAATCCATACAGACTCATGCAGCTTGGCTCCCACAAGGTGTTTTCTTTCTCTGGCGCTGCAGACCAATGTGTGTTCATATGCAGGGATTACTAGGGCCTGAATTTGTTGGCTCAAATCAGCCGGAAGAAACCCTGGTGTGGCATTCCTGGCATGAGCATTGGCCATCATAGCCTTCACAATTCCCACTACACGTACAGCATATCAGGGTCTAGATTGGAATCTTTTAGGCAGTGCGGGGTAATGTTTAGGACTACAGTATTTGGGCATTGGACTGGAATTTGGGAGGTTGAGGTTCAAGTCCTTACTGTGTAACCCAGTATCAGTAACCCTGTTCCCACCATCTTATCATGGTCAGATCATACTCTGCTGTAGTTCCAAATTATGACGTTAACCCTCTCCCGTGGGGAGCCAGGACCAATTAGAATGCTCTGCCCACAAAGGCTGAAGGATTCAATTGGTTTCAAAGCAGCCTTGGGTGGGTTTCCAGCCTACTTGGCCGGCGCTTCTGTCGATGCTCAGGTTGCTAGGTGGTATGTGGAGGCAACCAAGGCGGTTTACACAATCACTCTAAACGCCCTCTCCACTGCACAGCTCAGTCATTCCCATGGTTTACAAAGGAACTACGAGTGATGAAGCAGTGAAAGAAGGCTGGAGAGCAAGTGGAGAGCAAGTGGAGACGAGAACTTGAAACTAGTTAGCAGCATACCTGTCAAGAATCCCATATTGGCCAGGATTTCCCGTAATTCAGCGCCACTTTTTCTACTTTCTCACCTGGAGCTGCTGCCATCCCATAATTTGACGGCGGGGGAAAGTAGTTACTGTGCATCCCCTTCTGCGCCAAACCCTTCTACGCATGCGCAGAACCCTTCTACGCATGCGCAGAACCCTTCTACGCATACGCAGAACCCTTCTACACATGTGCAGATGGGCTATGCGCAGAAGGGGATGTGCAGAAGCCTTATGTGCAGAAGCCTTATGTGCATGCGTAGAAGGGTTCTGCGCAGAAACCTTCTGCGCAGATCCTGTATTGTCCGGAGCCGCACTTGACAGGTATGGTTAGTGGTTTACACAATAGTTCTAACACCCTCTCCACTGCAAAGCTCAGTCAACCCCATGATTCACAGTGGAATTATGAGTGATGAAGCAATGAAAGAGAAGGCTAGAGAGCAAGTGGAGACGAGCTCCCTTGGATGAGAACTTGAGACTAGTTAAGCAAGCAACCTTGAAATACCTGCATCATATAAAGAGAGCTAGAAAGACCTATAACAGTGATGGTGAACCTTTTAGAGACCGAGTGCCCAAACTGCAACTCAAAACCCATTTATTTATCACAAAGTGCCAGCCTAGCAACAGGGGAGGAAGGAAACACTCCCATTGGGCTCCAGGGCAGAGGGAGGAATTGCTCCCATTGGGCTGCTGGGCAGAGGAGTGGGGTGAACTCTGTGGTGGGGGAGGGAGGAAGTGCTCCCATTGGGCTGCTAGGCAGAGGGGTGAGGCAAACTCTGTGCTGGGGTGACTGCACGTGTGCCCACAGAGAGGGCTCCGAGTGCCACCTCTGGCACGCGTGCCATAGGTTCACCAACACTGACCTATGATGTCCATCAGATCCAAGAGGCCTCAAACCAATACTCGGAGCTGTATAGGATTGTCCGCAGCCTCACTGCAGGAGGTTACTTAGGTGGACCTCACTATAGTCTTCACAGTTGTGAAGATTTTGCCATGCATTTTAGATCTAACTAGCAGAGGACCCGGCGTTGCCCAGGGTACCCTACCCAGGCCAAGGAAAGACCCGAGCCCACCCCACCCCACCCCAGCTGCCTTACCTTTTTGTCTGCTGTCGTCACGGCCGCTCTCTCAGCCCCGCCGCGAGGCACCGTCTCAGCCTGACTCTGGCTGTCGCCACCGGCCTCTCCAGCGACTACAGTCAGTAGGTAGCCTTCACAGCCTGGCCCCTCCATCCTCCCGTGGGTTGTGTCAGGCGGAAGGGAGGCTCCATTTGGGTGGGTGGGCATAGGATCCATTGGGGGGGGGTGGAGGCCTGTGGAAGGCGGCAGCCTGGTCCTGTCCTCTGCCCAACCCCCAGCTGTGGGTTCTCCCTCCTCCCCCCTGAGGTGTGCCTCAGGAGTGCGCCACCTGGAATGCCGGGCAGACTTTGGCGCATGTGTGGAATTTCATGCATGCGCCACAGCCTGGAACGCCAGGCAGGGTTAGGCGCATGCGTGGATTCTCACCCATGCACAGTCACTTCCCCTGGTCATTTCTGATGGCCAGGGGTGGCATTGCAGCCCCTTTTCAGGGGCAATGACCCCAAGGGCTGCTGGCTACCCACACCGGCCACCCCAGATGTTGAAGGAAGGCATGCATGCAGTTTCCAGCGCAATCGGTGCAGGGGTGTTGCTTTGTATGAGGGAGCCCTGTGATGTCACGGAGCCCCAGATCTGGTCAGCTGGGAATTGGTTGAGCTGTGGCGATGACATCACAATCCCCCCTGGTTGGCTTTTTTCCCTTGCTTTTTCTCCTATCAGTAGGGATGTCCCCTTTGCGGATTGATTTAGGGGGCATACCCCTCCCATTGGGGCTTCACACTTCCGCAGTGACCATTTCTTCGGCCCAAGGTATGTATGCGCCGAGTTTCAGTGCTATCGGTGCAGGGGTGTGGATTTGTATAAGGAACATACAGCACCGGACCTTGATTTTAGTTATATAGAAGTTGAGGCCATCCAACGGGACCTGGGTTCCACTCTTAATATAGTAGATCAGGTTGGGATGCCCAATGAGCCATCTAGTCTTGATTCTTGGGATCGGTTTCATCCTGTGTCATCTGAGGAGGCAGAGAAGACAGTTGCACGCTGTAAACCCACATTATCTCATTTTGATCCTTGCCATCGTGGCTAGTAAAATCCATGGGGGTTGCTGGGGAGTGGGTGCAGAACTTCTTTAATTCTTCACTGGCAGAGGGCATGCTGCCCTCCTGTTTGAAGAATACCATTGTTCACCCACATCTTAAGAAGCCAAATCTAGCTAAAGAGATTCTAGAAAACTTTAGACCTGTAGCAAATATCCCCTTTTGGGGCAAGGTCATCAAGAGGATAGTGGTGGATCAGCTGCAGGCATTCTTGGATGAAACCAACTGCTTGGATCAATTTCAGTCAAGTTTTAGGCATAGCTGTCAAGTTTTGGATTTGAAAATAAGGGAAATTTCTCGGACAAAATGGGAAACTTGACAGCTATGCTTATCCTGTGCAGCCCTCCAGTGGCGGCATTAGGGCATTGCAGTCTGACTGATATGGGCCGCCGCCGGGAAAGAGGATAAAATACGGGAGGTTCCCAGCCAATACGGGACACTTGACAGCTATGGTTTTAGACCTCTTCATGGCACTGAGACCACATTGGTCACACTGCAAGATAACCTTCTCCAGGAAGCAGACAGGGGAGCTTCATCTTTCTTGGTGCTCCTGGACCTCTCAGCAGCTTCTGATACCATTAACCATGGTATTGTCCTGGGACGCTTATCAGGGCTGGGAATATGGGGCACTGTACTACAGTGGTTGTGCTCTTTCCTTGGTGAGCAGACCCAGAGAGTTCAACTTGGGGAGTTTGTTTCAGTCCCATGGGGTGTTCCACAGGGGGTTGATCATCTCCCTGCCATTGTTTAATATCTGCATGAAACCTCTGGGAGAGGTCATTAGGAGATTCAGGGTTTGGTGTCTCCAATATGTGGATGACACCCAACTCTATCTCTCCTTTTCATCATCTGCAGTTGATATGATCCGAAGTCTTGGCGAGTGTCTGGACTCGATCATGGAGTGGACGAAAGCTAACAGGCTGAAACTGAACCCTGACAAGATGGAGCTTTTGGTGTTTGAGAGGCCGTCTCTACCTTGGGTGGAACTACTCTTACACCTAGGGACCAGGTCTGCAATCTGGGGGTCATTATTCACCCATTGCTCTCATTTGAGCAACAAATGGCTGCTTTTTTCCAGCTCCTGCAGATTGTGCAGCTATGCTCCTACTTGGACAGATGGTCTCTCTTAACCCTGACTCACTCATTGGTAATTTTGCAGATTGACTACTGTAATGCTCTCTACATGGGGCTGCCCGTGTGTCAAATATGGAGATTACAGTGGGTTCAGAATGCAGCAGCCAGACTGGTGACAGGCATAAAGAAATTCGATCATATTTCACCAGCCTTGGCAGGCCTGCACTGGTTACCTGTAGCCTACCGTGTCAGATACAAGGTGTTAGTGTTACCATATAAAACCCTATATGGTTTGGGACCTTGTTATCTGTTGGAGCATCTTTCCCTCAGAACAACTCCCTGCATCATCCGTTCATCACAGTCTGCACAGCTCCAGGTGCCGACCCCGAGGATAGCTCGAAAGTCTATAACTAGAAATAGAGCCTTCTCAGCAGTGGCACCAATATTGTGAAACACTCTACCGGTGGTTCTGCACCAGGCCCCATCACTGGCTATCTTTAAAAAGCAATTAAAAACTCTCTTGTTCAAGGAGGCCTTTCAGGGTGTTGTTCCTTTAGCTATACCCTCAGATGCCGGTTATTATTTTATTTTATTTTGAGACGTATTTGTCAGTTGTCTGTTTTGATTTTTTGTGTGTTCTGTCATGTTACTTAATATTTGCTTGTACACTGCCCAGAGTGGGATACCACCCAAGTGGGCAGCATAGAAATGTAATAAATAAATAAAAATAACCCCGTGTCAGTAGTAACTTAGCCTGATCCACCTAATCCACCTTGCAAGAGTGTTGTAAAGATAAACAGGAAGGAGGAGAGTGACATATGCCAACTTCCAGTCATTGGAGGAAAGGCAGGATATAAGCATGTAATAAAAATAAAGGGTGGCCTCTTTGCTTATCTGGCCATCTATAAAGAAGTTGTAAGAAAAATGTTACAGAGCATCAGGTACTGATGGATGGTATACTCGTTGAGTTGTAATGGCTGTGAATGGCAGCAATTAGCAAGCAATTAGCAATTACATTTATATACTGTCCCAAAACCATTAGTGCACTCTCTGGATGGTTCACAAGCTAATTAGCATTTTGCCCCAAATATGCTGGGGACTCATTTTACCAACCTCAGAAAGATGAAAGGCTTGAGTCAGCCTTCAACTCTCTCAGGATCAAACTCAGATCATGAGCCATCCTCCCTTTTCTCTATGGCTTCCTTGTTTACTAACCGTAGGCACACTATATACGTTTACTTAAAACATTGACCCCGAAAGGGCTCAATCAAGAATTCGACTTAAGATGTTTTTTGTAAATATATCAAGGGTCGAGAACAATGGTTCAGTTTTTGCACCCGACATCTTCTCATACTCTCTTATATGCACTCGTATAATTTCTGATTTTTAATCGTGGGCCAGCTCAAGATTTGTCAAGGAGTGAGGCAGGTTGGAGAATGTGGGGTTTCGTTGCTGCATTCTTAGCATGTTCGTGGTCAGGCAAGTCTCCCGCTCAGAATTAGGACCATTCCAAGTAATATCCACAAGTTAGAACACAAGTGTTTTCAACTTAGAAATCAGGTTAGGTATTTTAACAGATGAATCCAATATGCGGTAACGTCCTTAAATCATGGTGAGAACAAGCTAAGAGAGGCCATTTGGATGCGGTTTTTGGTAAACTCTGGGATTATGGGTTATGCAGATATGTTTCGATATAGAAAAAATTATTTGATGTTCTGATGTTTAGAATAATGTTTATTGTATTTTAGAAATATTCACGTCATTCCTGAGGAAGATTGTTATCGAAAAATCTATTACCGGATTAGATTTTGATTTTGATATGATGACATCTCTGCATGTGAATTCAACATTGACAAGATATTAGTAACACCTCATAAGCAAGATTTTTGGATTATTTTCTCTGTGAAGTAAACAAGATACATTATTTTCAAAGAAAACCTATTGAATTAAAGAGACTTACAGATTTGACATATTGGAAGTTTCGATTTTGTTTCTAGCATGCCTCAAACGGTTTATTGGGTTTGTTCAACACATTTCACCACTTGGCCTTTCTTGTTTCAAGTGGGAAAATGTCTTGGACTGGTTCTGTTTGTTATCTTGGTGGCTGTTCTGCCCTTTTTGACAGCCAAGTAGGAACAGCCACAAGGTGGGGTCCTCATACCATGATCAAGCTGAGCTATGCATGTACATGCCTAGGAGAGAATCAAATAAAATTAGAGAATAAACAAAACAAAAATGCTGAAGCACTCTACAGACTAACTGTTATATTTCAATGTGAGCTTTCATGGATCAAGTCCACCTCATCAGACATGGGAGTGAGGCTTCATGGTATCAATTTATACACATCGGGTACAGAGGTACAGAGTGATTGGTTAGCATAACAGATAAGCCTACAAATAAATGTGGCTTCATACAATTGGTAATGACAGATGATCTCTGGGATTTATTCTCTGATATGGGGCCATTCAACAATTACGTGATCCTTGAAGGGGGGAGGTGGTCTGCCATCTGGGTTACGGGAAAATTACGTGGGGGGTGGGGGTGGGGGTCAGGTCAAAGATTACATAATCTATTTGGAGCTGTTGTTCATTAGGCACCAATAGTGAAAAGCTCTAAAAATTAGAGTTTCAATACAAAAGCTCTGGATTATGTAATTTTAAAGGGGGGAAGGGGGTAGAAGCAAAAATTACGGTCGGATTACATAGGGTGTGTGTGTCATTTCCCCCAAAAATTGGATTACATAATTGTTGAATGGCCCCTATTGAAGCACAGACTAACACGGCTAGTATTCCAAAAAAAATCAAATAATATTGCAGATGATGATAATAATCATAATCCTGGAATTGCAGAGTTGGAAGGAGCACTATGTCAAGGGGTCACATTGGGGAAACAAACCCCCAGCCTCTCCTAAACCACAGAAATATCCAGTAGTTCATTGGAAAGGTCTGGTCTAACCTGTAAAAGGTAAAAGTCTCCCTTGCTCAAAAGCCAGTTGTAACCGACTCTAAGGGTTGGTGCTCATCTCCATTTACAATTAAAGAGTCAGCGCCGTCTGTGTCTGCAGATGTTTCTGTGATCATGTGACAGGCATGACTAGACATCAGAGTGCACAGAACGCTGGCACCTTTCCTGCCGAAGCAGTACCTATTATCTACTTGCAATTTCTTGCTTTCAAACTACTAGGTTGGGTTGGCCCTTAAAATGACACACAAAAGATCAGGGCATCTATTGTGAGTGGCCCCGTATTTTCCCTTCCCCAGTCTGGAAATCAAGAGAGCTGGTGATGATCCCTAACAGTCTCAGGCAGAAGGCATGCTAAAGTCTTCTTCTTTTGTGTTCAGATCAAACTTTAAACTACCAAAATGAAGCCACCTCCTTGGCTTTGTCATTGGAAAAACTTAAACCCTCACCAGTACATGTTTCCAGTAGTAATCGGCAGACCAGCAAACCAGCCGGATTCTGTGTCTCTCCACATTCACACAGCAGGTTTGCTAACTGAGAAGCATATTCCCAAAAGTAGATGGTGGCGACGGCGATGACAACGAGAATGAGCTGTTGAAGTTCAGATGAACTGGGCTGTGGAATTTCTGGGCGAAGGCAGAGCCAGAGGGCCAAATTCTGCCCATGTTGACAGTGTTGGCCTGAGTATTGCGCCGTTATTAATAGGCAGCCTGTTTATCAGGGCTGCTTTTGCAGGTAGGGATCGGGTGACCAGGCTGTGCTGACTGGCTGCCTGATGCCAAGGAGCTGGTAATTAGATCCCTGGACCAAGGTCCCAGCATGCCCCATTTTTATCCTGTTCATAGGAAACCCTCAAACACAAACAGAGTGTGTGCTGTTCATAATGGTCCTTGGAAACCAAACCTTCAGAAATAAAATAGAACTGGGCAAGGGACTAGCCTTATAACCCCTGCCATGCTGCTATTGCTAGAACAGCAACCCTCTTCTCCCACAGTCACAAGCAAGTGACATGGAAGAAAATGAGAACTACTTCTGAGCAGACTCATGAAGGATTTCACTGTATATTGAAGAAGAGAACATGTGGCCATCCAGATGCTGCTGGACTGGATCTCCCCAGGAGCCTTTGACAACATAGCCAATGGTATGGATGATGGGAACTGCAACCCAACAGCTTCTGGAAGGTGACACATGCCTTCTGCTGATGTAGATTCTACCATGCAAACAGCCCTATTAGGCTAATCTTTGTTTAAACAAAGCTTATTTTATACATGCTAAGTAAAACTAATTAGAATCAACTAATTAGAACTAATTACAGGCTGGCCTCTAAGTCCCTATTAAATCTTTCTCTAAATTTGCCACTTATTGTATCCAGGGTGTCACCAATATTCTTGCACTCATATACCCACATACTTGTCACAATATGCTCTTCAAGTGTAAATGGGCTTAAATCGGCCATATTTCTCTGGGGGGAAATATAATACATATGGACAGGTAGGGACTTATGGGCTACCCTGTAGAACTAATTAGCTAATATGTATAAAAGCGGGGCTGAAATTTTAGAGTGAGGTGCTTTCTTGCTCTGACCATGACTTCCTATTAGGAACTATCAGTTGAGGTTGTTACATACCATCAAGTTGCTTTTGACTTTTAGCACTCCTAATAAGATAGGTTTAATAAGATAAGTACCTGAGATATTCAAGGAGTGCTTTACTATTGCCAACCAACTTCCCTGTGACTTTCCAGAGCCAAGCAAGTCATCAAACCCAGATCTCCTTAGTCCTAGTCTGACTCCTGTCCACTACACCACACTGGTTCTCAAGGGTTTTTAAGGTGTGTTAGATGCTCAGTGAGTCATTGGCCAATGCCAACCCCCTGTGACTTTCCACAGCCAAGCCAGGATTTGAACCCAGGTCTCCTAAGTCCCAGTACAATACTCTACCCACTACACCACTGCTTCACATAATAACCAGTTGCCTGCAATTAATTTTTTAAACATAAACTAACACTTAGTGAAGTTACCTTACTATTCTAAACTAATGAGAGATAATTTCACACTCTTTGTGGTGCATTGATAATGTTTAATCAGTTCTATAGTTATTAAACAGCTGTGGTCAAACTAAATGCTGCGGTAGGCTATCAGGTGGTTCAAGTAGTGCTGTCTTGTGTTCTATTGTGGGAGTTGATGTGACAGTGAGGAAGATGGGAGGAGAGTGTGGTATATACATCAGGTTAGTGGCTTGCAGTATTTAGATACTGTTGGATTTATAGAAGTACAGTACCTTAAAAGAATTATAGTTACTTCTGAGAAATTGCAGAATTAAGCATTACCTTTAAAATATAACTATTATAGCATTAAGCAAGTTTTGCAGGTCAAGTTACTTTTGGAAAGTAACTTCCCAAGCTGCGCCAAATGCCTTGTTCCAAACTTCCAGCTGTTTTTAGTTATGATGCATTTTAATCACTGGAATGAGAAGTCAAATGATAGAGATGGGAAGCTGGAGGAGAGCTGAAAGTCTCTCTGCCAGGACTGTGTGGTTCCCTGGACCTTGCCTGATCTCTTCCTCTGGTCTTGCTCATCCCTCTTGCCAAAGTTTCCCTCAATTCCTCATTTGTCCCAACCCAAAGCAAACCATTCCTCTCCCTGGTATTTGATCATGGAATGCTTCTCTCGCTCTCATTTCTTAGAAATGGTGCTTTTTCTCTGCTGAGAGGCTCCAGAACAGCCGTGTTGGCAGCCTGGCCAGCCGCGCTCCTGCCTGCTGACATGCAACCCCTTCCGTTCCCCTGGAGTTGGTGATGTTTACCCACATCCACTCCACAGAGGAGGAGGAGGTGTCAGTGGCCAGCAGGGTGGAAAGGGAGTTGCTTGCACACAGGCCCCTTTGTCCGAGAGGGGGCTTTGGCCACAGAGGAAGGTGCCTGAGGGTTTTGCAAGCATCCCAGGAATCCCACAACACACACACACACACAGCTGATAGATGTATAGTGTGTGAGTGTGTTGGGGATAGAGAGAAAGGAGGGA
The DNA here is from genome assembly GCA_035047345.1 of Bradypodion ventrale. Lineage (NCBI taxonomy): Eukaryota > Metazoa > Chordata > Lepidosauria > Squamata > Chamaeleonidae > Bradypodion > Bradypodion ventrale. Next base: position 277,144,101 of record JAWDJE010000002.1, on the reverse strand, counting down.
AAGGGAGAAGTGGATGAGGAGAGAAGCAGGGAGAATTCTGGTGGCTTCCTCTTTGTAAGGTAAAGGTAGCCCTTGCACCAAAGCCAGTCATATCTGACCCTAGGGTTCAGTGTTCATCTCTGTTTATCGCCAAAGAGCCAGTACTGTCTGCATCTGCAGATGATTCCATGTACATGTGGCAGGCATGACTTAAGACACCTCATCACATGGAACACTGTTTACCTTCCCACCAAAGTGGTCCCTATTTATCTACAGTACTTGCAATTTCTAGCTTTCGAACTGCTAGGTTGGCAGGAGCTGGGAAAGAGAGGGAGCTCACTCCATCATGCATAACTCGGGTCTCAAACTGCTGACCTTCCAGTCGTCAAGTTCAGTGTCTTAACCACCCAAAGGGATGGCAGCGTCACTCTGTAGTAACAAAAGCAAGCCAGGTGTCCTGTGTCCCCTTAAAAAAATAACCTATTGTAGCATTTACTTTCATTGACAACAGCCCATTCTGCCAGGGGTATGATATTTGTATAGCTGCTTGCTTTGTTTCCAGCAGGCATCAGGAAAGGATCAGGCCCTTTCTCTTTCCAAGGTATGAAAACTGAAAAGTGAACGTAGCTCTGTCTAGTCATCTCCAAGCCCCTGGGTCAGCCCCCCAGCAGTGGGGGTTCTTGTTTATAGGAAATGTTGATCCATGTTCACTACTATAAGACCCTGCCTGCCCTTGCATACGTTGGCATCAGGACTCTGACCTTATCTGCTCCCTGTGGCTGGCAGATTTCTACCTAAGCCTTGCCTTCAGATTCCCAGACTCCCCAAGAAATATCCTGGGGGGTTGCTCACTCTGCAGGGTCAGGCCATCCAACACTCCCTTATTCTCTAAATCCCAGCGCTCTACGGCAACACTAAATGCTCTGTTTCAAATAGGGAACGGCAAAGGGCACGTCTTTGCTGTGTTACAGAATGATCAAGGATAGAATAAGATCTTCAAGATCCAAAAAGAGCTGTATGCAGCTAAAGTACGAAACACACGGTTTATTCATTTGGGCCAAGTCCAGGAGGCTTTCATTTGGGCAATAGAATACTGTAATTCACAACACCTAAATGATTGTATGCCAGATAGGAGAGAGATTTTGCTGTCTAGGATATGCATGCATGAATGTGCTTGTCCAGAATTGCTTTCATAACTCTCTTATATGGTAATGGACATGTTTTGCCTTATTAATTAGCTTCTCACACCTGTACTAAAAGAGTGTCTTAATGAAAATGCCCTTTAGCCATACTGTGCTTATATTATTTTCATAATGACTAGGTATATGTTTACTTCTTGAACAAACCTCCCTCCCTCCTTCTTGTTCTTTGGTACTGTATTTCTTTGCCCTGGCTTATTCAGAAGCTGTAGATTAAATCACATAAGACTTAAACCATTGGCTTCTACAGCATGTAGAATTTGCATTGTAGATAACTTTCACAGAAGTACAGACAGTAACTCCCCGGGGGGGTGGTGGGGACTGTGCAAAATCAGAACTAGATGTATAGACATTATTGAATGCTGCTGTATTTCTCTTAAACTTATTTCATTATCTACTTAGAAAATAAATATACAGTATAGTAAAAATAACGGTTACTAAACTGAGCTTAGAACCAATGTGAAATCTGGTTAGCATTCAGCCTTCTGCTCTGCATTTTGGCAACTGAATAATCACCTTAAGGCAATGAAATGTTTTAAAGCCAGTATTTTTTTCCTTTTTAAAAGCTTACGTCTGGCACCTACGGTAAATGACACCAAAGCTTAACGCCCTTGGGAAGGCATTCAAATGCTGGAGTGCAGTTTAATTTAATTTGATTTAATTTTCGCACTTTTATGCCACCCAATCAGGGAACCTGACTCAGGGCGGTTCACATGGTAAACAAACAACATACACAATATACACACAAGTCAAATCCAATACAAAACAATTAAAAACCCTTAAAAACATAACAATATTACAACCCCCATGCCCCCCTGTAGTTACCAAAAAGACTTTCTCCACCTTTGCTGATGAAGAGAGTCATATTTGGAGAGGGCATCAGCAGTGACCTTGCCATGATGACAACTTGGGATAGGAAGAGATGTAATAGCCCATGGTGTGTGTGTGTGTGCGCGTGCGTGCGTGATGAGTTTTGTATTAAGTTTTGTTATGATTGGTTTTGATTGTCTTTTTTGTCATGTATTATTTTTTAAATAATAATAAAAATTTTAAGAAAAGAAAAAAGGAAGAGATGTAATATAACAATTATGTGCAATCAAGTCAATTCTGACTTTTGGTAACCTTTTTGCAGGGTTTTCATGCACAAAAAAACTTAGAACTAGTTTGCCATGGGCTGGTCCTTCTTGCAGGAGGCACATTAGAGAATCAAATTCCTTAACTTTGGCTCCTCACCCAGGTGCTGTGCTATCACTGAGCTATTCAAGATACTTCTTCAAATAATAGGACCCCAAGCCATTCAGGATCTCAGTGGTAAACACTAGCACTTGACACTGGCCCTGAAAATATACAGGCAGCTATTAAAATAACTGTACTACACTTCACACTGGAGCCATATAATCCAAACATGTAGTGCTAATTAGAACTCTGATTACTCCATTCTGAACTGGCTGAAGTTTCTGAATTGTTACTTTGTATAATTGATCCTCCAATTAGGATGTTACAAAGGCAGGGACAACTATGCCTAGCCTATAAGCCTGTGATGGCGAACCTTGGCACTCCAGATGTTCTTGGACTTCAATTCCCAGAAACCCAAGCCCCCATGAATCCACACAAATGGGTTTACTGCAATTCATCCAGCCCACGCCGCCCTCATCACTCCCGAAAGCGGAAGTAATATGCGCCCATACAGTTAAGACTCTTCCGGGTTAACCCTTCCTCCGTATGGGCGCGTTTTACTTCCACTTCCGGGAGCGACGAGGACGGCGTGGGCTGGATGAATCGCAGTAAACCCATTTGTGTGGATTCACAGGGGGCTTGGGCTTCTGGGAATTGAAGTCCAGGAACATCTGGAATGCCAAGGTTCGCGATTACGGCTGTAAGCATACCGAGATCATATTCTGATTCAAGGCTAGTAAAGTTGTTTTTTAAGCTGATCGTCATGCATTTCCTTAAGCTTCCTATCCTGAGTGGTGGTGCAAATATTTACTTTGCCTTTGGGAGAAAACTGTGATAAAGATGATAAGAAAATTAATGGCTCATGTGGTTATTCTTTTCCTCTGTGATGAACTTAAGCATTGCTTTTTCCTGTTCTGGCGCATGGCCCCTACAGTCCTTGCTAAAAGGAAGAGAGACACCCCTCACGTCTCTAAGACTTTTTCCTTTTCTTTTCCTCAGATTCTGGCTTTGCCTTGCAATCAATACCGGCTTGCTAATCAATCTTCTTGTAAAACAATAGAACATTTTCCCTTAGGATTCGTGAGAGGCAAGTTCTCAGCACCTAACACACAAAGATTTGTATGTCCCAAAATGCTTGTTACCCTTCCCATTTCCGACTAGTCCACCTTTCTCTAGCCATTCAGACTAGTATTCCTACCAGCCATATGACCCATGGCTGGGCATGAGGGGAACTGCAATCCAGATTATCTAGAAGGCACCCATTTGGGAAAAGTTGGCTTTGTGCAGCCAGCTCAAAGCTGAGTGCTGTGTGTAGTTCCCATGTGTCACAAACGGTGCTCCTCAAAATTCTCCTCCACAATCCAAACATTTCTGTCATGGTGTATCTTACATGAATTTTTATAAATGTCTTTTATTCAGTGATGGAGCTTCCTGCACATGTGCATGCACAAGCACGCAAATACCTCTCATGAAATGTTTCTGGCACAAAAAGAAATATATAATGAACTGTACTTAGGGTATCGTTCCTACCCCAGCAAAGACTCCTGGAACTGAGAGAGCAGGTTATATCTCATCTTCTCTCTGACCCAGCAGCTTTGGAACATGTGGTCCCCAAGGACACAGGCAAGAACGTGATCATGGATCAGGGCTTCAGCAGGTGGTTTTGGCTATTTTCCTCACTTTTCACTTTCTGCTGGTTCTCACTAGCTTCATATAGATGCTGAACAATGCTGGAATGAACAGTACCCCAGAGCACACAACAGGAGCCCATGAACTATCTCTAAATACTTCTTCCTGAAATGGATTCTGTTGATAAGACCAAGATAAATGGAGAGAAAAATTCTTCAACACAACCTGCAAAATCAGTTTAAGAAGGTACCCCAGTCAATCACATCCAAACAGCTGGAGATCTAGGAAGAGCAACAGAGTTTCCTCACACCATTTCTTTTCCAGTAAAGGTCCTGCATCTTCTTTCTTCATGTGCCATATCCATTCTGGATATTGGCTATCATCATGGTGATAGTCTTCCTGTTCTTTACTCCTCAGAACAGTTCTTCCAAGCTCATGCCACACCAGTCTCTCAGGTTCTTCAGCCATGAAGTCCGTCTGTGTCCAGGGCCTCTCTGCCCAGGAATCTTTCATTGCAGTGCGAGTTGGTGTATTCTATACTTTATGTTGTTCCTCATGATTTGGCCAAGCTATTGGAGCTTTCTTTGCTTAATGGTCTTAAAGATTTCCTGTTTTTTATCCAATACTTCTATGTTAGTCACATGGTCAACCCATGATATCCTTAGCAGCCATCTGTAGATCCATATTTCAAAAGCTTTGATTCTCTTTTCAGATGCTTCAGTCAATGTCCAAGCTTCAACTCCATATAGCAACACTGGGAACACTGGGAATCCTGCATTAGGGCAACCAAACCTCATTCATTCCCTCTAACTCAGTGTTTCCCAACCTTTGGTTTTTCGACTTAAATTCCCAGAGTCAATTCCCCAAAGCACTGATCAGCCAATGTACTGATTTAGGCTTCTAGGAATTGAAGACCCCCTGTAGGGCATGTGCCCCACGTTGGGAACCACTGCTCTAACTGGATCTGGACCCAGATTAGAATAGGTGGCAATCTATCTATCTCCCAAGAATGACCACAATTGCCTTGAGTCCCTAAAATAGAGTAATTGTGACAAAGAGTTGCTGGTGAGAGATTAGAAATACTGTAGTAGAGATTATATGACTGGTTGACCACAGTCCATCTAAGTACTTTCTTACCATTTGTGGCGATATATCAGAAATGGCAGCTAGGTTGAGCTTTCCAAGTCAGGCAGCATACTGAGTTATTTACTGAGCTATTTACTGTCTCCTTGTCTCAAGTCAACTGCAAGATAACGGCATTGACAGCCAAAAGGTTATCATGCTTCCCGGTATGAATATATGACTACATTCTCCTATGAAGCATAAAGCACTGTGCCATCAACTGATAAATTAAATGATCAATACACACATCTCTACACCTATCCTCAGAGCCATAATGTAAAGGGTGGAACTATGAAGAAGATAGGCTCTCTCTTGAAGGTACCTAGAAGGCTGGTGGGAGAGAGACTGGTGTTACTTGAAATGTTTACAGTTCCCATGAGACTGTGTTTATCAAGAGATAGGGAGGTGATCCAGGACCCCTCAAACCATATTAGATGGGGATGCAAATTGTTTATAATTGACAGCTGCCTTTTTGTGAGACATAAAAATGATTACATACAGATGTTGTTAAAGATTTAGGTAGAGGAACCAGGAGATTTGCTAAGGAGAGTTATCTGAAGAAGGGGCAAGAAGAACAATTAAAACACAGAGCAAAGGAGGACCCATGTGGCACAACATTTCAGTACATTATTATGCTGATGAGAACGGCACTCTGTGTGAACTCAGAAACTTGTCTTTGCCTCAGGTCCTCCATACAAGTATATAATGCTAATCAAATTTTGTATTTTTATTTCATTCTCTGAGTTATTTCTCTGTGATTAATGCAATTGGAACTTTTCTGTTTATTGGAATTGGTTTGTTAATTTTTGCTTTTTAAAAAACGTGGTCCCCCCCCCTACTCATACTAAAATTAAAATCTTCCATGTTTAGGTGCTTCTTGAAATGTAGTTAGCAAATGATGTGACCCTAGATCCAGAGCTTGGTCATTTTAATTGCTATAAGATGGGATCCACCTTAAACAAATTCATGCCAGTGACATTTTCCCTGCTTCAGGAAAAAAATGCATTTTCGGAAGCGAGTTGCAGTCAAATTATACTTAAACTAGCAATTGCTACCCGGCTTCGCCGGTTGGGTCACTTGAGCCCTGCGGAGAGGGAAGGTGCCTGCCAAGCTGCTCTTTCCGACCAGGGACGCACATCCCTGGATGGATAGCAGGCTGTCAGCAGGCAGGGATCCATAAGGGAAGGCTCTCTCCCTGGCGGATCGCTGGCTGCCGCCTCTGCATTTTCCCTTCCGCTGTTTCAAGGACAGGCTTGAAACAGCAGAGGGGAAATGGCGATGGCAAGAGCCGTCAGACTTGGCTGAGGGCGGGAGGGGCAGCAGGGCAGTGGCAGCGCCTATGGCGCCGCTTCGCCCGGCTGTGTCCTCATGCGGCGCAGAAGGGGCGGCAGGCAGACCGTTCCCTCAGCCCAGGCTCTGTCTGCCTCGGTAAGGCAGGGCCCTGAGCTGTATTGGGCGCGCATCAGCTTGGCGGTTTTTCCCCCCGTGTGCGCTGGTTGTCCCACCTCCTCTGCGCTCAGTCCATCCTGCCTGATTGGCTGAGGCGTGCTGCAGTGCAGAGGACGCTGAGATTCATAGGTTTTTTTCGTTCGCATTCGTGGGCCATTGGCCCCACTCTCAGTTTCCGGACTCTTGCGGGGATGATGTCCGGGAATTAAGGTAAGTGTGGACAGCACATTTCAGGATAGGATGCATGTGTGTGGAAACGCATTCCGCACACGCATGGCCACATCCCATTCTTATAGGTATAGAAGATAGGGTTTGGTGCAGGGACAACAATTGCTGGTAAGCTCAGGCTTTCAGCACTAAACTGGGCCTGGCTGGACATCTGTGGGGCTTTAGAGGACTCAGCATGGCTGTATGAGAAAGCTTCCTAATACCATTTTGTTGTGGGTATCATTACAGGGATGTTCCATTAGTTTTATCTTTCCTCAAGCAAGTTGTTACCTTTGGAACATCTTTTGTGCTGCAACCATTCTTACAAACCAGTTGGACTTGAGAAGGGTAAGAGCTGAAGCAAGCACAAGCAAATGCAAAATGTAGAACAGGGATTCTCAACCAGCAGCCCATGGCTTGCGGTGCCATTCCATGTGTACCCACCCCTCCGCCTCCACCACATCTGGTAGTGATGTGGTGGAGGAAGAGCAAAACGGCTGTCCAACCCCCGAAGCTGTCTGAGAGAGCGTTACCTGGCCCCTGGCTTTAAAAGGTTGAGAACTCCTGATGTAGAAGAACCTGCCCAACTTGGGGCCCCTCATGGCTCAGCTCTGGTCCTCAAGGCAGCCAGTTTTGTCTTTCTAATTCTAGCCTGCCCTTTACAAAGATATTAATGGACAGCAGTTCCTGTGTGTATGGGACAGACAGATCAACAGAGATGGATGGAAAAAACAACAACCCTGTATTTTGAGGAGGCTGGAGCTAGGAATAATCATTAGGGCTGTGTGGGTTGTTAGCAATGTGGCAGTTTATCATATTTGGCCAATGAATCTATGAGATTGCATATCAGAGAGTAAACAAAACAAAACAAAAATGTTGTGGCACTTTAAAGACTAACTGCTGAGCTTTCATGGATCAGGTCCACTTCATCAGACATGGGAGTGAGACTTCCTAGCATACATTTATACACATCAGGTACAGAAATTCAAAATGGTTATCATAACAGTGTTGTTGTTGTTTTACAACTGGTAATACCCGTTATTCAGACTAGTGGCGAAGCTTCACCCTGTTGAATTGCAAATGGATGCAAGACAACCCTTACACGTTTGCAAATGGGCTTTACCCTTCAGGCTTAGCATCTATTGTGTGAGTGGCCCAGGCCAAACACCTGGTTCTTCCTTGGTTCTGAGAGGAAACCCAAAGTTGTGGATGAGAATTCCACTGAACTTTCTGTGAAGGTGGTATAATATAATAACATATGCTGCAGTGAATTTGCAACAAGCTCACTACCTTTAGACAGAGTCAGACAAAGATCCTTTGCCATTCTTCTTGAGACACCCCCACCCATAGAACTACTTCTCTCTCTCTCTCTTGAAGGACGCAGCTGTTTGTGCCACACAGCTGTCCTCCACCTGCTAAAATAGTTTGTGTACTCAAGGTTGGGTGAAGGGGTGCCATCACATGTCAGTGATGAAATACATTTGATATGCCAATCCAGCCAGGCTCTATACATGGTACATGCAGGTGGAGAATTTTTAGAATTTTAAGTTATCTGTTTGCTTAATATATATATATTACAATTTTATACATATTTTCAGCCCATTCTGTTGATTCTGAAATTATCTCCAGCAACAACAAGGAAGCTATCATGACTGAAAGGAAGGATTGGATCCTCAATAGGGGGAGTATGGGGGAATCCCATCCTGTTAACCCCACAGATTTAGCCTGTTTTGAATCTGGTCTCACAAATCAACTTATTGGACATCACTGATTTATGATATAGGAACCAGTCTTAACCATCAGTGGTACCAAAGCCAGTCTGCTTCAGTGGAGTGCAGCTAATCTTGCTGGCAAGGAGGATTTCCTGTGAACTGTCACAATGGAATCATTCTGATATTTGGAAGGAAACTTATATTCACACCTGTGGCCTCTTGGTTTGCGATACCACTGGAAAGTGTCGTCATCGGTCAGGCAGTGAGGAGACACATTGAATGGCCAGATTAAGTCAAGGTCTCCCTTGCTTAAAAGCCAGTCGTATCCGACTCTAGGGGTTGGTGTTCAACTCCGTTTACAGCCAAAGAGCCAGCGCTGTCTGCGTCAGCAAACGTTTCCGTGGTCATATGGCAGGCATGATTAGCTGCCAGAGCGCACAGAATGCTGTTCTCTTTCCTGCCGAGGTGGTACTTACTTATCTACTCGCAATTCCTTGCTTTCGAAGTGCTAGGTTGGCAGGAGCTGGGGCAGAGACAGGCACTCACTCCATCGTGCAGCCTGGCAACCTTCCTCCAAATTAAGTTACATTCATGCAAACCTACCTGTCTGACCGTATATTATCCATTTCTCTCCCCTCCAGGGAGCTCCGTGCGCCCCTTCCCTCTTTTATCCTAACAACCCTGAGATAGGGGGGTTTGCCCGCAGCCTCGTTCCCTTGGGCTGCGCTTGTCTGAGGTTGAGGCTTCGGCGGCTCCCCGTGACACTTGTTGGGGAACATGGCGGAGTCCCCTTCATTCAAAAGCGCTTCCTTTCCAGATTATGACGTGGCCTGGTGGCACAGTGGTTAAACTACTATACTGTAGCCAGAAGGTTGTGAGTTCGATCCTGACCAGGACTCAAGGTGGACTCATGCTTCCATCCAGTGGTGGGCTCCAAAAAAAATACTACCACACTGTGGGCGTGGTATGGTGGGCGTGGCCAGGGGAAGAGCCCTACATTGCACCCAAATTAGGACTTGTTGCTGTTTGTTGTTGTTCAGTCGCAGTCGATTCCGACCCTTTGCGACCCTATGGACCATTGTCCTCCAGGCGCCTCCATCTTCCACCATCCTCCTCAGCCCTCCCAGTTCTGTGCCCACTGCATCTACAATACCATCTAGCCATCTCATCTTTGGCCGCGCCCTACTTTTTTTGCCCTCCACCTTTCCCAGCATCGATGCCTTCTCAAGTGAATCCTCCCTTCTCATTTGATGTCCAAAGGACTTCAGCTTCATCTTTACTATTCGACCTTCTAATGAGCAGTCAGGGTTGATTTCTACGTACTTTATTTCAAAACTTGGATGGGCGTGGCCAGCCAGAATTTCTGCTACGGTTCTGGCGAACTGGTGCGAACCTGCTGATGCCCACACCAAAGCTTCCATCCTTCCGACGTCGGTAAAGTGAGTCCCAGGCATGTTTGGGGGGGGGGGGGGGATTGCTAATTATTACCTTGTGCACTGCCCAGAGAGTGCCCTAAACGCTATGGGGCGGCGGTATCAAAGTCTAATTGCCATTGCTAGTATGATGGCAGACTTTTCAGTCGCTTGCTGTTGCCGCCAGGAGCTGCACCGCCTTGGTGCTTTGCTTCCCTTTGATCTGGCCGGCGCTGCCATTCGGAAAACGTGGCCTTCCTGCTTATTCTCTTTCTCCTGGGATTCCCTTCGGCGTGTGTTTCCTGCATGTCAGGCATGATTGCGGCCGGCGCTGCTCCTCACACTGCTCGCCCTGTACCCTGATGGGCCGAGGCGGGAGCAGGCAAGCAGGCAAGCCCTTACCCGCCTCCTCTCTCTGCAAGCGGAACACCCCCAGCCCGCGCGAGCCTCCACCGCACGCCTTGCCTCGGAATGCGGCTGCGCCGACTGATCCGCTCCTCTCGCTTTTATGAATGATTCTATTCATTCGGCCCCACCCACCTCGCCCAAGCCCCTCCCCTGGAATGTTTGGAAGAGCTGCGGCGTTGCAATTGGCCAATCAGAAGGTTCCTATTGGCTCCTCGCCTGGGAAAGGGGCGTGGCCCCCGGAGAGCTATAAATACCGAGGCAGCGCTGCCGCTGTGTTGCTTTAGCTTGGCTTGGCAGCAGTGAAACGAAGGTCTGCGCTGTCGTGTTGGGTAGGCAGGTGCCTATAGAAGCGAGGAATCTAAGGGACGATTTTTTTTCTTTTTTACAGCCCTGCATCTAAGTTCTGTTTTCCTGCAGAGCCCTCGAGAGTTTGAGTCTTAGATAACTTTTTTAAAAAGTTATTTTGGCATTTTTCCCCCCCTGCTTGCGAGTGTCTTGTCTTCTTGGCCATCTCTCCTCTTCGGGCAGCGCAGCAGCAATGCGGCTCGCCACTCTCCCGAGCGTTGTCCTCCTGGTGTGTCTGTCTCGGGTGAGTAGTAGCCCTTGGCCGGTTCTGCCACTTCGGTAAGAGGACTAGGGCAGGCGACGACGTGGACGATCGGTGGCAAGCCAGCAATGGTTTGCCGGATCCCGGCGACGGAGATCCTTAAGGGATTTTGGAGCCCAAACCTGGAGGGGCTCCGGCTAAGACGCAGATCCGAACAGCCCCCCCCCCCCCCCGCCCCCCACTCGGTTGACGCTGATCTCTCCGAAGCCAGGGGCCGCGTCCCGGCAGGTAGAGATCCCCCGCGTAGCACACATACCTGCCTACGGGCATCCCGAGCCGCTCTGCGATGCTCTTAACCACTAGTGGGCATCAGCAGGTTCGCCCCAGTTCGCCAGAACCGGTAGCAGAAATTCTGGCTGGCCCCGCCCATCCAAGTTTTGAAATAAAGTAGTCCTAATTCAGGTGCAAGGCAGGGCTTTCCCCCTGGCCACGCCCACCATACCACGCCCACAGTGTGGTAGTAATTTTTTAAAAAGCCCAACACTGCTCTTAATGTCGCCAGTCCCTCAGCCGCTGCGGCGAACCGGGAGGTTCGGATCCATCCAGCGGTTTTATCGCCCTCTCCTGACTGAGCGAGGTCGGGAACAGAAGTGCTCCACCAAGCCGAAGGGGCTGCGGTGGCTCAGTGGTTAAGAAGCTCGCCTTTTTAGCTGGAAGGCCGGCAAGACGGCAGCTCAAGACCCGGGTACTGCGTGAAGGATTGAGCGCCCATCTCTGTCCCAGCTCTTGGGGAGATGAAAGGAGCCTCCTTCGGGCGTCTCCTGAGTGGAGTTTCTCCAGCAAAAAACCCTTTCAACCCAGAATAATTTGTTGCCTCGGCAAAGGGCGCTTAGAGATCGCGGCCGGAGGTTTCTTCGGGACGGAGGAGAGGGCGTTCCCCCGGGATCCGGGGGGGGGGGGGCGAGAGGGACTCCGAGATCGTAGGCGCCCTCGAGGGAAGTGTTTTGGAGGGGCTGCCTCAGGCCGATCGCTCGTGACTCGATCCCACCAGCCGCGTGGAGCGGAGCTCCCCCCCCCCCCCCCAGTCGATTCCCACCCACCCGTGCTTCTCCCTCTCTCCAGGTGGCCGGCCGCTGCCCCGTCCCGTGCCTCTGCCCTCCTGGCCCGCCCCGTTGCCCCCCGGGCGTCAGTCGGGTGCTGGACGACTGCGGCTGCTGCCCGGTGTGCGCCCGGCAGCTCAACGAGGACTGTGACAAGCTCTCGCCCTGCGATCCCCACAAGGGCCTGGAGTGCAATTTCGGGGCCAACCCCACGGCCCAGCGAGGCATCTGCTGGGGTAAGAGATTGGGGGGGGGGGGGGGGGGGAGAGAAGGGCGGGTATCCTTGGGCACCTCTTCAGTGCAGAGGTATGGCTAGACATGTTGGCACAGGCACAAGCATCATGGTAGCCCATCCCCACTCTGCCCTGAGAGGAGGTTGGGAGGGCAAGAAAAAGGGAGAGAGCCCACAGGCCAAAGAAAGTGTGCACCTTCCAAAAAAAGGAGGAGAAATGAGAGTTTTCATTAATTCTCCTAACACTCATCTGTAGCTTTGCCTCCAGATGTTGGTGCCCGATACCTGTTGGTTCCCAACATCCAGTTGCCCTGCCCTAGCTACAGATCTGCTCCAGTGGCACTGTTACAATGTTTCAAGAAATGGAGGGTCAGTTGGAAAAGACGAGTGAGTTTCTCATCACTACAGTTAATGAAGAACATTTTGGCCACGTTTGAATATTTTGTCTGCGATGATGAGTAATTTATTTTAGCTCCTCTTGTCCCCTTTTAATTTGAAATTAAATTAAATGGTAGTAAAAATAGCATCTCCTGCTTAATCCTGATCCTGATGGTGGTGGTGATTGTTAGAGCTGTTTGTTGTGGTGCCATCAACAAAGCGGTGCTGAAAAATTATCACTGTGGTGGCCAGAATCATGTTGTTTATGTGTCGTGTTGCATAACTTGCCAGTGGTTGGTTGACAGGGTGCCAAGCACACCTCAATGCACAAGTGAGCCCCTGAAAAGGAATGTGACCAAGCGGTTACTGGAACCTCAACAGGATTCTGGCCGATAATTATAACCACCAATGGAAAGAAAAGGGTGGATGAAATGGCCCAAACCAGAGGGTTCGGGAGAAGAGATTTTTTGAGCTTTTAGGCATGGGGAGCCATGGAAAAAGAGGACACAAGACATCTCTGAGGACAGTGATAGCTGGGGCCTTTCATGGGTGTTGTGGTGGAAGGCATAATGGACTATGGGTGGTGCTGGGAGACAGGCAGAGCCAGAACATGAGTGAGAACTCATAAACACAGACAGGCAATCACGTAAACACATGCTTTCATGTGTTCACATGCACATGAAGACAGGGATTGACTCACATGTTTCCTCCTCCACCCAATTCATACCCATCACATCCTCTATGGCTGGTTTGAAAGCTAGGCACTTGGCTTCCTTGTTTGCATTTGTTCTCTTATTTCCTTTCTCTTGACTTGCTCTTTTGTCTCTCTTACTCACTCACTCACACACACACAGAGCATAGTGAGGCTGGGAGATGGAAAGGAAAGGAAAGGAACACAGCCAGGACTTTGACCCTTCATCTCTGGTAGGAGGCGGGAGGATTAGTGCGATTGGGGTGGCCTGAGGCTGAGGTGAGACAGGGTCTCTGCAGTTGCTTCTATCCTTGGTCTCAGTATAGCTAGTAAAAAAGATTTCTTGCTTTCTTTTTCTTTCTTTGATGTTTGAGATGACATTGGGAAGAAGGCAGTCATTCTATTATGCCAAACATAATGATCTCATTTGCTATCAGAAGTTAAACAGGATTCCACTCAGTTAGTACATGAATGGAGACCACTTGGGAAGGACACACCAGGTAGAGCTAGGGAAGAACCTTGGCTAAAATCCTGGAATCACAGTTGACAACTGTTGGCTAGATGAGCTGTTGGTCTCACTTGGTATAAGGCAGCTTCTTGCGTTTCTAGCTTTGTTTCTGTGAGACCATGTGCTTTTCCTGAGACTTCTTCAATGCTATATATACTGTAGAAGTCATTGTACTGTACGTAGGACCCCTTCTTCCTCTACGTCTGAGTGCTGTACTATGCTGGAAAGTGTGAGAAGGGAGGATATAGCTCTGGTATCCATGATATGCTGAGGAGAGGACAAGTAACATGAAGAATCATGGCATCTCTAGAAGCCAGAGTAGCTTTCCCAGGATCTACACTAGGGGTGCCCAAACTACAGCCCATAGGCTGGATCCAGCCCCCAATGCCAATTCATCTCACCCACAACACCCTTGTCACTCCTGGAAGTAAAACACGCCTGTACATTTTTGCCTTCTTTTTTGATATGGACCCTACAACTTCAGTTCTGTAGGTGAACAAATTTTTCTCATTTTGGATGTTGGTGCCTTGAGGACTCCTTTGTTTTTCAATCTGCAAATTGTTAAGGATGACACTTTTAGATACACTTTGACAGAGATGAAAAGCGGAGTTGTAGTCCAAAAAAACCAACTTTCCATGATCCAATTCAGAATGGATAGACCTCTGGCATCCAGGTTCTATTCCCTCCATTATTAGAAGCCTCAGGAACCATCAATCAAAGTCTGATGCAAAAGATAGCAAGGAATTCTGAGCCAGGAATACTATTCATAGCCCTTCTGTACAAAAATCTACTGGCTATTCTTGGCTGTCTTAATTTCGGCCATATACATTTAGGGCTAGAAAGGAATCCTGTTGTTGCTGTTTTGTTTTTTAAATATCCAGGAGCAACAAAACACTCTGTCCATTTTAAAAAAATGGTCCCGTGAGGTACCTGGTCAATCCAGAGCAATGGCTTACCACTCCTAATGTTGATCACTCTCTGGTTGGCCTGAATTTACAGGATTGTAGGGACAGGACTCAGTCTTCCCACACATGGATGTCTCAAGAAGGGCAGGGCAGGCACTTGCCCTCCAACTCCAAACTTATTATTTTAATGTACGCAGATAAACACACTACGGTATGCACATAAGCAATGCTAACATACTGCCATGCAGTCTTGTTCCTATCCTTCCTCCCCCCCCTTTTTTTTGGGGGGGGGGAATCCTGAGGACAGTTTTGTCCACATCTCCACCCACCCACCCTGTAAAAGCAACAAAGACTCCAGTCAACAGGAAAGGAGGAGCTGTCTGTGTAAAGACAGTTATGCACATAGTGATGGGTGACCAGGATTCTGGCATACAAGCTGTTGTGGACTGTTGCAGCCTTTAAGTTACCATAGGCCTTTTCTTTTAAAGACAAAGGGTTAGGGAGATGTTGTGCTGAAGGTTAAGGGAGAACCCTTATTCCAAAGGACCACTACAGTCAAGCTGTACTGGATGTTTTCCCTACAATGCACTAAACACAGTCAGAGGAAATGTATCAAGTCTCTCTTGTAAGCATCTGCATACATGATTAAGTAGTATTACATTTTTTTAAAAAAGCTGCCAAAATAAAATAACTTGATTGACTGCTTGAATGTCTCTTCCTTCTTAGCCAAGCAAGAAGGCCGGACCTGTGAATACAATGGCCGCATCTACCAGAATGGAGAGAATTTCCAGCCCAGCTGTAAACATCAGTGTACTTGCATCGATGGGGCTGTGGGCTGCCAGCTGCTCTGCCCATTGCAGCTGCCTCTATCCTTGCTGAGATGCCCTAGCCCCCGGTTCCTGAAGGTCTCTGGCCAGTGCTGCAAAACGTTTGTGTGCAGCAAAGGACCCAAGAAGTACAGAGGGGTGACCTTTGACTACAACTCCCATGGAGAAGCTCATGCCAATGAACTCATTTATGTGGGCAAAGAGGGACACTGGAAGAACTTGCCAGGTAAGTGGGCCAAGGAAGTGATAGTGTCAAGTTACTGCTACCGAATCTGTATCTATAGGGTGAGCACCACAAATAGACAGGACAAAGCAGCTACCTCAAACATCAGACCTTGGGGTGGCCCCCACTGCTCAAATCTGGGTGCATAAATTTCCATCACAGTTTTGTGCCTATGGGGACTAAGGTAGGAGGGGACCTTACCTGCAGGAGGGAATCTACTCAGTCTCAAGTGAAGCTGAAGAATATACTGTATACGCCAGTCATAGGAGTCCTAACCAAGGCATATCCAGGACACTTTGCTGCCAGAGGTCACCGATCAAGTATGTTATACCCAGTGGTGGGATTCAGGTTTTTTTACTACCTACTCTGTGGCTGTGGTATGGTGGGCGTGGCCAGGGGGAAGCCCTGCGTTGCACCCAAATTATTTCAAAACTTGGCTGGGCGGGGCCAGCGAGAATTTCTGCTACCAGTTCTGGTGAATTGGGGCAAAACTGCTGAATCCCACCACTGGTTATACCCAGTCAGTCCAATAATTTTAAGACCTGAGGCATGAAACCCCAGAAATCATTTTCCCCATCCCTAGCAGCAAAAATACAAAAATAACACTTTTTTTAAATTTCATAACACATCTTGATGTTTTCGTATTTAAAATCTTATGAAGTGGGCTGTAATTTGAAGGGGAAAAACATACGCCGAATAAATGTATATGCGGAAAGCACCACAAAACTTTTTGTTTTCAATGACAAGGAGCAAAAGCAATTTGCTCCCTTTTCATGACACCCCAAGTCTACTGCCTACAGCAGCCATCTCAACTCTATCTAATAGTGGGGCTGACCCCTGTTCTAGCCACAGCCATGTGCAATCCTTTGCCAGGACCTTCCATTCACCTCTGTTTCTAACTTTTCCTTCCTGGACTCCCCTCTCTCTACATTTCTTCTCCAAGGAATGGCTTTGCCTACCTCTCTTCCTGCAATTATCATTTTAAACAGCAGGGCTTTCATGAAGGCAGGTCAGTGCAGAAGAATGTCTTTGTTTGGTCAGGCTGTGCTGCATATTGATATGATTTTGAACTTCAGGTCCTAACAAAGGTCAACTATGTACTCAGGCTGTTGTCTGCCCTTTAAGCGTCTGAAACCCCTTTATTTTAAAAAGCCCTTTTCAGTCTTGTGTTTATTTGGCATCATGTAGGGGTGCTAAGCTGTATATTAGCTTTCTTTTTGTTCCTGCCTTTAAATCATTATAAAAGTGATCTAATGGGATTTTCTCTCTCTTTCTCCAGCATGGAGGCTGCCCTTCCAAAATCAGATTGTAAAACAGCAGCGCAAATGCTTGGCTGAGACCACAAAGTGGTCGCCATGCTCTAAGAGCTGTGGCTTTGGCGTTTCTACCCGCATCTCCAGTGACAACCCCCAATGCAAGCTGATTAAAGAGACCCGCCTGTGTCAGATCAGACCCTGTGAGAAGCCTGATTTTACCAAGCTAAAGGTGAGGTAGATGGGAGAAAGAGAGAGACATTACACTGCTCGCAGCTAAACTTCAAGAACTTGCCTTGTGTGCACTCCCAAGCCCTCAAAATTGGCTTTCTAAATTCCAGGTCTAGAAAGTCTAATACATGGGTGGGCGACATGAGGGCAGTGGGCCTCATGTTGCCCTTTAGGGGCCCATGTGTTCTCCCATAATTTCTGGACCACCTCCACCACCACCCCAACATTACCACATACCCAATTTATTTTTAAAACTAGACTCTATGCCAAAAACTTGATTTCCCTGAATTGTCAAAAGGGAATGAGATGAACTTAGTTATGGAATGTATATGGATGCCTGTACTTGTAGGGCTGGGAAACAGTGTTCTTTATATGTTTTAAGATTTAGTTCCCATAATCCCTCACCATTTGTTATTTTGCTTATACAATTTGTAGGCCCAAAAGATCTGCTTGGTACAGAGAGGTGATGGGTTCCACAACTGTATTCTGACACATACTTTATATTAGGCTATATTAATTCAATTCAGGATGGAGTGAGCGCCTGTCTCTGTCCTAGCTCCTGCAAACCTGGCAGTTCAAAAGCAAGAAATTGCAAGTGGATAAATAGGTACCACTTTGGCGGGAAAGGTAACAGCATTCTGTGAGCTCTGGCATCTAGTCATGCCTGCCACATAACTACAGAAACATCTGCAGATGTAAACTTGCTCTTTGGCTGTAAATGCAGATGAGCTCCGAGCCCTACAGTAGAGTCATATACGATTGATTTTCGAGCAAGTGCGACCTTTACCTATATTGATTCAAGGATGGATGACACTAGGTAGTTTGAATGGCACATCCCATAATGTTTACCTATTTGCTTGGTTTACTGGGGTTGATGGGAACTGTAGTCCATAACTACCAACAGGAGGACACTTGGCTATCAGCTCCTGCTATAAGTCACAGCTTTTCTAGATCATGTTGGTCAGGCTCTCCACCAAATGGAAGTCAATCTGTCTGTGCCCTAACTGCTTTCTTTTTCTCTCTTAGAAAGGCAAAAAGTGCCTGAGGACACACAAAGTGCAGGAGCCAGTGAGGTTCACGTATGTTGGCTGCAAGAGCCCAAGGCGTTATCAGCCCAGTTTCTGTGGGACCTGTCTGGATGGACGCTGTTGTGTGCCATTGCGCACTCAAACCCTGAGCGTGCCCTTCCATTGCCCAGATGGGAGCTCCTTCTCCAAGAACTTCATGATGATCCACAGTTGCCAGTGTGGCCCAGCTCACTGCCCGCTGCTGAGTGAAACAGCCATGGGCCCACAGTACCAGCTAAATGGGGACACTCACAGGTTTTTAGAGTAAATGGGCCTATCTGCTGGTGCTGCTACTTCCACCACCGCTGCTACTCCTGCTTCCTCTGTTGGCAGTTTTTGAGCTGAACTGAGCTCTCAAATGCTTTTTGGACCACACCCCTGAGGCCCATCCACTTGCAACTGCTCCAGACCTGCTCCTGCGAATATGGATATGACTAAAACTCTGACGGCAATGTGGATTTGGAAGTTGTACTACTTCCTCAGAGTCTGGGGAATGTATTGTGCCCTGCTGGGAGCCTGGATAGCTAACATTTCTGAGGAATGGATATCATGGATTTGTCCTTTCAGTCCACCAGGCTCAGGCTGGACCTAGGCCTAAGGTGGCCCTTGGAAGAGTCAAACCAAGAAGTCCTTCTGTTGCCATCCATTATTGCGGTCCCAGTTATTGGCAGGAGGCAAATGCATGGTCTCTCTTGCTCTAGACCAGTGGTTCACAACCTTTTTTTGGCCAAGCCTCACTTAAGCATCTCTGAAATCCTGATCCCCACCCTGTGACATATAATTCTTATTATTCAAAAAGTGAACTATTCATGTGGAGAAAGCCTAAAAGGCCATTCACTGTTAGTAACTCATTCTTGAATTGCTGCCCCCCCCCCCCCCCCATAAAATCAAATTGCTCCTCTGTGGGGCATGTGCCTCATGTTGGGAACCACTGTTCTGGGCTTAGCTGTAGGATCTCCTGTTTAAATTGCCACATCCCAAAGAGAAAAGCATTTCATTTCAAAAAGGGGCTCAGGTCTACCAGAGGTGTCTCTAGAATAATCATGTAGATTATCATGTCTCTGGAATTGCACCCCATGAGTATAGCTAGGAAGAGATCTGGTACAAGTATTTATTTATTTATTTTTACCCCAGAAATTGCTTGAGGAAGTGGCCATAAGTAGGAAAGCAGGGATAGCTTCCCTGTCTTGGAGCCATTTTCACTCAATTGCCTACTGGTCTATGTCTGTATTTCTATTTCAGTTTGAACCCTTGCTTTTTCACTCTTGAAGCCAAAAGGCTGCTTTGCTTTTGATTCATAGACATGAATATTAAAGTTTCCTGGAGAGATTTGTGGGCAATAATCTTGCAGAGTTAATATACTTTTGCAAGTGATTGTACATATTGCACACTCAACCTCTTCCTCCAGATTGTGCTTCAAACGTTTGCCAGATCACCCTGTTCAGAGCTGCCAAAATATGTTCTCTTAGGAAATATGGATATATAAGTTTAAAATCAGAGACAAAGTCACAGTACATAAACACATTGTGAACTGGACACAATAGCAGAATTATTCTTGAGACCTGAATGAGGTTTGAGAGAGAAATTGTTGTTTGCAATGTATACAATTACTACTAAGGATGGGCTGTGATAAACAGGTTTAATAGGGTCTCTATATCAAAAACCCACAAAAACGATCCAGAGATTACAAGAGCAATATAAGGATATATATTGTTGTATGCCATCAAATTGTGTATAGGTCGTAACCAACCTATGGTGACTCTATGAATAAGAGATCTCCAAAATGTCCTATCCTCAGTAGCCCTGCTCAGTTCTTGTAAACTCAAGCCTGTTGTCTTTTTTTTTTGAGTCAATCTATCTCACATTTGGTTTTCCTATTTTTCTCCTACCTTCCATCTTTCCTAGCCTTATTGTCTCTTTCAGAGAGTCTTGCCTTCTCATCATCTTCTTTCATGTCCTGATCAAACCCTGGACTGCCAAAATGAAGACACTTTCTTGGCTTTGTCATTGGCCAAACTTAAGTCCTCATTGGTGCTTGTTTCTGGCAGTAATCTAGACTAGTAAATGAGCCACATTCTGTATCTTTCCACAGCCACACCATGTCCACCAGCAGCCTCCACTTGAGCATGTTGGTCTTGCAATTGAGGATTCTGACTCTCAGCCTATTAAGGGTCCTCCAAGTGATGCAGGGGATATCGAGTTCCTCAGCTATATCCTCCTTTAATGTTATTCCTTGTCCAGTGAGCTCCTTCCTCCATCTTCTGATTTGGTTTTGCCCTTGTGTACCATCAAAAATGTTTGTTCTTGCCATAAAATGATTCAGTTGCCTTCTCAAGATGTGCCCACGTAGGAGAGCCTTAGTTTCGTTATTTTTTGCCTCCAGAAACAGTTCAGGCTTAATTTGCTCTAGGACTTGTTCATCTTTCTGGCAGTCCAGAGTATCTGCGAAGCTCTCCTCCAGCAGCATATATTTTTAAAAAAGTCAGTTTCCCCCCTCTCCTTTCCAGCTTTCATGCCCATATATGTTGAGCAAGAATATAAGAGTGTGGATGATCTTGGTTATATGTATATGTGTGTGTGATAAGTCAAACTCTGCCTCCCCAAACAAAACCCCTTCCTGCAATTATGAAAGCACTTTTAATTCTTTCTCTGTTCCCTATGTTCCTGGAGAATAGCAAAAGGGATGGAGAGAAAAAGAGAATGGAATGTCGAAAAGGTTTGAAGCTTGTAGTCATTCTTGTACTGTTGGGGGTGGGGGAAATCTATATTTCTGATTGCATCAAATTAATCTTTGTTAAAAGAAAGAGATATTGTTTTATGTACTGTACTTTATTTCCATAAAGGAAAGCTTCTATGCTAGGTTGGAGTGATGGTTACTTTGCTTCATAATGAAATGTCCCTTGCGTGTGACACCCCCCTCCCCTTGTGATTTGTATTATTTAAGCAGCATATCAGTCCTATCCTTCTGATGTAGGTTCTTTGCGGTGTTAGGATGAAGAGTGACATGTTTCTCCTTTAATTTTCTATTTTATGCCTCTGCCTGACAAACTGGCAAGTTTAATGTGAGGTAAATAAAAATAGTGCACCTTCTAAAATGAAGAGGGGAGGAAAAAAAGACAAACCATGAAGAATACCAGGAGTTCTCAACCTTTTAAAGCCAGGGGCCAGGTCACACTCCCTCAGACAGCTTCAGGGGTTGGATGGCTATTTTGCCCTTCCTCCACCACATGGCATTTCTGGGTGTGGTGGAGAGGCAGCGGGGTGGCGGCACATGAAATGGTGCTGTGTGCCACAGGTTGAGAATCCCTGATCTACACTGAAGAACTGACATACAGTGACTC
This sequence comes from Bradypodion ventrale, assembly GCA_035047345.1. Classification (NCBI taxonomy): domain Eukaryota; kingdom Metazoa; phylum Chordata; class Lepidosauria; order Squamata; family Chamaeleonidae; genus Bradypodion; species Bradypodion ventrale. Next base: position 277,122,505 of record JAWDJE010000002.1, on the reverse strand, counting down.
TAAGAAGGTTTTCAAGGTAAAAGAAATATTTAAAATGTGGTTTAGCAGTTCCATGGCTGAGTGGGGATTCGAATTCAGGTCTCCTGAGGCCGAGGACACCTATATATCTATTGCACCACACTGGGTATCTATCCTTGTTACTAGTAGACAGTTTATTTGTTCAGAAGCAGTTATGGCAAACTAACTTTTTATTTAACAAGTTAATACATTTGGTAGATGGTGAGTATGTAGTAAGTGTAGGGAAAGGGAAAGATCACCCTTGCTTGAAAGCCAGTCATATACAGCATCCCAAATGGTGGTGCTTTCATTATTTCCATAAACAGAGTAGACATGAAAAGCCAAGAAGTTAGAAGGCCCAGTGCATGGTAGAACACTGTCCAACAGCTAGAGCTAAGTGCTGATCTGTTAAGTGATTATCTCAGGTCACTGCTGTTCATGTTCATATTAATGAGCTTGAAACAGTAGAGCTTGGGCAAGATCAAATTAAGGATTAATTTTATAGGGTTGGAATACAGACCTTCAGATATTTTTGTATTAAATCTGTTTTCCCACCCGCTTGCTGGCCATGCTGGTAGGGCTGATGGGAATTAAGTCCAACAATATCTGGAGGCTTACTTGTTCCCCATACCTATTTAAATAACAATACTAAGAATATATAATTACAGACATTATGCAAATTGTCATCACATGGCATCTCTGAAAATACCAAGATTAGATCTCAGACACTGAATACGTTACCACAAAGTATGTAAGGCTCCATGATGAACATGAGAATAAGAAGCTGCTTTATATGGTCTGACCATTGATTTCCCCCATGATTTTACATATCTAAGAACATTATTCTTTAATCATACTGTGAAAATGTAAGCTGTTTCTACACTGAGTTTCTGGATCTGTAAAATACCTTCCCATGGCATGAATCAAAAAGGCCTAAAAGAAAAGGGAGTTTATAGCACTAATGTAACTTTGCTGCCATCTAGAGGCCACTCTGTGATAGAGCCTGGTTTTTGGTTGCCTGAACGGGAAACATGATTTTCTAGAATCAGAGGTCAGAATCTACCAACATATAAGCCAGGGGTGCCCAAACTACAGCCTGGGGATGTTTTGCTTCCTGGAGCAACGAGGGCTTCACGGGCCGGATGAATTGACATTGGGGGCTGGATCCAGCCCCTGGGCCATAGTGACCATCCCCCTGAACCACATGACCGGCCCGTGGCGTGAAAAGCTTGGACACCCCTGATATAAGCAATGGGCAATACATTGTCTCAGACAATCAGCACCCAGTTCTAGACTTCTAAAATTATGTCTGCTCTTAACAGGACACTCTCTCCACAAGGTTTACCAGAATGTTCACTTGTCTTCTCAAATGCTTCATTTCCCTTTTGTTGGACATAAAGAAAGGCGTATCTGAATTGCAGGTGCCAGGAAATGAAGCCAAATTCTCTGCACCTGCTTGGAAGCAAGACATTTGCAAGAGAACAAATGTAAACCATCATCAATGGAGTTTGCTCATCACTGAAGCCCGGAAGCCTTTGTGTAATATGCAGCTAAGCAAACACAAGTGAATACACTTAGAGCTGTAATGACAGAGTGCTTTGCTTGACAGTGCTGCATAATCTCTGTACCCTTTGCCAACATGAAAAATATATGAAACACATCTTTTTTATTTACACTGATTGTAAATCATGCCTAGAGAAGAGGAAATTAAAATGGATGGTACTTAGATTTCCAATTATCAGTAGTATCCCTTTGTTGTCTCTTTCTTGAACCCTCTGGCTCGCTGAAGAACCTAGACCACAATCCCACCATGGAAGCGGATTAATGTTCATTATGAGAAGTTGCAAAAGCTGCTATGGTAGAGATATGTTCAAACATACGAGATGCACAGCTTTGGAGAATGTACCGTCAGCCGCTCTAACAATGCTGATCCTTCTGGGTTGGAGGGGAGAGAGAAGGGGACGCACAAACCATATAGCTATTGGGTGCCACTGGAACTGGGACAACTCTTACCCTGACTGATGAACATATCTTGAAGCAAAGATGCAAATATGCAACATGCTGATACATTCTGAGATTTTTTACTGCCTTGTGAAAGATGAGATCCTGAGACCTCCCTGTGGTTTGTGAAAAATTAATCAAGCATAATGGTTAATTGTGAGTAATGACTCCCCAGTTCTCTATTTATATTCTTACAGTCATGTTACAACTACACACTTCTCTTGTTCTTTCATCAAATTGCTTGGCTTTATTTTAATAGATCCTTGTATTACAGCTAGAAGTGTGGTTTTCAAATACTGTACTTACTTTTAAAGAGCAACTAAATGCACAGTTCTAATAAGTCTACATTTTATAGATGGAGTAAAGAGACTTTAAGGCAGGGGTGGCCAAACTTTTCGGGCCACGAGCCGATCACATGGTTAAGTAGGCTGGTCACATGGTTCCTCCCACCAAAAGCAAAATGCACCCATGCATGCGCAAAAAGCTGCCCAAAATGCACCCGTGACTGCCGTAAACACGTTTACAACAGTCATGGGTGCATTTATGGCAGCGTTTTGTGCATGCATGGGCGTGTTTTACTCATACCTGTCAAGATGTGGTTGAGAAAATACGGGAAGCACTGCTGCCTCTGACGGGCGTGCATGCACAGAAACCCCTCGCGCATGTACACTTCCGCCTCTGATGGGCACGCATGCACAGTAACCCCTTCACGCATGCACAGAAACCCTCGCACATGCGCAGAAACCCTCGCACATGCGCAGAAACTCCTTGCACATGCACACCTCCACCTCTGATGGGTGCGCATGTGCAGTAACTCCCCTCTGGCTGCTCCAAATCTGGGATGATGGCAGGACAGAGGGGGAAAGAGGGGTAAAATACAGGATTTCCCGGCCAGCACGGGACACCTCACAGGTATGGTTTTACTTCTGTTTCCGGGAGCAGCACGGACGGCATGGTCTAGATTATTAGGCACCATGGGCCAAATGTGGCCCACAGTTGAGGAAACCCTGCTTTAAGGTAAAGGAGGCAAAAAGGATGAAGCAAGAGAGGGACACTAGGGGGAACTTCTTTGTAGGCAGAAGTATCTTGCAGATATTTGGCTTATGATAGGAAAAGTGGAGGGCAGAAGAAGAAGGGGGCGACCAAAGATGAGATGGCTAGATGGTATCGTTGATTTAATTAATTTTAATTTAATTATCACATTTATATACCGCTCACTCGGCCAAAGCCAACTCAGGGCAGTTCACAATAAAAATTAAAAACACAAGTTAAAACAGTTAAAACAGTTAAAACTACCCACCCCCTAAAAACAAGGGCTGCAGGATCCAAAGGCACCATGGGGAAGAGTTCTTCTACACCAACCACCCAATGGCGGTTACCCTTCCACCTGCACCCCACACTTGACCCACCAGCCAGGTTTTAAGTTATTTTCTGAAAGGCAGCAATTCCGTCCGGAGACGTAGCTCTGTTGGCAGGAGGTTCCAGAGGGCCGGTGCAGACACGGAGAAGGCTCTCCTCCTTGTGCCAGAGAGGCGAGCCCCTCTGTCTGATGGAACAATTAGAGAGCCCCTCCGGTCCGCTCTGGTTGGACGGACAGACGTCCTCAGGGCGATGCGGTCTCTTAGGTAACCCGGCCCACTACCATATAGGGCTTTAAAGGTCAAAACCAGCACCTTGAATTGCACCCGGAGACAAACTGGCAACCAGTGCAGCTCCCGCAGCAGTGGCAAAGCACGGGCATAACGCCCACACCCCATCACCACCCGGGCTGCCGCATTTTGGACCAGCTGTAGCCTCCGAATGGTCGTCAAGGGCAGCCCCATGTAGAGCGCATTGCAATAATCTAGTCTGGAGGTAACCAGAGCGTGAGTGACCATGAGCAAGGAGTCCCGGTCCAATGGGCACAGAGCTGGGTGGGCTGAGGAGAATGGTGGAGGACAGAGGTGCCTGGAGGACAATGGTCCATAGGGTCGCAAAGGGTTGGAATCGACTGTGCAACTGAACAACAACAAAAGTCATTCTGGGGTGTTTTTGTCCATAGCTTGAAATTTACTATGATGGTATCCTTCATCATAGGATAACTTAACATGTTTCAAACATTCTGAGTGAGATTTCACTGACCAGAGCTTGGTCAAGAACTTATGCTGAGAGCTCTTTGATGACAAACTCTTTGGGGAAGTTAGATAGCAGTGGTGGTAAATGAAACATTTAGAATTAGATTTTGTTTCCGTTACAGGCTGTACACAGAGAATGGACCTAAATGTTCCACTTGCTGAAAACACAAAATGCTATTGATTTGGTACTGTTTCCTAAAGCTACCCAAACCAAGTAGCAGCTGAGATTAGATGGAGACTCCATCTGCTTATTGGAAGAAGCCAGGATTTGTGTGGGCTTTGTAAATTGTCATCTTCTTTGGCACATTGGGGGGGGGGGGGAATCCAAATGCCCAAAATGTCAGTATGGTTCTCAGCTACAGCAATGAGGGATCTATTATAACAATGACAGGAACTGCTTTTTCCAGTAACTGTCACTGAACTGGCAGTTCCCCAAAACATAAACTTCCCTTCCCCCTCGCTTTCCTCCATCAGGTCTCTGGGGTGGCTCCTTTAAGACACCTGAGCCAACAGTGCTTCCTTCTCCCTTTCCCCTTCTTCATAGCAGGTGGGATTTTTGCCAGGGGCTCAGCAGGCCAGATAGGAAGGCCTAGTTGGCCAAAAGTTCCCATTACTGCTATGTATGGTCTGAGATTGTTTATTTTAAAAACAAATCTTTATTTTAAAATATTTCTACTGTTGTGCTTTTGTAACAGAAAGTATGTTCTTCCCAAAACAGCCCTTCCTGACTATAAAAGACAAGAAAAGTGCCCCAACTGGTTTGAACTTGGGCTTTCTTTGGTGGAGCGACTCTACTGGCACCCTGAGGAACAAGTCTCCCATGTATTTACAGAATGTCAAGATAGCTATCAAGAAAAATGTACATTAACCCAAAATGTGCAGAACTGGTAAATAATCATTGTGTGCCGTCAAGTCCATTCTGACTTACGGCAACCCTTTTCAGGGCTTTCTAGGTAAAGAATACATAGACGTGGTAAAACATTTCCTCCTTCCGTGAGGGTTCCCTGGGACTGTACAGCTTGTCCAAAGCTATATAGGCTGCTCTTCTTCCAGGAGGCATAGTGGGGAATTGAACTCCCAGCCTTTGTCCCCAGGGCCAGATACTTAAACCATTGAGCTATCTAGCAAGCTGGAACTGGCAAAACCACTCCTTAAATATCTCACTAACCTGGAAAGCTCTATTACATAGGATTGCTATTAAATCAGTTCCAAATTTGACATCTCATAAGAACAACATGAATATCTTATTGCAGGTCAGTTAACTGAATTTTTGTGCTGCTCAATGACAAACATAGGGCTGATACCAACAACTTGGCATCATTGGCCCTGGTGGATACTAGGCCAGACCTGGTCTCAGACTCTCCATGGAGCAAAAACACATAGATAGATCTATGTATGGCATGGTATTGGCCACGGGGAAGGGTGTGCTTCCATGTGGCTGCTGCACCTTCCTGGCTCTAAGAGCCCTGGTAGTGCAGTGGTTAAACTGCTGTACTGCAGCCAAAACATTGTGAGTTCGATCCTGATGGGACATAGTTGACTCAACCTTCCATCTTTCCAAGGTCGGTAAGATGAATACCCAGCATGTTTGGGGCAAAATGGTAACTACCTCTAAATTGCCCAGAGTGTGCAATAAGTGCAATAGGGCAGTACTGTATATAAGTGTAATTTCTATTGCTCTCCTGTGGACTGAACTGCACACCGGCCTCAAATGGGTAAACCAGGGTGCCCAAACTACGTCCTAGGGCCTGGATCCGGCCCTGACACCAATTCATCCGGCCCATGAAGCCCTCATCACTCCTAGAAGTGGAAGTAAAATGTGCCCGTGTGGGCGTGTTTTACTTCCGCTTCCAGGAGCAATGAGGGTATTGCGGGCTGGATGAATTGGCATCAGGGCTGGATTTGACCAGCCCCCTGAACCATGTGACCGACGCATGACCCAAAAGGTTTGGACACCCTGGGGTAAACCCATAGGGAAGGCTGGGCTCACCTCACTTTGCTACTCTAGAGAGCGCTTTGCTCAGGAGACTCTCAACCCTGTTGCTTTCAAGGGAGCCGATTCACACATTCAGCAGCTTTATTATGGCAGGAGGTAGAAGCATGGACTTGACAGAAGTTGGGGATTGGGGGCAATCAGTCAGTTTATTTCCAGTACCAACTGAAACTGCTGATTGCCGATAATTTGTATCTGTAAAGCTGCCTACTGTTCAAGGCATCCGTGTTTGATAAAGTGACTCTCTCACCTTGAACTTACCTGTATTCTGATGTCATCATCTGAGACCTTCCTTAGGGAACTTTCTCTGAGAGTTTGAGAAGGTGATGGCATGGAAAAAGACCCTTTGATTTGTACCACACTACCTATGGAAATCTGCCTGGGCTCAATATTATAATTTTAGCACTCAATTGTGAAATGTTTATAGCCACACATTCGCCTAGCAATGCCCACGCCTGCATGAAACCAGCCCTGGGTTCCCTTGTGGATGCGACGGGGTGGCAGTCGTGGCCAGGAGGGCTTTTGCACAACTTTGTTATACGCCAGTTACGCCCACTCCTAGATCAGGACTCTTTGCTCATTGTCACGCATGCTCTGGTCACCTCCAGACTTGACTATTGCAATGCGCTCTACATGGGGCTGCCCTTGGTGACCATTCAGAGGCTGCAACTGGTCCAGAATGTGGCTGCCCGGGTGGTGATGGGGCGCAGACAGTATGCCCGTGCCTTGCCACTGCTTCGGGAGCTGCACTGGTTACTGGTATGTTTCCGGGTGCAATTTGAGGTGTTGGTAATGACCTTTAAAGCCCTACATGGTAGTGGGCCAGGATACTTAAGAGACCGTGTCATCCTGAGAACATCTATCCATCCCACCAGAGCAGACCAGAGAGGCTCTCTCATTGTGCCATCTGCTAGGGAGGCTTGTCTCTCTAGCACCAGAAGGAGGGTCTTCTCTGTCTCTGTTCCGGCCCTGTGGAACCTCCTGTCAATTGAGACAGACGGAGTTGCTGTCCTTCAGGAAAGGGCTAAAGACCTGGCTGGCAAAGCAGGTGTGGGGCACCAGCGATGGGGTGACCCCCTGCCTGCTGGCTGGTTTAGTAAGAACACTCTCTCCCTCTTTTAATCTCTTTTAATCTGTAGGGGTCGGAGTAATTTTTGGTGGCAGTTTTAATGAGGTTTTTATTGGGTTTTAAAATGTGATTGGTTTTATTTTTCTGTGAGCCGCCCAGCGTCTTCGGAGTTGGGCGGCAATATAAATCAGGAAGAATAAATACATAAATAAATAAATAAATAAATAAATAAATAAATAAATAGGGAGGCTGCCTAAGAAGAACACGCCGGCGGCAGCGGAGGAGTTAACAACAGCCTCCAGGCAGGGCCCCGCCATTTCGGGACACTGACCAGCAGCTGCCAGGCGAGACGGGGCTGGGCTGGGATCATCATGGGGGAAGAGAGAGCTGGCCCCGCCGGCCGACCTCTCGACCACCGCCGCCCGAGGACTACCCCAACACCCCACCCTCCTCCTCCTCCTCCTCTGCTCCCGCCCCTTCGCGCGAGTGACATCATCCCTTCCAAACCCCGACCGGCGCCGCCATTGGCTGGCCAGGTAATTGAGATGGGCATTTCTGCTGTCTCTCTCTCTCTCTCTCTCTCCTAGTTCCCCCATAACCCTCGCTGACTCGGCGGGTGCCTTTTCACACGAGACGCGCCCAGCCAGGCTACCGCCGCCCTTCTTCTTCTTCTTGTCCTCCTCCTCCTCCTGCGGAGACAACAAAGCCCCGCCGGGGCTCCCTTGGCTGGGCGGCGCCGGGGAAAGGAAAGAACGGTTGGCGCGAAGGAGGTAGCAGCCGCCGCCAGCCAGCAGAGCAGCCGGCCAGGGGAGGGAGGGAGGGCGCCGGAGGTGGGCGGGGGGCGCACGGCGCTCCTCTGGAGTGAGTCTGGACGGAGCCCCGAGGAGGCTGCCTTGCCTTCCCCTCTCCTAGCTGAGCGGGAAGACGCGTGTCTCACTCTCACGGGGTGGGGGGGTGGGGTGGCGGCGGGAGAGGAGCCGCCCTGGGCAGCAGGTGCAAAGGGAGCGAGAGGCATCCCGGGTCCCACGGGGGGGCTCGGTCGGGGCGTGGGCTGTGAGGCTGGGGCGGTGGGTTTGGAGGGAGGCGAGACCGGGGACCTGCTGGGATTGGAAGTGCTGGGGAGGGGGGGGGGCTTCAGGCGGGCACCGAGGGGGGGGCCGAATCCTTGGGAGGAGCCCCCGTCTAAGGCCCTCCCGCCCTCTATTCTGCTCGACCGACGCCCCTGGTTTTGCAAGAGGGTCGTGTTTGCCGTCGAGTAACCTGGACGGGTTAAAAGCCCCCCGCCCCCCGCCCCGAGGCTCCCGTGGTTTTGGCCACCCGGAGGAAGCCAACAAAGCCTGCAAGGGCTCCTTTGGAGGGGGGTGGGGTGGGGGTGTCCGAGGTTTAAATAAAGACGGACGGTGTGAATGAGAAAGAGTCTCTGCCGAGGCTTGAAAGAGGCTCCATCCTTATCCCTGGGGAAAAGTCGCGGGTGTGGGAGCAAGGGGGACGGTCCGCCCGAGGCTCCAGGGAAGGGACCCGCCCTCTTCTCTCTCTCTCTTTGTTGAAGGACGGGGTGGTGGTGGTGGTGGGGAGTTTATGCGGTGGGGCTGACGCTGGTGGGTGCAGCGCCCCACCCTCGGCTGCTTTGTGAGAAGGAGCGCCCCCTCCCCCCCCCCCGACGTGCTAAGGAGTGACTCTGTTGTTCAACAGGGAGGTTGCTTTGAGAGAAGTCGCCAACCTCTTCTCACTTCTTTAGTGGACCTTTATTACAGCTGCCCTGTGTGGACCAGAGGTGGGTTTTGTGGGTTTTTTTGGGCGAGTTGTCCCTAGTAGTCTTTAAAATGGCAGCCAATGGGGATACTCCCCTCCTCAAAATTAAAAGTTCCTCCCCGACAGAAATAGCTCTAGGTCTCCTGTACAGTGTTACAGAACCAAGCACAGCCAGGCTACAGAAAATGGCAGCTGGCACTTAACCGCACACACACCAAAAGTGGGTGGATGGGATCATTGGGGAGTTGGTAACTGGGAAGAGGGGGGGGGGGATATTGAAGGGCAGCTGACAGGTATTCCAGGGATAAGATGCTTCTGTGGGGTTAAAGTGGTCCCAGAAGGTCTCTGGGAGACATGGGTGGGGAGTGGAGAAATTGCAAAGAGAAAGAACTCTGTTCCAGGCAAGGAGTACCATGAGCTCTCAAGGGTAAAGCAAAACACCTGGGGATTGAGTGAACCAGAAGCTTTTGGGGGTTAAAAGAGCTTTACACCAAGCTAGCACATAAGTGAGATCCTGAAGGAAGAGGTAACCATGCTGAACTAAGTGCCTGCCTAAAGTGTAAGATTAAAGGCACATTGCTAGTGCAAATACTCTTGAAATTGCATGATTTATCAGCAGATTTATTAATGGTAGAAGTATGGACTTGACAGCAGAGGGGAACTGGGGGCAATCAATCAATGCATTTCCAGGACCAACTGAAACTGCTGATTGCTGATAGTTTGTACCTATAAAGCCGCCTACTCTTCAAGGCATCAGTGTTTGATAAAGTGACCCTCTCACCTTGAAATTACCTGTATTCGTCATCGTCTGAGGCCTTATTTAGGGAATGTTCTTTGAGAGTTTGAGAAGGTGACGGCAAGGAATTGCGTGCGCACCTTTTAGGGGTGGGTTTTTTTAACTTTTAACTTTGTTTTATCATGTGTCTTTTATGTATTTACTGTCTGCTATGTAAACCGCCTTGAGTTGGGTTGTACCTGAGTGGGCGGTATATAAGCGTGAAAAATAAATAAAAATAAATAAGGAAAAACCCTTAGATTTGTACCACTCTACCTATGGAAATCTGCCTGGGGCACAGTATAATTTTAGCATTCATCATTTGTGAAATGTTTGTATTTCCAAATATTTGAGGCATTGATTGATTAATTTTAAAATATTTGCATTATACCAATAGGTGTTTTAAAAAAAAAGAGGCGGTTTAGATTTATACATTGTTGTTTTCTTGTTTTGTATAATTTAGCCATGCAAGATGCCATGAGTTTAAAAAGAAAAATTGGGCTTAATGCCTTTGATTTCTATTAATGATAATAACTAATCAACAGCCATAACCAAGTGCTTATACATTGATTCTTTAAAATGTCAACTATTTGTTACCTAACTTAATGTGGATAGATGTGATACTGGTAAGCAAGACCAGCTGATTATGATTCTGTTAGCAAAGCCATTCCTCCCTGGGGCATAGAACAAACCATGACAACAATGAAAGGCAAAATACAGCATTCCAAAAATGTTTCTGGCACAGTTCCACTTTATAAAGTAAAAAGAGAGAAAAATAGTGCAGAAAACAAGGTTTTAGCATCAAACATCTGGAAAAGCAACAGGTTTCCCCATGGGTTTGTTCTGTGCTCAGATGTGAACCAAACTGGGCTCTGCAGTTGGAAGTGATGCAGAATTGTAAATATGCCACACTATTTGTACTGGGTTATAAACTACTAAACAAAACATCTGAAACAAATAAACCATTTATGATAGAGTTAGTATAAAATGCATTTGAAAATGTAACATAAACAAGTCTTGGCAGTCATGTTGAATATGCTGTGGAGAAGAGAATGCAAATTTGTGTTTAATAGACAAAAATGTATATGACCAGTACAGATTGCACAGTACCAGTTATTATTTCAATTAAAATAGCTAACAATTATGATATATTAAGGAATTGCAATCTCTGATGGGAGGAAGATTTGAAAGACAGTTTAAGACTTCAAGACAAACATGCAGAAAGGCGCCGGAGAGGTGCAGATGTTTAAGAAAGGAGAAAGTTAAACTGCAACTTGATAGTTTTCAAATCCCAAAAGATGACCTGTAAAGCGAAATGACAAGAAAGAAAATGCTCATTGTAAACCTCATTTTAAGGTAATAGATGAGGACAAACTACTACCTACCCTCCATGGTTTGGCAATGACTGAACTTTGGCTCTAAATCTTGTTGTCTTACAAAAGAGCAAGCGTTTTTTGTGTTAAGTATGGCTCAAGCCTAAGGGAAATGTGCTTTTGCAAGTTGTAGGTCCTAAGAAGGCACTTATGGTTGCATTGAACTGCTCGAAAGGGAGCAGCTCAATGCTTGCAAATTCAGTTTCTGCCTGGTGAAACTCTGGAAGTGACCATCTGGCAGGTTTTGCAGTGGCTGGACTTTGAGGCCAGGTGGACTTCAGAAGGCCTTTAAAATGGACCACCAGATAAGGTGAAGGTGTGAGCAGTCTCTGCACCCAGCCAGCCCTTTCATGGCAGTTTTTTCTTTCTGTTCTACACTTTGAGTGTTGGAATAAACTGTTAATAGTGAACAGAAGTTGTCTTGATTTTACGCTCACTTAGTTGCAGCCCTGGCTTGCTCTAAATGGGCAGTTGGGCTGTGGATTAAAATTTGGCTTGTGATGGCTTCAGACAATTGTATTGTGGCTCCTTGGAATTTTAAAACTTGGATTTCTGAAGAGTAGGAGACAATTTGTGACCATCTTTAAGCCTTTGTTCTTGAGCCAGTTAATGTTGTTCCTTGACCATCAAAGCGATATGCAGATTGGTTGGGTACTGATGTCTCTGTACCCAACCAAAGCAACTAAAACAAGAGCCAAAAAAAGGACAGGGTAACAAGGGCTATGCAGGCATCTTAGAGAAACGTTGTCAAGGATGTCTTCATTTAGCTGGAGTAGATGATCCTAGATGAAAACCCTGATTTGAATTAGCTGGTTTAAATTAATCTTCCTCTTATACTTTATTACATATTTCTTGAGCAAGGTTGCAAGGCTGATCACTATTGTACGTTAATTAATAACTCAGCAAAGTGCTTTACAACACCTAGGAGGAGGAGTTAATGGAATTTTCAACTAATGTAAGCTTACTCATTTCAAAAATTGTAGTGCGGAATAGACACATTACCTGTGTCAAGTCACAGATGATACATCTGTACAGTAGGCATGATTAGATGTAAATCACTTAAACACAAGCACAGTGGCTCTTGGTTTATGAAACTAGATCTGGAATATTACATAGATATTTCACATTTGCTGTTGTTGCATTGACATTGTCTGCTCTTGAAACACACCTGTGTACCTATGTGGCAGGCGCCTGTCCATCCAACAACATGTAGGGCAGGTCCTGAATTAAGGTTAGTGCACCTGTGACTCCCCGCCCTGGCTGAAGGTATTATTAAGAGTGTATATTGCCTCTCTGTCTTCTTTAACTTTTCTGCCTTGCTTGGCCCAGGTCCAGCTATATGAGCATGGTCTCACCAAGCCTGTGCTTTTGATTGTCATGAAGCTTTAATATACAAAGAAAAAGAAACTTAAAGACTAGAATCTGAGGCAAGAACTGGTAATTTTAATCCAAGATTGACTAGACTAGAGCAGGGAACAGCAATTTCAGGGGGGCCAATTTTCCAGCAGCTCAGGGGCCAATAATCCAAAGGGAAGGTGATGGAGGGTGTAACCAAAGAGGGTAATTGGCATGTATGTATTGGTAAAGGTCACTAGTGTGGTTAATAGAAATGGATTAAACTTTAAAAAATTAAGTGAACTATCTGCACTATATCCTCTAGTCTAGTGGCTATTTTTTTTTTTAAAAAAATGGAGGTATAGTTACCTAACTGACTGGATAGCTCAGTGATATGAAACACTCAGAATGATTGGGAGAAGAGCCAACCTTTATGCCTTTGGGCAAGCTACATGGTAGTTCCAGGATTCCCCCAGAAGGAGAGAATGGTAAACTGATTCTGAGTACTCTCTGCTTATGATTGCTATAAAATGGAATCACCTTGATAGCATGTAATGATTATTATTAAGGTTTCATTCTCCATGAATGTGTGAATTGAAGATGTGGTTGGCAAAATGGGTCTGGGGGCCGGGATTGTCAACAAGCTCCCCTTTTTGGCTCGTCTGAGGCTCCCACCTCCTGTAATTAATTTTTCAATGTTAAGGTTTTGTAGATTTTATATTTGTGTTTGATAGTAAATGGCACATCGCCCGGGGGGGGGGGGGATATTGCTATGTTTTAAAGGGTTTTTAATTGTTTTATATTGGTTTTAACTTGTGTACACCGCCCAGAGTCCATTGGATAGGGCGGTATATAAATCTATTAAATTAAATTAAATGGGGCCCAGCCATTAATTGATTTTATGATTTTGTAAATACAAGATTAGCTTGCATGTTTGTGGCAAGATTTAATTTTAAAGGTTAATTTTAAATGAGAGTCAAGTTGCAAAGTTAGTGTTTTATTTATGAGTTTTGAAAAGCATAAAGCACCAAATTAAATTCTAAAAGCCATGGCAATTTTAAAAGCCAGTTTTTAATTTACTTTTTTTATGTAGCCTGAGTGATCATATACTAGAGTGGAGCATGACAATGTCGGCACTAGGAATGGTAGGTCAAGTGCCTGGTCTGAAGTTTATTGCTGGTATCTCTGTTTCTACTTTCCAGAACCCCCTCTACCAGGATAGTGGGTCACTATTCTCAGGGGCTTCCAAAAGAAGTGGAAATGACACTGGTTTCAGCATTGCTAAGTGTGAATGTTTGTCCCTATTGCTAGTGATAGATGGTTGGGAAGTTTACTGAGGTACACACGTTACTCACATGTGATGTTGGTACTGCCTGGTGGAAAGAAGAATGTAGGCCTCCCCTCAGGGTGAAAATCCTTAAAACCTGAAAGCTATATTTGAATTCCAAACTGAGGCTTCCTACGATCTTATCTTTCCAGGTTATCCTGCTAATGTAATAGAGTAGACCATACTGCCAGTGATTCAATGCCAATTGTCAGCTTCATCAATAATGGCCTGGGGCTGAGGAGGACATTTTATGTCAAAAGGGCTCAGGACCAGAAAGTGACTCATGAAACTGGATCAGTGGTACTGGGGTAACGCTGTGATGTGGAAGTAAAATGGAAGGCCACGGCATTATATTGCTCACCATGAGGATCGCCAATATTTGGAACTAGATATAGCACTTGAAGAAGAAGGAAGATCTTATGTTAACCCCACCTTTGAAACCATTTCAATTTATCTACATTCCTTTTTAAAGTGTGGAGCCTGGAAAGGGTGCAGTTCAGGTTGTTGAGTTTTAAGAATGACTAGCATAGATGCCCGTCCTTCGGACAGGTGGGACCCATGCCGTCTCTCTCTCTTTCACTCACTCACTCACCCACTCACTGACACACACAGGCACTTATGTACCCAGTGTCTCTCTCTCACAGACACACATGCACACACACACTCTCACTCACCAATTTTTCTCTTTCACTCACCCTCTCTTTCTCACACACAAACACCAACACACACAAAATCACACACCCACACACAAACATACACACAAGGCAGCGGTGCTTGTGGCCCTGGCCTCCCGGGGTAGTGGCTTGTTTCCACCCCTGGCGGCGGTGGCCGCGTGCGCCAAAGGTAGCCTGTGTCCCCTAGGGTAGGCGCTTGCTTCCCCCGTGAGGCGAGGCTGGAATGGATCACCAGTTTTCGGCCTCACCTCCCAGGGAAGTGGCTTGATTCCCCCGGTAGGCTGAGGCCGAAGGCAGCCGTGCTTTGCCACACACACACACACACCCACCCCTCGGTAGGTGTTTGCTTACCCCCGGGGATGTGAGGGCGGAATGGAGCGCCGTTCTCTGCCCTCACCACCCAGGGAAGTGACTCAATTCCTCCGGTGGGGGGGGGGGGGAGGCAGCCTTGCTTTCTGTTTCTGGCCCCTGGGGTAGGTGCTTGCTTCCCTCCGGGAGGCGAGGGTGGAACGGAGCGCCGTTGTTAGTCCTCGCCTCCCAGGGAAGTGGCTTGCTTCTCCTGGGAGGTTGGGGCCAAAGGCAGACACGCTTTTGTGCCCCCCCCCCCCGGTAGGCTCTCGCTTCCCCCCATGAGGCGAGGGCGGAACAGAGTGCCGCTTTCGGCCCTCGCCTCCTGGGGAGGTTGAATGGAGCGCCAACGGGCTGTAGGTATCTGTTTGGTCTGAGCACGCCCCCTGCCCCGCTTCTCCTGTGCTCGCAACAGCTAATCTGATTGGCTGGTGCGTGCTGCAGGGGCTCACGACAGCCAATCTGATTGGCTGGTGCGTGGCACGGGTTTGCGGGGCTTGTAGTTGTTTTGGTTTTTGTGGGGTGCATGACTCACCCATGGCCCCTAGATTTCGGTTATGCAATCTGGGGTGCGGATGGTAGGTGTGAACCAGGGGGCTGTGTGGCCTTGTCCTGGTGCATGGACACGCATTCGGGACTCACGGTCACACACTCCTGCTTTATTTATACAGATATATAGACAAACAAGAATGAATTCAGAGGAGGCAGCAAATCTAGTTAGAGGTTATGGAAGCACAAAAATAATGAGAAATGGTTTAATCAACTAGATGTCTATCTCTAACTGGAGTAGAGAAGATGTGGTGAAGAATATGAAATCACACTCACAAGTGGGCAGACGCTTGTTCTCTCCTGCGCCACATGACATTAGGTAGATATAAGGGATTTAGTTAGAGGAGAGGAGATTTTGGTTGAATGATATTGGGACTGCGGTGGCTCAGTGGTTATGGAGCTCGTCTTGTTAACTGTAAAGTCGGTAAGTCGCCAGTTTGTGACCCGGGTACTGCATGATGGAATGAGCGCCTGTCTCTGTCCTAGCTCTTGCCAACCTAGCAGTTCGAAAGCAAGAAATTCCAAGTACTGTAGATAAAGAGGGACCACTCCGGTGGGAAAAGATCTTGGGGACTTGCAAGGAGCCTCATTTGGGCATCCCCTGAAAAGAGGTCCTCCAGCAAAAATCCCTTCAACCCAGAAAGCACCTTTGTGTGCTTCTAACACGATTGAAAAACAAAAGTTGAATTATATAAATAATTTGACGGTAAAGAGTGGTTTGGCAATGCAACCGGGTACACAGGTAGAACATCTCCCTTGCTAGTGGTGCTGCACTGAACAGGATATTTGACTGACTGATGAGGAGAGGACCCTCCAGCTGAATGCATCTGGGTTTGTGTAAAGTACTTCTCCACTGATACCTCTTCCGTGTCCAGATTTTTTTTAAAAAGGACGCTCTGGTTGGAGACAGATTAGCTAGCAAAAAAAAAAAGGCTTTCACTTGCACTACTGGCTATTGAGTGCATTGAGGTGAGCAACCTCTGCTTTGAAATAAACCATTTTTCATGGGGTTCAGGTTTCAAGGTAGATGGTGATTTTAAATGCATTGTATTGTAACATCCAAAGTCCTATTCTGTAAAAGACTCAGTCTTAGGGAACTTCACCTTGGCACCCTGCAGAGGAGTTTGGGCTGTTACTTCTGACATCCCCAGCCAGTGTGGCTGCTGTTGGATTGCCTAGTGGAAGTTGTAGTTCAGCACAACTGGGGAGCAGGCTGCAGCTTTAGGAAAGCTGATTTAAGGGATGTTATATAAAGGTAGTCTTCACTCAAGGTATTGTCAGTGTTGTGCTTTATGGGTCCTGGCCTACTCATCTTTTTCCAGGAAGCCAGATGAAGAGAAAGAAGACGAAATTTTTTCCACCTGTGGGTGTTCTTGGTAGTTTCTCCCTTAGCCACATAAGTGCAGGTTTAAGTGGGAAGACCTGGGACAAATCCTGTATATAAAATACTTTCAGGGCAGGGATCTGCATACAAAGTGGCCATTGCTCTTGGTATAGTGATGAGGTTGGGAGTACTTGCTGTGTTTAACCCTTTCAAAAGGTGAAAATTCTGCCACAGCTGTAGCTGTGAGTGACATTCCTG
Organism: Bradypodion ventrale; assembly: GCA_035047345.1. Lineage (NCBI taxonomy): Eukaryota > Metazoa > Chordata > Lepidosauria > Squamata > Chamaeleonidae > Bradypodion > Bradypodion ventrale. The sequence goes on along the minus strand of JAWDJE010000002.1, from coordinate 277,105,616 downwards.
TCTTTGTCACCCACACTTATTGCTTTGAGGTTGGCAAGTGGGACTGCAAAGTGGGCAAAGCCGGTGGTGGGCAGACCTAATCTAACGAACAGCCCTCCCTGGAGGGTCCCATGGGTTTAAGCTAAGGTGAGCTGCTAGACAAGTCTTTTTCGAAACAGCCAACCAATTAGACTCCAGTCTGAGCCAGCCACTGCCATGACTGGTAGTCCAAGAAGACAATTCTGGTGGTAACATAGGATTGCTCTTCTATGGTGGTGGTCTTGTTGGAGTCCGAAGCATGCCAGAGAGAGCTAGAGATTGTATTTTTGTGAACTGAGGGCTGCGGAGAGATGTTTATTTGTTCAAATTTACCTGCCAAGATTATATTCCCCACTCCCTGCCCTACTTTTTTTGCACTTCAGTTCAATCCCCTGGATCAGGAGGCAAAGTTTGGAAAAGCAAAGCAATCGCACTTATATACCACCCCATAGCACTTAATGCACTCTCTGGGCAGTTCACAAGAAATGTTCCTTTCTTGGACTACAACTCCCAGAACATGCACACACTCCCAAGCCAGCCATGGCCAGTGAGACCAAAAGCATAATTCCAAAAGCTGTTGAATAGGGTCTGTATCCCATAGATTGTCAGAGTTGACACAACCTCCCGTGGTGTCTTTTGGGCAATTCTGCCATGGGTATTGCTCACGTCGTGCCTGTGTTTTCCTCCTGCAGCCTAAGCCCCAAAGTGAAGACAGAGCACCGTTCCTTGCTGGGCTCTTTTAAAGAATACAGACAACCTGCCTTGGTGCCTGAGGGTTCCAAGATGGATGGCCGAAAAGCTGCCCGTGGAGGCCCAGCAGCTTTACAGCCAAATGGCATGGCTGCCAGCAAGGGAGGAGGAGGAGGAGATGCACCTCTAGCTAAGCAGAAGCCAAACAAGAACCCTCAGCAAACAGCCCAGCTTCCTGGCAGGAGGCAGCCCACGGGCACGTCCTCTCGCCCACCCACAGGTCCTAGCGGTCCTCCCAAAATGCTCAACAATGGAACAGCTAGGAAACCCAGTGCACTGCAGTCCAAGCAGCCATTGCCCAAGCCTAGTGCTGCTGCCGCCACTACTGCTGCTACAGCTACCACCACCACTACCACCAACTCCTCATCTAGAATGACTGTGAAGAAAGGAGTCGGGGATAAGCCCAGTGAACTGAAGACTTCAGAAAAGCTGAGCCAAGAGAAGGAGGTGCAGCAGAAGTTCCTCAAGGGGACAACACAGTCAGCAGCTTCAGGTATCCCTTGTTTGCTCTGGCCTTCAAGAAGGGTATAAATAGTTCTTCATTACATTGAAGGCTTCCCTGGAGGGCAAGGGTTGTACTTTGGTTGAGGATGGCAGGGATTGAGGCAGAGTTCCTTCCAAAAGCAGCATTGCTAATGATGTCGTCTCAGGTTCCAGGTATGGCAGCAGAAATACAAACTTTGCATTGAGGGCCAAATTTCTGTTACAAGTTGTTGAGAAGAGCAAATCCATGAAAGCCTCTAGTGTCCGTCCCCCCCCCCCCCCCCCCCAAACTGTGAACCTGTTTGGGCTTCATATTAGCTTGCAGAAAGTTCATTAAGCACTGCCTCCAGAATTAATTCCTGGAACACTGAGGATTAGACTACTCAATTTGCCTCAGCTAAAAAACTGAGTTTCTTTTGGATGATCATCTCTAGACCTGCTTTTTATGGTGGAGGTATAAGTGCAAAATGGCTATTTAGAGGAGAATGTTTTAAGTTTACAAGTAATGTTTTAAGTTTACAAGTAAAAAGAAATTAAAATCCTTCAAGCTAAGCATGCTAACTGAGGATAAGAACATTTTGGAAAGAATACAAATGTTGAAAAAGGAGTTAAATGAAAGAGATATAGAAAAAATTAAGAAGGATTTAATATACTTGAAAAGAGAATATTTTGAATTTAGTGATAAGAGTTCAAAAATGTTAGCAAAGGCAGTGAAGGAGAAGAAAGAGAAAAGGGAAATTGTACTTTAATAAGGGAAGATGCTGTAAGGTGTAATAAAATATTGGATAAAGTTAAAATAGTTAAATTTTTAAATCAAAAATTATATATTGGTAAATTAGATAAGTTGGAAGAATATTTACAAAAATACAAGGGGAAACATAAAGGAAGAACACAGGAATAAAATGGAAGAGCAAGTGACAGAGAAAGAGATAATAGATGTGATAAATAAATTAAAATTAGGGAAAACCTTGCAAGAAGATGGATTACCCACTGAATTTTATAAAGAATTTAAACAAACTTGTCCCAAAATTAAAAAGGTTATACAACTATATATTGGAAGGGGAAGTATCTCCAAATTCCTGGCTTAGATCCCCAATAGTATTACAGTAAAACCCGACTTACAAATGCCTCGTGTTACGAATGATTCGACTTACGAAAGGGTTTTGTGCTGAATTTCATGCCCTGATTTACAAAAATGCCCCGGTTGACGAAATTCAGCACAAAACCCTGACACAAGTCTTCAGAGATCTAAATAGCGCTGCTGCCATTTTGATCATTAAAAATTCACCCGCCCCCACCACTGGAAGTCTCATGAAGTGACTGAACATGGCAGCGGGGGAGGCGGCTGATCCCCAGGCGGTGCTGCAAGGCAAAAGGCCGGGGGGAAACTTCTTCGTTGGCTGCAGGTTTTGCCTCGCAGCAGCGCCTGGGTAGGTCGGATGACATCGGAAACAGTGCGGATCGTCACCCCCGACCCCCCCCCCCCCAGGCGGCAGGAGTGGCGGAGAACCCAAAATAGGCGGGGGAAAATTCCGTCACGATTGAGGTTTTTTTGTGCATTTTGTGCTCTCCGCCACTCCTGCTGCCTCTGGGGGGGGGGGGGACCGATCCACGCTGTTTCTAACATCCTTCGACCTACCCAGGCGCAGCTGTGAGGCAAAACGCCGGGGGAAACCCTGCAGGTGTTGCCTTGCAGCCGCGCCTGGGAGGGTTGGAAGATGTCAGAAACAGCGTGGATTGGCTCCCCTGATTCCCCCCCCCCCCCGAGTTGGCAGGGGTGGTGGAGCTCCGGTAGCGATGCAGTTCTCACTTAGGAGAAGCACGTGGAAGCAGCAGCAAAGGTAAGGAGATCGCCTCATTTAAATTACATTTTTTGTTGTTTTTTTCTCTCCCTATGGGGATGCTTCAAGTTACGAAAAAATTGAGTTACGAAAGATGCCAGGGAACCATTTTTTTCCTGTAACTCGGGGTTTTACTGTAATTCCAAAACCAGAAAAAAATTTAGAACTCGTGGACTCATTGCCCAAGGGCCTTGATTAATCAAGATGCGAAGATTTTTACGGTAATCATGGCAAACAGGTTTAATAGTTGTATGGGGGATTTTATATATATAAAGATCAGGCAGGTTTCCTAAAGGGTAGATATATGGCTGACCTAACAAGGAGAGTGTTAAATTGTTAGAAATAAATAATAGAAAAAAAATGTAAAATAGATATATTATCTTTAGATATTTTTATGGCCTTTGACTCTTTACAATGGCTTACTATCAAGGAAATTATTATAAAAAGTGGATTTGGGGAAAAGTTTTAAAAAAGCTTTATAAACTTAATTATGCTAAGGTAAAAGTAAATTATTCTACCACGGAGGATATTGAGCTTAAAGCAGTAATGAGACAAGGATGTCCTCTTTCCCCCATTTTGTTTATCATGGCTATGGTATTATTGGCTAGAGCAATAAGGAGTGGTTTAAATATAGAGGGTATAGAAGGGGTAAAAAAAAGTTTATATGCGAATGATACGTTGATTATAATGAAAGACCCCCTAACAAATATGCATAGGATTCAAACTCATCTGTAACAATTTGAAGAAGTAACAGGCCTGAAAATAAATTGGGGGAAATCAGAAGCAATCTTTTGCAATTTGAATAATGAACGAGGAAAAATCAAGGAAAAATATAAAATTCAAATTAGGAAAAGCATAAAATATTTGGGAGTAAATATTACAGACACTATAGAGGATCTAAAAAAGTTAAACTATGGTAAAGTTAAAGATGAAATTTTAAAAAATTATTCAATATCAGAAGTTGAAGACTTCTTGGTTTGGAAGGATTGCTATTTGTAAAATGAGTTTGCATCCAAAAATTAATTTCCTATTTGAGGTTCTCCCAATTAAACAAAAAGATAAAGAAATTGGAATTTCTCAAAATTTATTGAATAATTATTGTAATGGTGGGAAAATAGCAATAATATCTAAAAGTTTATGGTATAGATCACAGAAAGAGGGTGGTTTGTGGTTACCTAATATTAAAACTTATTACAGGGCGTTCCAACTTAAAGGTATGGTAAAATTATTGACAATAAATAATCTTACAGTATTTGGAAAGAAGGACAGCAATGTGTGTGGAAATGGAGACTTTTTGGAAGATGATGTGATAAATTTAAAATAAGAATGTGTTAAAAGCAATGTTAAGTGTATGGGTAAGATTAAAAGGTGGATTGGTACCAAACATCTCACCAATTATAGAGTTGCAAGATATAAAGACATTTCTGATTTAAAATTTGGAGTTATTTAAAGGAAAATTGCACAAATATGATAGTTTTATTAAAATACGTTGATGGTGTGTGAGGATGAAAAAAACTAGAATGGAGATTTATAAAGAGTTAAGGTATAAATGGCTTCAGATACTATCAGTGGACAGGTGGGATAAAGAATATAAAGAGAAGTCACAGTTTGTAAGACAATTGATGGATTTTGAAGAAATGATATACAGTGGTACCTCATACAATGATTTTAATCCGTTCCATAGGGCTCGTTGTTGTACGAAACAATTGCTATGCGATACATGCATCATATAGCGATTTTCCCTTTGGGATGCATCGTTCAATGATTTTTTTTTCTAAGTGGCTTTTCCCATTGAAAAATTGTTGTTCGATTTTTTCCATAGGGAAAATTGTTATGCGGGATGTCATTTCCCCCAAAAAACCTAATTGTTATACGATTTTGTTGCTATACAGGGTGATTGTTGTATGAGGTTCCACTGTATCAGTGGGGATAAAAGGAGTAGTAGCAAGTTGTATAAAATGATAAATGGTATTGAAGAATGTGGGAAATAGATTTAAATATAAGCATTTCTGAAGAAAACTGGAAGAAAAAGTGGAACAAAAGAATTATGCAAAGCCTGACCACGAAGGTTAAAGAACATAATTATAAAATCTTGTGGTGATGGTATATGATGTCAGTTCGACTAAATCAAATAAATAATAGCAACTCAAAAGTATGTTGGAGATGTCAACAGGAAACAGGGACATATAAACAGATGTGGTGGGATTGTGTAATTGTTTCTGATTTTTGGCACAAAATTGAACAGGAGATAGCCAAAATTTTGGATATTAATGTAAAATTGAATGGGAAAATATTATTATTGACTGATTTAGATGATTTGAACTTGGATGAAAATAAACAGGATTTATTGGCTATTTTCTTGACATTAGCAAGGCAACAGGTTGCCAGAAATTGGAAAGGTGGTTAGAATTTAGATTTGAGTAAATGGTACATTGATGTTTGGGATATGGCACTTAATGAAAAACTTACATGGGATTTAAATATAAAAGGGTTTTTTTAAAAAACAAAACAGATTTTTGGACATTTGGAAGACATTTCTGCAACACACATTGGAAAAAAATAAAGGAGAAAAACCTGTATCGGAGGTACAAAGACAATGAGTTTTTGGCAGAATAAATAAGTTGATGGAAGACAACTGGTAGATTCAAGGACTTAGGTTTAGTACACCAGGGTGTTTTATGTATTTGTATTTGAGAAAAACTGGAATACCATATTAATGAGAATAATTCAAATAGTTAAGAGAGTGGATGTATTGAAATGATTATTTAGTATCATTTTAATTTTTATTGTTATTTTTTCTTTTTATGTTTATGTGATTTTTGCATCTTTTTTATTGTATCTATTTTTTTCTTTTGAAATACTTAATAAAACTTATTTTTTTAAAAAAATAAATGCAGAATGTCTGCTCCTAGCACCCCTTGGCCTGTTCAAATTCTCAGTGAGGTTCTCCTCCAAGAGAACTGATGAGGCACTGATCAGTCTCTCTTTTATTCATTCGCTGTTTGGGGAGGGTTTTCTGAGCATCTGTCCCATGCTTTCTCAAGCCTGGCACCTTTTGTTTTTCTTTCCTTAGGTCCCAAGACAACCACCACAAAACCCAAGAGATCTGAACAAGCAAAGCCCTCCAGGTACAATGTCTGGTCCTTCCTTTGCCCTATCTTATATTGGTGCAGTAGCTGAGGAGTTGCTATTGGAACTGGGGAGGGATCCTGACCCAGTTGTCAATGCTAGGCTTGCATTGGAAGCAGGGGCAATGCTGGGAGATAATGATGACAGTGCCTGCAGCCGGTTGTGTTGTGTCATGTACCTGCCCTGTCTTTCCCCCAAGGAGCTCAGGTTGGCCCTTAGGCTCTTCCTACCCCTACCTCCCCCCCAACCTATGTTCTACTCTGTGAGGCTGGGAGGGTGGTTGGCCCAAGGTCAGCCAGGAGCTTTACGTCTTGAATGGAGGATTTGAACCTGTGTCTTTACAGTTCAGTCATAGGGAGTGTCTAGGCCTACTCCTGGTCCAACCCACCCAAAGTGACTCCAAAACCATGAGGAGGAGGAGGAAGTGGCTCATGGGGTGTGGGGGAGAGAGAGAGAGTGGAGAAGAGCCTCTTCTATAGATGACAGCCAAGGGGGACATGGCTAGCTCTTCCTTTTTCGTGCATTCACAATAAGCCTTTTATTTTAAACACCTGAATGGGGAATCTGTGCTCCTGGCCATCGGAGGAGAGACCAGCTGGCAAGAGGAGGAAGGAACAGAGCGGCTTGCCTACACAGAGAGCATCAACACATGTGTAGCAGGAAGGGATCAGCCTGACATTAGAATGGGAGGAAGCCAAACACCTCGATGACAAGGCTGAGTCCTCGTCCTTTATCTCATTTCAAGCCAAATGTTTCCTACGTGCCTCCCACTATCTTAAACCGGCTCTGTGCACATCTAACAAGGGTGCTGTCTGTGCAGTAGCCCAGCAGGATATTAGGACACTCTCTTGGAGGTGAAGTTACAGTACCTCGTGGTATAATACACACTCGGTTGTGGCTTCCAAGCTTCTCCAGAATATTACCATCGAACATCAGACTGGAACATGCGTGAACTTGCTAGGTGCTGTTCAGACAAAAATGGCTTCTAGTTTTTTCTTTAAGAAAAAAGCCCATTGTGATGATGGCCCCACATGAGTGCTGGAGTTTCCTGCTACCTGTTTGGCTGCAAGGGGGTCTGTATTTGGTGGGGGGGATACATTGGAGGCAGAAGAGATACTGGACGAATTATGCAAATAAGAGGCAGAGGAATCTTCTGCTTATTTTGTTTAAAACATTGGATGTTTCCAGTCTTCAAAAAGTCATGGGGGAAGGGAGGTTTATAATCTCTCGACTCAGGAGCTTGGATGGGCTTTAATTCATACACTGGGTGGTGGTGAAAAAGAAAAGCTAATCTGGGCTCACTTTCCTATCCTCTTTGCTTTGAAGACTAGAGCCTCTTTCAGGTCCAGAGAATAAAAGGATCAATAGAAGAGATGAAATGTAAGCTATTATCAAAACATGAGGTGTCTGATTTTTTGATCTAATGACTGCAGCCTTTGAGTTTCTCTAACTGTAGCCTTTTCTCACTGCACGTGTTGAGTACTTGCAGGGTAACCTGTGCCCATTGAGTCCCACTGGATTGCCAAAGATTTGAATTGTAAGCATTTGCTTTAAGGCACTAGGATGCTGGGCACAGAAATCCCCTCCCACACCCTCTGCTGCCCCTTGCATGATTTTTCCACTTTTCTGATTTTAGGACTTGGTTGCCTGGGGCTAAGAATGCAACTGCAACTTCATCATCAGCCCTAAGTGGGACGCAGGCCAGTGACAAAAGTGTGGGCAAAGCTAAGCAGATGGCACCACCTGCTGCTCAGCATGTAGCAGTGCAGCAGCAGAAAAAGAGCCAGCCTATAGGAAGCGGTATGTATGCGTTCCCCATGTGAATTAGGGAAATGCTGGATTTTGCTGTGGGTATGTGGAAATATGCAACTTCCCCAGGAATCTTCAATATATATGCATGCATACACACTTTGGGAGTTATTAAGATCCAAGCAAATGTGTAGCTCAAAGAATCTTACAAACATTTAAACAACGGCTTTGAATGTGGAAACGACTTGGTTGTTACCTTTTCATTATTATTCCTGTGTTGCAGAGAAGCTGGAAAAGGGAGGGAATAATTTTCCTTGGTCCATCCAGTGAACCTGTGGCAGAGATGAAAACCTAGCAAGGGATTTTCTTGGTGTCATACCATAGTCCAGAGATGCCCAAACTTTTTGGGCTGCGGTCCGATCACAATCCTCCCACCAGAAGCGGAAACAAAACATATCCATGCATATGCAAAATGCTGCTGTAAATGCACCTGCAGCTGTAAAAATGTTTACTACAGCCGTAGGTACATTTATGGCAGAGTTGTGCACATGCACAGGCGCGTTTAACTTCCACTTCCGGGAGTGGTGAGGGTGGCGCAGACCAGATTATTAGGCGCCATGGGCTGTAGTTTGGGCACTCTTGCCATAGTCCTTTGGATAGAGTGGCTGATATCTTGTTGCTGACCTCAATAAGTTGCAACTAGAGTAGACCCATTGAATCTGTGGAATTTATGAAGGAACTGACTCACCAAATCCCCACTGGGCCTCCTCGTTGTGACTCACTATATTAAAACAATTGGATGTCATACTCTAGTCCTTACCAGAGAGCCAACACCTGCTGCTTTTTAGATATAACAATACACTTTTATGTAACATATCATTCAGTATTGTGGGCTATATTTCAAAATGGGCTTGGCAGCAGGTAAATATTAATGTAATAAGTGGGAAGGGTTGCAATAGTAATAGGTTACTTTAATTTAATATTCACATTTATACGCCGCCCACTCAGGCGAACCCGACTCAGGGCGGCATTACAAAAACGTTTAAAAACATGTAAAAACACATAAAGCCCCTAGTTATCCCAACCAACCACCCCAACCACTGTAAAAAAGAGACAGAGAGGGCTCCTGATTGCTATCTTGCTGTGAGCCAACAGGGGGGGACCGTATTCCCATTAGGGCCCCACACCTGCCCTGCCAGCCAGGTCTTCACACTTTTCCTGAAGGGCAGCTGTTTGTAGTCTTAGATCTGTTGGCAGGAGGTTCCAGAGGGCTGGTGCGGACACGGAGAAGGCCCTCCTTTGGGTACTAGATAGATATGCCCCTCTACTTGATGGCACAACTAGGGAGCCCCTCTGATCCGTTCTAGTTGGATGGGCAGACACTCTTGGGGCAATGCGGTCTCTAAGGTATCCTGGCCTACTACCACATAGGGCTTTAAAGGTCAAAACCAGCACTTTGAATTGCACCTGGAGGCAAACTGGTAGCCAGTGCAGCTCCCGAAGTAGCAGCGAGCTGCTGGCGTATCGTCCGCATCCCATCACCACCTGGACCCCGCCGCATTCTGGACCAGCTGCAGCCTCCGAATGGTCGTCAAGGGCAGCCCCATGTAGAGCGCATTACAATAGTCTAGTCGGGAGGTGACCAGAGCGTGACTCATCATGAGCAAGGAGTCCCAATCCAGGAGCGGGCACAACTGGCGAATCACCCAAAGTTGGGCGAAAGCCCACCTGACCACAACCGCTACTTGTTCTTCTGGCAGCAGCAGCGAGTCCAGAAGGACCCCCAGGTTGTGCACCGGGTCTGTTTGGGGCAAAACAGCCCCTTCCAGAACCAAAGATGGTAGCTCCCGTGATAGTGCAGAGCCCCTTATCCATAGCCACTCTGTCTTGCTGGGATTCAGCTGAAGCCCATTGTCCCCCATCCAGACCCCAACGGCCTCCAGGCACCTGGATAGGACTTCGATAGCATCACTGGGTTCCCTACGGGAGGGGGGGGGTGAGGGGATACATATAAGTGTGCATTAATAGTTACTATGTTTTGAGTGCTATGCTGTTCATTACCAAATCAGTTGGGAAGTATAAAAAAGGAGATCATTATGCAGTGCTAGAAGGTATGAATAACAGGAAGGGCTCAGGGAAGAGTCATGGCTACAGCAGGAAAAGAACAACTTGGGAGAGGTACCTCTTTTGGGCTTGGGAATCTCAAAAACCTCTCACCATGGTGGCTGGGGAATTCCTCCTGCCAACCTAGCAGTTCAAAAGTAAGAAATTTCAAGTAGATAAAATTGGTACCACTTCGGTGGGAAGGTAAACAGCATTCCATGCACTTTGGTGTCTAGTCATGCCTACCACATGTCCACGGAAACATCTGCACACACAGACAATGCTGGCTCTTTGGCTATAAACAGAGATGAGCACCATACCCTAGAGTCGGATACGACTGGCTTTCAAGCAAGGGCGACCTTTACCTAATGAAGAAAATAACTTTTCTATATTCTTTAAATGAGCCCTCGCCTGAGAATTGCAGTGTGCTTTACAAGAACTCGAGGGACTGCGGTGGCTCAAATGGTTAAGACGCTGAACTTCATGGCAGCAGTTTGAGACCCGAGTGCTGCACGACAGAATGAGCTCCTGTCGTCTGTCCCAGCTTCTGCCAACCTAGCAGTTCAAAAGCAAGAAATTGCAAGTGGATAAATAGGTACCACTTCGGTGGGAAAAGGTAACAGTGTTTCGTGCACTCTGGTGCCTAGTCATGCCTGTCACATGGCCATGGAAATGTCTGTAGACGCAGACAGTGCTGGCTCTTGGGCTGTGAACTGAGATGAGCACCATACCCTAGAGTCGGATACGACTGGCTTTGGAGCAAGGGTGGCCTTTACTTTATAAGAACTCTGTGTTAAGCCTAGCCTTTTGCCATTGATGCAGAAGACTCGAGGTGTCCTTTGTTGTTCCAGGTGCTTCCAGAGCTGCCAGGCCTGCAAGCTCCAACACCGCTGTGAAGATGCCGCCTGCCCCGAAGCAGTCTAAAACCTCCGGCTCCAAATTTCAGCCACCTGAGCAGCATCTTGGGCAAAGGAGTGCCAGTGCATCCACAAACACTAAGCCTTCTACAAATAAGTCTTCGGAGCCCCCGAAGCCCAGAACTCCTGCCAAGACGACCCCACCAAGAGCCTTGCCTTCTGCTCCCAAGCTCCCACCTTCAAGAGGCAGCCCAGGCAAGAAGCCTCTGAAGAAAGATGCTGCTCTTCGTCATCAAGAGCAGGCTCCCAATCAGAATAAACTTCAGAAGGCAACTGCCAAGGAGAAAGATACCAAGGTGATTGTTGGGCAGGCAGAAAGCACCATTGTAGAGAACTTGGAGTCTCTGGAAAAATTGAATGGCACAACCACGGTGGAGACTGTTGACCAACCAGCCTTTCAAGAAGCAGAGTCAACCACCAGCGAGGTAGAAGCACTGGGGACTGAACACATGCCGGGAGGTTTAGAAGGGGAGGATGTTTTTGGTATGGTAGTCCAGGAGATGGTCTCTTCAGAAGTGCTTCAAGTACCTCTGGTCTCCCTGGGTCCCCAAGATGAGAATGTCTCCTCTCCTAGCCAGGCATTTCACATGGCTGCCCCAGAGGGTCTGGAACTCGCTGGTGCTGGTGATGGAGGGATGGACTTGGAGACAGTATTTCCCCCCTGTGAGATCTCTCCCACTCATTTAGACCTTGCTGTCCAGGCTTCGTCTCCTCGTTCAGAAGCTTCATGGCCTGGCAGTGAAGACACAAGCTCCGAGAACTCAAGAGAACAAGGGTCTCCACCTCTGGCTGCAGCACTGGTTGATGCACAACCACACTTGTTCCCTGGCACAGAGCAGTCCTGTGAAGACATTCTCCTCCTCTCAGCTCCCCATCCGGACTTCAAGGTATCCTCTGAAGAAGATGTTCCCCAGCCAAGCTGTGAGGAGGAGGTTCCTTTTCTTGGCTTCTTGAGGTTAGAGGCTGAGCCTCTTGAGGAGGGCAAAGATGATAGTGGCTTAGAACTGTCCTCAGGGGCATTGGGTGAGGTGCCCACACTCCAAGTAGAGCAGTGCTCCTCTGCCAACCAGGTAGATCTTCCCCTGAAAACTCTTGCAGGATTTGTAACAGCTGAACAGGATGGGGAGCATTTGCCCACCCAGGGGGCAAAAGAGGGTCTGAGCCTCTCTGTGAGTCCAGAGGAGGAGTTGCAGGGGGATGTAGTATCTCTAGAGGGAGAGAATGAAAGGTTGAGGAGCCCTCTAGATCTTGGAGATGTAGATAACGTTGTGCAGGTGGCCTCGGCTCCTTTACAAATGGAAAACCTTTCTCTACCTGCCATTCATGCAACAGAGGGAGGTCTGGAGGATAACGAAGAGGAGGAGGATGAGCAGCTATGTATCACAGAACATCCCGTTCTCCGTGTGGTTCTCCAGGACCAGCCTCCTCTCCACCAGCCCTCTGCTCCAGCTCCACTCCCTGCTGAGTCCATTGAGGAACCTTACGTGGGCTGTGATGACCACCATAGCTCTTTGAGTGAATGTCCCAGCATTGACGGGGGAGATGATACAGTCCTTTCAGAGGTGTGTGAGAGCCACCTGAAGAAAGAGGAAGAAGAAAAGGGTGAAGTTGTGGACGTCTTGCTCTGTTTTTCAGAAGAGGTCTTGTCCAGTGGTGGTGGTGACAAAGGCAGAGGGGGTATTGCTGCTCAGGTGTCAATGGCCAAACCCCAGAGCCTGCCCTTAAGGAGCCTGGAGTTGCAGCAGGAACAGCCTGCTCAGCTGCCAGAAGGGTATGAACTACCGCTGAAGGGCCTCTCTCCAGAGAGGGGGGGCTCCTCGTCCAAGTCGAGCACTTTGAGTGGGCCGGACCTGGCGGGCAAGAGCAGCAGTGAGACCAGCACCCCGGAGGAGTTGCGAGAGTACGACAGTAGCTCAGGAGTGGAGTCCAAGTCGGACGAGAAGCTGGAACAGACCTGCCACCACCTCCTTGGCCCACTGGACCTGGGCCTCCCTGGGGAGCTGGACCTGGGCATCCACATGGACAAAGGAGACGACGAGGCAGAAACTTTGCCGGCGGATGAGGTTCTGGGAGATCCCCCGACAGAGCCCACTGTGTCCTCCGGGGAGGAGGAGGAGGAAGCGGAACTGGACATCGATCTTCTGAAGGAGGTGGGCTTTGCCCAAAGGGTGTGCCTGTCAGCCTCTCCTCCCCCCGGCAAGCAGCCCCCCCTGCCCCATTCGGTGGAGGAGTCGGATGAGCTGGGCTCTGGCGATGCGGGCACAGAGACCCCGGCCTCGACCAATTCTGCCGCCTCTTCGGACGTCTTTGGCGCCTTTCACCTCCATTCCACCGACAGCTGCGGCAAGAGCCCCGGCCTTTCCTCCCTGGAGGGTGAGGAGCCTCCCACCGAAGGGGCGAAGGACCAGCTTCCCAAAGAAGCTGGCAGCAAGACCATCTCCTTCCCTGTGGATTGGGAGCCTCCCTTGCAGGCCCCTCTGGTTTCTGAGAAGATTGGAAGGCAGGACGAGGAGGAAAAGGCAGGCCAGCCTTTTGTTGCTGCTGCTGCTCACGGCTTGGCGGCTGCAGGTAATGTATAAAGGAACCTGCCCGTGTCTGTGTGAAAATGCCAACCTGTGGGTCTCCCATGTGCAATAGTACCTTGTTGGGAAGGGAGGTACCCCTCCTTCTCTCTTCTCTTTTTCTCTCTGTGTCTGTTCCCTCTGTGTTACTAGCCAAGCAGATCTATTTTGTCTCTGTGTGTTTTGAGGTCTTTTCTCCTCCACCCCTTTTACAGACTTCCTGAGGAGAAGCTGTGTGTATTTTAGGTGTTTCTGAGAAAGAAAGAAAAAAACTTCTTAGCCTTCTGATGTGTTAAATAAAGCATCACTTTGTCTATCTGGTTTGCCCTGTCTTGTTTTTCCAGGTGACCTCTCCTATGCCCCCACACACCCCATGCTCTTGATTTGGGCTTGGAAATGGGAGATGGTGGCAGGGTTTGTGTGGGGCGGTGTGTGTGTATGCTAGGGCAAAATGATTGCCTTCTCATACCTTGCCAGAGACTGTCAGTCATGCTTTTCTGTGCACCAGGGAGTAGAAAGAGGACCCAATCTCCAGTCATAGTGAAAGGTTGCTTTCTGTGCTGTGTTGCTCATCAGCCTGGATTAGATGTGGCAAAAGGGGGTGGGGGGCAGGGAACGAGGGATGTCATATCTGATGTGGGCAGGTATGTCAGGCACAAACAAAACTCAGAACCCACTCAAAGTGCTGGACTTGGACAAGGAGCCCCCCCCCTTTTCTGGAGAGAGGCCCTTGCAGAATTGTATCCAGTGTGGAAAGGGGTGAACAGCCTAAGGTCTTCCAGATGTTTTGTTTTTGTTCATCTGGAATATCTAGGTACCTTACCTAGGTATTCTTACCAAAGAACAATGAAAGCTGCTTACCAAGGAACAATGAAAGCTGCAGTCTAGCAGCATCTAGAGCTGTGATGGCGAATCTTGGCACTCCAGATGTTCTTGGACTTCAATTCCCAGAAGCCCAAGCACCCTGTGAATCCACACAAATGGGTTTACTGCGATTCATCCAGCCCGTGCTGCCCTCGTCGCTCCCGGAAGCAGACGTAAAACGCGCCTGTACGAAGGAACAACCCGGAAGAGCCTTAACCGTACGGGGGTAGTGCGTACATCTGGAGTGCCAAAGTTTGCCATCATGGATCTAGAGCAATGTTCCTGTTCCCCAAACTATGGTCCGCAGAACCCTGGTGGACTTCAATTCCCAGAAGCCTAAGTCAGTACACTGGCTGATCAGTGCTTTGAGGAAATGACTTAGGCTTCTGGGAATTGAAGTCCAAAAAACCAAAGTTTGGGAAACGCTGGTCTAGAGGACCACCATCTGATGTAGAAATTTGATGCATTGGCAGAATTTGAGTATCCTGCAGCACTCTTTTAATTTTCTTCACCCTTCTTCCGTCTGGCGTCACTTTCATAACTCAAGTGGTTGGTAGCTTGGCTCTCTCTCACCATTGTCTATGATGACTCAGCCTTGGGTTCAGTTTTTTGGGAGTTGCAGTCAGTCACTGAATGGCTAATATATTGCTACACTTGATTTAAAGTCTTCTTTTCTTGAAGACATCTTTTGGAGTCCTGGTGGCACAGTGATTAAACTGCTGTACTGCAGCCAGAACATTGTGAGTTAAATCCTGACCCAGGCTCAAGGTTGACTCAGCCTTACATCCTTCTGAGGTCTGTAAAATGAGTACCCAGCATGATGGGGGCAAAATGCTAAATAACTTATGAACCACCCAGAGAGTGAAATGATGCTCTCATATTCATGCGGTGGGCCAAGAGTTGGACTGGTTGGCCAACAAGGCTCCATCTTAACCAATAAGATTCCTGCACTAGACAGGCTGGTTTTAATGCAGTTTTAATGCTTGAATGCAAAACACCAGTGTTTTTCAACCTTGGGCCTCCAGGTATTTTTGGACTTCAATTACCAAAAGCCCAAGTCAGCACAGCTGCTGATCATGGCTTCTGGGAATTGAAGTCCAAGAACATCTGGGGGTCCGAGTTTAAGGAACCCTGCTCAGCCTTCATCTGTGTTTCTGCAGGATGTGAGTGGTGTACCTTTGGCCATCCAGATGTTTGGCAGAACTCACTCCCACTCATCACTCCCACTCCCTGTCTAGGCCTTCTGGGAGCTGAAGGCCAAAACTGCTGGAGAGCCAAAGATTCCCCAACTCGGTTGCAGAATAATTTAGCAAGAACTATATGGGCTGAGCATGGAAATGATAAAGTGAAAGGAAGGAAAGAAGGCTGTCGGAAGCAACAGGCCTTTCAGGGAACACCGTGATAAAATGCTGGCTTTATCGTATCAGGCAAGAAACAAAACAAAGATAACAAACAGTTATAAAGACAAAATTGTTGTGGCATCTTAAAGATTAACTGCTCAGTTTTAATGTAAATTTTTTTGGATCAAGTTCACTTCCTCAATGTTTTTGTCCTTGTTTTTTGGTTTTAGCTTTCTTTTGTTCCTTGTCTGGTATGCCTGCACAAACCAACATGGTTACTACTTCAAAAACTATAGTGCTGGCTTAGGAAATTCTCGCAATCAAAAGGTTCTTGGTTCCTTGATAATGATAGTGGTTGAGCGCCAGTCACAATACACTTCTACCTTTTATGGGGCAGTGTTGGATGAAGAGTCATAAATGAACAATTAACCATTTTTCTTTTTTTTCCTCCCTCTTTAGAACAGCCTTGACTATTAAATCTTAATTAATACACCTTTCTTCCCTGTTGGAGACTTCCTTGCTTTCACTACTCATTGGCTTAATTTAAAACCAAGAGATCTGAAGTATATATGGGAGGTCAGAACAAGCCAATCCTGAGACACTTGTCTCTTCTCTAACAGTAAATATTATGCATCTTTTCCACAAAGAAGGTTGGCAGTAGATAGGATGTTGTTCAGTAGCCTAGTGGAGAGTTTTAAATTCTTTTAAGAAATAAAAATCCAAAATATCTCTCAAAGCCAGCTCTAACAGTTCACTTAGTTATTATCTTATAAGGAGAGCTGACCTAGAGGTGGGAGGTCCAGCAAGGGGTCTGAACCAATGTGTCCAAGACGTCTGAACCAAGGGGTCTGAGCCACTTCAGAACCAATGTGTCGAGTCTACACAACCTGATTAGACCATGTGTTGCACACCTTGACTTCCACAGAGCTGTAACTTTGGAATGCAGTTCTTCTCTTCCTAGCTGAGAATTGTGGCCAGTCCACTGTCAACACCCTGGTCTCTTTCCTTCTGCCCTCCTTTTGTCCTTGTCTGTCACTTCCTCTCTTTGTTTGTCCCCTCTCCACCCTAAGGGCCGCATTTTCCAACCCAAGCTCCTTGCCCTGTTTATAGGTGAAAGAGGGACTGGCTTGCCTTTCCCTTGGGGACCCTGTCCACCTGAGATCCTCTCCACTATCTATGAAGTAGAAAGTGGCGCTGAGACGCCTGGCCCGGATGAAGACGATAGGAGTTGCTGCTTGCGGGCCACCTCCCAAGACCAGGCTCTTCACCTAGGAAACATCTCAGCTGTAGTTGTGCAGCAGCTCATCAGCCGGACACTGCTGTTCTCTGCAGAGGCACCTCTGGGGGCTTTTGGTGGGAAAGGGGCGGTGAGCAGCGAAGCAGACATTGGCAAATGGACTGAACTGATTTCCCCTCTGGATGAGTCGCGTGCCAGCATCACTTCTGTGACAAGCTTTTCCCCAGAGGACATGTCATCCCCCCATGGGGACTGGACTGTGGTAGAGGTAGAAACCTTCCACTGAATAATTTATTCTTGCAACATTCATTCTCCATTCTGGTGGGTGCCCTGGCTCTTGCACCCAGTCGCATTTTTCTCAACCTATAGGTTTGATACAGAGAAGTCAAGAAGTGTCCGCTATCTAAAGTTCCCATAAGACTATATGTTCTCTTGGCTTCTACTGTCCTTCAGCACTGGTGAGTTGTGCCTAGTTTTGTCCTTTGTCAAAAGCAGCGAGTTCTCTCTCCAGGTGCTCTGTGCCTCAGTAAGACTTTTTCCAGCCCTCTGCATTTTGATCTTTCATCTGTGTGAAACAGCTTCTTACTACACAATCAGTTGGTCTTTGGGACATGTTGGATTTTATCAGACCCATTTCTGGAGGGCCACCATTTCCCCACCTGTTCTGCAGCATAAGGTTTGTGCCTGATGCGGCTGGTTCTTGTACCAGTGCTGGCCCAGTTCTCAAAAGCACAGCAATTGGAGACTGCACTTTTGGAAGTACAGTATTGCTCACTATACAAATAGCTTTCCTGCTTTGTTTTTGAGCAAATGTACAGTACCTTCATTCCCTCCACCCCTTAAACTGGGGATACCACAGAAGCTGATAATGTGATGAGGTAAAGCTGAACCTTATTCTGGTAAGAGACTTGCACATCTAAGCCAATTCCAAATGGGACGATGCTACCACCCATAAGGGTAAACGGCAGCATTTAAAAAGGGCAGCAAGGTGATGGGTGTCTCCATCCCCAACATACATATTGGATCTTTCCTCTTACCACAGTTATCAGCTGTAGCCTGGCTGTCTTTTTCATTTTCTGCCATTAGAGTGGAGATGCAAGTACTGTGATAGTACTCAATAACTTGTCTTTTTTTTTTCTGTGCCTGCCTTGCACACAGGGACTGACTGATTCTCCTGATTACTTGCAAGAATTATTTGTAATTGTGTCTTTGTAAACAAGAGCCTTATTCACTGTAACAGGGTGTTGATTTTAGGTTTATGACTACTTTTGTAATGTAGGAAATTGTTACTGGTAAAAGTATGGTAGGCTTTTCTTAACATTTTAAAAATAAAAGTGATCTTTTGTGTTTCTTTCATTACCTGTCTTCAAAATTGGGCTATGAGAGGTGGTAGAAGAATACATTAACTTATCATGGTTGTTTCATTTTGGAAGCTGTGGGGACTGGTTTTGGTCCCAATATCACTTCTAGGGGTTAGGTCAGTGATGGCAAACCTTGGCATTCCAGATGTTCTTGAACTTCAATTCCCAGAAGCCCTGATCAGCAGGAGTGCTAACTTGGGTTTCTGGTAAATTTGAGGTCCAAGAACACCTAGAGTGCCAAGGTTCATCATTACTGGGTTAGATTATTTTAGGGTGCAACTAGACACCTGAATTATCTCGGCTGGATAAGCAGAGTCCTTCTAAAATGTGGTATGTCATTTGGATCAATCCTTGCTTCCACATGCATGGATCAACCACACCATACTTCAAGCTCGATCAAGACTTTTTCTTTTTAAAGGGAAAGATTACAATTTCTCAAGCTTGTTAAGCAGCGGCTGGCTGTCCCTTTGTTAAAACCCTTCACAATGTTGTGAAATGTAAAGCTTCTTTTCTGCTCACCTTTGGAGGGAAAGAAAAGTTTTGCATTTCCTTTTAATTGCCACTATTGTATCCACCATGCTTTGAAAGGTTTTTCTAAAAGCTGGCAGGCTATCTTTTTACTGAATTTGGTTAAACTTTTTGAGAAATGAGAAACTTCCTTTCTGCTCACCTGTGAAACAGAAGGGAAAAGAAGTTTTGCATTGCTAACAGGCAAGGTGCACCAGCAATGCTTTGAAAGAGTAAAAATCTTTCAAAGCATTGCTGATGCACCTTGCCTGTTAGCAATGCAAAACTTCTTTTCCCTTCTGTTTCACAGGTGAGCAGAAAGGAAGTTTCTCATTTCTCAAAAATTTTATCCAACTTCAGTAAAAAGATAGCCTGCCAGCCGCTTTGGTTCAAACCTAGTGCTCTCACATGCTGGAATCAAACCAGAATAGGGATCCTACCTACATACCCATAAACTCCCAAACAGTAGCTCCTGACAAAAGGTATTGGTTAGGGGTGGGATGGCTTGTGGTGACCTGTACACCACGTAGTCATTGCGGAATGAGCCAACCTGGACAACCATGAGACAAATGACCATCTGACTAGACCCCTTAATCTAATGCTCTATCAAACAGAAGTCATACCCTGGCAGATTAGTTTAAATTTCAGCTACTAGGTTACTGATTATTTGGGTGGCATACTACCCCATCCTCCTCCAACCTGCTGCCTTCCTGTTGTAGTGGACTGAGTTCCTACCCAGCACAATGTGTATGTGAGGGGACAGACACCACAGTTAAAGGGTGAGCTGTTTAGTTCAGATGCAATCTGTGTGCCCATAACTCCTCTTCTCAGAGCACAGCTCACAAGATGCCTCCCATTAGAGTTCATCCTCTGTCTAGCCTCAGAGTTCCAGTCCTGTTTCTCTACCAGTCAGCAACCAACTGATCCTCAGCTACCACTCAAAACAGTAGTAGAGCAAAGGTAGCTCACATAATTCTAATTCTTCCACTAAGGCTAGTGATTAAGAGCCTAAGGGCAGTGTTTATAAAGATGTAACCTGCACACATGCTACAGAGGCTGAAGATTAACATGGAAAGCATCTTGACTCCAACACCACTGTCTTGCCCTAGATGACCCAAGCACTGCCAGCGTTAGAGGACCAAATGAAATGGTTTTGAGAGGTTCTTTACTGATTCAACACTGTTGCTATGCTAAATATACTGAAGCAATCACAGAGCATGTAGAGGACAAAATCCTACCTGTGTTGGGTGGGAAAGGCTAAGTGACTTCATCCCTTCAGTTAACATTTCTGGCATCTTTTTTTATTTATTAAAAATGATGCTTATTTCATGTAAATTCTGAACTCTTCTGGATCCATTTTTGTCTTACAGGTTTTTGCTAAGACAAATCATTTGACAAAGTGAAGTCACTTTGGCAGTGTCCAGTGACTTGCAAATCTGATGCATCTTCAGAGCTTCCGCTCTGCAGATTAAGCAACCTTGTTTGCTTCCTTTATCTGGATTTCCTGTGCAGTTCTCTCCCTTCTTAACCTCCCATGCTTATTCTGAATTCTGGCAAAGGTATGATATGGAACACAAGCAGGTCTTTTAAAAAAACTATTGTAGAGGCTACTTTTTGATGCACTGCATATACTCGGCTATAAATTGTCCCAAATATAAGTCGAAGTACCTAATTTGGACCTCTAAAACTAGGGAAATAGATTGACCCGAGTATAAGTCGAGGGTGGAAAATGCAGCAGCTGCTAGTGAGTTTCAATCAAAATACATGAAAATATGGTAAAATTAATTAATTTAGACATTTATGTGGGTATGTTTTTTAGTGTTTACATTGACCGGAGTATAAGTCGAGTCCCATTTTTGGACCTCATTTGGGGGGCTAAAAACCCGACTTATACTTGAGTATATATGGTAATTCATGTTTTGGTGGAAACACACCCACATCCAAAATAACGTCAAAGGTTGACTGGTTCTGTAGGAAATGGAAGAGAAAGACTACATTTTGTAACTGCCCCAAACCCAGTAAAAACAGTTTGTTACTTTGTTACTAGATTTTAGAACAGGAGTCAGCTGGGTCTACTCCAAGTACATCTAATTTAAAGCAGAGTTCAGGAAGCAAAGCAATAATAATTAGCCATCCCACATCTATACCTACCTATAAATCTGAGCATTAACTGTTGTGATTTGACAAAGGATTCCGCACCCGGCCATACTATCCCGTACCGAGCATTCATGCACTCGCCCAAACTGGGTACGGAGGTAACGGGTGGTGGTGGTTGAGAAATGCGCCAGTGGGGCTGGAGACCCACGAACGCAAACAAAATGAAAAGACTTCACTTCCCAACGTTCCTTGCACACAGCTAATCAGGCTGAGAGGCGCGAGCAAAAAGAACGTTGGGAAACGCGACGCGGCCAATCAAAATAAAGCCACAGGGAAAAAACTGCCGCACAAACGGAAACCACAAATGCAAAACTACAAGCCCCAGCGGTGCAGAACGCTGAGGAAGCTGGCGCACAAAAAATAAAAATAAACACTGGGAGCGCAAGTCCGCTGCAGCCGGACACAGCGCCTTACAGAAAAAAAGCCACAAAAACGGGGGGGGGTGTCAAGGAGGGAAAAGCACTGGTGCCTTGGCCCCCCCTTAAAAATGAACCCATTCCCAGGTAAGCAAAGCCAGCGGACGGAGCTCCACCCACTGACTTTACTTGCCGCAAAAGTGTTTCGCTTTCAGTGAGGCCAGGCCGTGGGAACCAAAGCCCCTCCTCCCCAACGGCGCCTGAAGCTCCCAATCGGAGTTTCCCCTTTAATATCAGTAGGTGGGGGGTTGTGATCCCCCTCTACTGTCTCCCCTGGGGTTTGGGGGGACAAAAGGGGTCTGTCCCCCCAACCCTTTCAGAGCCAGGGGACCCGGCAGAGAGGGGATCCTCCCCCACCCCCACAGGACACCCCATTATTAAAGAGAAGAAAACAAGCGGTTTCTTCTCTTTAAAAATGGAGTGTTTGGGGGGGATTCCCCCTCTCCGCTGGCTCCCCTGGCTCCGGAAGGGTTTGGGAGAGAGACCCCTTTTGTCCCCCCAACCCTCCAAAACACAGGGGAGCCAGCAGAGAGGGTGATCACAACCCCCCACCCACTGATATGAAACCCCAATTGGGTTTTCCCTTTTAATATCAGAGGGTGGCCTGGATTCAATCCCCTCTCCTGGGTCCCATGAGTCTGGAAGGTTTGGGGGGGACAAAAGGGGTCTGTCCTCCCAACCCTTCCAGAGCCAGGGGACCTGGCAGAGAGGGGATCCCCCCGTTGAACACCCTGTTATTAAAGAGAAGAAACCAAGCGGTTTCTTCTCTTTAAAAATGGAGTGTTTTGGGGGGGGAATCCCCCTCTCCGCTGGCTCCCCTGGGTCCAGAAGGGTTGGGGAGACAGACCCCTTTTGTCCCCTCAACCTTCCCAAACCCAGGGGAGCCATCGGAGAGGGGGATCACAACCCCCAACCCACTGATATTAAAGGGGAAACCCCAATTGGGTTTTCCCAACCAATTCGCCAGGAAGCAAAGCCAGCGAACAACGGCCAGAGTGTTGTTCGCTAGCTTTGCCTCCTGGAGAAACACACCCGCCCACAGCCTCCTCTCTAACTAAACAACAGCAAACACCAAAATAATTAAAAGAAACCATTAATAAAAAAATAAAAAACACAAACAAAAACATCCAAAATTAACTCAAACCAATTACAACACACCTACAAAACACACCAAATAAACGAACATTAAAGTGAACCAAAAAAACAAAGAAAAAAATCGCTAACACTACAAAATAAAAACAAAACAAACCCCCAAAAGAAATTAAACCAGACAACTCACCTGCACACGTCCTCCCTCCATGACGACCGGAACTGAAATGAGGAAACAAAGAGACTACTTACCAAAAAAAGGGCCACCCAGAGGCCAGTAGAGAAAAAACAGTCAAAGTAAAAGAAATACACAACAGCCCAACCCAGAGGCCACAAGAGAACAAACAGTCAAAAACATAACATTACATCACACATTCACACAAATCACAAAATAATAAAATAAAAACATTTCAAAAATCTTGTGTAGAGTTTTCACTAAAAAAACAGCAGAATATCTAAACACAGTTTAAAAACATTGAATGTAAAAAAATGTACTTTCACATTTTTTAAATTATTATCCAAAGTACAACTTTTTTTAAAAATTCACATACTAAAACATTATTTGGTTAAAAAAAATAATTGTAAAAAATTATATCATCCTTTCCTCTTTTTTTAACCCACAAAAACAAACCCAAAAAAGCTGAACACAGTTTATAACAGCCTGTGTATATAAATAAACATTTTAAAAATCACAATTATAGACTAACCTCATTTGTACAAACATTCACAAAACAAAAACCTTCCAACACAATTTAAAACAGCCCGACACCGCCGGACAAAATCTGCTAGTACAGTATATTACCCCATAGTACTGAGTCAACTTTGAACCCCAACAGGATCGAACTTGGACCACAATCAGAGTCTTGGCTACAGCTGTACCATGAAGGTAACACACTCCCCCAGCAGCTTAAGCCACTGAATCCTCTTATAGGACCCAAGGCTTAGTAGTGATTCTCCCTTCAATCACAGTCTCCCCCCCCCCCCCCCCCCCCCAGTGAATGAAGTCCTATGTTGCTAAAGGCAAGCATCTTTCAAGCACAAGGAGCAACAGCAAAATCTGAATCTGACCTGGTCTGGAAGCTTCCTTCCATATGGTTGCCTTGCATGATGGGATTAAAATTCTCTGCAACCTCTTCCATCAGAAACAGCAAGATCTTACAACAACACGAAAAGCTTCAGCGCTGCCTGCTGTTTGTTTCAAAATGAGAGAAATTGTACGTTTTATAGAATCACTGAGTAGTAAGTGGCCTTTTAGGTCAGGGGTGCCCAAACTTTTCAGGTTGAGGGCTGGTCACTATGGCCCGTAAACTGGATCTGGCCCCCAATGCCAATTCATCTGGCCTGCGATGCCCTCGTTGCTCCAGGAAGTGGAAGTAAAACGCACCCATACGGGTGCGTTTTACTTCCACTTCTAGGCACAACGAGGGCGTTGGGGGCCGGATCCAGCCCATGGGCCGTAGTTTGAACACCCCTGTTTTAGGTAATTGAGTCCAACCCTCTGCTCAGTGCAAGAATCCAAATCAAAGCAGATCTGACAGATGGTTGTCCAGTTCTTTAGTATTTTCCACTCCCTAAAAGGTGGAAGATTGTAAAGGAATTCTGCTTATCTAGGATCAAAGATTTTATCCACTTTTGCATCCTCTTAATCCCTGATGCCAGGTGGGTACATTTCTCTCCACAAGTAGCTGCTATTCTGCTTCCAAGGTCTTTGTTAACTTGCCATGACTTGGATCAAAACTTGAAAGAAGTTCTCTTTGAGCTACCAAAGTCACTTTTCCAATATCTGAGCTACCAAAATATATACTGCTCAAAAAAATTAAGGGAACACAAAAATAAGGCATCCCATGATCTGAATGATTGAAATACTGTATTCCTATTGTTGTTCACATACTGTAGTCAAATGTGCTGACAACAAAATCACACAAAACTTAACAATGGGAATCAAATTCATCAACCCATGGAGGTCTGGATTTGGAGTTGCACTCACAGTGACAGTGGAAGAAAACACTACAGGCTGATCCAACTGTGATGTAATGCCCTTAAATCAAGTCAAAATGAGGCTCAGTAGTGTGTGTTGCCTCGATGTGCCTGTATGACCTCCCTACAACGCCTGGGCATGCTCCTGATGAGGTGGTGGATGGTCTCCTGAGGGATCTCCTCCCACACATGGACTAAAGCAACCCCCAACTCCTGGACAGTCTGTGGTGCAACGTGGCGTCGGTGGATGGAATGAGACATGATGTCCCAGATGTGCTCAATCGGATTCAGGTCTGGGGAACGGACGGCCAGTCCATAGCATCAATGTCTTTGTCTTGCAGGAATCGCTGACACACTCCAGCCACATGAGGTCTAGCATTGTCGTGCATTAGGAGGATCCCAGGGCCAACCGCACCAGCATATGGTCTCACAAGGGGTCTGAGGATCTCATCTCGGTACCTAATGGCAGTCAGGCTACCTCCGGCAAGCACATGGAGGGCTGTGCGGCCCTCCAGGGAAATGCCACCCCACACCATTACTGACCCACCACCAAACTGGTCATGCTGGAGGATGTTGCAGGCAGCATAACGTTCTCCAGACCCTGACACGTCTGTCACATGTGCTCAGTGTGAACCTGCTTTCATCTGTGAACAGCACAGGGTGGCAGTGGCGAACCTGCCAATCTTGGTGTTCTCTGGCAAATGCCAAACGTCTTGCACGGTGTTGGGCTGTGAGCACAACCCCCACCTGTGGTCATCGGGCCCTCATACCACCCTCATGGAGTCTGTTCCTGACCATTTGAGCAGACACATGCACATTGGTGGCCAGCTGGAGGTCATTTTGCAGGTCTCTGGCAGTGCTCCTCCTTGCACAAAGGTAGAGGTAGCGGTCCTGCTGCTGGGTTGTTGCCCTCCTACGGCCTCCTCCATGTCTCCTGGTGTACTGGCCTGTCTCCTGGTAGCGCCTCCATGCTCTGGACACAATGCTGGCAGACACAGCAAACCTCCGTGCCACAGCTCGCATTGATGTGCCATCCTGGATGAGCTGCACTACCTGAGCCACTTGTGTGGGTTGTAGGCTCCATCTCATGCTACCACTAGATTGAAGGCGCCGCTAGCGTTCATCAGCCAGAAAGCAAAGGAGCTGAGAAGTGGTCTGTGGTCACCTCCTGCTGAACCACACCTTTATTGGGGATGCCTTGCTAATTGCCTCTGATGTCCACCTGTTGTCTCTTCCATTTGCACAACAGCATGGGGAATTGATTGTTGATCGGTGTTGCTACCAGGGTGGACAGTTTGATTTCACAGAAGTGTGATTGACTTGGGGTTACATTGTGTTGTTTAGGTGTTCCCTTTATTTTTTTGAGCAGCATATTATCCATATTCTTGGAGTAGGGACAAATCTCTCCATGAAGCCAATTGTCACAATAGCACCCACTGCTATCCATGTGGGAGGCAATTATGGAAAGTCAACTTAAGAATAATGAAAAAGTTTTCACCTGCCTGTCTTGAACTCACTGCCAGCCATAATTGGGTAACTCTACAATTTTTTTTCAAGAGGGCCATGGTGGCTAAGATGCTGAGCTTGACGACCAGAAGGTTGGCAGGTCAGCAGTTTGAAACCCGAGTGCTGTGCCACTGAGTGAGCTCCCTTCATCTGTCCCAGCTCCTGCCAATCTAGCAGTTCGAAAGCAAGAAATTACAAGTAAATAAATAGGTACCACTTCAGCAGGAAATGTAAGTGTTCTGTGCATTTTAGTGTCTAGTCATGCCTGTCACATGACTACTATGGAAACATCTAGAGACAGACAGTGCTGGCTCTTTGGCTGTAAATGGAGATGAGCACTGAACCCTAGAGTCGGACACAGCTGGCTTTCGAGCCAGGGAAACCTTTACTAAGATTCATTTCTTAGCTGTACAGCCAAACCCCTTTTGCTTTATTAAAAGGGGGCTAAAAATGTTATTTTTCCCTCAAAGGGCTCACTTTGGTTGTCCTTACTTTGCATACAATGCAGCATACCACAGGAACTATGCAATTTGTCTCCTGACCCCAGGCAAAGAGCTTATCTATCACTAAAACAAATGCTAAACAGAAACATCAGCCCATTATATGCCAGGGTGACTTTTGGCTTCATGCAGTGCTGCAGTTAACTACAGTATTTATACCTATGTTGTGATAGTACTGAACAAATACCCCTTCTTCTGTAGATGATCCCATGATCAAAATCCACCTCCTTAGCTATTTAATTAAGTTTCTTTTTTAAAAAAAACCAAGTATACAATGATCCAGCATTACTCATATTTTAATTCACAGTGATCTTCATCACAGCGATGTCTGACACATAGCTGGAAAGTTGTGTTTACTAGAGCATGTTGTAAACATTCACTACCTGCTTCGCTTTTAGAGGGGAACGTGGGCTTCACTTGGATCTCACTTCAAGGAAAAGCTTAAGATGTACAGTATTATGGGCATTCTGATTGCAGTTTACCATAAACACAAGGTACAACTGTTGATCAAGGACTATGAAACTTTTGGGTACTAGTTCTCAAACAAATAAGAAAAAGTACTTTTTCACCCAGAGGATCACTGGTCTATGGAACTCCCTGCCAGAAGAAGTGGTGACAGCTGTCAGTCTCGACAGCTTTAAGAAAGGATTAGACAAGTTCATGGAGGACAAGGGTATCAATGACTACAATTATGGATACCTAAGGACAACCTCGGGGTTGGAGAGATAGTCAGGATATCTCTCAATGCCATTTCCAGGGAATCCTAAGCAGGTGAAGGCATCTCCTTGGGAATACCCTGAAGCAAATGGTGAGCCACTGTGTGAGACAGAATGCTGGACTGGATGGGCTCCTGTGGCCTGTTCCAGCAAGGCTCTTCTTATGTACTTTGGTAGAAGCTAAACTGCTGGCATAGCCTGGCTGCTCAGGTCTACTACCGTGGTCTTAAATGACACATTGCTTCTAAAGCAACATGAGGCTCTAGCCAATCTTCTCTGCAAATAAAACCAAGCTTTTAAAGTTGAAAGAAGCATTTCTGATCCTTTTTAAAGAGGCTTAACAGTTGCAAAGCGAGAAGGTGCTGATGACCCCGCAGCCCTATCCCCAACCTCTGGTTTTACTACTATGTCCGAAATAGGTTTCAAGCAGTAGCTGCATGAAACTGTACAATCAAGAGTTGTACAAAGTGATGAAGCAGCTTCTGCAAACATCTGAACATGTAAAAGTACTAAAATGTTATTTTCCCATCCCTGAATAGGTTTGTAGCATTGGTGCCTGCTTTTATCAATAGAGCGCTATGAAGAGTGCTTTTATCTTCATTAGAGCCTTCTCGTTTTGCAACTGTTAAGCCTCTTTAAAAAGGATCAGAAACACTTCTTTCAACTTGTTTGGTTTTATTTGGAGTGTATATTGTGTCTACCATAAGATAGGTACATTTTGCTTTAGGTACATTTTGAATTAAATGTATATTCTTCAAAGCCTACTCAACTCACAGCTTAGTGTTTTTTCAAGCCCCTTTTTTATCTATGTGTGTTTTCAAGATTAAGATGGGAGCTGATGATGAACATTATAAGAACAGTTCAGCACGCTGATAGCTTGCTTTAGAAAAGGAGTTCTCAACCTTTTAAAGCCTGGGGTCAGATCACATTCCCTCAGGCAGCTTCGGGGGGCCAGATGGCCTTCCTCCACATGGCACTTCTGGGTGTGGTGGTGGGCCACATAAAATGGCACCATGGGCCGCAGGTGTAGAATCCTTGCTTTAGAAACTGTTGTCACTAGCACATGAATCACCATGCAGCTTACTCCTGAGCCTATACAACAGTGTACAATCAGTGTATCTGTGAAGGATCCCATATAATAAAGCCATAATGTCTTTCCACTAATATTAGTCTTTCTTTTTTTTTTAGAATAGTAGCTCTGTTAATCTGTGCTTCAAGCATATCGGAGTACACACACACAAAAAAGACAAAAAAGTTGTGTCACTTCATCCAGAGCCTCAGGGCACCTTAGGACAAAGGAAGAAGTGGGTGCTTTGCCTTAGGCCACTCACATCATTTTCAATAGATGGGCAAACT
Organism: Bradypodion ventrale; assembly: GCA_035047345.1. Classification (NCBI taxonomy): domain Eukaryota; kingdom Metazoa; phylum Chordata; class Lepidosauria; order Squamata; family Chamaeleonidae; genus Bradypodion; species Bradypodion ventrale. The sequence continues at coordinate 277,077,039 of JAWDJE010000002.1, read as the reverse complement.
CATTGTCTGAAGAGCAAACTCATTAGCAAATGTGTAATGCCACAAAAAGGGACTATGGTGTCTTAGTGGTTAAGATGCTGAACTTGACTAGAAGGTCAGCAGTTCGAGACCCGAGTGCTGCATGATGGAGTAAGCTCCTGTCTGTCCCAGCTCCTGCCAGCCTAGCAGTTCAAAAGCAAAAAAATTGCAAGTAGATAAACAGCTACCACTTTGGTGAGAAGGTAAACAGCGTTACTTGTACTCCGGTGTTTAGTCATGCGTGCCACATGCCCACAGAAACACCTGCAGATGCAGACAGTGCTGGCTCTTTGGCAATAAACCAGGGATCCCAACCTACAGCCCATGGCACCCTTTCATGTGGCCTGCCTCCATCACCACTGCACCAGGAAGTGGAAGCAGGTGCGTTTGCGACAACCGTAAAACACACCTGCGCACGCACAAACATGGTTATATCAGCCGTAAATATCCCTGCAACTGCTGTAAACGTGGAAGCGGGTGCATTTACTTCCACTTTCAGGATGTGTGGGCAGGCCCAGTATAAAAAGGTTGGGAACGGCTGCCCAAAGATGAGCACCACCCCAGAGTCAGATAAAACTGGCTTTCAAGCAAGGGCGACCTTTATCTAATGCTACATTGTTGGTCTTGCATTCATCTATTTGCAGGGCCAAACTTCACAGCAAATTTGAGTAGCAGCCAGGGACTTTCTGCTATTACCGGTTGTAAAAAGCCACATTGATTTATATACAGTACTGTATTTTTCTCTTCTGCTAACCAACCATTGTGTCCTCTGTGCCTGATGTGTGTAAATTGTTGCCATGAAGTCTCACTCTGATGTCTGATGAAATGGAATTGATCCATGAAAGCTAACGTTAAAATACAGCAGTTAATCTTTAAGGTGCCAGTGTTTTTGTTTACTCTAATACGTTAGTCTTGTTTTGCAACACTTCACTAAAGCTCTCCCTATGTTGAATATTGAAGTCATCCAACCCAACTATGTTCTCTCCCAGGTCTCAGAGAAATTTTCAAACTCACTGCACATGAATAGTCTTATTTGTTGCATCAAGTCTAATCCAAGCCCTGTTCATCTAATAGTCTAGCACAGTGATGGTGAACCTTTTAGAGACCGAGTGCCCAAACTTGCAACCCCAAACCCACTTATTTATCACAAAGTGCCAACACAGCAACAGGAAAGGAGGGAAATGCTCCCATTGGGCTGCTGGGCAGAGGGGCAGGGTGAAATCTGTGCTGGGGAGGAGGGAGGAAGTGCTCCCATTGGGCTGCTGGGCAGAGCAAACTCTGTGTTGGGGTGATTGCATAAGTGCCCAGAGAGGGGTCCCAATGCCACCTCTGGCACACGTGCCAAAGGTTCGCCACCACTGTTCCAACAGATCTTGGTTAAATAACACTGCTAAATAAATTTATTCCATTCAAAATCCTTACTCTTTCCTCAAAATTGAGAATGCAAGGGACCCAGAGATACCTATCGTATTTTCCGGCGTATAAGACGACCCCCTACTTTTTCAGTTAAAATATAGAGTTTGGAATATACTTGCCATATAAGACTACCTCTCTTCCAATGCACACCAAATAAAAATTAACCCACACTCAACCCGAAGACGCGCAGCCCTCCGAGTCGAATGGGCAGGTTCTGGTGGAGAACCAATCCACTCTCACGTTCTCCTCCTCGAGGTACAGGAAGATGTGTGCAGCTTGCTTCCCCTTGCTTCATACTCCCCGCACAGAGCAGGGACTCAGCCGCGGCACCCCCCACCATATGCGCCGGGCATATGAAGCAAGAGGAAACAAGCTGCAGTTAAGTACCTGTCCTATAAGACGACCCCCGACTTTGGCACATATTTTTCGGGGTTAAAAAGTAGTCTTATACACCAGAAAATACAGTACTTAATACTGAGTCACCAACTCTGGTTCCTACAACATATTGCTACCACCATTTCAGACAGGCAGCTGCCAACAAAGAGAATACATGGGTAAGGCATGTTAGAAGCCCACCCCTCCCCCCAAAAAAATTTTTTTGTGAGCTTTGAAAAATACTAATAGCAGGATGTAGTGCAATAGGGGGCAACATGGAAGCAGTATGTAAGCCCCAGAGGCACTTCTGTGCTACAACATTGAAAACCTGTTTTCAAATTTCAGACAGTAGGTTTCTAGCCCTCAAGGTTCTATGGAAAAACTTAGGAATATAAATTTACTGTACCGTTGTCTAACTCTACACTTCTTTAGGTATGGTGTGTGTGGGGAGGTGTCTGTGTCCAGAGCATAGTAGAACAGGAGTTGTCCTGCCTCTTCATTGATGTTCTCACTGCACTAGAGGCCTAACTATTTTTTAAATTTAAACTAGTTTCAGACTTGATCTTTCGTGACTCCCTAATGAGGAGTAATAGATAACAAAGCTCACCATTTGGTCCTATAAGCAAGAGTCTCAACATCCTCTGCCGAAGCTCCGTTTCCTATCATTTTTCATGCAAAGCCATCACAGCTAAATTGGTTTCATCCTTATCTGTGGAATAATGCTTCCAAGTTAACTGGAATAACTTGAATTACGTTCAGCATTCCCCCTGAACACCAACAGTATCCATGTATTGTGTCTTAGTTAGATGACCCCTTCATCCAATCTTCCAAGTCTGAAACAAAAGCATTTTACCATGTTTGGTACACCACACCACCTCATGTCATATTGAACCCATCTTTATGGGCCTGACCTGGCATACCTGAGCAAGAAGATGTCAATGCCTCGTCTCCTAGACAGATAACAAGGCTCCTGGCCAGTTTCTCTCCAACACATCTTTTAAAAAAAGAACACCCAAATATTGCAGATATGGGCAGCTAGAGCCCCTACATAAGAGCACTAGCAGAGTTACTAGTAGTACAATTCCTATTGTCATCATAAAAAATTATTCCCCCGCCCCTAAGTCCTAAGAGTTTTTATTTTAGAACTTGTTTCACGTGTGTCGGTGCATTAATTATTGCACTTTTACCACAGTAGATTACAATATTAGCAGCTGAGCCAGAAATCTTCAGGTCTTCTCCCTCCTCCCCCTCCACCCCCATTGTGAGCTACTCAGCGTAGGTCATCTTCTACCTTATGTTGAATCTTTTCTTTCCAAGGAGTGATTAACAGCACCACCTTAAGCAGAACACAGGATATCCTACACAGAGGCTCAAGTCCTCTAACTTGAGGATACTGGGTGTAATGCAAACAGCATTCACTTTTGGCTTCAAGAAATGACAGTAGACATTACCAGTTGCCTGCTAAGTTGAATGACTCAGAATGCACCTCATCATGTACATAGTGATTCCCTAACCCGTGGCAATTTTCCTCGAAAAGTTACACCTTTTGCCGAATTACACAGGAAGATTTTGGCAATACACTTTTATCCTTTAAATGTGCATTCACAAGAACTGTCCCGTGCCCTTCTGCTGGGCTAACAGGTATAGAAATACTAAACCAATCCAGTATATATATATTTTTAGTTTTAAATATTTATATTTTTTTTAAAAAAAGAAAAGGAAGAAATAATAAAAAGCAGTCGACTCTAGGCAACGACTATGAAAACTGGAAGAAAAGCCTACCCAAACCAAAGAGAATAAAAAGATATTGGATTAAAACCTCCCGACACCTCCAGCAGGCTTTCTCTCTCTCTCTCTCTTCTTTCTTTGTCTTATCAATCACAGCAAGGAAGAGGACATTTGGGGCAACCAAGTGCTCCTATGGTGGAGAAAGGGGGAGCAGTGGGTGGATGGATGCTGAAGCACAAATTATCTCAATTAAATTGAGGTGGGGTGGGGGAGGAGAGGTGAGAAGCCATCTGCCTTTCCCGAAAGAGACAATGCACTATAGCGAGTGGAAAGCTTGGGGTAGGTTAACACAGACAGGACTAGAAGAAGAAAAGGGTTTTGCAGCTCTTCTTCCACCTCTGTCTTTTTGTATCTCTGGTCAATCAGGACAGTAGAGATGTCAGGCTGGGATCATCCCTTCTCCCCCCCTCTCTGCACAATATCCAGTCAAATCCTTGGCTTTGCATTTCCACCCAGATGCTTTCAGAGGCCCAGGAAGGCTGGAATGCCTGGCGATGGCAGTCCCCATTCTCTCTTCTCTCCCACCCACTTACCCTCACTCACTCTCTCTCTCTTTTCCCCTACCCCACCCCACTCCTCCACCAGCTGTGCCAAATCTCTCTTCAGCCCATGAAAGAGTCGCCCTCGTCCTCTTCAAAGTGGCACTGCTGCAGCACCTTGATGTGGTATTCATAGATCTTGAGGGCAGGTCCCAAGCGGATGGACAGGCCTGTCAGCACGTCGGTACGCTGCATCAGCAGCAGTGACTTCCCATCGATTTCCTGCAGGGAGAGGCAAGACAAACACAACAGGTGAGGGTTACATGGTGATTCCTAATGGGAATCCCCCTATTTTTTTCCTTTCTCCCTTTTATAGGCAGCAGAAGCAAAAAAGCAATCATCATCTAGACTAGGGGTGGGGAACTTGCGGCCTTAAGGCCACATGCGGCTTCCTGGGTCCTTAAGTGCCGTTGTTGTTTTGATTTTTTTTGAAATTATTAAATAGCAATTGCAATTATATTTCTATAGCACCCATAGCACTTAGTATACTCTCTGGGCCATTCACAAGTTAATTAGCATTTTTGCCCCAACGTGCTGGGTACTCAGTACATAGTAGTTAAGATTTTTTACAAAATAAGGTACATTTTTTAAGTATATCTAATAAAAGTTTCTTCAATGTGGCCTTATTTGATTACAGCTAATCTAATGTGGCCTTCCAACAGGAAAAGTTTCCCAATCCCTGATCTAGATACTATCAGAGGATACCTCGGCTAGTAACCTATTGCAGCAAAACTAAAGACTAAGAAGTTTGCTTTGCTTTTGACTTTTGTCCTAAGGTTTTTTAAATTACAGCCTATCTCTTCTAATGAAATAAACTACTTTCTCTGTGTGTGTTGGGGCACAGCTGGGAGATGTACTCTGGAAATGGACCTTGTTGCACCTGCTTTCAGGATGAATGCATATTTTAGCCTTCTTAAGACAGAGGGCTACTGCTTAAAATGCTTATGGCACAAGCAAAAATTGAGTGGTGTGGAATATAATTCCATTGGCTGATATCTACCATCCAGCTGTTAGTAAAGGTAAAGGTCACCCTTGCCAGTCGTATCTGACTCTAGGGTTTAGTGCTCATCTGTTTCATAGCTGAAGAGCAAGCACTGTCTGCTTCTGCAGAAGTTTCCATGGTCATGTGGCAGGCATGAGTAGACACCAGAGCGCATGGAACGCTGTTTACCTTCCCACCAAAGTGGTCCCTATTTATCTACTTGCAGTTTCTTGCTTTCAAACTGCTAGGACAAAGACGGGAGCTCATTCCGTCCTGCAATATTCAGGTATCAAACTGCTGACCCCCCCGCCTTCCAGTCAGCGTCTTACCACTTGAGCCACTGCAGTCCCTTAACCAGATGTTAGACCCCAATAATTTTATTTATTTATTTATCTATTAATTACATTTCTATGCCGCCCATTTGGGTGGTATCCCACTCTGGACAGTGTACAAGCAAATATCAAATAACATAACAGAGCACACACACACATACAAAAAAAAAACCAGACAACCAACAAATACATCTCAAAATAAAATAAAATGCATCTGAGGCCATAGGTGATTAATCTGACTGACTAATTTATAGCTAAGACCTCCTTGGTATCCAAGAGCTGTCCATACTTCCACAAGACTTCAAAAATAAGTTTAGGTAAGAACTTTTGTTTTGAAGCAGCTATCACAAAAAGGTTTTGTTAGTACAGTAAAACCCCGGGTTACAACCGCCTCTGTTTAAGTTTGTTGCGGTTTACAATGGCAAATCCTATGGAAATGCCGTCCCGGCTTACAAATTTTTAATGGTTTTTTTTTTTTTTTTTTTTGGTTTACAACGATCAATTCAGGACCATTTTTAAAATTTGTCAATGCATAGCTATGGATGTTTCGGTTCACAATTTTTTCGGGTTACAACCATACCCGTCAAGCGTGGCTCCTGGAAATACGGGAACTGCTCTGGCCTGGGTGCGCATGCGCCGCAACACATCTGTGCATGCGCAGAACCCCTCTGTGCATGCAACAACTCATCTGCGCATGCACAGAACCCCTCTGCGCACACAACTCATATGTGCATGCACAGAACCCCTCTGCGCACGCGCAGAGCTCATTTGCAATGGGCGCACGTGCGCAGTAACCCCTTTCCCCGCCGTTCAAATACGGGACAGCGACGGGAAAGGATGAGCAGAGAAATGCGGGAAATCCTGGCCAATCCGGGATACTTGACAGGTATGGTTACAACCAAGGCTGTTGGAACTTTGTTCACAATGCACAGATGTCAGGATCTGAGGCAGCCTCAGGGCTCTACCTGCTGGTTGAATGTGAGAAAAACAACCCTGGTAGTTGCAGGATTAGACCCACAACCTACTGCAGCTGGCAGGGCCCTCATAAGTATGATCTGGGATCCTTGGGGAAAGTGCTGGAAAAGATCTGCCTCTGCCCTCCAGAAGCTGTCTAGGCAGTGGAGGTTTCTTGAGCTGTTGTGGTGCTTTGTCCTGCTCCACTCCCTGCAGACCCTGTTCCTATTCTTGTTCCTGTTCTAGGCTCCCATTTTCACTGTCACTCCTGTGCATATTGATTCCTCAGTTATCCAACTTCTGGCCCGCATGGACTATGCCTTGTCTACTGGACTGTACTTGCCTTGTTCTCCTGTCTATCCCCGCCTTGACTTGATAAGGATTGTTATTTGGACTTTAGTCTAGTTGACCTGGTGCCTGTGTTGTTAGTTAGCCACCCATACCTTGTACTCTGACAAGACAATACTATGTGTACACTCCCATGTGAAATTCCCAGATTTTGGCATAACACAGACATATATGGCCCTAAAGCAGAGACGGCCAAGTATTGCCTGCAGCCAACAAAACAGACCAAACAGTTCCAGGTGCAGAACTCTGAAGAGTGAAACTTCAGCCGACTGCCAGTGCTCTGGGGTGACTTCATCAAGAAGTGCAATGGGGGAAGGCATAATGGCCTGGTATTTGGCAAACGTTTAGAGGAGTGGAGCTTCCAGATAACGAATTAGGGGTCAATGGGCTTCCTTGATGGGAAGAGATGTGAGAACACACACACACACTCTGAACAGGGACATATAAGCCTATGTTAGAGCTGCCATTATTGTGCTCCGTCTTCTAGGCCTTTCCCATGGCATCATTTTAATGAAGACATTTTCTGTAGGTACCCAAACCTAGTGGTTGTAGCACAGAAACACATACATACATACATACATACATACATACATACATACATACATACACACACACACACACATCAATCAAATCCCGTGGAGACCACAGTTCTGCAACCTTTTAACTATGGGCTGAGGTTCTTAAAACATGAAAATATTATGCACAAATAAGACTGTATTTTATTTTCATCACTTTATTCTCATTTTTTTCTAAGACATAATCCCTTTTTAAAAGGTTGTAAAAGGGACCCTTCTGTTGGCTGGAGGAGATACTACTATAGTAGTAACCTGAGCAAAAGCAAACACAGTACTGTACTTCCTTATTTCTTTCTCTTTTTTTGAAGTGAATAGCCTCACTTGAAGCCATAATGGATGACTAGGGCCAGAGGCAATGGATGTCTGAGCCAAAGTTTAAATCTTCAGTAAGCACATCTATCATTTATAAAACAAAGACAAAAGGCAGAAACTCCACAGTAACTTCTTTTTGTTGTAACTGTGCTTGTATCCTGGCTTGTGTTTTATTTTTAAACTCTGCACAATCTACAACACATCTATATCACCCATCCCTGCTCTAAAAAACAATGTTTCTGCCATTCAGGGCACTGCATTTTACTGGATGTTCTGCTAGAATGTAAAGCTCTCAACCTTTCTCAGTATACTCCCCAGTTCTCACCTGCTCTTGAAAGGCAGAGGCTTGCTCAGGAAACCCAGCCTCTATGAAATAATCCACAACATCTCCCACCGTCCATTCGACAGGGTCAGAAGGCTTCTCCTTTACTGAGCTACAAAGAAGAGGGAGAAGAGAAAACAAAATAGAATAAGGGGTCAATAAAGGTCAAAGCTTCCTACTTCCTACAAAACTATAGACTTCTCTTAAGCAACACTTTGGTTTCAGAGTGCATGCTCATATCTGCGTGGTAAAGAGAACACACTCCAAGTCACACCTGCACCTTCCCCTGTCTATATTAAATTAAGCATTATTTATGACATACAGTGTATTTGTACACCACTCTGCAGTTATATTTCCAACACAGTTTACAAGAATCATAAAAGACAAGTGAAGTGCAAATGCAAAGTACAGGGCAATTCATAGGAAGGTCAAGGGGCCTTTTACTACCTGGCCACTAAAAGCTGTCAAAAGGTCAAAAACAGCAGTTTGAGTTGGGCTCAGGAAATAGCCCAAAACACAATGTAGTTGGCACAGCACAAGATTAATGCAAATAATAAAATTTAATTCCAGCAGCCACCTTGTGTGCTAACTACAGTTTGTGAACAATCTTCCAAAGGAGCTATTAGAGCAGGTGTAAAGTGCAGATTAACAGAACATGGATAATTAAACCCAAGAGAAAGTTCGGTTTCACTTACCAGTGATAACTTTCGTTCTTCGAGTATATAGTTTGTGAATACACACTCATGGGTTATGCGCCTGCGCAGAACAGCCGATCGGAGGCTTGAAAAGCTATTGGTCAAAAGTTTTGGCGGTAAGACCGCCCACCGTACCGCCCACCCTGAGGCGCCCGCGCGCCATTTTACCTCAGTTCCATACTTAAGCCAAGCACAGGATAAACCAACTGATCTCATCCGTGCAGCTCAAGAGGGGAGGCAGGGTGGGTAGTGTGTATTCACAAACTATATACTCGAAGAACGAAAGTTATCACTGGTAAGTGAAACCGAACTTTCTCCTTCGTATAGTTTGTGAATCCACACTCATGGGAGATTAGCAAGCTCACACTTACTTGGTCGGTGGGCAGTCGGATGAGATGATCCCACGATGAGCTGAAGATCCCCTAGGTGGACCCGTCAGGGGCGTTGAGTCCGGAGCCCTCTGGTGAGGACGACACGGCCAAGCCTGGCGTCCGCAGTGGCTCTGGTGTCCACCCTGTAATGCTGGACAAATGTGGAAGGTCTGGACCAGGTGGCAGCCTTACATATGTCCTCAAGCGGTGTGCCCTCCAGAAAGGCAGTGGATGTGGCAACCGCCCTGGTGGAATGCGCCCTGACATGCGGTGGAGGTGGCAGTGAGGCTGACTCGTAGGCCAGGTAGATGGTAGAGGTGATCCATTTGGAGAACCTTTGAGCAGAGATGGGTTCACCCTTGGACTTTCCCCCATAAGCCACAAAGAGGCGTTGCGACTTCCTGAACTCTCTAGTCCTGCTGGTGTAAAACAATAAAGCTCGTTTCACATCCAGCGTGTGCCAAGTCCTTTCTTGGGCGTTAGTGGGGTTCTGAAAGAAGGTTGGCAAGGAGATAGTTTGTGCCATTTGAAACTTGGAGACCACCTTGGGCAGGAAGGTGATGTCCGCTTGGAGGACGACGCGGTTGTTGAAGAACTGGAGAAAAGGTGCGTCTGCTCGCAGGGCAACCAGCTCACCAGCTCGTCGTGCAGACGTGATAGCCACTAGGAATGCCGCCTTCCATGTGAGGAGGCGAACATCGGCGGTAGCCATGGGCTCGAATGGGGTCCTGGTGAGCGCGTTGAGCACGGTAGACAGTGACCATTGAGCCGTAGGAGTCCTGACCGGAGGGAAAGCGTTCCGTAGTCCCTTGAGGAAGCGCTTCACCGTTTGGTCACGGAAAGCCCCAGCAGCGGGCGAACCAGCCGGGGAGTGTGCCACCACTGCTGCGAGGTGCACTCGGATGGAGGTGATGCTAAGGCCAGACTCCGCCAAATGGAGGAGGTAGGTTAAAACGTCCTGCAGTCCCGCCTGCGGGGGGGGCATGTGCTGGGAAGCCAGGAAAGCACAAAAGCGCCTGTATTTGGGAGCGTAGGACCTCCTTGTGGAAGGGCGCCGCGCTAGCTCGAGGATCCTGGACAGTCTGGGGTTATCCTCCACGCGGTGAGGTGGAGGCTGGGCAGGTCCGAATGGTGCAGCTGGCCGTGCTCCATTTGGAGAAGCGTCGGTGACTCCGGCAGTGTGCGATACTGTGACGACATGCGCAACAGTAGCGGAAACCAGGGTTGGCGCGGCCATGCCGGCGCCACCAGAATTGCATTGGTTCTGTGTTGGTACATCCTGGTGAGTACTTTCTGGACCAGAGGAAACGGAGGAAAGGCATAGAGATAGTCCTGATCCCACCGTTTCATGAAGGTACCTGCTGAGTTTCCTGTTGGACTCCGATGCAAAGAGGTCGATGCTCGGCGTCCCCCAGGCCTCGCAAAGCGACCGGAACACCCCGTCGTCCAGCTCCCATTCGTGGGTCGTCGAGGTGAGACGGCTCAGGTGGTCTGCCAAAACATTCAGTGTGCCCTGAATGTGCACTCCAATTGGGAAAATGTGCCTCTCCAGGCACCATTCCCACAACTGCACTGCGAGGTACAGGAGGGTGGTGGACCGTGTTCCTCCCTGCTTGTTGAGGTACGCCACCGCCGTGGTATTGTCCGAGGCCACTTGAACCGCCTTGCCGGTGAGCAGCGTCTCGAAGGAACGCAGGGCCTTCCAGATGGCCAGCAGTTCCAAGTAATTTATGTGGTGCACCGTTTCGTGTGGTGTCCAGGTGTCGTTGACCGTGAGAGTCCCGCAAGCAGCGCCCCAGCCGAGGTTGCTCGCGTCGGTCAGTATCTGCAACGAGGGTTGCGGGGGGTAGAAACTCTTTCCAGTGGCCACGTTGAGTGGTGTAGACCACCACAGCAGTTGGTCCCTCAGTTCTGGAGATGGGGTCAACCGTTTGGACTGGCTCTCCCGAAGTGCGTCGAACTCGTGAAGGAGCCACGATTGCAGGGACCTGAATTTCAACTTGGCATGGGGAATCACTGCCGTCGTTGAGGCCATCAGGCCTAGAAGTCTCTGAGCCTTCTTCGCCCGGATGCACGGTTTGGTGCGTAGCTCGCTCACCCCCTGCGCAATGTCCTGTAAGCGTTTCTGGGGGGCGTAGGCTCTCGTAGCAAGCGAGTCGAGTACCGCTCCGATGTACTCGACGCGTTGAGAGGGAGTCAACTTCGATTTGGTGAAGTTGATCCTGAGGCCGAGACTCTCCATAAGGTGGACCGTGTATTGTGTGTCCCGAATGGCTGACGATTTGGTGGGGGAGACGATCAACCAATCGTCGATGTACGGGAAGACCCTGATGCTCCGTTGACGGAGGAATGCAGCCACCGGAGCCATGCATTTGGTGAAGACCCGCGGTGCCGTGGCCAGACCGAACGGTAAGCACCGGTACTGGTACACGGAATTGTCGATACGGAAGCGGAGAAATCGTCTGTGTTCCTCGAGGATGGAGACGTGGAAGTAGGCATCCTTGAGGTCTATGACTGTGAACCAGTCCCCTTTGTTGATGAGGGGGAGGACGGTCTGCAAGGTCACCATCCGGAACTTCCTGGTGTGGATGCATTTGTTCAGGCGGCGCAGATCCAGGATAGGGCGAAGGCCTCCGTCCTTCTTCTGGACCACGAAGTACCTCGAGTAGAAGCCGTTGTCCCAGTCGGACGGTGTTACCCGCTCGATGGCTCCCTTGGAGAGAAGGGTTGATATTTCTTCCTCCAAATGGGGGGACGAGGTGGTGAGACGATGTCTTCCTACCCGAGGCACCCGCACGAACTCGATGGCGTAGCCAGAGGACAAGATCTTTAAGACCCACTGGTCGTCCGTGATGCCCGACCATACCTGGAGGAAGTTCCGGAGGGGGAGGTACGGGATGTGGAGCGAGAGAGACTCGGCCGTCGCAGCTTCAAACGCGGGGCTTGGGCCTCGCGCCCGAACGTTTGTCCTGTCCGTAGGGTCGGTAACGGGGTTTGTGCTGCCGCCGTTGTTTGTAGGAGCTGGATCTAGGCTGCTCCGTCGGTCCCTGCTGCTGCGGGTTGCCCTGGAACCGCCGTGTGAAGGGCTGGAACCTCGGCCTGGCGGAAGTAGCCGGCGTGGTGAGCCCCAGGAACTTCGCCGTGGAATTGGTCTGGCGCATCTCATTCAGGACTTTGTCGGTGTCCTGACCGAAGAGGCCCTGCCCGTCGAAGGGAAACTCCTCGATGAGCTTTTTCATAGCGTCATCGAGGGAGGTGTCCCTGAGCCAAGCATGGCGACGGAGGTAAATTGCGGAGGCCATGTCTTTTGCCGCATAATCGTTGATATGCCGGGCAGTGCGCATCAGTTGCTCGGCGACGAAGTCCCCCTCGGTGGCCAGTGCGTCAATCCGCTTTTGGGCATCCGCGGGCAGTTTCGCCATCTCAACCTTCACCTGCTCCCAGAGGTGAGATTGATACAGGCCCATGGCGGCCGAGTAGTTGGCGGCACGGAAGAATAGGGAGCCGGTGGCGTAGAACTTACGCCCCACCGCGTCCAGTTTCTTTCCCTCCGGCGTCGATGGGACCGGAAACCCGCTGGTGGCCGTCCTATGCTGGAAGGCCTTGACCACCAGGGAATTCGGCAGGGGGTGAGCCTGCAAGAACTCGACGTTCTCGTCCAGGACCCGGTACATGCTGTCGAGCCTGGACGAAACGGAGTGGGCCGCCAAAGGTTTCTTCCACGTCGCCCTCGCCGAAGTCATCATGGAGGGGAGCATGGTTATGTGGACTGGCCGCACAGCACGTCTGTCGAGCTTCGCGGTCATCTGATCCTCACCCTCCAACGGCGGTTGATCGACCTTGAGGTTGAGTGCGGTGCCCAGCCTTGTGAGCATGGCGGTCAGTGAGCGTTGGTCCTCACCATGCGGTGGGTCCACTGAGCCGATAGCCTGCTCCGGTGTGCGCTCGGCGTCGACGTCTCCCTCGTCCTCCTCCGACGACGAGCTGGACTCATCGGAAGACGAGGGAGGCAGTCTTTCATCCACGTCGGGACCGCGCCAGTACGGCCTGGGCGGGCCGGCGGGATGGGATTCCACCGCCTCGACGTCCGGACCACACCATGACGGGTTGGGTGGGCCGGCGGAGCGGGCACTCGACCCACGAGAGGTCGGTGGGGCCACGGCAGGGCCGGGATGCCCGGGGCTTGCGGTGGTCGGAACCGGAGCCGCAGAGGCCGCAGGCATGGGGGCTTGGAGCTTGGCCGCAAATGACGCCATGACCTGGAACATCTCTCGGACGAGGGCCATCTGAGATCCGTCCGAGTCCGCTGGAGGCAGAGCCCCGGTAGCCGGCGGGTTGGTGGTCCACGAAACGGTGGGTGTCGAAACGGTGGCCGGCGTCGGTGTCGGCGAAACGGTCATCGGAACGGTGACGACCGCGTCGTCCGTCGGCGTTCTGGGCCTTGGAGAGACGGAGGCCTGCCTCGGCGAGCGGTTTCTTCCCCGAGGAGGAGAGGGGAGCACCTGAAGTGGGCGAGCTGGAGCCCCAGCCCTGCGTCCTTTATCAGGTGACCCGAAAGACGACCGTCCTCCCCAGATGGAGGATCCCGGAGAAGGACATCGGGCAGTCGAGAACGGCGGCGAAGGCCCGGGAGAGGCGGGTGTGCGCGGGGTGGGAGGAAGCGACCGTATCTTCTCCGACCTATGCTTGCGCTTCTTCTCGCCGTTCCTGTCCTTCTTTTTCTTCTTCCTAATCGGAAGCACGGAGGAAGAAGCCGGCGGCGGCTGGGCGGCGGCGGCTGGGCGGCAGCGGCGGATGTGGAAGCGGGAGCGGCGGGAGCCAGAGCGAGCTCCATCATATGCGCCTTGAGGCGATTGCTTCGGTTCTGCACCGCGAGGCGCGTAAACTTTTTGCAATGCGGGCAAGACTGGCTCTGATGCGACTCTCCCAAGCAGAACAGGCACAGGCTGTGTCCGTCGGAAGCTGGGAACTTCTTAAGGCAAGCCCTGCACTGTTTAAACGCTGCAGCCATGAACCGCGGAAAAATTCTTCCAGTGGAAGTTTCTGGAGGCGAGTACCCCGAAGGGCGGACCAGCCGCCACCCCCTTGAGGGGGGAGACGGTGATCGATGCGAAGAAAAATTGGCTACTGAATCCACTCGAAAGAAGAGACAGAGCCGGGGTGGCGATCCTGCCCGGAGGACAGAATCACCGAGAAAAATTGTTGAAATTTGCCAAAAAGACTTTCCCTCAGAAGGGCGAAAAAATTGAGGAAGCTCTCAACGATCGTCCTGCTGCTACGGCGGAAAGAAGAGAACTGAGGTAAAATGGCGCGCGGGCGCCTCAGGGTGGGCGGTACGGTGGGCGGTCTTACCGCCAAAACTTTTGACCAATAGCTTTTCAAGCCTCCGATCGGCTGTTCTGCGCAGGCGCATAACCCATGAGTGTGGATTCACAAACTATACGAAGGAGAACCATATGCCTAATTGGACAACTGGAAGGGAATGGCATGGGGTGGGCAGGGCAAAGCCAAAATGACATCACACTAAGGTTACAGAAATTCTAACAAATATCTCAGTCCCACTGAATCAGTTTTGTAAACAAAATGATAGGAACAGACTTCTGTCTTCCAGCCCAATATAAAGGGAGAAGAAACTTGCAGGAGTCATTTATCATGCATAATTGCTGGGCTGTTCTTATACAAGAACTGCCTTTAGTACCAATAGGTCTTCCTCCCCTCTCACAGTGGTTTCCTCAGGCCCGAAACAACATGTAAATAAAAACAAAACAAAAATGTTTTGGCACAATAATAGTAGTTGCTGTTTTGTTTCTTGTCTGATATACCTGCACGGACTGACACAGCTACCACTTCCAAAACCATTTCAGCCTGTGAAGCATCAAAAGACAAGGATCTGCTACCAGTGAAAACCAGCTGGCAAATGGAGGCAACCTCATTTGCAGTGGCACAAAGGCAAGATGAGAAGTGAGTTAGTTCTGCAAGCTTCCCTAAATGCCACCATGTTCTAGTTACACCTGAAGAAAATCTTCCTGCTCTTGGTCAAACTCTCTACAGGTGAAACTTGGAAAATTAGAATATTGTGCAAATGTTCATTCATTTCACTTAAAAGGTGAAGCAAATATATGAGATAGACTCATTACATGCAAAGCGAGATAGTTCAAGCCTTACTTTGTTATAATATTGATGCTTATGGCTTATAGCTTATGAACACCCCAACCCTCCAATCTCATGTACCCCATAATCATCACATAATCTCATGTACGCTGTATGCCATGATCATCACAAGTATAACGAATTAAGGCATGACATCTCTTGCTTTGCATGTAGTGAGTCTATCTCATATATTTGTTTCACCTTTTAAGTGAAATGAATGAACATTTGCATGATATTCTAATTTTCCGAGTTTCACCTGTAAATCAAACAGTAGTTGTGGTGGAGGAGAAATTCAAGGGCAGGTACATCATCCTTAAGAAGACCTTGTAATAAATTTAAAAGGCCTGACGAAGACCTACCTTAAGAAAGCCTAAAAATACATTAAGTTCATCTCCCATGCAAAACTTACGTGCAGCTGAATGGTCTCCCATCTGCCTGGATACCGGGTCTTCCAGGAGATGAGGGCACAGAGGGCTCAGCACCTGCGACAGCTGGTGACACTGTGTTGGTAGGGGGAGAGAAGGAAAAATGGGAATGCAACATTTAAGGTAGTTCATGGAAGAAAGTGTATAGGGTACTTTCACTCTTGTGAGGAAGAATACCCACTGGTCAAGCCAATTCTAGTACTTAGGCCACATAAAGCTGGAGTCCAGTGCTGTTAATGCCATCTCCCTATAATCGCCCTAATCTCTTCATTACTTCTAATGATCATTGTAACCACAGTATAGTTGTGGATTATATTACTCCAGCACCAGCTCAGTAAAGCCAGACTTTATAACACTCCCCTGAGTCTTCTGAGTTTAGCTGCAATCCTCAGTGACACAGAAGAAACAGCTTTCCCCAAGAATAGTATATGGTTGGCAACCTCCCTTGTTTTCATGCCAAGTATTTGAAGGCAGTTTGTTTCTGACTGAATAACTAAAACACCTTAGTTTTACAAAAGACCTGCTCCTCCTCTGATAAAGACTGATCCAGTGGTTTCAGCTATGCACTTTGCGGGCTAACAGAGGAGACCATTTAGATAAGTGTATGTGCGTCCAAATTTATCATTGCACCACCTTAATCAGGGGTGCCCAAATCTTTCAGGCTGTGGGCCTGATCACGCCCTCAACAGCTAATTGGGCTGATCACGTGGTTCCTCCCACCAGAAGTGGAAGTAAAACGTGCATGCACAGGATGCGTCACACACCCATGCATGTGTAGAATGCTGCTGTAAATGACCCGTGGCTGTCATAAACATATCGTAAACGTGTTTACAACAACCGCAGGACATTTACAGCAGCATTCTGTGTATGTGCGGGTGCATCACGCAACCATGCATATTTTACTTCTGTCTCTGGGAGAAGCAAGGGTGACGGGGGTGGATGAAATTACTTTGGGGGCCGGATTTGGCTCATAGGCCATAGTTTGAGCACCCCTGACCTAAAGGATGAGTTATATTCCAGTGTCTAAACATGAAGGCCTGGAGTGAATACTAAAAAATAATAATAATCAGTATCCTGCCCCCAAAGGTCTGTGTGAGTTTTCTTACAGGTCTTTGCATCTGTCCCCAAATTCATTACATAAACACAACGTAATTACTCCTTTAATGGAAACAATAACTACTTGAAAGAGACACACAATCATGATATTTTGCCTCCCAGACTATTTATCCCTTCAAACCCCAAACCCCCTTTCCTGCTTGTCCCATACCTGCTCTGTCTGGCTGTTGGTAGGAGTTGCCATCTTTCTTGCTACCCGCCAGACGGTGACAGGCACTTTCTCCAGGCCAAGAGGCCTTTGCATGACATTGCTCATTTCCGTCTGGGTGGGGACGCTCTGCTCCTTTCCTCAAGGACTGCTCTTCCTCAAGGGAGCGCTGGTCTCTGCTGAGGGCACCGCTGGGTAGGGGGCCCTCTTTCCCACCATGCTTGCTGTCCTTACAGTCCCCATTCAGTTGGCCTATCCCTGGTCTGCCATAATTGTTGGCCTCATATTCTTGTGCCGCTTCTGAACCTTCAGACATAGTGGAGACTTCATCCTCGTCATCTTCTTCTTCCTCACCTTTGACCTCCTCACCTGCTTTCTATGAACATCAGAAGACACAAATGAAGAGAATAACCTTACATTCACATCACCAAATGAATACCTCCAGTTTGTCAGATTTAAATTTCCTCTCCTGCGCTTGGTGCTTTTCTCTCTCATGTTTCTTTGAGATGAACTATAACTCTATGCATAGTCACTTAGTTTTGGGCTCTCAAGGCAGAACTGGCATAAAGCAACCCTGATAAGTGTTTTCAAGGTAAATGAGATATTTAAGGATTGGTTTGGCTGCCCAGAGTAGTGTTTTACACTAGGAGGGGCAAGATAAAAAAATCAACCAGTCAACTCTACCAACTCCAGTCTCTCTCTCTATTTACTATTTATCAGATGAATCTCTATTTACTGTAACACAGCGGGTACTCTGCAATTCTCCCGGTTAAAATGCTGAGCTTGGAGACTGGAAGGTAAGGTTTCCATACCTGAGGGCTGCAGTTGGCGACATGAAAGGAGCCTCATTCGGGTGTCACCTGAGCGGAGTTTCTC
Source organism: Bradypodion ventrale (assembly GCA_035047345.1). Taxonomy (NCBI): domain Eukaryota; kingdom Metazoa; phylum Chordata; class Lepidosauria; order Squamata; family Chamaeleonidae; genus Bradypodion; species Bradypodion ventrale. The sequence continues at coordinate 277,059,297 of JAWDJE010000002.1, read as the reverse complement.
CAGCAAAAATCCTTTCAACCCAGAGAAATCTCTGACATGAAATTATTATTATTATTATTATTAGCGGGTACTCTATCCATAGTTTTCTAAAAGTTTTCCAATGATTTTAGTGAGGTTTCTTGATGGGCAGCTTAACTGTTCTATCACCTCTGAGAGCAACTCTCATTTCCCTAATGCAATCCACTTTTGTGTCACACTGTAACTTTAGGCACAACCTCTCCTCAACGATGTAGCTTTCACTTCGCTTTGATGTTCCAACTTTATTTTAGATCAGGTGATGCCAGATCAGAGGCCTCCCAAGTCAGAGTTCAGAACTTCAGATCCTCCCAACAATGCCACCATATGCTCTTAAAGCTCACTGAATCAGGAGCAAGTGTCTTGTCTTCGGTCCCTGCACCCTTTTTTGGTGGGAGGGTAGTTTTTTAAGCAGTTTTAATCATGTTTTTATTATGACTGTGAACTGCCCTGAGTTGGCCTTGGCCAAGTGGGCGGTATAGAAATCGAAATAAATAAATAATAAACCCAGTGAGACCTAAAAGAGCAATTATTAAACCTTTCCTTCAACATCCCCTCCCCTCCCCTCCCCGCAAAAGCAAGCTTTCTTAGCCTCCTCTTGCCCAGATGAATGCAAGTCTTAAGTAAGTAATTCTTGCCATCTTTGTTGGAATAAGCTTTTTGGGGGAGGGGAAATCACACCTTTTTAAAATGTAAGTGGCTAAGACACTGACTGGGAGATGGAAGGTCAGCAGTTCGATTCCGGAGTACTACAGGACGGAGTGAGCTCCCGTCTTTGTCCCAGCTCCTGCCAACCTAGCAGTTCGAAAGCAAGACAAGTAGATAAATAGGGACCACTTCGGTGGGAAAGGTAACATCGTTCCGTGCGCTCCGGTGTCTAGTCATGCCTGCCACATGACTGTGGAAAGGTCTGCAGAAGCAGACAGCACTGGCTCTTGGGCTTTGAAACAGAGATGAGCACTGCACCCTAGAGTCGGATACGACTGGCTTTCGAGCAAGGGGAACCTTTACCTTTTATTCTACCCTTGGATCTTACATTCCAGAGTTGGTTGCACTTCTGGGGAAGCCTCACTAGATTCTTCCTTTACACACACACCCCCACACCGAGCTTGCTCTGGCTCCTCCATCCACCCACTCAGTGACTGACTGGGCGCCTCCCCCCACCCCGACCTCACTGGAGAGGTTACAGAGGAACCCTTTAGGTCACACAGAAACTGACTCTTTGTTCTGTGTTTATATGGAGCCTGGTACGAGGGGGGTGGGGTGGGGGTTAAGGAGGGCGGGAGGAGGAAGGCCGAAGGGGGGCGCTGCTCTGACTACTGGGCCCAAACGCGCCACGGCAGCAGCCACCAACTCGTGGCCTTCTTGCGGCACCGCACATTCAGGTGGGGGGGGGGGTTGGAGCGGTGGGTGTGTCCTGCAGAGCGCCCGCCCCGCCCATGTCCCGGGAGAGAGAGAGAGAGACACACCCCCCCCCTCGTTGCGTCTACCCAAAGTTCGCTCCCAGTCTGGCGGGAATTCTTGCCTCCAGCCACAGCCCCCCCCTCCCCTCCCTTGGGAACAGCACAAAAAGGGGGGGGGAGCGGAGACTATCGCCTGGTTCAAACGTCGGCACCAATCCGAGCGCCCCCTCCGAGGCCACCGCGATGTGATTGGGTGCCGCCCGCCAGACACACACACACGCACGCACACACCTGCACGAGCGAGCGGCCGCGGACCGAGTCTCCTCTCTCCTATTCCTGGGGGTTGGGCGGCGGCGGCGGCGGCGGCTCCTCCTCCTCCTCTACTCTGCCGTCTCTCTCTCTCTCCGCCCTTCCAAAAAGCGGCTCCGCTCTGGCGCCCGCCCCTCCCCCCTCCGCTCCCGGACTCCCCACCCCCACCCCGTCCCTGCGCGCGCACTCTGCTGGCTGGGTCTCTTGTTGTCTGTGTGTCCAGCCCTCACCTGTTCCCCATGGCGGGCGGATGCCCCCTCCCTCCGCACCGGCGCCGCCCCCCCTCCTCCTCCTCCTCGGCCCATCCCCCACGGCGCGCCACGGCCCGGCCCCTCACCTTGTTCCTGTAAGCCCCCCTGCTGGCGTTGGGGGCCCGGGCCTGCTGGGCGCCTCTTTCTGCCTTGCTGGGCAAGGCGACGCTATAGCCGCCGCCGCCGCCGCCGCCGCCTCCTCCGCCCAAGCGGGTCTTTTCCAACCTTTCCTCTTGGAGCAGCCCCTGCGCTCGGCCTCTCGTCACTCGGCCCACGACGACCCCCGGCGCGGCGCCGTCGCCGCCCAAGTAGCGCACAATCTCTCGCAGACTCACGGGGGAGGAGGACGAGGAAGGGGAGGAGGAGGAGGACTCCTCCTGGGCTGGCGGAGGCGGCCGCTCTCGTCCGGTCCGACGAGGCGCCTGCGGCGGCGGGGGAGGCAGCGGGGGAGGAGGCGGCGCCGGCGGCGGCTCGGCTGGCTCCGCGCGAGGCGTCGCGCGGTGGTGGGAGGACCGGGACGTGGCGGCGGCGGCGGCAGCAACCGTGGCGGGCGCGCTGGGCGGGGAAGTGCGGGCCGGCCGCTGCTGCGGGGCCGCCGGGCTGGCCCCAGCAGGCGCTCCTCCTCCTCCTCCTCCTCTCCGGGGCGGCTGGACCCGCGCAGCGTTGCGGTACGAGATGCTCCCCTTGTAGCTGACGCGGAGCACGGCGCGCTGCTGGATGAGCTTCTCCAGCTCGGCGCGGGTGCGCTCGGGCTCCGGGCCGTGCCGGCGGCGCACCATGCGGCAGATGCGCTCCAGGTCCGGGCGCGCCTTGCGCGAGCGCAGGGAGTCGATGGTGTCCAAGATCCACTCTTGGTAGCGCGGCGCCTCCTGGCCCGGGGGCGGCGGCGGGGGCCCGGCCATGGTGTGGCGGCCGCCTCCCCCTCCTCCCACCACCCCCCCGGGGTCCCGAGCGCCGCGCCGCCTTGGCCTCAGGCTCAGCCCGCGACCGACCGCCCGGCGGTGCGAACTAAACCGCCCGGCAGGCGCTGCTGCTGCTTGCTGGAAGCGGCGGCGCGCGGGCTGGTCCGGGCAGAGCGCGAGCTCCTCCCTCCTCCCCTTCCCCCCAGCTAGCAGCCGCACGCGCCGCCGCCTCTTCCACCACCGCCCGAGCGGGACCCGCAGCCGCTTAAGGAGGCGCTGTTGTTGCCTCTCTCTCTCTCTCTCTCTCTCCCCACTTGGTTGGCGGCTTAAGGTGGAGTAGGAGAATTCGCACTAGAGGCCCCCTGGCGGCCGTGCGTGCGTGCGTGCGTGCGGCTGGGAAAGGGCGCGCTCGATCATGGCAGTTTCCGTCAGAAGTGTGGGCAGCGGTGGGCGGGGAGCGGGAGACTAGAGGGAAGAAGAAAAATACATATATATATATATATGTCCGTCTCTCTTCCTTTTATAGCGGCGGCCTGGCTTAGCGCCGCGCGGGTTTTGGCGGGGCGAAAGTGACGCCGGGGGAAGAAGTTCCCTCACTCAGTCTCCTCCCCGCCGCGGGTCCTCCTGCAACGGGCTGGGCCGGCTTCTTCAAGCTTTCTCTCCTTTCACGCCCTTGCCCCCCCCCCCCCCCATTTGCAAACCGGTTCTGCGAGCCCCCGCAGTATCCCTGCCCTGGTGCCGGACCGACCGCGCGCCCTTCTGCCGCCGCCGCCTCCGCGTGGCCGCCGGCGCGCTTGGACTGTCCTTTTCCCCCACCCCACCCCCACCCCCTCCTCGCCTCCCCCTGAAACGCCATAAGCCCTGGGAGGGAGAGAGAGAGAGGCCCGGGTGGCGTCGAGAACCTCTCCGACCTGACCCGAGCAAAGAATGCAGGACCCGCGCCAGGCGGGAAAGCTTTCCTCCTCCTCTACCCCCAAACGACGTTTACTTCTGCACTTCAAGACGACACTTAAGTGACCTAGTCGTGGAAGCTGTGGGACTTTACTTCCGTGCAAGCGGACAAGGCTGCGTTACTCCTGTTGTGACGCGAAGTGTTGCTTATCTCCACTGGGCAAATGTTCTTTAAATTTATACGTGTGCCCTCAGCTAGACCTGCCCTTCCCACTTTCTATAAGAACATAAGAAGAGCCTTGCTGGAACAGGCCACAGGAGCCCATCCAGTCCAGCATTCTGTCTCCCACAGTGGCTCACCATTTGCTTCAGGGTATTATTCCCAAGCAGATGCCTTCATCTGTTTAGGATTCCCTGGAAATGGCATTGAGAGATATCCTGCCTATAGGACATTCATTGGGTACATATGCTCCCTTAGACTTATGTTGTTGTTTTGTCTTTTGCTGAGGCCCAAATAGAATCTGAAGAGGTAACAGAACTAAAGTTCTTGCTTTAGAACGAGTGAGAAGCCTGTATCACTCCAGATGTTGTGTTAATAATAATAATAATTTCGTGTTAGAAATTATTCTGGGTTGAAAGGATTTTTGTGGAAGAAACTCCACTCAGGGAATGCCCAAAATAAGGCTCCTTTTATGTCCCCAAGAGCTGGGACAGAGACGGGTGCTCAATCCGTCAGCAGTACCTGGGTCTCGAACTGTCAACTTGCCAGCCTTCCTGCTAACAAGGTGAGCTTCTTAACTGCTGAGCCACCACAGCCCCTACATCAGTGATGGCGAACCTTTTAGAGACCCGAGTGCCCAACCTGCAACCTCAAACCCACTTGTTTATTGCAAAGTGCCAAAGAAGCAACAGGGAAGGAAGAAAGTGCTCCCATTGGGCTGCTAGGCAGAGGGGTGGGACAAACTTTATGCTGGAGGGAGGAAGCACTCCCATTGGGCTGCTGGGCAGAGGGGTGGGGTGAACTCTACTGAAAGAGGGAAGAAGTGTTCTCATTGACAGGGGCGGGGTAAACTGCTGGGGTGACTGCACAGATGTTCACAGAGAGGGCTTTGAATGCCACCTCTGGAAAACGTGCCATAGGTTCACCACCATTGCCCTAGATGTTGGTGTTGAAGCACATTACCCCAAAAAACAACAACAAAAACACAACAACAACAATCATGACATGTTGGGAGTTACAGTCTGATACCACCTCGGTATCCCTGATGCCCACTTATGAGAAAAGAAAAGTCCTACCTTGTTCTATATGGCTAAGAGCCAAGCCTACTGATTGAACTGTGACACCATTAACCAATGAGGAGGTTCACAGGGACAGGGGAATGAAACAGTAGCTGCCTAATACAAAGCAATAATTATTACCTTGGACAGACAGACATATAAATATGATTTCACCCCTCAACCCATGATAGCATCAACTAACAGGCAGTACACACAGAATTAGTTAATAATCTGACATACATGGAAGCAGTAGAAACAAATCAGAATCCATGCATGTTAAGAAGATATTTGTTGGTGTTTAGATTGGCTGGAAATGAGAGAAGAGACAAAACAACAACGGAGGACTTTTTAAAAACTATTCAAGCCAAATTCCTCTGTGGTCAGCAATTTTGCAAATGAGCCACTTTCCAGTGATGGTTTTCATAGAAACATATTCAAGGCTGGCCCTAAGCATTTTGCAGCCTAAAGCAAAGAAGGTTTCCACTCTGATAAGTTACAGAGTACTCAAACTTGACTCATAATTTTGGCACCTGAGAAAAACAGGTCTATAATGTAGAAAGAAGGAAGACACTGTGATATTCTTCCAAAAAGCTAAAATTAGTTGTTGGTGATAGCCTCACTTCATTCACTCATAGGATAGGCCTACAAAAATACTATGCTATCAGCTAGCATTCATATGGATCAGCATTACTGACTTTAAAAATGAAATGATTTCTAGTTATTTTCAGCACATTCTTTTTTCTTTCCTTTCTTTCTTTCACCTGCTTCCCAGCCAATTACTGACTGAAGCTAACCATTTCTTTTATCCTTTTGATATCAGTAGCTGATTGTTACAGAGCAACGAAAGTGAGGTAACATGCCATGCACATTGATGGATACTATACAATTATGTTTCATCACTGTCTAGCCTAAGAAAGAATCTGAATGAAGCTAAAGATAGAAAATTTTATCTGAGCAACTTTGTTCCCAGGTAGAGATGCATACTACAAAACTCTACACACACCATGTTGAGATACTTTTTTGTTGGCAATAGTATTACTGTTTCACATGTGGGCAGAGAGGCCTCAGCAAAAAGGCAGTCCCTTTCACTCAGTAATGGAGCCTACAGAAAGCCATACTAGCTGGCACTTAAGACAAGCAAGAAAAATGACAGACCTAATGCTGCCTTTCTACATCATATCTGTGGTGCTACACTAAGTTGTGTTGCGATGGCTGCCAGATGTTAGAGTGGCTGGCTGCAAGGAAGACACGCGAGACAATCGTGCAGTGAAGTCCAGCCCCAATCTGGGTCGGGTGGCATGTATTTATTACCCTGCCTTGGGGTGATGCGCGCCTAGGATGCGCGTGACCCCCTAATACAGAAAGCTTGCATACGTGGCATCTTCCGGTGGTCCAGCTACAATGCCAGCTCTTGGAAGTTACCCTGGTGTTAATGGACAACTCGCACCTGATTACCTTGGGCTGGTGAAACCCATTGTTCCTGCCCTAACGTCAGAGTTTATGTGTATTGACTCCGGGTACCTAATTGTTCTGCTGTCTGGTGCGGCTTGTTTGCCTAACTTAATTTGCAGCCAGAAGCGGAGGATTGTGTATTTCCTTTAGAGTCATCATCTTTGGTTCTTGACCTGTTTCTATCGTAGCCACCAGCCAAGGCTTTATGATTTGCCCCCCAAACTAACTAGCTAGCCCGTACCCCAATTGCCTTTCCTTCAAAGTCCAGGTGGTCCCCAGATCTGTTGAAGGCCGGGCGAACCCCTGGGGAAAGGTTTGGCCAATTATTAATGGGGGCAACCCACATTCCCCCTTCCTTTATTAGGTAAATCAGCCTGGCTGAGGGCACGGAAGATATATGGCATGATCTGCTTGGGCGTAATTGTCTTTCGTGGTCTCTGCCATGAGGTGCATATTGACAAGAGTGAAGGAATGCACTGCGCAAAGCAGCATAGCATAGTTCCTACTACCACAACACCAGCAATAGCTTTAAGCGTTGGTTGCAACCACCCCCATGGCACCCAGGACCAGAGTTCGTCCCACCACCCTCAGTTGGCATTCTCCTTGACGTGTTTAACTATGGTGTCAAGTTCGGTGATTTGACTCTGGACCTTGCGAGAATTGTCCATGAGGTTAAAACAACATATGTCCTGGACAGATTCGCAACCCAAATGGTGTAAGAGCAGCAAATAATCAATTGCTGCACGGTTATCCAAAACTGCATGTCTCAGTTCAGCCTGCTCTCGGTTTAACATGGCAATGGCTGAGGAGGTGTGATTGATGGCTTTTGCTAGCACACACGCCAGCTGGCCAATCCTGCGTGCATTGCCTACTGCTAGTCCGGGCACCCCTATGATACTGACTGCTAGGTACACATACTCTGCCTTGCTAAGCACGGTGATATCACTGTCACATGTCTCATCTAGCTGGACCGCTCGTATGGGCCATGCCGGCCTTGGGATGACCGGGTTTGGGGTGACCATCTCCCTCTCGGGGAGTACCAGGGTTAAGCGACTCAAGCAACAGTATGAGTCAGACATATTAGCGGGTATGTCGTTCCAAGTCCGTTGCTTACAAGTAAAAAACCATTCTGTAGGCAAAATAATATGAGCATATACATAACTGATAGTCTCTGGTTGGGTACATTTCCAAGTCTCTTTCCTGGGACTCAGGCAACGGTGGTGCGGCCCCTTGGCTGTGGAGCAGCCGGTCATCTTAGGCACATGGCGTGCTTGGGCTGATTGCCACCCGAGGTGTGTAAAGGGTGACTGCATCAGCGGGCAAAGTCTTTGTTACCTGAGTCCTCCAGTTCGCATAAGTCGCGTACGTAATTCGGTGATGGTGCCCAAACGCACACACTCATTCAGTGTCCCCAGCCTGCTCTCCCGGGGCATGGCAAACCAGGATCAGGCATGTACTTAGTAAAGAAGCAGTGTCTGTGGTTTGCTGCAGGCAAGAGTCCGATTGGTTGACAAGTCCAGCTAATTTCTCCCAAATTTTGTACTGGAGTCTGGCGCTTAAGTCTCCGCCAGGTGTCAAGTCCCCATAAGAAGCTTGAACCCCTCGCCCCATTAGCAAGGAAAGGATCAAGACGATCATCAGGGAATTGTAGGTGATTTGAGCTAGCACTGCGGAGTGGGTGTCTCCCAACATGTTTTGCGGAGTGGGCTCAGTGTTTTGCTCCCTCAGGATGGACATGGCGTCGTCACACAAGGTCTTGACCATCCCCCAGGTCACTCTGGTCTGGTCTCTGCCGGGGTTTTCTGCTCCACCTGGGTCCTCTCGTCAGACTCACTCCCTCCATCTCGGGCAAGGAGTCCGGGGTTGCTCGGTGCCACGCCATGCGGCTCAAAATGTGGGCTCACACAGTGGGCCAGAATCCAAACGGTTCCTGTGGGGGACATAATCGCTGCATACCCTCTCCCCCATGTTATCAGGGGCACCGGACCTCTCCAGGAGGGGTCTGGCGGCACCCTGAAGCGAACCATGGGTCGCGGGAGGATTTCCTGTCATCGGAAATGCTTCTACTGTGGGTGCAGTCAGCAAAAATGTTAAGGTGGTTATAAGTGAATAAAACTTTGTGCAGGCATTGCTGTGCCTGGCCTTGGCTTTTCGGGGGAACTATCTCCTCCCTTTCTGTTTGTTTTTTGATGTAGGACTTTAGCATCCGGTTCACCCATTCGACAATAGCTTGTCCCTGGGGATTGTATGGAATGCCAAATGTGTGCTTTACATCCCAAGTTGCTAGGAATGTGGCTAGCTGTTTGGAACTATAAGCCGGTGTGTTGTCAGTCTTCAAATGGCCTGGTTTGCCCATGGCCGCGAAGCATGTCAAGAGATGTTGCTCTACATGAGTTGCTGCTTCTCCCTTCTGGGCCGTGGCCCAGGCAAACTGCAAGAAAGTGTCAATGGAGACGTGCATGTACTGCCATCTCCCAAACTGTGGGACGTGCGTGATGTCCATTTGCCAAATTTGATTAGCTTCTGTCCCCCATGGGTTAACTCCCCATGAGACCCCCGGCGCTCCTGCGCATTGCTGGCAGGAACGCATGATTCCCTGTGCTTGTGACAATGGCAGGTTTAACTGCCTTGCTAGTGCTTTGGCATTCTGGTGGAAGAATGCATGACTTTGGATCGGGGTCGTAAAGACGCCCAAAACTAATTTCTGGTGTGCTTCTTTAGCAGCCGCGTCAGCCCTGCTGTTGCCCTCTGAGATGAGGCCAGGTAAATTGTGGTGGCTCCTAATGTGGGCAACGTACAGCGCTTCTCTGCGGTGCCACAAGTGAAACTGCATGGTCGAGAATAGGCTCAGCAAATTCTTGTCTATGGCGGGAGTGATGTAAGCTCCCGGTAGACTGTGGATCAAATTCCTAACATACTGAGTATCTGCGGCAATATTCAGTGGCTCCTGGGTGAACGATTTCAAGGCGAGGTTCGCTGCTGCCAGCTCCACTCTCTGTGCTGATTTCTGTGGAAGTGTCAGCAGCGTTTTCCAAGCCTTTTCTTCGTGTCAAGTGAGAACTCTGTACACTTTCCCCCCATCAGTGAATACTGTCTTGGCTCCCTGGAGGGGAGTCAAGGACAGCATTTCTTGCAATTTGACTGTCTGAGTCTGAAGTGAGACTAGTCTGGTGTCCTTTGGCAGGTGGTATGCCAGGCTCCCCGTGAACCCTTCTAATGCTATTGGTAGGTTGTCTCCCAACTGCATTAGTTGCTGCATCTGCTCTTTATTGAATGGCACGACTATCTTGGCCAAGTCATGTCCTGAAATGTCCGTTGCTCTCAGCCTCCCCTTATGAATTACTGTGGCTACCAATTCCTGTGGAGGAACGATGTTCCTGGAGGTGGTTTCGGTAGATACACCCATTCCACGACTTTCGCCCCTCCGCTGGAGTCTATACCTAGTGCTCCTGCGAACATGGTCCCTGTTTGAATGATGTACAGGTTTAGCACAGAGGCATATGGCCACTCGCTAATCCTGTCTACCCATCGATGGCTGAGAATGCTGTTTACTGCCTGGAGTGTTTGCTTAGCCTCGCGCGGAATGTGTATCTGGTCGGCTGGCTGCTTCCCTTGGGTTAGCAGCAAGAAAAGTGGTTTTAAGAGGTCTGTGTCTATTTTAAAATATGGCCTTGCCCAATTAATGTTTCCTAAAATTTGCTGGAGTTCTACTAGCGTGACTGAGTCCTTAATATTGATCTTAGGCAGCACTGGTGCTACAAAAGATCAGAGCAACTGATGTCCCAGATAAGAATAGGGTTCAGCTCTCTGCACTTTCTCAGGAGCTATGACTAATCCTTTTTTCCCCAGTGTGCTCTGGAGGTCGCAAAATATGTCGCTTCCTAATCTGGGCGCTGCAATCAATATGTCATCCATGAAATGGCAGACTAAGACTTTGGGGTGCAGGTTCCGGAACCCCGCCAAGGCCTCGTGGACATAGATTTGGCACAGGGTTGGCGAGTTGAGCATTCCCTGTGGTAAAAATTTCCACGCAAACCTTTGGGTTGGCTCCTTATGGTTAGTGACTGACACTGTAAATGCGAACCTTTCCCTGTCCCTAGGGTCTAAAAGGATGGTGTAAAAGCAGTCCTTTAAGTCTACAATCAGGATCTCCCACCCCTCGGGGATCATGTTGGGATTGGGGATACTGCACTGAAGCGGTCCCATGGGGTGAATGCACTTATTGATTTCCCTTAAATCATGGAGAAGTCGCCACTTCCCGGACTTCTTTTTAATGACAAAAAACGGTGAATTCCAGGGACTGGTAGATGGTTCTATGTGTCCCGCATCTAGCTGCTCTCGAACAAGCTGCTTTAAAGCCTCTAGCTTTCCCCCAACTATCGGCCACTGTTCCACCCATACTGGCTCATCGTTAGCCATTTGAGTGGCAGGGCCATTGCCCGAAAGCTAGGGTGGTGCGATACTGTTGCAGAATGTCTCTTCCCCAGAGATTGACGGGTACATTTAGGATGTGCGGGCGTATTACCTCTGTGCCATCTGCCCCCGGGATAGTGACTTCCATCCAGTCTCGACTCTTGTAAGCTTTTTGAACTCATCCTGCTCCCACACATCTGAAACTGCCTCGATTGCCCACTCATCGGGCCATAATCTCCTGCTAATTATGGTGACATCCGCTCCAGTGTCTAACAGACCGTCAAAAGGCCTTTTATTCAAAAATACCTTAATGACAGGTTGTTATTTCCACTCTATGTTCTGCTCCACTGTCGCTATGATCTGGTATCCTTCTACTGCCCCTTCCTCTCTCTGGTGGTCTGTCGACCCGAATCCTGAATCTCTTCTGATCACTTCCTTGCCCTCACCTGGCAGATGATACAGAACCATGATCAATTGTGCTACTGAATCCCCTTTGCTGATTGTCTGGGGTAGGTGTGTCCACAGCTGGACTTTGATGATGCCTGTGTAATCGGAGTCTATGACTCCTGGCATCATGAAGATCCCTTTTTTCCCTGTACTGCTTCGAGGCAAGACCAACCCTACTGTGCCTTGGGGCAGGGGACCTTTGTACTGGGTGTTAACTAAGTTGACTGTGCCTGGCAGGTCACAAATAACGTCCTCCTGGCATTCTAGGTCTAACCCTGCACTGCCCTTGGTTTCTGCTTGTGCCTCGGAAATGCTGGGGGTGACTATTGGGATGTCCGCTCTGGAGCTTCCAGGGCGGCAGTTGTTTCTTTTTGGACCAGGGCTAGAGACACGCCCATGGCCTGATTTCCCAAATTCGGGCACAGGTTGGCCCAATGGAAGTCGTTGTGGCACCTTGGGCACTGTGTGGATGGCGTGGATGGGCGACCCACAGAGGGGCCTCCCCCCTTCTGCGGGGCTGTTTCGACCTGCATTCTTTGGAGAAGTGTCCCATCTTGCCACACTGGTGGCAAGATCCCTTGGGTTGGTTCCCCCCCTTGCACGGCCGCCGCTAACAGCCCCATTTTATAGGAGTCTGTTCCAATGTCCGTGCAAGCCCTGATCATATTGGTAAGCGTCAGATCAGTTCTGTGACCCATCGCCTGCAAGATTTTGCAGCAGTTGAGGTTGCCATTGTCTTTTGCCAGCTTCATCATAAGCTCCTCTTGGGCCTCCTAGTTGTCTATCTGTCTGCTAATTGCTTCCTCTAACCGGTTAATGAAGTCCATGTAAGGTTCCTGTGCTCCCTGTTTGATGGTGTTGTAATTTTTGGTGCCCTGGCCAGTGGCAGGTACCTTGAATTATGCCTTGAAGGCAACCTCAGAGGCCAGCTGGAGTGTGGCTGCTGGCAGGACGGACTGCGTTTGGATGGTATCGAACTGCTCTGAGCCATATAGCTGCTCGGGAATTACTGCTCCTCCCATCCTGGCAGCCCTAGCCTGTGTTTCCAGCCGGTACTCGCTGTCCCATAATAGGTACTGGCTGGGGTTCAGCATCATCCTCATCGTGACTTTCCAGTCATGAGGGATGAGTGTGGTGGATTCCCACAGCTGCTGGAGCATGGCCCTTGTGAATCTACTTTGGAGCCCTTGTATGGAATAGGCATGTATACTGCCACCTGATTGCCCGTGAGGGCGTCCATCTCTAAGTGGCCTGGACACAGCATCTGGAGCTCAGCCAGTTCTGCGGTCAGCAATTCCCCCTTGCGCAACTCCTCTTCTACCATTAGCTAGAAGGGACTCTTAATGACCTGGGAAGCGCCTGCGCTCCCTAGGCTTCTGCCCACTCCTGCGGCTTCTGCAGCAACTGCAGAAGGAGAGTCCCCTAAGCCCCCATGTCTGAACTGGATGGTCGGGTAGAGACGCGCTGGGGCTGATTGTTCTATGTACGCTGGGGGTTTCTCGGTCTCTACCCGGGCTGGACTGACTGCTGCAATTATTTGCCTACACTTGCTCCAAGTCCCTATGATTTTGGCGGGTGCTTGGGGTTCTTCCTTAACGCATTTCCCTACTCTGTCCCAAATCTCTGGATCCATCATGCCTGCTTCTGGGTAGAACAAGCAGTGTTCCCCCAGATGCATCATGAGGTCCGTCAGGCTGCTCCTTCGTACCCTTATGTGAAATAGCCTGGCCAGGCCCTTGAGCTCCTCCACCTGAGCTCTTTGCCTGATGGATGAGTTTTGCCCCCCCCCACGCAAGCCCCCATACTACCTGATTGGGGGTTCCCCAGATTTGCCTCCGCAGGATGAGTCAGCGCGCCTTTGGGTAGTACGTCGGAGCGAGTGATGCACAGGATGATGTCCCTCGGGTCTGGTCAGTGGATCGGGATCGCGGCTATGGCTCTCTGCCACGGGCTTCTGCTGCTCTGCTTCTGCTGTTTCAGGATCACGGCTGTCCCCTGGATTTGGAACATGTCCGTTCTGATACTTGGGGTCTGCTGGGCTTGTGGTAATGTTGGCTTACTTGAGATCACATCGGGTTCCGATCGGGGTAGCGTCCCGATCAGAATCACGTTGTGGCTTCAGAGAAGAATCACGTTGGGTCACTAGATGTTGCAATGGCTGCCAGATATTGGAGTGGCTGGCCGCAAAGAAGACACGCGAGACAATCGTGCAGTGAAGTCCAGCCCTGATCTGGGTTGGGTGGCATGTATTTATTACCCTGCCTTGGGGTGATGCGCGCCTAGGATGTGCGTGACCCCCTAATACAGAAGGCTTGCATACGTGGCGTCTTCTGGTGGTCCAGCTACAATGCCAGCTCTTGGAAGTTACCCTGGTGTTAATGGACAACTCACACCTGATTACCTTGGGCTGGCGAAACCCATTGTTCCTGCCCTAATCTCGGAGTCTATGTGTATTGACTCCGGGTACCTAATTGTTCTGATGTCTGGCGCGGCTTGTTTGCCTAACTTAATCTGCAGCCAGAAGCGGAGGATTGTGTATTTCCTTTAGATTCATCATCTTTGGTTCTTGACCTGTTTCTACCGTAGCCACCAGCCAAGGCTTTATGATCTGCCCCCCAAACTAACTAGCTAGCCCGTACCCCAATTGCCTTTCCTGCAAAGTCCGGGTGGTCCCCGGATCTGTTGAAGGCCGGGCGAACCCCTGGTGAAAGGTTTGGCCAATTATTCATGCATGCAACCTACAAAGTTATTATAATTTTAACATAGGACTCCCAGCAGCTGTTAGTAGGCAAACTACTACTACTACTACATTTACAGATTTATGAAGTGTGGTTGGTAATAAAACACTAAGATCATGTTGGTAGTTTTCCATAACTGCATATAGCAATAGCAATTACACCTATATACCACCCCATAGTGCATAGTTCACTTATTCCCGGTTTCCATATAATAATGCAAATAAAAGGGCACAAAATCCTACCAATAAAGCTTTAATTCCATTATATTTTTCTACTACGGTAAGTTCTTCTAGCACAGCTGAATATTTCACCTGTATTAGGACAATCCTGTGGCAAAAGAACTTGCAGATCCTTTTGGTTTATTTTCCAGCTATCCCAGCCTTACAGGATTTAGCAGTGATGGAGATTGTGGTCATGACTGACTGACCCACCTCCTCATTACAGATGAGAAACTGAGGCACAGGAAGAGGAAGTCATATGCCCTTTATCACCAGCTAGGTCAGCAACAGGAAGTGGTCAGGAATCAACTGCCTTCCAAGCCTCTCATTTTCCTAGCCTGTCTACTTGTAGAGGTGGCCAAAATTAAAAGACTAGCATTCTAGTCTTTTCATTTTGTTGTTGGGTTTTTGTTTCAACTCCCCAGCCTTTGTGTTTTACTTTAGAGCTCTTAAATTAAACAAATTAGCTCTTCCAGACCAAAGATTTTCTGCTCCCACAAGATATATCCAGAGCAAATGCTTTGAAAAACTACAATGACATTTTTGTTACTGTGAGTTACTTTTGTGAAATACCAGATTCAAGCATTCTGATATGTATTAGCAAGCCTGTATATGTACAGGCATATCAACATAAGTTTTATATATATTGAGCTATGTAAAAGAACTTTTGCAAAAGCCAATGGCCTGCAGTTCCTCCATTATTTTGCCAAAATGCTTCAGAATTTAGGCATATCAGAGAATAAATAAAACAAAAAAGCTGTAGCGCTTCAAAGACTGTTATATTTCAATGTGAATCTTTGTGGATCAAGTCCACTTCATCAGATATGGGAGTGAGACTTCATGGCATCAATTTATACACATCAGGTACAGAGGTCAGGTATAGATAGAGTGACTGGTTAGCATACAAACCAATGTGACTTCATACAAATGGTAATGGCAAATGATCTCTGGCTGTTATTCAGATTAGCTGTGAATGTCCCCCTTTAAAGTGCTACAGCATTTTTGTTTATTCTCTGATATGTCTAAAATGCTGACTAACACAGCTACTATTCCAAAATATATATATCAAAATTTAGGGTTGTATTCAGCCCAATTTTCACAGAATTTCTACTTGCTCTCAAGTAGTCAGTTAATCAGAGTACCTCATTCAGTCACTTAAGGTACACAGTGAATATAGAGAATATTGACCTCTCAAAAGCCAAATGTAGCAAAATTAAACTGTATCTAGTAAGAAGGAAGTCTGTAGCAGCATGCCAAAGTGCTCTGAAACAACAATAATCTTCACTTAATTCTATAACAGTAATAAAATTTCCAAATGTTTAAGGTGGAAAAGATTGCTATCATGAAAGTAACATTTTTATAATGGACAAATATTGTGATATAGTCTCATGTGGAATCACCTTATGTCTTATTAGAAACTCTTTTAGCTTTGTCGAGAAATCAAGACCCCAAAAGCCAATGGAGATATTCAGACATCCTACAGAAGTTGCCCTTCTGGCAATTAGGGTGACCAGGGATACTGTCATAGTCAGTCTGTACTGCTACCGGGTGAGCCCTTAAATTTAAATGCTTAAAAGTACCTACAGGTGAAACTCAGAAAATTAGAATATTGTGCAAATGTTCATTCAGTTCAGTAATGCAACTTAAAAGGTGAAACAAATATATGAGATAGACATTACATGCAAAGCGAGATAGTTCAAGCCTTACTTTGTTATAATATTGAGGTTTATGAAAACCCCAACCCCCCAATCTCATGTACCCCATAATCATCACATCTCATGTAGGCTGTAACGCCATGATCATCAAAATTATAATGAATTAAGGCATGACATTTCTCACTTTGCATGTAGTGAGTCTATCTCATATATTTGTTTCACCTTTTAAGTGAAATGAATGAACATTTGCATGATATTCTACTTTTCCAAGTTTCACCTGTACATACCCCATTTCTTTTAAGATGCCTTCTATCTTATCTGCCCAACCCTCAATGGTGTTGAGTGGATTCATTTTGTAGTGCAAGATAGCGTACAACATCCAAGTGTACTATAATATTAGAGACATGATGAAACTTTTATCTTCTAAACAGACCAATTCCATGTGCCTGTGGTTTTGCAATACGCAGGGTAAGAGTTCCCTGCATATATGAACAGACCATATCACTTAGAAAATATTAATACTGAGGCTTAGACAACCTGGCAGTTGTGGGGCTCTGATGTAAACTTTAAATAACTGGTGCATGATTCGTCCTTCCATAGTCATTTGATAACTGCTTTGTTTCCTTCATTAACAACATGCTAATGGTCATGGCAAAATGGGGGTGGGAGACAAGATTAAATATTCTTAAAATACATCATGTTATATTAATAACTGATTAGTAGTAACAAAATAATATATTTCACTGGCTCTCATACCTATAGTCGTTTGGAATATTCAGCTCCTCAATTCACAGACCTTCAGACAAGCCAATCAATTCATAAACCTTAGATAAAGAACCTCATTTTAGGGCAGGTTGCGTTCCTAGTTACTAGAACATCGTGTGAACACCTAAGAAATTATGTGGAGTAGTTTACCATTCTTTATTCTCAAAAGATGACTACTGTAATCTAATTAAATGTTCAGACTTCTCTTCAATTTCACCCTTTCTCTATTTCTTTTTCTATTAACTTTGCCCATTTTATGCTATATTTCAGGAAGAGAATTTCAGATTTTTTTTAAACAAAACTTTATTGGTAATAGTTTCAAATAAGTTTACAACAAAGCACACTGTTAAAGAGGAAGTAGGGTTTTTTTTAATCAGTGAAACAAGTTTGCTGGATTACATAGTAGTGTTTTTTTTCCTTTCCTTGAGGCAGTGAGCTGATGGGTATTCAACTCCCCTTTCTCCTCAACCCAACCCAGAGGGAACTGATGAGCGTCTGGGGTGGGGGTGGGGAGATCATGGTGAAGAGTTGAGCGGGGGACAAGCCAAGCTTGCCAGCTCCCAACAGTGCTTCTGTACATGTTATTTAATTCCTCTGTCAATCTAGAGAAGCCTGCTCTGCTCCCCAGCCCTGGAAAAGAGAACTCAAGAAACTGAACTGGTGAGTACAGAAACAGTGTGGTTTGGATAGGGGTAGGTGAAGACAGAACACAAAGAGGCATTGCATTAGAAAGGGAAGGGGAAGAGTCAAAACAAACCCAGGGAGAAAAATGAGCTGCCTTTCTTCCACGCACCCTGAATCTCAGCTCTCTCCACATCCAGGTCTCTCAGAGAAAAGACTCCAAGCAGATGATCTCTCTCGTTCCCAAGGAGAACTGCCTATCAAAATGGGGCCATCGCCTTTGCCAGCATCATGCCAGCTGACTCAGTGGATGGATACTGGCAATATTTGTGTTGTTTCTAAACCCTTTCAGAGCAGGATTAGGCCTTGCATCCACCCTTGACATTTTGGCACACACGCACAGCAGGTGGATGATGCCCTTAGTGGCCAGAGTAAGGAGGACCGATGGACTGGAAAGATCCCAATAGCTGAGGTGTGGGATGGACTAAGTCAAGCCATATATAGGAAACCTCAACTCAAGCTGCACTTTGCCTTATTAATTGCTACCAAGATGGAGAAGACCAGTTCGGTAGTGGCAATTAGCTACTCTCTGAAGCAACTCTCTGGATCTGGCCTTTTAATGGGGGTGAGGGCAAGGAAACATAATGGGTATAATGGATGGACAGATTCAGACAGGGCTCCTTCTCCTAGAACTCCTGCTCCAGTTGACAATGGATCATTTCCTCCTACTTCTGCAGATGGAAATATTATTGCCTCCTTTTTTTTAACCAAACTCGGGGGACAAAGACAAAAGAAAAAAAATAAAGTGTCTTTTCTATCAAAAAAGGGGGGAAAACAATAACCCAACCCCAAATTCTTCATGCTAAAACCCCACTTTTTTTTTTACAGAGTTAAAATTCATGCTGAATTTTATTTTAACTGCAGAAAACAGAGCATATAAAAGCACTGTCCTGCATAGACTGTTAAAACCTTTTTTAAAGCCAGTCAACTATTTCTTTAAACTTTCTTTAAAGTTAATAAAAGGAGATGGCAGGGAGGATATTGATAAAAGGACAGGATTGTCCCACGAGGGAGGGTGAGGAGGTTTGGCCTATAATCCATGGAGTGCTGGCCTAAACAAAGTGCAGCATGGCTGTGTTGACATCTTTCCCTCCCCCTCCTAAATATATATATATATTTTTGCAATGCTCCATGAACCAAACCTCTGTAGGTGATGGTAAATGGCAAGATATCCCCTTTTTTATCCTCCCCACCCCGCCCCCCAAATATCACCAGCAATAAACTAGGGACTCTGATTTGAATTTGTGTATGGGTCGGAGTCAATGTAATGGAGGAAGGGAATTTGTTTAAAACCTGCCTGAGAATGGCTGCAAGCCACACTGTAGCTTGCGGTGGGAGGGAGGCAGATTGAGATAGTATTCAGGCTACGGCCTTTTCCACAGCTTCAAAATGAACTCCCTTTTTGCTCTTCTACTGAAACAGTTCCAGGTGATCCCCAACTCACTCCCACCTCCCCAAATTAACATATAGGCAAGGAACTCTGGCCCTTGGGGCTGATCAAATCCAGCCCTTCCATTTCCTGGGCACACAAAGCAAGTAGGGAGAGGGCTGGCCCTAAAATTCTGCAAACTCCTTGGCGCACTTCTCCGTGATGGATACCCGAATTTCTTCTTCTTCATAGTCATCAAAGTTACTTGTGTCACCAGGGCCTTTGCACTTTGGTATAAAAGGTGCTTCCACCTAAGCAAGGAAACAGAGTGAGGGGTTATTATGGGCTTAATGGGTTGATATGAGAAGGTCCCTTATGCCATTAACCGTGAAACTGCACTTGGTCTCAGCAATCTAATTTCATTCCCAATTCAAGAAAGATAATAAAAATTGGAGCAGAAGAATCAGGATTCC
This sequence comes from Bradypodion ventrale, assembly GCA_035047345.1. NCBI lineage: Eukaryota > Metazoa > Chordata > Lepidosauria > Squamata > Chamaeleonidae > Bradypodion > Bradypodion ventrale. Next base: position 277,040,037 of record JAWDJE010000002.1, on the reverse strand, counting down.
TGATCACTGATGTGTTCCTGCCCACAGCTCTTCTCATGACAGTGAGAATGACAGCTATCTCAACAACCTCTCTCAATAGCAGCTCTTATATTCAGCTGGACTCAATAAGTGGCTAAAAGAGAGGTGTATGTGTGAGCTATCTGCTTACTTACCTATAAAACAGGGTTTAAAAGGTAATCTGTGGAAAGGAGAACAAAATGCCTGCTCTCCACTTATTACCCTCACACAATCAACTGCTTAAAATATCTTAATATTGAAAGGAAAGATGAAGGAGGGAATGGATCTTCTATTAATTTCTTTTCCACCCCACCTGATTTGCAGGTAAACTGACATGTCTATCTTCCATCCTTATTAGATGCAAATGTCTACCTATGATTATGAGTCCTATCTCAGGGGGATCAATGCCTCTTGACTCTTTGCACCTCTGTGATCAACTCTTCCCTTAACACAAATGTATCCAACTGGGCTGTCACTTCCTTCCTTAGGTTTATATGAAGCCCAAACCTCAACATTTTCCATTTCCAGGACTATCTTTATGTTGGTCACCAGCGGAGCATAAACCATGCCTTCCTAGGGGTGCTGGATGCAACTTCCATTATTCCTCACCGTTGACTAAGCTGTGAAGGACATATGGCAGCAAAAGTCTTATATGATTATGAGTCCTATCTCAGGGGGATCAATGCCTCTTGACTCTTTGCACCTCTGTGATCAACTCTTCCCTTAACACAAATGTATCCAACTGGGCTGTCACTTCCTTCCTTAGGTTTATATGAAGCCCAAACCTCAACATTTTCCATTTCCAGGACTATCTTTATGTTGGTCACCAGCGGAGCATAAACCATGCCTTCCTAGGGGTGCTGGATGCAACTTCCATTATTCCTCACCGTTGACTAAGCTGTGAAGGACATATGGCAGCAAAAGTCTTATATGATTATGAGTCCTATCTCAGGGGGATCAATGCCTCTTGACTCTTTGCACCTCTGTGATCAACTCTTCCCTTAACACAAATGTATCCAACTGGGCTGTCACTTCCTTCCTTAGGTTTATATGAAGCCCAAACCTCAACATTTTCCATTTCCAGGACTATCTTTATGTTGGTCACCAGCGGAGCATAAACCATGCCTTCCTAGGGGTGCTGGATGCAACTTCCATTATTCCTCACCGTTGACTAAGCTGTGAAGGACATATGGCAGCAAAAGTCTTATATGATTATGAGTCCTATCTCAGGGGGATCAATGCCTCTTGACTCTTTGCACCTCTGTGATCAACTCTTCCCTTAACACAAATGTATCCAACTGGGCTGTCACTTCCTTCCTTAGGTTTATATGAAGCCCAAACCTCAACATTTTCCATTTCCAGGACTATCTTTATGTTGGTCACCAGCGGAGCATAAACCATGCCTTCCTAGGGGTGCTGGATGCAACTTCCATTATTCCTCACCGTTGACTAAGCTGTGAAGGACATATGGCAGCAAAAGTCTTATACCAGTGATGGCGAACCTTTTAGAGACCGAGTGCCCATTTTTCTTCCTCCTTTAACCCAGTGACATCACAGGCATGTCGTAAGATGTCAGGGTCATGAGGAACAGAAGGCAGCCAAACGATAACAAGCGGCCGACATGTCTGGAAGTTGGGGGAGGGGGGAGATCATCGAGTGGTGGATCATCAAGTGAGGTGAGAGGGAAAAACCTAGAGAGTCACACTTCATTTGTGGACTTGTCTGCTCTTCAGGTTTCTGGAGGGAACATGCACAAGAGCTTGCAAAAGTGTAGAGAGGACCATTTTAAATGCTCCATAGCTCACTTCCTAGTTTCATCCGAGGATTAAAAAAAATATCCCCTAGGGATGGCAAACCTTTTAGAGACTCTATGCTGAGGCAATGGTGTGTGTGCCCACAGAGCGGGCTCTGAGTGCCATAGATTCACCACCACTGTCCTATACCATACATTCCTGACCCTGGTTTACACCACAGGACACAACACACTACCTATGTTGCTTTGGATGTCATGGTTCATGAACCTGATGTGCCTTTTTTCATCTGTGTGTACAAAGTACCAGGCAGTGGATGTTTCTTCAGTGTCAGTGTAAAACTGCCAATATCTATTGTAAAACTGAACAGAGCAGTGTATACCTGCCAATATCAAAATAAAAAGAGTCTTTGGGCTCCTGGACCAATCAGGCACGCTGTGACTGCTGCTCACCTTTCGTTGGTATATGGCAATCCAATCAGTGGTAGAAAACCACTTGTGGTTCTTGATGTCATTGACTCCATTTTTGAGGTTGCCATAGCGTTTGGTGAGGTCTACCTGGAGTAGGTTGCGCAACAGATCCTTCAGGTCTGAGCTGAAGTGAGATGGGAAGCGAACCTGGAAGTAAAATTCAGCAAGTTATCTTGTTTGTCCTCCAAGAGAAATCTGAAAGCCACAGCTAGAGAGGAAGCAAGCAAGATTTATTCTGCTGAATAAATCAAAGACATCCATGAATGACAATGACAACATTTACCACACATACTTGGGATACCACACTAGTTCTTTCTCAAATGTATCTTGCATATTCCAAGGTACCCATGAGTTTATTCTCACAAGAACCTTGACATGAACTCAAGAGACAAAGAAGAAGTGTCTGAGAGTCAGGAAGCAGAGGCAACTGGAGAATGAGAAAAAGAACTAGGTTCATGGGCCATTGTCCACTATGGGACTAGCAAATCCCAACTGTCCTTAGAAAGCATAAGGGCAGCATTTGTACATTACTTTTGATCCACTCACTAGTGTTCTTCTGTTTGTTATGGGTGGGGTAGTGAGTAGATGTTCTTATAACATCCCATGTCTCTCTGTAAAGGTTGGGTTAGTGATGATTTGCCAATGTTCATGGAAATCCCCTCCTGTATTTCTATTTCTTACCCCAATCCTTTAGGGACTTCATAATCTTCTCAAAATCTTAAAAAATCACAGTGAGCATTAGCTGTATACCGCCCCACTTTTGTGTTTTTACCATATTTAAACTTTAAACTTTTATGAAGCCAACTTGCATTGCCTGGCCATTTTAAGATGCAATTGTACTGCTCAGACTAAAGCCACCTGTGTCTTAAGGGCCTTAACTAGAAACAAACAATTTGCAGAGATGTTTTTGGAGACTGGGCTACTAGAACATATTGATCCAAATGAGAAATATTACTCCCGGAAAAATTCAAATTCTACTGAGCAAGTAGAATCTGTTCTCTAGTCGTTTACTTTGTTGTTCAGTTGCACAGTCAAGTCCAACTCTTTGCGACCCCAGGGACCACAGCACACCAGGCTCCTCTATCATCTAGTCATTTACTACACAACTACAATACAGTATTAAGATTTAAAATATAACAGAAGTTGTGTGTCAATATGCAGACAAAGCCCAGATTTTCTCATTTTTCCCCTACAAGAAAGACACTAAACATAAAAAAGCAGTTATGCAGTTTTCAATGAACGATGCCAAAAGAGACATATCTGCTGAGAACACTATAGAGAGTTTCCATTCATAGATTGCTGAGTTACACTTACTCAAGCATTCACCTAACAGGTATAGGGAATGTCTGTGTTTCACTATACATTATAAATGTATGCACAGTGACACAAACTCATAAAAGAGATACAGTGGCAACATCTGGTATGTGCTCAAGGCCAGTATGCCTATGCATATTTTTTCTTTATGTTCATACCTGTCAAGTATCCCATTTTTGCCAGGATTTCCTGTAATTCACCGCTCCGTCACGCTCCTTCCCGCCGTCATCCTGTATTTGAATGGCCAGGAAAGGGGTTACTGTGCATGCGTGCCGCTGCCTCTGATGGGCACACATGTGCAGTAACCCCTTTCCTGGCTGAAGGGGTTTCTGCGCATGCACGCAGGGGTTACTGTGCATGCGTGCAGGGATTACTGCACATGTGCATCGCTGCCTTTGATGTCAGAGGCAGCGGCGCACATGCGCCAATGCCGGCGCCTTGAAATCTTCCCGTATTTGGACACCGGCAACTTGACAGGTATGTTTATGTTCCAAATGGCAACCATCTTATAACCTACAGCTATTATAGCCATATCCATGCAAGCCTCTCTGCTGGAGCATTACCTTTCCAGAGACAATCTTCTCATAGATCTGAATGGGCTGGTCTGCAAAGAAAGGGGGGTAGCCAGCTGCCATCTCATAGATGAGCACCCCGAGGGCCCACCAGTCCACAGCTTTGTTATAACCCTGCAACAGGACAGAAGGCCCAGGTCACAAACACACAGAAATGAGGCACAAAAATGGGAGAGGGTCTGCGTCTTCCCTTGACACCAAAGCAGCTGAGGGCACGCCTCCAGCTATAGATGGGACTCACCTTGCTCAGAATGATTTCAGGTGCCAGGTATTCTGGAGTCCCGCAAAGGGTCCAAGTCCGGCCTTTCACTCGCTTGGCAAAGCCAAAATCTGTCACCTAAGGAGAAAAGGGAGATCAAAGGAGGTTTTGCCAGCAGCCCAGTGGAAATGGTGGTGATCCCCTCCAGCCACAAGCCCAGAACAGGCAAGAGGTGACTGAGGGCGAGACATCTAGAACAGAGAAAGGAAACCTCTCTTTCAAAGAGCAAGTGCCAGACATTGTAATAATTTCTAAACATGTTTATTTTCATAGAAATGTGAAGTGTAATATCTGGCAACTTGGAGCACATCTGGTATTTTTAAGTGGTTCCTTTTGTTAATGTGATGCACTTCCTGTACATTTTACACAAATGATAAAACACTATTTCCTGCTCTCATTTCTTTTTGAGAGAGAGATCAAGAGCGCATGTGTATGTAAGTTCCATCCTTTTGGTAACTACTTAATCCTGCCAAATCCCAGTTGTTCCTGCCAAATCCCAGTTGTTTCTAAACACGTTGATCAAGTAAGATGTTTCGGGAAAGGAAGTACATGTGCCCAAGGCACACTGACAAGAACAAGCAGTCCTAGGAGAGCAGGCAAGAGGATCCCAAGGAATGGATGGGAGCAGGATATTACCTCAATGTAGCCCTGCTGGTCGATGAGGAGGTTCTCAGGCTTCAAGTCTCGATAGATGAGATCTAATGAGTGCAGATACTCAAAAGTCAGCACAATCTGAGCAGCATAGAACCGGGCGTGGGGTTCACTGTATAAATAAAGGAAGGGATAGGAGGGGAAGTGTTCTCAAAAGCTACCTTCAACCAATGTCACTTAAACCTTTAAATCTATACACTGCCCTATGGTTGTGGACCAATGAGTTATCCATACCTCTCCCTTTTTCCAGTATGTTTTCCAATCTTCAATCTGATGCCCTCCAGATGATTTGGAATGCAACTCACATCATCTCTAGGTAGCATGGCCAGTTGTAAGAGATAACAGATGTTGTGGTCCAAAACAGCTGGATAGCGTCAGGTTGGGGAATGTAGAACTGGACATCCACTAGTATACTTCATCCCCTCTATTTTGCTTCCCCCACCCTACCCCACCAGTCAGACAATGAAAGTAGAGGATCTTTGTCTGTTCTAACCCTTTGCAATCAAATATACAGGATATCAATTGCAGTCAATACTCCCTTGGTAAGCTCCCGTGGACTCATCAGATTGTCACTTCCTTATTAATGTTAAAGAGAAGCAACAAGGGCCAATGCCATCCTCACTGCATTGAAAGCAATAGCCTGTTCCTCTCACCTAATAAAGAGTCAATAATAATGTGCCATCAAGTCAACCCCATTCCAGGATTTTCCAGGCAGAGAATACACAGAATCAGTATAGAGTTTCCTTCTTCTAAGAGTATCCCAGGGCTGTATAGCTTGCCCATGACTACACAAAGGCTAGCTCTTCTCCTGGGAGGCACAGTGGGATACTGAAGTCCCAATTTGGGGCTCCACAGTCAGATACCTAGAACACATATTCAGGAACATGAGTGTTGCTCTGATGCATAACTTATGTAGTTATTGCTGGGATGCCTTTCAGTTTGGATAGAGCCTTCAAAGTTACTTACAACATAATATTTTAAAATGTTTTATAAGAGAAAGGTAATATTAAAAATGGGAAATAGAATTAGTGTTTTCATACTCAAACGTAAGATGGGAAAAAAATAACTCAGGGAGAGACTTCCACATTAGAAATACTATTACAAAGAAGTCCTTATTCTCCCACCAAACTAGCCGGGGCTGCGATGGCTCAGTGGTTAAGAAACTTGCCTTGTTAGCTGGAAGGACAGCAAGTCAGCAGTTTGAGACCTCGGTACTGCATGATGGATTGAGTGCCCGTCTGTGTCCCAGCTCCTGCCAACCTAACAGTTTGAAAGCAAGAAATTGCAAGTAGATAAATAGGGATCACTTCAGTGGTGAAAAAGATCTTAGGGACATGAAAGGAGCCTCATTCGGGCATCCCGGATCTGAGCAGAGTTTCTCCAGCAAAAAAAAAAAAAAAAATCCTTTCAACCAGAATAATTTCCGACACAAAAGCCTCTCTTGGCGGAGAGCTATATAACAACATCTTCCAAACTATTGTAGACTACCAACACATTCATACAAGAAGAGACTATCTTTTGGAAATTTTAGCTTTAAACCATTAAAGCTTCACGGTGTGGCAAGGCAGAGGAAAGCAGTACCTTGAGCTGACCTCAGAAACAAATTGCAGCCCATGCAGATGAGGCAAGACTAGCATACTATGATCAACACACCGCATTCTGGAATGCAATATTGTCATCTCATTCTGCATTAGCTCCAATTCCTGGACACTCTTCAAGGGGAGCTCCACATAAAACATGTTACGGAAATCTAATGTTAAAGCAAACAGTTGCTTCTGTCCCATCTTTAGATTCTTCTTCAAACTGTCAATGTTGGAAGCTGCTAGGGCAGGCCATAATGGCCGACCATTCACCCATCCAACCATAAGTACTTTTACAACAGAAGCTGGACCTTTCTTGCTTCCTAGTCCAATCCACCTGCTTTAACTCACCTGGGAAGGAGCAAGGAAATGCACAGACTAGCTAGCTCCTTTGTTCCCATAAGAGGACTATCCTGGTGACAGAGAACACACTCACCTGAACCTGCCAATTCGTCGTAAGTGGGAGAACATCTCACCACCAGAGATATATTCCATTACCATGTACAGATTTGAGTTATCCTGTAATTAAGTGGAGAAAGAACTAAGAGGCACAGGCTATACAACTTGCACCTGCTTTCTTCTCTGTAAGTAGAAGGTTACAGCTTCCTTCTGTACAAAAGGCTTTTTATTGCCTTTCTACAAGAATGCTCAACCTGTACAAATATACCCCCATAGTCACAGATGTATTCTCAAAAACATATCAGAGCAAAGCCAGGGGAGGGAATTCTTATGTCTGGTACAGAATTCACTATTTCATGTTACTTTGTCTCTTGTAATATTCTCACAGCTAGTAATTTGAACTGACATATAGTGATTCTGATAAAGGCTTTGAAGATGAGATACTTAAGGCATGGTTTTACCAGTTCAACAACATCAATTAGTTTCCATAGATGAGTGGGGATTCGAACCCATGCCTCCACAGTCCTAATCTTTCATTTTATCCACTACACCAGGGGTCACCAACCACCAATCTGCGGACCGGTACCAGGCCACGGGCTGTCTCGATCCAGGCCACGTGGGTGGGTGGCGCTGGGAGCCCCAATGGCAGCCTTCTGCCCTCAACATGCTCCGCTGGGTCTACCTGGAGAATGGAGCAAGGGCACGGACTTCAGACACAGCAGATAGGAAGGTGGCCGAGCCCCTCCTCCACGTTGCTTATCTATGACAGGGCTCTGCTCCCTGCCTGTGTGCAGTGTGATATCTCTTTGCTCAAGTCAAATGGTGTGGCTGGCAGGCAGCTGGGCCTCTCCTCTTTGTTTTTGAACTGCAGCGGGGCTCCTCCCCTTGCCTGTGCACTTTACTGTATTTTATTATGTGCTTGCACCATCCAATCCCATCACCCCCTCTTACCGGTCCGTGGAAAAATTGTTTAGCATGACAACGGCCTGTGGTACACTACACCACACTGGGTATCCCAATATTTTTATACTGTACTGCTTATATATTGTACTGCAGTGGTTCGCAACCTTTGGTTTTTAGATTTCAATTCCCAGAAGCCTAAGTCAATACATTGGCTGATCAGTGGTTTGGGGAATTGATTTAGGATTCTGGGAATTGAAGTCAAAAAAGCAAAGGTTGGGGACCACTGTTGTAGTGTATCATAAGTTTAGACTGCTGATAAAATCTGGGTTTCTATTATCTACCCTCTACATTTCCTTTTTAAAAATGAAGCAAATCTCATACCTTTATAATTGGGGAGGAGAGAAGGAGTTTACAAAATATTTATTCTGTGCTTGTGGACCAAGGACACTTAACCTGAGTACAGTACCCTGTTTCTTGTCCACTAACCACTGTCTTGTTTAATAAAATTCAAGCTTTTTAAATTCACAGGCATATGTGCAAAAATTCCTTCTGAGCCCTATCTTTATTTATCTGCATCAATGAATTGAAGTTCAGGCCGTTTGCTTCACAAAGTTGATTTTAGGTAGTGGACAGGGTCCTCTGCTTAGTTCTGTGTTCTGCATAATATCTCTTCCTACCACAACAAGACTACTACAGGCTCTTCAAGGTACCTCTAAAATGTACATCATAAATTACTAAACAGCCTGAAGTATTTACTGTCACTCTTATATATTATCTTATTAAAAATGGGGTGAATTATGTATGTAGTTAGGGGTCTAACAGTAAAGCCAAATCATAAGCAGATATTGAAAATAAGTCCCTATTAACATCCAGGTGACTTGTAACTGGCTAAATGTACATTTATGCCCATGACACTATTCAGTACTCTAATATTCAGAGTATATAACTGAAATAAGCTGTGCACAGTAATGTAAATTTACTTGTTCAGACCTTATAGTGATTGAGAGTTGATAAATCTTTTGATACCATACTGCCTAGAGCTGCCACTGCAAAGGCAAAATAGGAAACACTTATGTGATGTTGGTGGACAGTATGCATTTCCAGTGGGTGAATTCACTGGAAAAAAATGTTGTGCTCAGAGTCGTTAAGAATAAAAGTTGCAAAAGCTATAAACCTGTAGTTTGCACATTTAAAAACGGCTTTGATATCCTTGGCATTGGTGGGGTTTATTTGCTTTCTATTTTCTTTTCTTGTAGCTGAAGCTAACCAAACCCCCTGGAAACCCTGATCAAAAGCATATCTAATGTCTGCACCATGGGAGACATATTTTTCTCTTGTTATACTGCATCATTCATATTTACATGCTCACTATGGTGGTTATGCATTTGTCTTTATTGGAGTTTCCTTATATTAATAACCAGCATGTTGGGGGGCAAACTGCTAATTATCTTGTGAACTGCCCAGATAGTGCGCTAAGCACTATGGGGTGGTATATAAGTGTAATTGCTCTTGGTAATAGTAGCCATTCACATATCTGCAAAAAGCTATTTACCTGCCTGAAAGTGATTTGATGGCACTTTTCAATGTGGTTGTATCCTTTCTAGGGAAAGAATCATGTAGTAGTTTAAGCAGAAAGAGGTTCTTTTAGTACTGAAATGCTCCCCTCCTCAAACACCTTTCTGGGGATCTCATGTTTCAAGGATCTGTTGCAGGCAGGTGACAGAGGTAATGCAACCACTGAGGCTGCATCAAGAATAGGGTTATGTATACTCTGCTCAGAGGTGTGGCACTTGCCTGGAAGGTAGCCGGCCAGTAAGGAAAAGCCAGCACTGTGGAGTGGTCAGGTCGTCAAGAACCATGGCATATCCAGAAAGATTAGGTGACAGGTTTTCTCAGATGCCATGATAAGAGAGGAAGTATATTGCCAGACAGAGAAGTGCCTAGCACTAATGGTTGGCGAGATATAAAATTAATTAGTTAATTAAATATATGCCTCACAGCTGGATATCAGGTGCTCTGCTACCTCTCCTTGACAATCTCTTCCCCTGTGGCTGTAGTGGAATCTCCCTTTAACACAATGAATCATTTGCAAGAGAATGTTGTTAAGGTTGCAAGAAACACAGCCAGGATTTGGGAAAAATATGGTCCCATCTAATATCAACCCACCCAATAAAAGTTCACAATATTTTTTAAAACAAAATTGGCTCAAGGAACCTCTTGGCATCCTCTAGAGCAGGGGTCCCCAACCTTTTTTGCACCACAGACTGGTTTCATGCTAAGGGTGGTGGTGGTGGGAATTTTTAATCTCTCCCATCTGCCATCCACAGCTTGAATATGGGCAGTGTGATACCTCACTGTGACAGGTGTGGGGGACGAGCCCCACTGTATCTCAAAAACAAGGAGGGGCCCAGCCGCCTGCCTGCCACACCGTGTGACTGGGGCAGTGAGGTATCATACTTCACACAGGCAGGGGGCAGAGCCCCACCGTAGTTAAGCAACGTGAATGAGGGGCCAGGTCACCTGCCTATCTGCTGTGTCTGAAGCCCGTGTTCTCGCTCCATTCACCGGGCAGACTTTGTGGAGCACTTTGAAGGCAGAAGGCTGCCATTGGTGCTCCCAATGCCACCCATCCCTGCAGCCGTGTTTGAGACAGCCTGTGGCCCGGTACCGGTCCACAGCCCAGTGGTCGGGAACCCCTGCTGTAGAGGACATGGGGGGAACTGTGCCATGTTTTGAGACCCTTCAACATTCCTTGGGTGTATCACCTCTTTTCTAATTTTTTTAAATGATGGCAACTAAAATGGCATTTTTCCAAGAAAGGAAATCCTATGTTTGTAAGACTAGGTCATAGGATCCAGGCATGGGCCAGGATCCAAAACTTTGGTCTGAGATGCAGCTTTTCTACACTGAGTACGCCTAAAGAAATCAAAGCAAGCTAAACAATATGACAACAGGAAATTGCCAAGATATCTAGAAAGGGTGGTGACTGAAGCCCTTTTTACACTTTCACAACAAGATGAAGACACAAAGTGAAGGCAGTGTTTCATTCAACTGGCCAGTACCTCAAAATAATGATAGTATGTGCCCATTGCATATCTGTATTCAAGCTTATGTATTCAGATGGTCAAGAATCCTGTGGGTGTGAAAGAGAATAAAAGATACTGGCACCTGACATTACCTACCTTGAAAGAATATTCTAGCCTGACAAGGAATGGGAAATTCACAGCCTGGAGGATGCGCTTTTCATTGAGGGTATGCTCAATCTGCTTCAGTTTAACAACCTGCCAGACAAGAAAGAAAAAAGATGGCCAGAATCAGGGACAGATTTCTCCTCCATGTGCAGCAGTTACCCACAACTACATAGTCAAGACTCACTTTCTGCTTGTCAAGGATTTTCATGGCAAAATAATTTCCGCTCTCCTTGTGTTTCACAAGCATAACTCGCCCAAAAGAGCCTGTACCGAGGGTTTTGAGCCGGTCGAAATGATCCAGGGTGGCTGTGTTCTGAGAAAGGAAGCAGAAGAAGAAAGACATGCTCATCACAGTAAGATCTAGGCTTCAGGGTAGAAGAAACATTTCAGTGGCCTTGGAGGTCTGAATTAATTTGCCTGAAAGAGCAACCTTCAAGCAGCATCACATCTACCCTGGCTTATTAGAGCAGCAATGGTTCTAGAGAGGAAGAACTTCCCTATGGATAGCTTTTCATCCTGCAACTTACAGCTGTCACCAACAGCATTTTGGGACAGGAAGTATAGTTAAGAATTCACCACCAGAGGTCGCAAAAGTTGAATTTTAGAAAGAGAAAGATGGTTTAAAACCAGAGATGTCAGCAGGAAGAGAAACAAACCTAACTTCACAATGAGACCTATATATAGCAAAGTTGGTGAAAATGTCCCCTACAGTGTCAGTTGGATAACAACATGCATCCGCCATAGCCAGAGTGGCCAATACTTAGTGAAGAGGAGAGCTATAGTCCAACTAGATGACTACAGGTTCCCCATCTTGAAGTACAGCCACCAATACTCACCCCATTGTAATAAATGGGAAATGAGCAATAATAGGTCTCACTTGTTGGGTAGCACACAAGTATAAAAACCCATAGAACACACCAGTTATAACACAAACTTAGAAGAAACAGCCTGTGCATTTATGATGATGGCACAGGTGACAGACAACAAAAGGGGCAAGTCAAACAACTGTTACATTCAAATGACTTAAACAATCATTTTCAAATGACTTATACAATCATTTTATTGCTACTGAAGCCTTTATATATATATATCACCTTATAGGAGTAAGTTTCGAAAAAACAAAACACTAAGTATGTTGGAACAGCAGAGAACTAATCAAAACATTGCCGGGAAGTAATACTTGTTTAATTGTAACGTAAACTGCCAACCTTGTCAGTTAGTGTAAGTGGTTGGTTGAAGAGTTTTGACCTTTTCCTCCAAGACAAGGCTTGGGTTCTTAACTCGAGTTATTTTTTTACAAAGCTTTCTTCCCTACTCCTACAAGAATCCAAAACACTGGCAAAGCCTGTGCTGCTTCCTACTTGCTGCATCCTCCACAGTACTATTCTACATTTGCTTTAAGCAACAGGCAGCTTAATCCAAAAAATGGCTTCTTTCCATCCAAAACATTTTATTTATCCAACATGTACAACTCCAGTGACACGCAGGTCTTCAAATCACTGCCAAAGAAGAGGCAAGTAATAATAATAATAGTAAAAGGCAAACTAGCTGACTCATACAACTGAAGAGCTGGAAGTTCTATTTTCTGCCAAAGCAAGAAATTCACAGTTAAACTATCCCTTATAGATGGCTATCCACCCCGTGTTAAAAACTTCTGTGAAGGAGAATCCACCATCTTCTAAAGCAGTCTATGCCATCATGAAACAACTGCTTAAGAATCTCCCTTCTTCTAACTTAATTCCACCAAAGTGAAAACTGGGGACCGAGTCATCTGTTTCAGAATCCCATCTTCCCTGGTCCAGCAACTTAGCTTGGGCTCCAGAGTCAAGACCTTCACCTTTGCTGTTACTATGAGGAGAAACTTCTGCCAAGATATTTCACAGGCCTCCCTTCCAAGTCAGACTGGTATTTAAAAACAACAACAACAACCTAAAATGGCAACAGATGAGCAAACATGCACTCTGCCCTAAATCTAAACCAAGGTCCCCAGCTTCTGTGAGTGCAGACTATACAACATGCCCTTAAATCATGGATCCCTGCCAGCCCTTAATATCTTGACACACTCAGTGTCACCTTCACATGAGGTCTAAAAGCTTACAACAAGAGTAGCAAGACCCAAATTGTGATGCTTAGAAGAGAAAATTATCAAGAAGGCAAGTGTATCATCATACCTGTGATGGATTCTCCCATTTCTTGAGAAACTCTTCTTTGGCTTTGGCAAGAAACTCCTTCACTGCAAGCAAACATAGGCAGAGAAACAGCATTAAGAGGAGAGAAAGAGGTTTTGAAGACCAGAGTTGCTGAGTACTCTCTGGGAGTCGAGAGGAAGTAGGCATCCCTTTAAATCCTACCAATCCTCATTTCCTTGAGTGGCTTGTTAGATGAACCACCAGGAATAAAGGATTCAGTTCAAGCAAAGAAGTTGGACATTAGCACTTCCAACAGGTATGGTCACAATCCTATCAACAGAGAAGTTACACATTCAAAGGAGGGGTTTGGCTTCAGCAATGAGGCTCTAGACATACCTGTCAAGTATCCCGGATTGGCCGGGATTTCCCGTATTTTGTCACCGATTTTTGTCCTTTCCCGCCCGGAGCTGCCGCTATCCCGGATCTTGGCAGTGGGGGGAAAGGAGTTACTGTGCACCCCTTCTGCGCAGATCCTTTCTACGCATGCGTAGAACCCTTCTACACATGTGTAGAAGGTTTCTGTGCATAAGGGGATGCGTAGAACCCTTCTACGCATGCATAGAACTGACCAGCGCAGAACGTTCTGCACAGGTCCGTTATACGCATGCGTAAAAGCCGTTTACGCATGCATACAATGGACTTGCGCAGAACCGTTCTGCGCATGTCCGTTGTATGCATGCATAAACGGCTTTTACGCATGCGCAAAACGGACCTGCACAGAACTGTTCTGCGCAGGTCCCGTATTGTCCGGAGCCGCACTTGACAGGTATGGCTCTAGATCAGTATTTCCGAATCTTTGGGTTTTGGGCTTCAATTCCCAGAAGCCTAAATCAGTTCTCCGAAGCACTGATAAGCCAATGTACTGATTTAGGCTTCTGGGAATTGAAGTCCCCCTGTGGGGCATGAGCCCTACATTGGGAAACACTGCTCTACGTTAAGATACATCAACTGCTAGCCTGTGGCTGGCACAGAGAGGAAAGTCTATACAGCTACCAAAAATAAAGAAGTTAGTAAACGAAGCTTGCTCTAAATCACAACCACTCAATTTAAAGTCTGCCAGCATGTTGCTTATCTAACAAGTTGAAATGCCTATAACCCTTACAGCCCACAATCCTAGCCATTTAACTGAGAAGAGGTTACAGAGCTCTTGGGAAGGCAGGGAGAGCCCCCCATCTTTACTTTTAACTTCCAAACATCTTATCATAAAGCCATCAAGGAGCTAGATTAATTTGGATATAGGGGAGAACTGTATACATGGGATTAATAAACTTGGCCCAAAATCTAGAGAACACATGGCCTATTTGCACATACATAAAAGATTTTCTATCTGAAGAAGGTGGTCCTCAGAAATCAAAGTGCAATTCAGGCACTGAGTCCAACAACATCTAAAAGACAGCAGGGTAGATCCACTGGCAGTATTTCCCTGGTTTATGGTTCCTATCACAGATAGCCAAAGTTATTTTCTTTGAACTGAAAGCTGAGGAGGCCCACCCAAGAATAAAATTTGGAGAAAAATCTGGGCATACACAGGGCCTTTCAGATCAAAGTCAATAATTTTCAGTCACAAGATAGCAGAAAAGAGAGAATCCATCAACAGCCAAGGGCTCTTTTCTTCATTTTGCAGACAGGAGTAAGCCATGTGAAGAAAAGCAGTTCCAGTACAGATGGAGCCCTCTTTAAAGGGGTCACAAGGTCACCCTGAATGGAAAAGTTGCTCACTAATGATCTATATCAGTGGTGGCGAACCTATGGCACGCATGCCAGAGGTGGCACTCGGAGCCCTCTTTGTGGGTACCCGTGCAGTTACCCCAGCACAGAGTTTGCCCCGCCCCTCTGCCCAACAGCCCAATGGGAGTGCTTCCTCCCTCCCCCAGTAAAAAGTTCACCCCACCCATCTGTCCAGCAGCCCAATGGGAACGCGTCCTTCCTCCCCCGTTGCTGTGTTGGCATTTTGTGATAAATAAGTGGGTTTTGGGTTGCAGTTTGGGCACTCGGTCTCTAAAGGGTTTGCCATCACTGATCTATATGATGACTAGAGCAGCCAGTGGGCTGGTCCAAGACAGCTTGGAGATAAACTCCAATTGCCTTCCAGAATGTAGGGATTGTGGCCCCACAAAACATGCAGAGAAAGGTGGCATAGCACTTTCCATTTGCAATGATGTACCATGTTTGGAGCCAAGCCTCACCTAAAACGTAACTACAAGAGAATCCTGGGAGCTAGTCCTACAGAGGCATAAGGGCAGCTTGCTAACATACTTCATGTACACAAGACAGGTGGACGTGTACTTTTACACAGGTTGCAAGTTATTTAACTCTGATTTTCTGAAGACACAAGACTGTGATGGCACGAGTATTATTACAAAAAGAATTCCAGAAAGTGTGCAGAAACATTATTGGTGGTGGTGGTGACCCACTAATTGATGGCCCATCAGAGTTTCAAACTGCAAAGCTCATCTCTTCTGAAGAAAACTGGTACAGCATGTCATATGTAGCTATACAAGAATATTTAACCATTCTTGTATAGCTGGGAGGGGGAAAGGCTTCTGAAAGTTAAGACAATAAATAAAAAAGGGAATCACAGAAATCTTCCATAAAGGGGAAAGGAGACAGATGGGATACTGAAACTTTTGTTCTTTAATATTCATCCATATCTCATAAATCCTACCCCAATTCCTGTGCTCTAACTGCTTAATAGTCCATGAAGGAAAGAATAACCGATATGCTCTTGCTATCTACACAGAGTATGAATAGAACGGCAGTCCACAGCATAACAGTTACACAAATTTGGCCAGTTTTTTTAAAAAAAACCAACAGTCATATAATCTCATGCCAATTCTGCACATTATACTGTGCATATGTGTATATGCTCTGCCCTGCATCTCAATCTATCAAGGCTATTCTGCTGATGCTAAAACATTTGGAAAAGACTGACACTAACCTAGACAAACCATAGCTATCTCCAGTTTCCTAGACTGGTACCTGTTGCCAAAAGGTGCCTTCATTTTGGCAGTTTCATATCTGGTCTAGACGTGGAAGAAGAAGAACCCTACCCAAACACCCCATTTCCTCAGTTAATTCAGAAATGAATTCTTCAGAGGCTCTCTATTCTTCACAAGTTAGAGTTAAATATAGCATCTATCTGTGTTTCCCAAGCTTTGGTTTTTAGATTTCAATTCCCAGAAGCCTAAGTCAATTCCCCAAAGCACTGATCAGCCAATGTACTGACTTAGGATTCTGGGTATTGAAGTTCCCTTGTGGGGCGTGGGCCCCACATTGGGAGTCACTGGTTTAAATGATACAGACACGGAACTGGTCCAACAAACCTTTCTCGGCTATGCCAGAAGATTCACTAGCCTCATTGCATGAAGATAGCTGCAAAATCAAAGGCAGGGAGCTGCTCTACCACTCCCCAGACAGTCCCTACAGCCATGCAGTTTTCTTCAGCTGGCTAAACATGGAGGAGGAGTGGGAGCTGAGGCTGTCTCAGTGACAAGCCGTCCTTCTCCCGTATCACACAGATGCCATGCCTTTTCCCCCAGCATGAATTGCCAAAGCGCAAGAGGGTTTGAAGGAATCCCTCCTAAGGCACCAGCTTCTCCTCTTCTCTTGGGACTAAAGCCTTGTCAAGGCAGTCCTGCCAAGTCCCAGGCCCGTTGCCCCCCCCCCCCCCCCCCCCACACACACACACACTTCTTTCACACTGCAGCACTGAGCGCGGCTGGATTTCCCCCAGACACGCGCACAAGGCAGATGTGGCGCTGCAGCTCAGCCTGTCTGACCTACTTTCTCTTTGTCTCTTGCCTCATCCGTATGACTTACAGCTTCTTATACCTTCCTGCACAGCGCAGCAGCCTCCTCCCCACCCACCCACCCAGAGATGTCTGTGTTGACACAAAAGGGAACTCAGACAGCTTCCGCTAAGGGCACCACGGCATTATGTTTATGTTCCAAGTGGCTCCCCAATGTTCTCCCTCCCCTGCCACCCTCCACCTTCAGAAATGCTAAGCCAGGAGGGGATGCAGACAATGATGGAAGGCCAGACTAAAGGCTGTGATCTCATCTGACTCCCACCACCGTTGCCACTCCTGCATCACACCCCAGAGCCTGCAAGCAAATGCTAATCATCAACTCCCCTAGGCTACACCCTTGAAAGTCATGCCCTTCTCCAGTCTGAAGGCCACCTGGGCAGGGGAGGGGGGGGGGTCACTCAACTCTTAGTTTGCAAATAGGCATCGAGGTGCAAGATCAGCCTTCCTCTGAGGGAAAGGGAAAGGTTTCCCTTGCTCGAAAGCCAGTCGTATCTGACTCTAGGGTTCAGTGCTCATCTCTGTTTCAAAGCTGAAGAGCCAGCGCTGTCTGCTTCTGCAGACGTTTCCGTGCTCATGTGGCAGGCATGGCTAGACAGCAGAGCGCACAGAATGCAACGCTGTTACCTTCCCACCGAAGTGGTCCCTATTTATCTACTTGCAGTTTCTTGCTTTCGAACGGCTAGGTTGGCAGGAGCTGGGACAAGGACGGGAGCTCATCCCGTCCTGCAGTACTCAGGAATCGAACTGCTGACCTTCCGCCTCCCAGTCAGTGTCTTAGCCATTTGAGCCACTGCAGTCCTCTTCCTCTGAGAGAGCCTCTTATTTAGTCCGGCTTCATAATGAAGCGGATGCCCTCAAGAGAGAGAAAAGCTTCCATGCCATGCAACATTAGATTACCTAGATTTAGCATTATGTACAAAAAGTACTTTTTACATACACAAAGAAACAACAACAACAACATATGGCAGGGAAGCATCAATAGGAAAAAAACACCCAGATATATTTCCCCCGCTAGCAAGTTAAATTGTGCTCCATGTTTTAGTTGACATTTAGATCGCACAGAATAAAATGGCCTCAGGGCTACTATGTCCCAATACCAACCAGTGGATCACGGGTATACAATTCAATAATGTAAATCAAGCTTTGCTCACAGACCCACAACAGACTGGGCCAGCCCCAGCAATGACCACTCTGATCTTTTTAAAAAATATAACCAGAGAATGCCTAGGTTGGTACTTCCATTTTCTCTTTCTTTTCTTTCTTTATTGGGAGGGGGGAGGAAGGCTTAGAGGACTCCCCCAAACCTCCTGATTCAAAAACCACTGCTCTTGGAGGCTGCCTGGAAAATGGCATCCCCTTCAATTAAAAACAATAATAATGGGAAAGAGGGCTTTGAGGAACCACATGTGGTCACCCCAGTCTAGATGTTTCTCCTGCTTTGCAAAAGGATCTTATCTGAAAGCAGTGCTTTGCAACTGCACGGGAAGGCTCTGCCATGAGCCAAAAACACCTTTGGCAACATAAAAAGGATTTTCTGTACAATTCTTTTGTTCCCACAATCGAGCTGTATTTTGTCGCCCATTGTATGCACATCTCCCTTGAAGGCTCTACTTCTGTAGTGCACATACCATTCTTTCTTGGCTTTCAAACCCATTTAGGAAAGAGTGCTGTAACAGATATGAGTGTTGCTCCTGGACAAGAAAGACCTGCATTCATATTCAACTGTGAAGTTCAGAGGAGAGGCACATAACAAAGTCACACTGACAGCCAACAATAAGTCACAGAGTTGATATCCCCACCCATCATGCTTCCTTCAGTTCCTTGGAAGGACTGAATACCACTAATAGAGAGCAGAGACCCATTTGTACTTGGGAGAGGAAGCACTGCCTTCCCTCCCAGCCAGGTGGCCCATTCACTACTGGTGGGAAATGGGAGCCCAATGACACCCAAAGAATCAGAGGCTCACAGCTCCTAAGGGATCAGGCTCTCACAGATGGCTCCATTTTCCACTGTGGCAGGGAAACACACACACACCAAACCTTTTCCTTTGGCAATGACTTTCATAAGCTTCTTCTTCATGACATGCAACAGTACTTGCTTTCATTTGCCTTGAAGTTACTGCCTGTCTAATTACTGGATAACTCAGCATTATGATGTTTAGAGAAAGAGATCTTACCAATCTTTACTAAGCAACTGAACACATGAACCGGCACATTACACTGCTCAGGTCTAGCCACTGGTCCAGGGATTCCCAACCTTTTAAAGCTGGGGGCCAGGTCACACTCTCTCAGTCAACTTCGAGGGCCAGATGGCCATGTTGCCCTGCATGCATGATGGGGTGGTGGTGGCCATTTTGCCCCAACAGCTTCAAAGGGGTGGCATTTTGTTTCTAGAATGCCCTTGGATGGGTGGGTGGGTGGGTGGCTACATGAAATGACACCGTGGGCTGGATCTGGCTCGTGGGCCTCAGTTTGGGAACCTTTGCACTAGACCATCTGCTTCAGCACTCAGTGGCTTTCCAGCCTTTTTGATAAGCATCTTTCCTGCCTGGAAGTGTTTGGGATTGAAGTCAGGGCCTTCTGCAAGAAAACACATGCTCCACCAATGGCTCTTCCTATATGTAGCTATCCCTTCTCTCTTTATTAAAGGCCTAATACAGGTTGTCCCAAAAGTTGTCATACATAGGAGCAATTGCATAACAACAGATATCTTGGAATGTGTTCGTCATAAGTGGGGGAGACTTTATGTGTAAAAAGAAGTGGCCAACACTTAGAGACTATTTTGTAAATTTTTACGATTAATATTTTGTATATAAAGGTACATTTAGCTACAATTCCCCATTTTCCCTATGTGTGGTGACTCTTGGGACACCCTGCATAATGTGCTGAATTCTGGGGCTCATAGGACCAGGATCTATTCTGAAAAGAGTGAGGCAAGGAAGATTCAGATCTGTTTGAAGCACTTTCACAAACTAGCAGGGCAGAAATCGAAATGGCAGAAGGCAACTGCTTTTTAAGTCTTCTTTAACAGGTAGGCTTGATTTCCGCTTAGGCCCTTTGCTATATGCATCACCTTTTACAACTATTTTTTTTAAAAAAAATCAGTTGTGTAGGTACAGAGATTCTTTTGGACATGATAAATCCTAGAAACCTCAGGATAGAGTCTCATTGCTACAGCAAAGATTTTTCTTGTAAACACCACTTATCTTGCTAAGTACCTGTTTCAACACCTATGAAGCAAGTGGGATTGTACTCTGTGCCGTTTTAAGATCAACTGCAATGCAGTGGTCACTGGCAAAGTCTAACTAATAACAGTATACATTTGTTCATTAACACCATACTCTGAACTCCTCTTCTTTCTCCCTTTCTGCTGCACAAGATATAGGTGGACTGCAAAATTCTTGAATTAAGGGGCATCTGTATTTCATGCTCATGCTGCTTTGTATGCTATTTTCATGTCATTTTTAATAAAAGAAGAACAAAGGAGAACATGCAACACACTCCCAGATCCAGACTATAGCTCCCGTTCAGGATTCCAGCCTGCTTGGAACAGGAAGCTTATGATACAGTTCAATGTTTTTATATTGAAATGGTCTCCCCCAAACATCTAAAGGGCACAAAGTAGAGCATTATTTTAGGCCCTCAACAAAGCTTACGTTGCTGGTTTTCCATGCCCAAAAAAGTTATTCTTTCACATTACAAATTCAGCATACCTAGGATGTTCTCCAAGTAGTGACCACTAACTTGAGGGCAGCTCTGTTTCAAAATGATCAGAATTCAGCCATCCAAGTTCCATATTAAATAAAAGGATGATAGGCTTTCATCTTGTTGTCTGCACTACATAGAAAAAGGTGGGTTAATACGACCTTCCATCTCTCTAATTCTATGAACTACAAGGATCACTCGAGACATTGGTCTTCAACTAGGGGGTTGGGATCCAAAATCTAGTTACAGGTCAACCTATGACACACTTCCAAGCACCACGTTCTTCTTTTGGTTTTTGAAATTTTTTCCCCAAGCCAGGAATGAAAGAGAGTGAAAACAGAGATTGTTGGGTAGGCATGAGGGAATGAATCAGAAAAAAACAGGTATGAGGTGGTGGAGAAAGACTGGATACCATATAGTTATTTGGGCTTGTCTATAGGTTCTGGTCTGGGAAGAATGAAGACTATTGATTGAAAGATACGTTACTATGCATTTATTTAATTGTCTTGAGAATCTCAAATGTTATTTTAAACACACGGCTGAGAATGAAAATATGTGCCACCTTTAACTGTGAGCTCTAAAATGCAAATGAGCTGCACAATCAAGCGCTCTCCAGCAGAAATGTTTTAGGATTTCAAGACATTTCTATCGAAAATTGAAGGTACTGTATATGCATAAAAACATATTTCATCTGACCAGTAGATGGCTCTTGTACCTTTCCTGTGTTTTATTTCTTCTATTACTTGCTGTTAGGAGAGAGCTGAAACTGAGATGAGTGGACTATGACTATCGGCAAGATCCACCAACTACTGCCGTTGCTCCATACACTCGCCTCCTTCGCCTTCACACCAATTTTAAATCACAGACAGAGCCAGAACTTTAAGACAACGACAGAACAAACACAAGGCTGCTAAATTGTTGGCAGAACAGAAATAACATGAGTAGAAACATATGATGTACCTCGTCTTGGCAAAGTGCCAGGTGCTAAAAGCAGCACTTTTCACAAAAATAGTTCTCCACTACATCAACTTGAGGTGAAAAGTACCCTTGCAAAAAGAAACCGATGGAAACATTTTCTATTAAATGTCAGTTTGGTCGGGCTGCACGAATCCAACTTATGAGGCCACTTGGCTGTATCCAATTGCACAAGGACCTAACTCACAGATCAATGCCAAGATAAACACCAGAGGATAGTGGGCTAATAGAGACATAGCCACAGTAATCTTTCTAAGGCTCTGGTATCTTCTTCCTCTCCAAAGACAACTAACCACCCGTATGGCTGGCAGATTAACTGAGCACTCCTTACAGCCCTGATCTTCACACAAACCTCCAACTTCAAGAACTTCCCCCCATCAAACCTAGACTCATTCATCATGCAGAAGCTGCTCTAATCAAGACACACTGCCTCATCTCTTCCCTTGCTTCCCCTTGGAGAGGAACAAAGAAACCATTTTTTCACCAATGGAGATTGTCTTGTTCAGCACAGAAGGGTGCCCTGAGAAAGCTGTAAGAGCAGAAAGGTCACCAATAATCCAGATGTAATATCTGTTGTGAATGAATTTCATGAAGCATCATTAGATGCATTTCCTGCAGTTCATGCTATAAGTTTTCTTAGACGTGGGGGAAGAATCCAACCTTCATGTTCCATTCTTTTTCCTTTGGATTTATGTTTAGGTAAGGTCAAGGTCCTTAATGATATCCTTGGTAGGGAAAGGAATACAAAATAAATTATGGAGCGGCAGTGAAAGTCATTATGTTCTTTACAAAAGGAAGGCAGAAGTTGACAAACATTTCAGATAATTGTTGGTTGGGCACCATTTCTGTTATCAGGGCAGATAACATCTTCTGTATGAAGTAAAAACGAAGTTGACATTACTCAAGGTCAAGAGCATGTAACAAATAGGAAGAATCCCTAGGTTACCAGTCGCTCTGGCAAAAAAAAATTAGCCACTATTCCCGTGAGGATGCTGGAACTCTGTGATTTACTGTATTTTTAAATTTGAATCTGTGTAATGTTTCTGTGTTAAAAAGTGCAGTGAGTAGTGCTTGCACTAAATCCAAGTAAGTAAGTAAGTAAGTAAGTAAGTAAGTAAGTATGTATGTATGTATGTAGGTAGGTAGATAGGTAGGTAGGTGGCTGAACATATGCTGTCCATGCAGAAGGTCTCAGGTCTAATCCGTATTTCCAGGCAGGACTGGGAAGGACTCCTGGAGAGCAAGTACTAGTCAGTATAGAACTACCTTCCCAACTTTTTCCCCTTTGGACTAAAACTCCCATTGGATACAGCTACACAACTCATTGCTGGAGATGATGGGAGTTATATCTGAAGCATCTGAAAGATCACAAATTGGGAAAGGCATGTGGAGATGATAATGGGATCCTGAAGCCAGCCCTGCCTCAAAATCTCCATCATACAGCACATTGAACTGAAGTTAGAAGTTCACAATAGTAGCGCCAAGCATTTCTAATGAGCTTCCTGAAGATGTATGACAATGTGCTCAATGTTGTGTTTTACAAATGCAAGGCCTTTGATGAAGTGGATTATTTGGAAACAGATTGCACTGTTTGTAACCTGTATTAATCGGTTACTGTACGTAATTTGAAAGCATTAATGACCCATGTTTACTATTTTAGTCATATTTTACTACTTCATACTAGATTTTGCTAAAAATTCAATTTATAGAGGGGGGGGTATTCTCTAAGCCTATAATAAAGAGCAAATCCTGCCATTGACCAGCTCCTCATCCACACTCCTTACATCTTCTTTCCACTATCCTTGCTTCCGTCTTCCTTGCCACCGCTTTTACTCAATGCTGGAGCTTTGCTGCAGCCCATTCTAGCAGCAATTTGCATACAGAAAATCCAATATGCAAGGCAGCAACATCCATTTCAGGCATACTCTTTGTAATTTGGTGGTTACATGTAACCATCTGGCCCTTATCTAATTGTAAAGAGGTGTAACAAGAGAGAATTCATGCTCACAAGAACAACTGTACCATCCAGAAAGCTCTGGGAAAGAACACTGAAGTCAATCTTAGGAATGTAGCATCAAATGAGATTACTCTGGATCTTGACTAAGAGTTACTCTGGAATGAAATTATAATTTACTCGCATCAACCTTCCCATGCCAACAAATGGAGAGTTAAAATCAAGGTATCTTACCAACACAGGGGACTTCTCTTTTCAAAAGGTTTCCAAAACAACAACAAAGCTATCATAACCTTGGCTAACGAGCCCCTTGAGGGGCAAATGATGACTCTGGCTCATAACAACTGTGCAATCTCAGAGGGATCTTTAAACATCCCAAGAGTCTAGATCCAAAACACACTAAGACCAGCCTTAGCCCACCCAGATACTGTCAATACAATTTTCTCCCTTTCTATAGCTCAGCCCAAATGACTTTCTGGTGGTACCATTAACATTGGTTACTGCAATGTCTCCAGCATAAGCATGGAGTCAGTAAATAGTGTGAAAAGCAACTGGGAGATCTGCCTTTCCAGCCAAATGTAAGATCTAAAACTCTATCACAGGGGTGCCCAAACTACAGTCTGTGGACCGGATCTGGCCCCTAACACAATTCATCCAGCCCGCAAAGCCCTCATTGCTCCCGGAAGCACAAGTAAAACGCACCGTCTGGGTGCATTTTACTTCCGCTCCCGGAAGCAACCAGCGCTCCATGGGCTGGATGAGTTGATTGGTTGATTGATTCGATTTGTATGCCACTCACTCAGCATACGCCGACTCAGGGCGACTCACAATAATCATGACATAAATCACCAAGATACAAAGTAAATACACCATAATACAAAAAATATATAAACAATACAATATAATCAGTACAATCACTATAACTAACACAAGCACAAAAATGCAATACAGTAAGGTCCACAGTGATACAGTATACAAATTTGATCACCCCACAACAATACAGCAGCAAAACATATCAGAAACAATGCATCCAGACCCCAATTGGCATTGGGGGCTGTATCCAGCCCGCAGGCCATAGTGACCAGTCCCCTGAACCACGTGGCCGGCCCACAGCCCAAAAAGTTTGGGCACCCCTGATCTATGACATCTACACTGCTTCTGTTAACTTCTACATTTTTCTTTCTTTTATTTTAAACAAATAAATAATTTCTAAAAGATATCCCATGGCTCAAAGACCAGAGTCTACAGCTTGAATCAAATAATCAAATGGCAGAAGCAATTATTTTGTTTGCAGATTAGATTCCAGTATTTTGCTGTTTGGAATGTCCAATTTTTAAAAATTTTATTTATGTATTCATTTTTTAAACCGTGTTTTGACATGTCACCCTTCACTCCAAGCAAATCAGATACTGTAGCCTCACAACAGCCCTATGAGGTCGATTAGGCTGACAGAGTTAACTGCCCAAAGTCACTCAAGGGAGCTTCATGACTGAGTGGGGATTGGAACCTGGCATCTCCAGTCTCAGTCCAGTGCTCTAATCATTGCACTGCAGTGATGTTTATCACATACTAGGGACTGAAACAGTAATACTTGAGGGAAAATCAGCTTGTAATGCACAACTTAACTAGAGTTCTAGGATCAGCCCCAAGAATTGTCACCTGAGCCTGGAAATAAAAGGACAATACTTCTGAGTAACAATCATAGTCCATTACAGGTACTGTATTTGAGTTCTAGAAATACATAGGTTGCCTTGTAACAAGAGAAGGTACGGTACCTTCTCCTGGGGATATTGAAGGAGAGGTTGGAGAACTATCAAAGGCAGGACCGTAGCCAGAGGGGCGAAAACCCTCCTGAGCTAACAGCCGGGGGGCCCAACCCATCCCGTGATGCCAATGTTATATATGTAAGTATGACATTGTTGCATACCTGTCAAGTTTTGGATTTGAAAATAAGGGAAATTTCCTGGCCAAAATGGGATACTTGACAGCTATGCTTATCCTGTGCAGCCCTTCAGTGGCGGCATTAGGGCATTGCAGTCTTCCTAATATGGGAGGACGGCGGAAAAGAGGGTAAAATACGGGAGTTTCCCAGCCAATACGGGATACTTGACAGCTATGCATTGTTGCCCCTCCTGAAATTATTTTGCCCCTCTTGAAAAAATTTCACCTTCTCCCCCCAAAAAAATTTGGAATCCTGGTTATGGCCCTGATCAAATATGATTTAAGCAGTGAAATTTCCTGCTTCAGGAGGGGGTTCCTCTTGAGTTTCTTCTAGCTAACTCTACATTTTTGTGATTGTACTACTCTGCCTAAATCTCGCTAGCTTCTAAATTACAAGTTGGAATGTATAACACCCAGCTATGCATGAGCAGCAGGGCATGGCCTAAATAGGCAGCTAATAGTGCAAACTGGATTTCCTGAAGGAAAAGAAAGCTCAACCAGTGGTTACCATGATGGGGGTGGGAAGTCTGCTAAAAGAGAGATACAGTAATGTTAAGCACATAACTAGAAAGCCAACAAATATTACTAACAGAGAAAGTGAGATGTGGGTCCTCCAAACCACAACAGTCAACAAAAACCTCCTAATTATCTTACACATTTTTAACACCAGGAAAGAAAAGCTCCTGTGAGCATGAGATACTGATAAGAGAGTGGTGTGTGTGTGTGTGTGAGAGAGAGAGAGAATGAGTGAGTGAGACAGAGTCTGTGTGTGTGTGTGTGTGTGTGTGTGTGTGTGTGTGTGTGTGTGTGTGTGTGTGTGTGTGTGTGTGTGTGTGTGTGAGAGAGAGAGAGAGAGAGAGAGAGAGCAGAAAACTTATTCAAACTTTTTCTTGCTTTTCAGCCGTGAACAAGGCTGGATTATTTTTTCCCCTTAAATACAATAATATTCACTAGATTGTATGAAAGGTTACACAATATGCTTGTAGCCATGTTGATTCTGAGACATCCCTCAGTTAAAGGTCCTTTCATGATGCCTCCGCTGCTGCCGCCGCCACCCCTCCCAATTTTTATGGTTCGGATCTGTTTCTGGATGTGAACTACATGGGTCTCTCTTTATTCAAGCATGTAGAAGAGCCATGTGCATTTTACAGCAGAAATAGACCATAACTAGAACTATACTCTGCAAGTAAAATACAGGCAGCTGCAGTCTTCTCTAAGCAAAGGCAATAGCTCTGAGCAATGTTCAATGTTAAACTATTGTTGTACATTCACAGGGACCACAAAGAAGAACTATGAAATCACCCAATCCACAGCATCTCTCACAGATCACTCACCCCATGGGTGCCCTCCTACTCCAAACCCATTTCTCAACATCAGCCACAGGAATGAAAAGGATCCATCTGACCCCTGAGGGGATGTGGGTGGGAAAAGGCTTTGAAGACCCCATCAGTCCTGTGCCCTAGCTCAACTCTTATCCACCCCCACTGTTGCTTACCATCCATTCAGTGGGCCTCAACCCCCAGCTGGTGGCCCTGCTGCTTCCGTAGCTCCAGGTATACAGTTAAGAGGTCACAAAGGATGGTGGGGAAGGACTGCTCATGGGGGACTTTGCCCCTGGTGACAAAAACAAACACGGCTCCTGCTTAGAGCTCAGTCTGTCATGGAAGCCAAAAAGAATCCCTAGCCAGCACAGGGCTGAGCGCAGCTCCAGGGTACGCCTGTACCTCCTCCTCTCCCTTTCCCGCGAATGCATCGATGTGGACCACGTTATACTCAACTGACGGGATCCACCACAGTACTCAAAAAAGTCCTCCTCTAGCAATACTGTATTAGCTTCTCCCTCAGACACAGCAGGCTCTGCTTTGAAGATGTACCATACATTCAAATCTCTGGAACTCAAAGTTGGAAGGGTGAGATGCACCAAGACTTTCCTGTTCCTGAACTAGAGTTTGAGAGATCAACTCTGCGTGCTGTGTGCAAACCAGCTCTTCTCAATGTCACACGTTCAGAAGACCTATAAGTGGGGCAGCTGGTTACGAAACAACAATACTTGTCATCAGCACGCGGGGTGGGGTGGAGCAGAGGTTCATGTGATTCCCATGCAAAGGGAGAGGGGGACAGGGAAGAGACTGCCAATCAATGGATGCAACTCATTTACAGGCCTATTGCAAAACATTGCCACAGATCTTACCCAAGCCGAGACCATCATTCTGCATCGTTAGGTAACTAGTGTTCATGTTTTCAACTGGCACCTATGCCTCTCCCTTCTATACCAGGCCGAGGAGATGGTGAGAAGAAAAAACATGGTAGATACACCTCAAAGTGGAAGATACACCAAGAAAGCAACTCTGTCTGCAAGGAACCCAGCACATAATGGTTCCTAGTGGTTTGCAATCCTCTTGGAATGCCCCATCACCAGCCTGCCTTGTTCCCTGCTCTGCTCCCTGTTCCTGATCTGCTCTGTTTCTTCTGTTGGGGTCTGTGGGTGCTGAAGGGTGGTAGTAAGCTTCTCAGACAAGAGGAGGTCCTCAGTGACTGCAAAGGAGGCACCTCTTGAAAAAGAGAGCAGATCTCTTAGCAAGAGCAAAGCTAGCTCAAGCACACACTTGCCAAGGACAAATATCCACGCAACTCATTCCTTTGAAAAGATGGTTAACACAGACTTAAAGTAACATATACAGAATCACTTCCCAATCTGAAAGAATCTGCCATGGAACATGGAGAGCTGCTTGTTTACACCTCCTTGCAGGTGAATGCCAAGAAGATAATAAAGCATGACAGATACACCATGACAGACAGAGGCAGCTGCCAATTTGTCGCAGGCTCCAGTGTGTGCAGCATCACAGCATGGCATGGCTCTCTTGATAGGAAAGGGCAAAATAGCAGTCCACCTATATTGACACCCACACGGCAATGCCAAAGTGCAAGAACAACAAAACACGTGCAGGGGATAAGAACAATTCTGTCCAACTTCAGTGCATCCTACAAACCGCCAGTAGGATATCGCAGAAGCAAGCACTGTACAAAATGTGTGCCACACTACAACCAATGTGATGAGAGATCCACTTTATATTTTCTATAACACAGTGTCAGGAGACCTACAAGCCACCAAGCCCTCCTTCTCCATGCCAAAACTAGAGCAATTTCTCAAGATAAAAGGAAGATGCTTAGCTTAATGCTAAACTTAATACTGAGATAAAAAAATGACCTCCCATTGATCTCCCAACTTCTCGCTAAGTTGTCCATCAGGATTAGCCATGCCATGCTGGGAGCAGGGAAAACAAAGCAACCTCCATCAGGAAGCCCCATGAAAAGTGGGATAGAGGCTTATTTATTTATTTATCATATGATGGACTTCAGTTGTCTACATTAATGCTGATAAATACAGTAAGCACAAATTGTCCATCTCAAGTTCCTAGCTAGATCTTGCTGATGGCCAGAGATCCATTTAGGCTCCACGTCAGATGGCAAAATACTTTGGACAGGCCCCGGGGAGACTCCCATCTAACCACTTAATGTTTTCTTCCTATCAAAATAAGAATGGTAACTACAGAGCCCATGGGTTTACTAGCCGAGGCATTTCCTTTGATGAAGCTTGCTTTCTTAGCAGTCCTGTCAATTTTATGATCCACAGGGATTATTAGAAGCAATGCAGAACGTTCCTGCATGTGCTGTCATTTGGTAGATGATATTAAGGGAGACTGGTTTTATTTCAACCCGGTTTGGGTGGGTGTGTCATATTTGTTGTACTGATTTATTTATTTTTGGGGGTGGAGTGTTATCATGCCACGATGACTATCAGGATTCTGCTCTCACAATAAAAATTAAAAAAAATTCCAGCTGCTGGATGCAAATTCTCTAGCTTTCAAAGTTTCCAGCCATTAATATTCAACACTGTTCTTCTGCCATTCCTCTTCCTATTTTAGCATCACTTTCTTGCAACAGATCGTGGTTGTTTTCTCTTACATGGACAACTGTTTTCACAGTCTCAAACATTTCCTTCCTGTTAGTTAGATTCTGATCTAAAAATAGAACGCCACTCATTGTTGACTCAACTTTGAAAACAGCAAGTAGGAGGCATAGTTTATGCACTGTATCCCATTAAACATGAGTCCTTTTGTACTTTACTTGGTATAGCGTTTTTAAGCTTGTACAGTCCATTCCTGATGATAAATTATTATTTCAGGAAACACTTCATATCAAAGTAAAGTATCGCTCCCACCACTCTTTCTTTAATGATCTTATGTGTTATTCAAGTCATTAGAAAACTAATAACCAACGAGTTTCTAGAATGTTGCTTTTCCCCTTTAAATTAAAAATTTGATTTCACCGTATTTATTAATTCTGTTCATGCAGATCCTTCTCATTTTCTTTGTAATGTTCTCAAAGTTTTATTTGAATATGTTCTTTGATAGGAATCTCAGTCTATTGAAATATGATGATTCAAACTTCTATCCATTTCCCTTGTTATTAAATTTCCTTTGTATTGTTTACTAGGATTATAAAACTGATTGCCCAGAACAACAGCTTTCTAGGAAAGCTTTCACAACAGATGCCATGAGGAATGGACTGCAATACCTAGGAGGTTCCACATCAACATCCAATTTATGTCCAAATATATAGAGTTTCTGCTTGTGAATTTTAATTCTGAACAGGATATATAATTAACATAAGATTTTGCACATCCCTCAAGAGCTTCTAGTGCAGTGTTTCCCAAATTTTGGGTTTTGGACTTCAATTCCCAGAAGCCTAAGTCAATTTCCCAAAGCACCGACCAGCCAACGTACTGGCTTAGGCTTCTGGGATTTGAAGTCCTCCTCTGGGGCATGGGCCTCACCCTCATGTTGGGAACATACCTGACAACCGCGGCCCTGGCGAATCCGGGACCTGCGCGGACCGGGTTTGCGCAGGTCGCGTTGTACGCATGCACATGGAGGGCTACGCCGCTTGCGTAGCCTTCTACGCACCCGGCGTAGCCTTCTGCGCATGCGTGGAAGGGAGCTACGGAAGTGTAGAGCCCTTCCACGCATGTGTGCAACGCGACCTGCGCAGATGGGCTGTGCAGTGCCTCCTTTCCCCCGCTGCCGAAATCCGGGGTTTCAACAGCGCGGAGCGGGAAAGGGCAAAAATCAACGCTGAAAACCGGGAAATCCCGGCCAATCCGGGAAGGTTGACAGGTATGGTTGGGAACCATTGCTCTAGTGCAGTGGTGGTGAACCTATGGCACGCATGCCAGAGGTGGCATTCAGAGCCCTCTCTGTGGACACCCGTGCAGTCACCCCAGCACAATTTGCCCCACCCCTCTGCCCAGCAGCCCAATGGAGTATTTCCTTCCTCCCCTATTGTTGTGTTGGCACTTTGCTATAAATAAGTGGGTCTTAGGTTGCAGTTTGGGCACTCAGTCTCTAAAAGGTTCACCATCACTACTCTAGTGCATTCTGAGTCTTAATGTTAGATGTAGCAATGGATATAGTGTAGACCTAACAATATCAACAAACTGTTGAAGAACAACAAACTGCTGAGCATCAACAATTTCTCCAGGTCCTGAAATTCTAGATTCTGTGAACTTCACATCTCTACAGTACAGTCTAGCCCAGCTTCTCATTTTTACAGAGACTCAAACTGCCTTTCTGCTCTTTCC
This sequence comes from Bradypodion ventrale, assembly GCA_035047345.1. Taxonomy (NCBI): domain Eukaryota; kingdom Metazoa; phylum Chordata; class Lepidosauria; order Squamata; family Chamaeleonidae; genus Bradypodion; species Bradypodion ventrale. Next base: position 277,008,737 of record JAWDJE010000002.1, on the reverse strand, counting down.
ATAGCAACTGTAGAACCACTTTTCATATCTCAGAAAGGATTCCTCACTCCAACCCAGAACTGCATATTGTTCTTTCCTCACTTCCTCACTCCAGCATCTATAACTACATTCAAGCTGCCAGTGTGTGTGCGCGCGCGCATGTGTGTGTGTGTCCACTGCTTTAGCATCAACTATTACCAGTTGCATAGATCAACTTCAGCATTATTTTAAGAAATACTAGCAAGGGTTGCCCGGCGTTGCCGGGCTTTTCACCCCGTGTTTTTTAATTTGAAATGAGCCAATTTTATTTTTGCAATAGTTTTACATTGTGTTGGAAGGTTAAATTGTGTTTTTTTTTTTTAAATTGCTTAGTCTGTAATTTTAATTTTTTAAATGTTTATTTATGTTAAATTTGTTTGGCTTGGCTGTTATTAACTGTGATCTGCTTTTTTGGGTTTTTTTGAGGATTAATAAAAGAAGAAAGTATGATATAATAACTCAGCACAGGATTTTTTAAAGTTTCTATTGTATTTTATTGACATATATTTGTGATTTGTGTGAAAGTGTGTTTAGTGTAATTTTTTTTCTTGTTTTTGTTGGTGTGACCTTTTGTGTATAATTGTGAATTTGTGTTTTGTTTGGGGCTGTCGTGTGTTTTTGAATTGTTTGTACTATTGTGGCCAGCAGGTGGTGCTGGTAGGGGTTTTTGTATTTTGACTTTTGTTTCTCTCCTTGCCTCTGGGTGGAGCTTCTTCTGGTAAGTAGGGTCTTTCTGTATTCATTTCTTTTCCAGTCCTGGTGGAGGTAGCACCTGTTTCGGTACGTTTGCTTGTTTTCTTTCTTTTGTGTGTGTGTGTGGGCGGGGGGGGGGGGGGGAATTGGAATTTGTATTTTTTGTCTGTTTGTTTTGTTTTTGATTGTGTCTTTGTTTACTTCATATTGTTTTTGGTGTTTTTGTTTTTGTGTATTTTTGGCTGTGTTTGAGTGTTTTTAGTAATTTTTTAAAAAGTATTTATTTGGTGGTGGGGAAGGTACGTGGTCATTGGGGGTTTGGATGGGTGGGCTAGGTGGTGGGGAGGGGGGCATGGTCTTTGGGGGTTAGGAAGGGTGGGCTAGGTGGTGGGGAGGGGGGCATGGTCATTGGGGGTTAGGAAGGGTGGGTTAGGTGGTGGGGAGGGGGGCATGGTCGTTGGGGGTTACGAAGGGTGGGCTAGGTGGTAGGGAGGGGGGCTTTATTGTTTTATGGTGCTTTGTTTGTGTGGAGTTGTGAAAGTAGATCGGGGTTTCCCCTTTAATATCAGTTGGTGGGGCTTGCGACCCCCCTCTCCGCTGGCTTTTCTAGGGTTGGGAGGTTTGTGGGGAGAAAAGGGGAATGTTTCCCAAACCCTTCTGGACTCAGGACACCAGGGAGAGGGGATCGATTCCCACCCCCCCTCCTTAAAACAACTCCGTTTTTAAAGAGTAGAAAAGACGGAGTTTTTTTAAGGAGGGGGGTGGGAATCGATCCCCTCTCCCTGGTGTCCTGAGTCCAGAAGGGTTTGGGAAACATTTCCCTTTTCTCCCCACAAACCTCCCAACCCTAGAAAAGCCAGCGGAGAGGGGGGTCGCAACCCCCACCCACTGATATTAAAGGGGAAACTCCAGGCGCCGTGGGTGAGGGAAAGAAAGCCGGCTGGTGTGTGTTTGGCTGTGACGCGGTGAGTTGTTTTTCTTTTTAATTTTTCGGGCGCCGTTTTCCTCAGCGTTCTGCGTGCTCATGGCGCGCAGGACGCTGGGGCTTGTAGTAATGGGTTGGTGCTTTCTGTTTGTGCTGCGTTTTTTTAAAATGGGTTTTTTTTATTGGCTGCGGCGCGATTCCGAACGCTGCGCCGTGCGAGAGCCTCTCAGCCTGATTGGCTCTGGCGCGGCGCAGCGCAAGGAATGTTGGGAAGTGAAGTTCTTTCCCTTTCTTGCCGTTTGTGGGGCTGAGGCCCCCGTGCCGGATTTTTAAATCCTTCGTTGACCTGCGTAGGCAATTCGGCTGTGCGCACGAAGGGTGGGTGCGGGTCAGTAGGGCGACGCATAGCAACCTATAGCCAGTTCCAACGGTGAACACTTGGATTTATAGGTTAAGATAACACAAGTCTCTTTTCAGGACTTTTCACAGTAATGCAACAATGCAACAAGTGTAAAGGTGCTACTCATGTAACATGTAGTTCAGACAAGTTCCCTTGAAGCTACAAAGGCCTTTTGACAGCACTTGCAGTGATTCTTTGTACCCCCCAAAAATGCAATTCTTTCTTCACTGACTTGTTATAATTTACAGCAGGCAATAAAACTGCACAAATATCATAGACACTTTCCACAGGATACTGTATACACTGAGCTGGATCCATAATGTTATTCTTTCAGTAGCAGGATCTCCTGACTAGAGATCTATTCAGAACCGTCCCATAGATGGGGAAAAAAAAGGTTCCCCCCTCTTTCTGTAGCCTCAGTATCACCTTCTCCCTCTGTTCAACAGTCCCCCAACCCTCTGGTTAGAAAAAGGGAAATGTAAAAGAGGATCATTTTCTACCTGATTCTATGTCCCCACTGCCAGGCCTGATCTTGCTGCTTTTAAAAGGTGCTTTCATTCCTTCATTCGGTGTATGTAGGACACCTCAAATGAGAAAGAGGCAGGGTAAATAAATAAAAGCCCAGGTATGTTGAACCTCAGGACTTAAAAGTTCTCAACGAGGCAGGGGAAATGTACTGGCAGTGGCGTGAACAGATTAGAAAGGTGGCATTAAATGAATTTCCCCTCCACTGCTGTGCCCATAAAGCGCTGAAGCATGGCCTCAAAACTATGAGTAACAGCAAGAGAGCATCTTCCATTAAGCTATGCATGTAAAATAACATAACAGAAGGATGATATTTCAGGGTCCTGGACACAGAGACAGACAGACTATAGGATTATGGGCTGAAAACATCCAGTTCCTGGACCTTTCGGCAGGTCCCCCTGTACACCAAATACAGAAGTGACCAGAAATCCTCTTCCAGTTTGATAAAGGTATGGGGGTGGGGGAGACAACATGCAGCTGGGCCTTATCATTTAGAACAGGGGTTCTCAACCTATGGCCCATGGCGCCATTCCATCTGGCCCACCCCCTCGCTCTCGCCACCGCTGCCCTTTCCCCCTCCGCCTGGCTTGGCGTGTCCCTAACGCCACTCCATAGCAGGGCGGATGTTGGAAGAAGGCTTACAACATCCGCCCTGCTATGGATCAGCATTAGGGACACATCAAGCCAGGTGGAGGGGAAACGGATGGCGGCGGCAGAAGCGGCAAATGCCCATGGCTGCCTGTGTACTTCCCGGGTGCCGTTCTGACTGAGTGCGGGCAAGGACAGGCAGGACCCCTCCTTCACTCATGGTAGGCCGGTAAGCAGGGAAGCAGTGGCGTCGATGGTGTGTGTGTGTGTGTGAGAGAGAGAGAGAGTGTTTGCGGGCTGGACTGGTGGCATGGGGGCAGTGTTAGCAGTGATGGTGTGGAGTGTTGGCGGCAGCAGCATGGGGGAAGTGTTGGCAGGCTGAACTGGTGGTGTGTGGGGGAGTGTTGGCATTGGCATGGGAGGGGGATGGAGGGGGGAACAAGTTCAGTGTCTTAACCACTAAGCCACAAACACATAAATGCGGTCAGAATTTTAACCACCACATACAGAGAAAAAAGTTTAATACTCAGCAATCTTGAATATTAAAGGCTTCATCTTGGCTACAGGTTGCTTTAATATAGTCAGTTAGGTTTGGTAAAAGGCTTACTCCAGGTCCCCAGCTACACACTGATTTTAAACTCTTCAACTGTGATGCAGCCACAGTGTGGCAGATAATGGGTAGCACAGCTTTGTCAAAGGCTACTAAGACCCCAGTTGGGCCATGATGACTTAGTGGTTAAGACACTGAGCTTGATGACCAGAAGTTCAGCAGTTTGAGACCCAAGTGCTGTGTGATGGAGTGAGCACCTGTCGTCTGTCCCAGCTCCTGCCAACCTAGCAGTTTGAAAACAAGAAATTGCAAGTAAATAAATAGGGACCACTTTGGTGGGAAGTTAACAGTGTTCCGTGCACTCCGGTGTCTAGTCATGCCTGCCACATTACCACGGACACGTCTGCAGAAGCAGACAGCGCTGGCTCTTCGGCTTTGAAACAGAGATGAGCACTGAACCCTAGAGTCAGATACGAATGGCTTTTGAGCAAGGGAAACCTTTACCTTTAGCTAAATAGGTACCACTTTGTCGGGAAAGGTAAAAGAGTTCTGTGCGCTATAGTGTCTAGTCATGCCTGCCACATGACCACGGACACGTCTGCAGAAGCAGACAGCGCTGGCTCTTCGGCTGTGAAACAGAGATGAGCACTGAACCCTAGAGTCGGATACGAATGGCTTTCGAGCAAGGGAAACATTTACCATTACCTAAATAGGTACCACTTTGTCGGGAAAGGTAAAAGAGTTCTGTGCGCTACAGTGTCTAGTCATGCCTGACACATGACTATGGAAATGTCTGCAGATGCAGACAGCGTCTTTGGCTGTAAACAGAGATGATCACCATCCGCTAGAGTTGAGCATGACTGGCCTTCGGGCAAGGGAGATCTTTACAATATTCCTAGTCAATTTCCTGTTGCTCTCAATAAGAAACTGAAGCCATTTCAGGCCAACAACAAAACTTAGTTAACTAGTAAAGAGGCAAATACGAGTCCTCTTCTTTGGTTGCTGATTTGCCCTTGTCCATCAGGACTACTGTTGAGCTAAGATGGTACTTCTACTCAACGTTCAAAACAGACGTTATCTTCTTCCGCTCACATTTAGAACTCAGTACAGCAGTCAGGGTAAAAAAACACTAGGATGGAGTGGAGAAATTAAGCCATTAATTTCAACCTAGAAATTAAAAAATAAATAAAACTTAAAATGGATATAGCCAATCCTATTTGTTCTGCAACTACAAAACTTTTTTTTTTTTGGTCAACAATACAATATGCAGTGGTCCCAACAACCAGGCAACCCTGGAGGGAGACTGAATGAGTTCAATAAATATTGGGCTGCAAGTTTAGGTGCCAGAAAAAGGGAGCGTGTCATTGATGGACAATTGACATGAACAGTGCCACTGATATTCAGCAACCTCAAACAGCAAAATCGTTGGATGGAGGAACAGGGCAGCTAGGATTTGTTTCAGACTATTTCTATGGCACAACAATGTCCATCCAAGGGAACATGGCTGGACAGCTTTGGATAGCCTAGGGAGGAGGGCATATCAATCCCATTTTCCATTCCCATTTGAGCTGCAGAGAACATGGAAAAATCTAAATTCAGAAAATGGTACTGTTTGTATGTTCAAGCACAAGATATGCTACCAGCACCTACCAAAGAGATCACAGGTGGATTTTGTTGAGCGCAATGCCGTTACTGCATTACAGACATTCAAATGTTGAACAACTTTTAAAACCCTGTTTTATTGCTTCGTTTTTGTTCTGTTGCATGCACTGTTTGTCTAAGGTCCAATAACTAAACAATAAAAATTAAACGGAATAGAGTTTATGTCATTTGCTGTCTAGGACTATCATCTTATGACCCATTACAATAAACAAATGCCAATTTAGCTTTTATTACACATGTAGTGCTCATGCGCAAACAATCAGAATGTCATTCTTCTGTGTGGTCAGATCTGACTTATGGCAACCCTCATAAAATGTTCAATATAAACAAGATATCTAAGGAGTAATTTTTATCAGTGGCCCCCTCCCCGCTGAGTTTTCATAGACAAGCAAGGATCTGAACCCAAGTCTCCTGAATTTTAATTATATTAAAAATAATTATATCAAATTTATATACCACCACCTGGATAAACAGGTTCCCCACTGTTGGTGGTTCACAACACAATAAATACACATATAAACATTATAACTGCCATGTAATAAAATCAGACATAAATAAATAAATAAATAAATAAATAAATAAATAAATAAATAAATAAACAAACAAATAGCAGGAATAAAATGCAAAATACATTGGGGGTGGGCAGATCAGAACCACAGACCATTTGATTGAATTTAAAGTCAATTCAAGCAATCAAACTTTTAAAACCCTGTTAGAGAAGGAGCTTGCCTCAACGCAGCAAGTAGCTTAATCTATAAAGTGGATGCCATGACTGAGATGGCCCTCTTTCTAATTACCACTTTCTTGACCACTCTTGGAGTTGGCACTGCCAGCAGAGCATGTTGTGACGATCTGGTGACATGGCCCTTTAATGCTCAGAAAAGATGTTCCGCCAGGCAACAAGGTCCCAAATGGTTTAGAGCAGGGGCTCCCAACCTACAGCCCATGGGCTGGCCCTGGCCCATGGCAACATTTCATGAGGCCAGCACCACCACCACCGCACCCAGAAGTGGAAGCGGACGCATTTACATCAGCCGTAAAGTGCGCCCACGCATGCGTAAATGTGCCCAAGACTGTCATAAACGTGGAAGTGGTCACATTTATGACAGCTGTAAATGCACCCACTTCTGCTCCCGGGGGCATGGTCCGACCCATTCAGCTGTCCAGGGTGTGTGGTCAGGCCCGCGGCTTTAAAAGGTTGGGAACTCCTGGTTTAGAGCCACAAAAGTTAGCGTTAAAACCTTGTGACTGATATAATTAATGACACTGAGAGCCAGTGACGCCCAACTAGAGTTGGGGAGGTATGATTATATTTTCTTAAACCACATAACAACTGAGCCCTGGCATTCTGCACTCCCTTGCAATTTCCATATCATGGACAAGGGTAGCCCCACGTAGAGAGCATTGCAATAGTTGGTTTTTGAGACTACCAGCTCATGGATCACCATTTTCAGAGACTTCCTATACAAAAAGGGACACAGTTGAGGGCTGGAAAAAGGCAGCTCTTGTCATGGCAGCTATTTGAGCTTCCATTTTCAATGCTGGGTGTGATTGCACCAACCACTCAGATCATAGTCTTATTCCATCAAGTGACCTGAGCTTTGACAGGAGGGCCCACCAGCTGGAAACTCACCCAAGGCCTATTGGAAGCTATCCAGATCCAACAGCCTTAGGGGGCGGACCATTTAATCGGCCCAGGCTTCTCACAGAAGGGGGGTGCAGTCTGTTACTCTATCTGCTGCAACACAAGGGCTTTCACGGACAGTTTTAAAAGACCTTAAAGTCTTGGCCTGATTGTAAGCTGTTTCATTTAACTTGTCAAGCACAGTGTTTAGACCAGGGGATCTCTACATTTTTCAGCTATGGGCCGGACCATGTCCCCTAGACAGCTGAACGGGCTGGAATGGTGGTTCCCTCCGCCATAAACCCTGCTGTAAACTGCATCCACAGCTGTCATAAATGTATTTATGATGGCCACGGACTCATTTACGGTTATTGTAAGCGCGTTTACGACAGCTGTAAATGAGTCCATGGCTGATTCCAGTGGTGGCGGCGGCTGGAGCAAGGTCGGGGGCTAGATTATTTGGCGCTGCAGGCTGTACATTTTAAACTCCTGGTTTAGACTATTCTTCTACTATTGGCTGGACAACTAGGATTCAATGCCATAGAGGTTCTTCCCAGCTCAATACTACCTTTGTCCAGCATAGAAAAACATAAATATATACTAATTTATAAACAGATTTCAATTTTTAATCAGCCAAGGATAAACCAGGACATGAACACATCAACATGGCAAATATTTTGTTGTAAAGTTGCACTCTTGGCATGGATTCCCAGCACAGAAAGCATTGCTTCAGAGGCTGTTGACTTTCGGCTGTGATTCTGTATTAAAATCACAGGTGTACCAAAAAATTCAGATTCAATTCACTCATGTATCCATTCAAATATGATAAACTATAAGTTTGGTTTGAATAGGCTACAAGTATCTGCTACTATGTTCCCAAAAACTAGATCTCCAATACAGTATACCATTTGGGTATGCATGAAGTACTGCTGCATATTATCTATTGTTGTTGTTGTTCAGTCACAGTCGATTCTGACCCTTTGCGACCCCATGGACCATTGTCCTCCAGGCACCTCAGTCCTCCACTATCCTCCTCAGTCCGCCCAGCTCTGTGCCCATTGCATCCACAATACCATCTATCCATCTCATCCTTGGCCGCCCCCTTCTTCTCTTGCCCTCCACCTTTCCCAGCATCAAGGCCTTCTCAAGTGAATCCTCCCTTCTCATTTGATGCCCAAAGTACTTAAGCTTCATCTTTACTATTTGTCCCTCCAATGAGCAGTCAGGGTTGATTTCTTCTAATATTGACCTGTTTGAGAGTCCAGGGTACTCTCAAAACTCTCCTCCACCACCACATCTCAAAGGCATCTATTCTTCTGCGCTCAGCTTTCCTAATGGTCCAGCTCTCACACCCATACATTACCACCGGGAATACCATTGCTTTGACTATGCGGATTTTTGTTTTCAAGGTGATGTCTCTACTTTTCACTAAGTTTCCCAGGTTTCTCATAGCTTGTCTCCCCAGAATCAGTTGCCTTTTTATTTCATGGCTGCAATCTCCATCTGCGGTGATCTTAGATCCTAAAAAAGTAAAGTCTGTCACTGCTTCTACTTCTTCCCCATCTATTTTCCATGTACGAATCTGTAAAAGCCCTGTTCTTTCTCCTAGTAGTGGTAGTGAACCTTGGTACTTCAGGTGTTTTGGGACTTCAGTTACACGAAGCCCAAATCAACACTCCTGCTGATCAGGGCTTCTGGGAATTGAAGTTCCAGGACACCTAGAGTGCCAAGGTTCGCCATCACTATTATATTCTGAAACACATTAGGCAAATAGCAATATAGCAAAGATATAGTTAAAGCAACCACATCCTGATTTGGAAATTCTTCTCGGTTCAGATATTTGTTTGATTTTGCCTCTTTGCTGCCAGAAAACCTTTTTATTTAAGCAAGTTTTGGCCAATCAGGTTAAACCTACCCTCTGTTTTAGTCAGTTCTTACCTACTCTTTTATGTTTGCATTTTCATGTATTTATGAACTGCACTGAACTGTTAGCCATTCTGAGTGCCCACGGCAGAAAATCATTCTAATTGGAATTTATTGAGGCACAATGGGGAGAAATCAATATTCTTAATTTAACCTGTGGCTCAGCATGATCAGAGCCTGGGAATGGAAGACTATTTTGAACATGTATGACAAACTCATATACTTTTACATAACTCAATAGTGCCTCTCAGAGCACCCTGCCAACTACCCTTAACAGTCCAAATATTTTATTTTCTTCTCTGATATACACCCAGAACATAATTTGTTCTTTTGATTTGATTTGCTACAATTGGTTTAACCCCCTTATAATTCAAGTTTAGGGTCATAAAAGGGTTTAGCTGCTGAGTAATTCTCTGATTCACTGGCTAAACTAGTAGCACTGGAAATGGAGGAAATTACACAGCCAGAAATGTCAGACGTCAGGTCCTACATAAAGGTTGCGTTTTACAGAATTCAGATTTCCATAGAAGAGATTGCTCACTTCAAAAGGACCATCCAATCAGAGCCCAATGTTCTCTCAGATCATATTTTCCACAGTGAACTCTGCATATGTGCTCTGGAAGCCAGGACTATACTTAAGCAGATCTTTCTTTATTCGTATCACACCACTGCACAATTTAAAACTATGAATGTTTATGAAATCTGTAGTTTTAATTCAAACACATTAAAACGATTACCATATATACTCAAGTATAAACTGAGTTTTTTAGCCCCCAAAAAGGGACATGGCTTATACTCAGGTCAATGACCACAAGGGCCCCAAGACCGTTCCGGATTGAGACGCGCCAACTATGTAATTAATTTTACCATATTTTCATGTATTTTGATTATTGAAACTCACTAGCAGCTGCTGCATTTCCCACTCTTGGCTTATACTCGAGTCAATCTGTTTTCCTGGGTTTTCAGGTCAAAATTAGGTACCTTGGCTTGTATTTGGGTTGGCTTATACTCAAATATATAAGGTAAGACTATTTTTGACCATAAAAGGGGCTACTTAAATAGCATTATCTTGGCCATTTACTACATAAAATAATGCATAAATTACAAGTACATAAATGCTACATTGATTGTATTTTTCCACATTTACAGCAATTTGCCCTTGATCTAACTAGCCCAATTTTACTGGATTATTCTTTGATCTTCACACTTAACTTCAAAGATGGGCTCGAGCAGGTGCCATGTAACTAGCTAATTCAGACAGACATGACTTCTCCCCACTCCCTCTTTTCTTCCTCCCCTTCCACTGAATAAACCCTTTTACTTATTTTGACATTTAATGAAGTTGTTTTAGAAAAGGAACTTTTAATTAAACCTTCCCACATAAACAACTGTAGAGTTGTTTATTTATATTTATATTTGTAGAGATACCAAAAGCCCTGCAGTTCTGAGGTCTAGGACAGAACATGCAAAACAGATTTCTTGCTCTTGCTTCTAAGAGATGAGTTATAGGAAAGGATACCTGTATTTTACCCTAGAGCTAGGAAGTTTTCCAAGCAGCTGGGCAGACCAAGATGTGTCAGTGAGGTTCTTCCTGACTAGTGGCATCCTACCAGTAATTCTTCTGCTAGGAGGATGCTTTATAAAGAATATATACCACTAGAAAAAAGTTATTCCCTTTCCCAGACATGTTACAACATTCTTACACTCTGAAACACAAATCATATCATTTAATGCATATGCAAATCACTGATCATGCAGGTGCTTCTTTGTGACTTCTGTATAGCTTTTCACTAGAAACGCCTGGTAATTGCAATAACATGCAAATTTAAGCTTCTTGTTCAGGTTCCCAGACTACTGTGCCTATAATATCTGCTTTGTATAACTGACATAGGGAGGTTTTAGTGCAGTGGTTCCCAACGAGGGGCCCACGCTCCACAGGAGGACTTCAATTCCCAGAAGCCTAAGTCAGTACATTGGCTGATCAGGGCTTTGGGGAATCGACTTAGGCTTCTGGGAATGGAAGTCCAAAAACCAAAGGTTGGGAAACAAGGGAGCTTTGGCCCAGTGATCAGTATCTTACAGGAGCGGTGGCTTTGGATGTCAATGATACTTGGGCCAAGGGAGCCAACACTTCTATGTCAATCTCAGCTTCAGTGAACTTTATAAGTCAGCCCAGACCTAAGGACTAATTTTTTTAAAAAAATCACTGACAGACGCATGTCTGCCTTTCTCTCTTCCACAGTGCATGGGCACTAGGGGTTCAAAAGTAGCATTTTATTTATTGTTGCTTAAGATGCTAACGTTGCCAAACCAACATAGCTCAATGGAAGACAGTTGCACTGAACCCTGGGTTTGAACAAGACAAGGAATGCAAACATACACAGGCAGCAGTTCTGGATAAGGGGGAAAAACCTCGTCAGAATCTCCTTATTTGAAAGAACATCTGAGAAGCTAACACAAATATTTCCATAGTGTTCACAAGAGTTACTTAAATTCACCCTGATTTAAGCCAGCATGCATTCTTCGTGAGAGTTTAATAAACATAAAATCCAGGGACCAATTAATTGGCAGACCAAGGAAAATCTACTCATATTACTGTGTTGCTTTAGTACAGGGGTCCTCATCCTTTTAAAGTCAGGAGCCAGTTCACGCTCCCTCAAACAGTTGAGGGGGCTGGACTAATGGCCCCCCAGCCGTAAATGCATCTGCAGCTGCCGTAAACACATCCACGGCCGCTTCCGGCAGCAGCAGCAGCTGGAGTGAGGGGGGAGCTGGATGAGTTAGCACTGCAGGTTGTAGGTTGAGGATGCCTGCTTTAGTAGTTAGTACCAACAAGATTACTCATGACTTGGAACACATCACTTTGCAAAATGTTTCCCTAAAACTCTAGCCTTCAATGAAAGTGCTATCATTCTTTTAAAAGTGAGAAATGGAGGGTAAAAATCCACTGTGTGTGAAATGGCACACTGAGAAACCATCCATTTTTGCTCTTATCCCTAGACCTGCGGCAAAGATGACACGGAGGCTGTAGTCCTTACTCCAGCTACTAGACGGAGCCTCCTTCCTTCCCACAGAACACTGCTGTTGATTCTGAATACTTGCCTCCATGTGCAAAGGACTCCGACAGAGCACTAAGGAAATGTGAATGCCCAAGAGTAAATATGCCAAAGAAGAATCTGGTATCAGATGTTCTGCAAGCTTCTATTTTAGACCATGCAGCAGTGCCAAACATTATTGTGACAGCTTTGTTTAAACATATTTGAGGATCTAACAACAGGTAACATTCACTCCCCACCCGCTCAAAGGAGGTAGCAAAGTACAGAAAGACTAAACCATTACTTCTTAATTCCAACCCATCGCCTGAGATAATTTGCTCTTGGGCTTTAGATACTATCCATTATAGAAATAGAATATGACCTCATACCAAGGTATGAATTAAAGCCAGAGCCCTGGCTGGTGGTAACAGGAAAGAGCAACAGTAATAGTGACCAACCCGTGATTCTTATTCACAGCTGAAAACCTGAATTTCCTAAAAGTACATTCAATCATTTAAAATGAAATAAGGCAATCCACTGCTAAATAATAATAAGAAAAATACTAAAGGAAACACTCTCAGATTGGTAACACAAGTTTAACATAGAAGAGATTTTTCTTTTTAATAACAGCTCATCTGTGAGCAATTACCAAAAAGCCAAGGCTCTGGAATATTTTACCTGATGTTGGTAATCAAAGCCCTGGATCTCTCCTATTTCTGTAGTCCGAAGGATGCATCAGATTTAAATACAACATGTGGCCTTCCGGGAGTGAATGAACTGCAATTCCCATTAGCTTTCAGCTTGTGTTTAGGCTAACAAGAGACAATAGGAACTGCTATCCAACAACATCTGGATATCACAAATAGTTTGCACCTGTTATAATTCAGACACTTTTATAACTGGTAAAGCTATTTAGAGTGGAGGCAGATGAGAACAGAGGAATGACAGGGAAGGGTCACTTTTACTAGCCATTATTTTCTTACTCCAAATGTTGTGCCTCTCCAAAGCTTTCCTTCTGGAACAAGGCACTACCTTATTACTCTCCTGATCTGAAGTGCTCAAAATATACTAATCTCCCCAACCCCCTAAAAGTGGCTATAATGTATGTTACCTCTAGTTTGGATCTGTCTCCCATATCATTTCTGGCAAATTACTCCTTTCTATCTGGACCACACTTTGATTTTTTTGCACACTCAAAAATCATAATTGGAGCTTATGAAAGCAGTCAAACTAGCTTCAAAAAAGACTTCATGTTGCAAATTCGCATTAGCCAAAATTTTATTCCCTAGTGTCGTACATCATTTTGGAGTAGGCCCACTGAATCAATGGGGATGTAGTGAGTAACTTCCTCTGTAAATTCCATCTATTCAAAAGGGCCTATTCTAACTGCAATTTGCTTTAGCACAATAAATTGTGCTAGAGTAGGCCTACTTGAATCAATTGAATTTATGGAGGAGTTGGCATACCAAATCCCCACTTACTCAATGGGCCTATTCTAGTGCATTTTTATGTTAAGTAACTGGCCTTTAGTTACTAGAACATGCTAAAGAATTTCAGAAGAAAGTCAGCTTGTACTTTTTATAGAAAACAATGAAGTCTTTGGCTGCCTGGATCATTAAAAACTATTGTATGTTCTAAAAGAAATGACTGTGATACAACCACTTGACTGTCCTGTTGTATTACCTACAGTGTGCTCTGCTATTGGTTCTGCCAGTTCTTTCACCTGTTGTGGCTCTGCTTTTGCAGCAAAGAGACTACTATTGGGACACAATATGGAGAAAGAGAATGGCTTTAAATTGACAGCACCGTCAGACAAGGTGTATCTTACTTTCCCATACAGTATGTGCAACCCTTATGTAAAACATATTCTAAGGAAAGATGGATTAAATTCAGATAAAGGAGAGCACTGGCAGAAGATAATTCATCAATAATTTAAGACATGCAGAAAACTCCACATTACTGGAAGGAATCAGAAATGATTTGAAACTCTTCCTGGTGAAGGTTAGAAAAAGTACAAAAGCCATACTTACAACCAGACATTAATAAGACAAAAAAATGACTATAGAAGAATTACATACTGTTATTAATGACAAGAAAGGAATCAAAATTGTTAAAATATTTTCTATATCTTTACTCAATCATAAATTCAAATAGAAATGAGAGCTTAGAAATCAAAACAGAGACTTGGAAGGACAATTATGAAAGAACTAGGGGGGGGGATCTCTAAATCTAACAAGTTGTCATTGAAAACCATTGACAAAATGATCCATACTATTCTCAAATACTGTACTGTGTAAAGATGCAAAAGCTGGGCAATGAAGAAAGTTGATAGGGGGAAATCAATTCACTTGAAATTTGGGAAATGAGAAAAAATATTTCTTCAGCTGCCGTATCCATTCTGGATATTGGCTATCATCATAGCAATAGTCTTCCTGTTCTTAGTTCCTTGGAACAGTTCTTCCGAGGACATGCAACACTAGTATCTCAGGTTCTTCAGCCATGAAGTCCGTCTACGTCCAGGGCCTCTCTTCCCAGGGATCTTTCCTTGCAGAGCAAGTTGGGAGTACTCTATATTTTATTCTATATTTGTATAAGAATACTAGAAATACTAGAAAGAAGAATACTAGAAAGAAGAATACTAGGGGAAAAAATTTAGACGGTTATAGATGAAAACAAGTCTATACTTTTCCTAAATGACAAAATGAATGAACTGAGATTATGTCACTTGGACATATCATAGAAAGTGAATACTCAGCTGAAAAAACAAATCATGCTATCAAAAGTGGAAATCAAAAGAGAGGAACATCTAACATGAGATGGATTGGCTCAACAGAGGAAGCTATGATCTTTAGTTTGCAATACCTGAGCAGGACTATGAACTTTATGGAGGTCATATATTCATAGGGTTGCCATAAACTGAAAACAATTTGACAACACATAACAACATTGTTACGCTATCATTTTGTCTAACGACTGGATACAGATGGCATTATCAAAGCATTCCATGTGCCTGAGGAAGTGGATTTTGCTACTCTTTAACTTTGTCTTTTGCAGCCTCCCCTTTCCCCATTTAATCTTCAAACAACAATACTTTTCAAACCTTGTTGGCCAGAAGAGATTAAGTGGGCTTAAACTCCTGGGGCTACTCTAAGTCCAAAACCACACCAGGAAACCGAGGCATCAATACAGGGAGTAATCTGAACTTTGAAACCAGACAGCGTTGAATGAGGAATGGAGTGGGCAGCGTTCACTGCCAAAATGTCTGCCAGAACAATAGAATCCACAGGGCAGTGAAGCAAGCTTCTGAGATCTCCCCAAGAGTGATAAGAAATCACTCTTGGGGAGACCTCACTCTTGGGAAGACCTCAGAAGCTTGCTTCACTGCCCTGACCACACGACAGCACAGAACAATGCATGTGCCCCAAGAAAGGACAGCAGCCAGGCCTTGTTTTGACCCCATTCACTCGGGGAACAGCGCCTCTTTTCACACATACCCCAGTCCATTCTCACACCCCAGCAAGTCATGCTTAGTTGCCAACTCACTCTGCTCATTCCAGGTGGCTGTATGCTCCGATTCACAGGCAGCCTCTCCACAGCCCACATCACTCCGTGGACCCCAGTAAAAGATCCTGCCTGCCAGACTCTCCAGTTTCTGCAGCGCAGTCATCTTATACCCTTTGTTTTTGCTGGAGTTTGGAGAGTCCACCTCAGATCCATGGTCCATGTTTCTCTTTATATTAACTGCCAGTCCTTTCACCTGCCGTGGCTCTCCTTCTTGAAGCAAATAAAGGATCAGGCCGCACTGTCAAGATGTAGGAGCATACTCTCTTCAGTCATTGCCATTAGATAGGGGCAGGCACAATGCTTCTCCTGTCCCGCCACAGGAAGAGAAGGGTAAAGACAAACAACAGGAGAGCAGTCCCAGACCTTGTCTCAGCAAAGCATTCTCCTCCAGCTGACTGAGACAGGCATTTGGCTCAAGCCGCTCCTGCCTTCTAACCAGTGACAGAATTTCCACCAAACCCACCTCCCTGGACCACAGCGTCTGTGTCAGTTCAGCAACTGGCATGCAGCTATCCAGGGCAGCCATCCATGTGCATGCCATGATTCCCCAACCCCCATTAAGTTCAGGAAATCTCCAAAGGAGAGAGAGAGAGAGAGTGAGAGTCACAGAGAGTGTGTGTTGGTCTATGTATGTACGTATGTATGTATGTCTTCAGGAACAAAGACAGGGAGCCTAGTCACTTCCAGAGCTGGTCGGAGGGTGAACAGTGGACAGATTTGATTAATACAGAAAAAAAGGGAGGAAGCCTGCCAGATCAACTGCAATGAGGGCCACGCAATAAACCTTAAAATAGCTCTGAGATTCTCTGAATCTCTTTCACCCTTGCGCGGCGCCTAAAGGTAGGGCAAATAAGGCTCTCATAAGATACAAAAGCCTTCCAACACAGGAAGACTCCCCAACAGGAAAGGAAAAGTAGTGGATGCTTTAGGAGAAGAGCTATGTAGCCATTTCAATTCAATGACAACATGCCAAAGCAAATAACCAGTGCTCTAAATCAGACAAGACAGGGTGCAATCCATACGACATATGTAGAAAAGAACTACAGGTACTGTACTTGTTCAAGCCCACACTCCCTTGGATACTCTGTTGTGGAAATTGAAACCTCCCTTTCAAAGTGCTAGTACGGTGACATCCACTACAATCAAGACCTGTAGTATCCAATTTCAAAGCAACCATTTCAAAGTGTTTCTATCCGGTAAATGAAGCAAAGAAATGTATACGTTGCCACAGTGTGTCAGAAGAGAAAACAGTCACTTGCTTCTGAATGCAACTTTTGCTTTGACCTCATGCCAAGGTTAAGAAGCTGGTCTTAGATGAAGTCTCCCATGACAAAGACGAAATTAGTGGGATGAGGAAGAACATACAAGACAAATATTCCTTCCTCATAGGCTGCCTTGCCAAGCAAATGTAGGTTTAGGACAAGAATCCAAAACTTTGGTGGCAATTTGTAGACCAAACAAAGCAGAAAGGGACTGGAAAGAGTTACTGCTTTAGACCCGCAAAGCGACGCAAGATGTAACTGACCAGACGGCCAAGCAAGTGTATCCACAAGAGAAGCTGGGTACAAAACTGGAATCTGAAGTCCCACACACATTGAGGAGTGCTGGGCTGGGTGTCCATATCCCCATTTCCAGATGGCAGCTCTGTCCCCTACTCTTTCAGCACAGATCCAGGCTTAGATTCCACTGCCAGTTCTTCCAACGTTACAATCCGGTCTTTTCCCCAAAGCATACCTGGCTTGCCACTCAGAGACAGTCCACAGGGCAAGACGGCACTTCTTCTGGACAAGGACAGGCACAGAGCGCAGGGCAGCGTGCAGCATTGTTTCAGGGAAAGCCCCAGAGGAACAGCCTTGAAATGAGGAGAGAAGAGGCTAGGCATGGTGCCAGGTTTCTGCAACCTGCTTAAAGCGACAGACTCCTAACTCTGCATCGGCAGAAACAGCCAGTGCAAGGTTCATGAAAACACTCACACTCCCTCCCGCACAGGGGAATAGGCAGGTTGTGGGTTACCACTGCAACTGGATTTAGGACCAATTTATCTGTTTTAGGATTCAAATTCTCTGAACATAGGAAAGAATTGGAAAGATAGTCACTCTGCTTTTCTGTGGAGACTGCAGTGGCTCAAGTGGCTAAGACGCTGACTGGGAGGCGGAAGGTCAGCAGTTCGATTCCCAAGTACTGCAGGATGGAATGAGCTCCCATCTTTGTTGTCCCAGCTCCTGCCAACCTAGCAGTTCGAAAGGAAGAAATTGCAAGTAGATAAATAGGGACCACTTTGGTGGGAAAGGTAAACAGCGTTCCGTGCACTCCAGTGTCTAGTCATGCCTGCCACATGACCACAGAAACGTCTGCAGAAGCAGACAGCGCTGGCTCTTTGGCTTTGAAACAGAGATGAGCACTGAACCCTAGAGTAGGATTCAACTGGCTTTCGAGCAAAGGAAACCTTTACCTTTACTGCTTTTCTGTAGTTCAACAGTATCCAAGTCCATTCATTAGGAGGAAAACAACATAAAAATGAAATGAATCACGGCAACCACAATACCACCAGATCAACTTACAACCTAAGACATGAATACACTCATCTTCTATGTCAGGGGCCAACAAACTTGGCTCTCTAGGTGTTCTTGGACTTCAATTACCAGAAGCCCAAGTCAGTACATCTCCTGGTCAAGGCTTCTGAGAACTGAAGTCCAAGAATATCTGGAGAGCCAAGTTTGCTAACCCCTGTTCTATGCAAAAGTACTGCTTCCTGACCAGTTACTGTCCCAATAAAACTAACTGGTCACATACAGTAGATGGAAAAGACTTAAAATTCCTATGTGTTGACAAGCAATTTTTCCAGGCCTAGCTGACAGAAAAACAATACTTTCCCATGATTACTTACAGTGGTACTAATCTACCAGGTGCAACTTACTTAGGTCTGCTACTAATAAAATATCACCATAACTATTTCTGAAAGCAAAGTACAGCAGATGCTCAGTTTTGTGTCTCTTCTTCACATTACTGCAAGTCAAGAAGATCAGTTTAGTTTAAACCAATGCAGGAAAGTTGGAGAAATGGAACAATCACCCAATTTCGTTAACTGACTCTTGACTTGCTGTCAGCAGTAGAAATCAAGCTGTCAGAGGATCAGATGAAGAGTTGCCAGGTTTCCAAGCTCATAAGAATTCAGGAATCTTAATCTGTGACATTAACAGAAAGGGTCTCTTACTTCCAAAGAGAAAATAGAGGGTTAAAATTGTCCATGTGAAGCCCTAGTTACATCAGATGAATGTTTTGTCATCTCAGCAGGTAAATCTCTGGTGGGTTCAGTACAAAAACCTAACATGTTTTTAATGAGCATGCTGGAATAAATGTGACCAGCCAGGCCAGCAGAAAGCAATAATTCTGTAAGAAAACAAGGAGCAAAACATAGATCAGGCAGATAGGTGAGTCATTGAAGTACTTTGCCTTCTCAGCAAGTCCCTTCTCTTCCATGCTTCCCTGATCTAATTGGGTTTAGTCTTTTGCTCATGTGCAACTTGTATAATCAAGAGCCTAATCAGAAAAAGAACATTTGACTGAATGAGTAATCAGTTTGGATTGATATCTAGTGGACTGTGCATGTAAATATGGAAAGAAAGCCAGTAACCCCCCAACATATATATATCTATATTATCCTTACCAAATATGACTCAATTTGGATGATTATAGTCTCAACCACATTCAAATTTACAATGGGAAGAAATGGGCCAAGGATTAACTACAGAGTTAACTTTCCTGTGGCGTAGGAAATCTGCTAACAATTTGAGTTCAATCCCAATGGGATCAAAGTTGACTCAACCTTCCATCCTTCCATGGTCAGCAAAATGAGTACCCAGCTTGTTGGGGACAAAATGTTAATTATCTTGTGAATCATGTAGATGCTATAGTTCCCAATGTGGGGCACATGACCCACAGGGGGGCAATTCGATTTTTAAGGGGCCATTCGAGAATGAATTATTAACAGTGAATGGCCTTTTAGGCTTCCTACACATAAATAGGAGTTTACTTGCGTGGATGAGGCGGTGGTGTCGAGAGGAGGGCTTCAGATTTGTCAGGAACTGGAGAACATTTTGGGACAAGCCAAATCTGTTCAGGAGGGATGGGTTGCATTTAAACCATGATGGGACCAGATTGCTGGCACTCAACATCAAAAAGGCTGCAGAGCAGCTTTTAAACTGATAACTGGGGGAAAGCCGACAGGAGCTGGGCAGCATCCGGTTCAGGAAAGTGTGTACTTGAGTAGTGAGGAGGATGCAAAAATTACTGAGCAGAGCAAGGAGCTAGTCACCAGCACTCTAGCAGAAGGATGCAAGAGGCAGTCTAACAATGCAACTGGACTCAAAAGACTGTATCAGGAAAGCATATATAAATGCTTGTATACAAATGCCAGAAGCCTCCGTAACAAAATAGGGGAGCTGGAATACTTAGCAATAGATAAAAATATTGATATTATTGGTATCACTGAAACCTGGTGGACGGATGATAACCAATGGGATACAGTTATCCCAGGCTACAAACTGTACAGGAAGGATAGGAAGGGGCAAACAGGAGGTGGTGTAGCCTTGTATGTCAAAGAAGTGATAAAATCGTATGAATTGGAATATCTAGGTGATTTGGAGTCACCATTAGAAGCTCTGTGGGTAAGAGTACCAGGCCACAAGGATGGTCTAACAGTAGGCATATACTATCGGCCTCCGACCCAAACTCTTGAGGGAGACTGGCAGTTGGAGAATGTGGTAAAGGAGGCATCCAAGAAGGGAAGCCTGGTTATAATGGGGGACTTCAATTACCCTCACATAGACTGGGTGAACTGTTGTTCAGCACATGATAAAGAGATAAAGTTCCTAGATATGCTCAATGATTGTTCCCTGGGACAGATGGTTGAAGACCCAACTAGAGGTACAAGAATCCTTGACTTGATCCTGAGTAATACTCAGGATCTGGTGCAAGATGTTAATGTGACTGATCCAATAGGGAACAGTGACCACAACTCAATTATGTTTAACTTGATCATAGACCGCAAGTCACTGATAAAATCTAACACAGAGACCTTAAATTTTCAAAAAGGAAATTTCCCAAAGATGAGGAAACTAGTAAAAAAGAAACTGAAAGGGAAAATTGAGAGAGTCCAAACACTCCAAGAGGCATGGAGGCTGTTTACAAAAACAATAACAGAGGCTCAATTGGAATGCATACCCAAAAGGAAAAAGGGCACTGCCAGCTCCAAGAGGACTCCAATGTGGCTTACAGGAGCTGTTCGGGAAGTGATCCAGAGCAAGAAAAGCTCATTTAGAAGATGGAAGGCTTGTCCAAATGAGGACAGCAGGCAGAAACATAAATTCTGGCAGAACAAATGCAAGGCAACAATCAGGAAAGCAAAGCAAGACTTTGAGGAGCGTATAGCTAAAAATACTCAGAGAAATAACAAAGACTTCTTTAAGTACATTAGAAGTAAGAACCCAACTAGGAAGGCCATTGGACCATTAGATGACAATGGAAGGCAAGGGGTTATTAAAGAGGAAACAGAGATTGCAGAGAGACTCAATGAATTCTTTGCTTCAGTATTCACTGAAGAAGACAGAGACCACATGCCCAAAACAGAGCCTATCTTCGTAGGGAGGGAAACCGAAGAATTAAGCAAGATAGAAATAACCAGGGAGGAGGTCCTTGCATGTCTTGTTAAACTAAACACTAACAAATCCCCAGGACCAGATGGCATCCATCCACGAGTTCTCAGGGAACTTAAAGATGAAATTGCTGATCTCCTAGCCAAAATATATAATCTTTCCCTCAAATCAGGCTTTGTGCCTGATGACTGGAAGGTAGCGAATGTAACACCAATTTTCAAAAAAGGATCCAGGGGTGATCCAGGAAATTACCGGCCTGTCAGTTTGACATGTGTCCCAGGTAAAGTGATGGAAACCATCCTAAAAGATAGAATTAATAGGCACATAGAAGATAAGGCGCTGCTAAAGGAGAGCCAACATGGCTTTTGCAAGGGCAAATCATGCCTCACTAATCTGTTGGAATTTTTTGAGAGTGTCAACAAGCATGTGGATAAGGGGGATCCAGTTGACATTGTTTATCTGGACTTTCAGAAGGCTTTTGACAAGGTCCCACACCAAAGGCTCTTGAATAAACTTACCAGTCATGGGATAAAGGGACAGGTCTTGTCCTGGATCAGCAACTGGCTAAGGGACAGGAAACAGAGGGTAGCACTAAATGGACACTTCTCCAAGTGGAGGGAAGTAAAGAGTGGGGTCCCCCAAGGTTCAGTACTGGGACCCCTGCTTTTCAACCTCTTCATAAATGATCTAGAGGTAGGAGTAAAAAGCAAGGTAGCCAAATTTGCTGACGACACTAAATTATACAGGGTAGTGAAAACTGTGAGAGATTGTGAAGAGCTCCAGAGGGATCTCTTGACACTGGGGGAGTGGGCAAAACAGTGGCAAATGAGCTTCAACATCAGTAAGTGCAGAGTGATGCATGTTGGGGCAAAAAACCTCAATTACATTTATAAACTGATGGGGTCTGAACTCTCTGCGACAAACCAGGAAAGGGACCTTGGTGTCCTGGTGGACAGCTCAATGAAGGTGTCAACCCAGTGTGCCTCAGCAGTGAAAAAAGCAAACTCAATGTTAGGGATCATTAGGAAGGGTATAGAAAATAAGTCAGCAAGTGTCATTTTGCCTCTTTATAAATCTATGGTGAGGCCCCATCTGGAATATTGTGTACAGTTCTGGTCGCCATACCTCCAGAAGGATATTATGGAGTTGGCAAAACTACAGAGGAGGGCAACCAGAATGATTAGGGGACTGGAACACCTTCCTTACCATCTGAGGCTGCAACGGTTGGGCCTTTTCACTCTTGAACGACGGCGTCTAAGAGGTGACCTGATTGAAGTTTATAAAATCATGCACGGTGTGGACAAAGTAGATAAGGAAAAACTGTTTTCCCTATCGCACAACACTAGAACTAGGGGACACTCCATGAAACTTTTGGGTACTAGTTCTCAAACAAATAAGAGAAAGTACTTTTTCACCCAGAGGATTACTGGTCTATGGAACTCCCTGCCAGAAGAAGTGGTGACAGCTGTCAGTCTTGACAGCTTTAAGAAAGGATTAGACAAGTTCATGGAGGACAAGGCTATCAATGGCTATAATTATGGCTACCTAAGGACAACCTCCGGGTTGGAGAGATAGGCAGGATATCTCTCAATGCCATTTCCAGGGAATCCTAAGCAGGAGAAGGCATCTGCTTGGGAATACCCTGAAGGAAATGGTGAGCCACTGTGTGAGACAGAATGCTGGACTGGATGGGCTGTGGCCTGTTCCAGCAAGGCTGTTCTTATGTTCTTATGTACTTTTTGAATAATAAAAAAATCAAGATTTTAGAGATGTTTAGGTGGGACATGGCCCAAAAAAGGTTGGGAACCACTGATCTAGAGAGTGCTCTAAGTACTATGGCAGGGGTGGCCAACCTACAGCCCACAGCACCATTTCATGTGTCCTGTCGCCGCCCTTACCGCTACCAGAAGCGTTTACACATCCGGGCCTGCATAAATGCTGCTGTAAATGCACCCATGGCTGTTGTAAACATGTTTACGACAGCTACGAACATGTTTTACTGTGTTTATGGTGGGAGGAACCATGTGACTGACCCACTCAGCTGTCCAGGGGGCGTGGTTCGGCCCATGGTGAGAAAAGGTTAGGAATCCCTGTACTATGGGATAGTATATAAGAGTAATTGCTATTGATAACTATTGCATTTTTTTTGAAAAAACAATTTCAGAAAACCATAAATCACTAAATAATGAGTAAATTATGCTTTTAAAAACATGTATCTTTTATAACTTTAAAAATGGAGAGTTGTAGCAACCCAAACTGAGAGCTTAGCTCAGGAGTTCTCAACCTTTTAAAGCCGGGAGCTGGCTCAGACAGCTTCGGGGGCCAGATGGCCATTTTGCTCTTCCTCCACCACATGGCAATTCCTGGTCTGGTAGAAACTGTGTGTGTGTGTGTGTGTGTGTGGTGGTGGTGGTGGTGGTGGTGGGGCTCACATGAAATGGTGCCATGGGCCGCATCCGGTTGAGAATCCCTGCCTTAGCTAGAGCAGGGATTGATAGTGTTAAGCCCCGTACTAGCCCCATTCCAGACTGGTGGGTCCATGTCTGCTACTAGCACTAGAAAAAAGTTCCTGGGATTTGTGACAAATAATCGGCTCTATTACAAAGAAATGCCGGGTAACTGAATCTGTAGATCTACTAGTTTGGCCTGGAACATGGTCTTAACTTGTCCCAAAGAATGGTACTCCAAGGAGTAAATGAAATCAAATAGCACAGCAAGCATTTCTGCTTTGTAAAAATCGTACTTGTCCTGAAAGCTTAAATTTCATCTCCACTCTCTTCTCATTATAACTTTTCATCTCTACCAATTTGATAAACATAATCCCTTTTCATTATATCAGCAGGACACTGGTGCATTTCATCCTCAGCCAAATGAATTGACTGGGCTACCATAACAGGATCTCTCTTTGCAACTGAAACTCATAACATGGGAGTCACAGGCAAAAGTTTTTGGCCAGGGATAGCGACTGTGGATATTGCAGGGTTGTTGTTCTGCTTTGTTATTCTTTTAAAATGAGACTCTCTGCCACTATATTATTTTGTCAATTCATGATCTTACTACCACTAAACTCATTTGTCATTTAGTGGGAGCATGTATGAATTAATCGGACTCCCTGGGAACTTAATCATCCCAATGAGCTGCATCATCTGGAATAATATGATTTGCTGCTGTTCTACATAGATGCTCAGCATATAGTACTCGAAGAATCAAAATAATTAGAAATGTGCAGTTCCTAGACAGAAGCTTCAAACAGTTGTTCAGGAATGCTCCTCAGGTAAAACATGCACAGCTACATTGGTTATCATATTTTACTCCCTTCCTCACCAAAAAGATTCATGAGGCAGTTCACACTACTTTTTAAGATTACATCAGACAGATCAACAAGTGGCAAACATCAAATAAAAATCAGATAAACAGCAACATCAAATTGCTATAAAAAGGAACTGAGATGAAAAAATATTTAGAATCTAAGAGACATCAAAGAAAGGACCTGACTCCGGGCCAATCTTGGTCTATATTATTATTATTATTATTATTATTATTATTATTATTATTATTATTATTATTATTATTATTATTATTATTATTATTATTATTATTATATTTACATTTCTATACTGCTTTACTTCCCCTTGTTGTTGTTGTTTAGTCGCACAGTCGATTCCGACCCTTTGCGACCCTATGGGCCATTGATCTCCAGGCACCCCTGTCCTCCACCATCCTCCTCAGCCCGCTCAGCTCGGAGCCCGCTGCGTCCACAATGCCATCCAGCCATCTCATCAAGGCTTTCTCAAGTGAATGCTCTCTTCTCATTTGGTGCCCAAAGTACTTCAGCTTCATCTTTACTATTTGACCTTCTAAGGAGCAGTCAGGACTGATTTCTTTCAAAATTGACTTATTTGTTCTCCTCACTGTCCAGGGTACTCTCAAAACTCTCCTCCAACACCACATCTCAAAGGCATCTATTCTTACTTCCCCTAAGAGAACTCAAAGCGGTTTACAGCATGTAAAAAAAATACAATCCAAAATACAGAAACAGTATACAAATCAAATTCAAACAAAATACAAAATCACAATTATAAGATAGTATATAAACATCAATTAATCACATCAAAAAGTACACAATATAAAAAGCGTGCACAAGTCCTATATTTATTCCGGAATGACAGGAGTTGCAGATGAAGCAAACTCACACAAAGAAGTTGCATACATTATTCCTTGAACCTCTATTGCTGGACTTGTCCCACCCATTAGTTAGACAAAAATATGAAAGTAAGGTAAAGATAAAGGTTTCCCTTGCTCGAAAGCCAGTCGTATCCGACTCTAGGGTTCAGTGCTCATCTCTGTTTCAAAGCTGAATAGCCAGCACTGTCTGCTTCTGCAGACATTTCCGTGGTCATGTGGCAGGCATGACTAGACACCAGAGCGCACAGAGCGCTGTTACCTTCCCACCAAAGTGGTCCCTATGTATCTACTTGTAATTTCTTGCTTTCAAACTGCTAGGTTGGCAGGAACTGGGACAAAGACGGGAGTATATTAGCTTCTCTTTGTCATCTTCATATATGTGAAATTATAGGCCAGAAATATATAGGCTCTGTGAAATTATAGGCCAGAAATGCCACATTCTGTATATGGTTTCTACTGAGAAGTTTAGAAATAGCAAAGGAACCAACACACTTATAGATATTATGCTAGATCCCATGTGCTCATTATCTATTCCCAACATTTGAACCAGATTGCAGTAAAGTGCCTCAGATTTCATCTTAATAAACCACTGCAATCCTCCAGGTAAGTTTCTTGTATAGCTCCTGACACATTTTCGATGCATGTCAAATCTTAAAGCAGGGGCTCTCAACCTTTTCCAGCCACAGGCTGGACCACACCCCCTCAGGCAGCTGAGCGGGTCGGACTAGTGGTCTCCCCCCCCCTCTGTAAATGCTGCTGTAAAACATGTCCGCAGCTGTTGTAAATGTGTTGCATTTTCGGCTGTTCTCGCCCTTTGGCTGATTCTGCCGGTGGCAGCGGGAGCAAGGGCAGCACATTTTCAGCTGTTTTCGCTGCTCCCAGTGGTGGCGGGAGCGAGCCACATGAAATGGCCAGGTCCAGGCTGTGGGCCGTAGTTGTGAACTCCTGTCTTAAAAGTATAACAAGAGGCTTAATAGCAAGAAGAGATGGATGCAAGCGCCTAGATGAATTGCTTTAATTTTAAAAGTATAAGCAATATAAGTTTAAGCATTTCAGTAATGTGTGAAAATGGCTTTCTGTGACAAAATTTCAGACATACCTGTCAAGTATCCTGGATTGGCCGGGAAAGCCCGTATGTCACCGCTCCGTCATGCTCCTTCCTGCGGCCATCCCGTAATTTGACCAGCCAGGAAAGGGGTTACTGCGAATGTGCACAGGGGTTACTGGGTTACTGCGCATGTGCAGTAACACCTTTCCTGGCCGAAGGGGTTACTGCACATGTGTGCAGGGGTTACTGTGCATGTGCGCCGCTGCCTCTGACGGCCACACATGCGCAGTAGCCCCTTTCCTACCCGGCGCCCGGTTCCCAGATTTTGAAAACCGCGGCTTGACAGGTATGATTTCAGATCACTACCAAGTAAAGAGTTATCAATATTAGAGATGTAAAATTTCTTTTAAAAAAACAACATATTTTTTTTTTGAAAACTGAAAAATACAACATTGGCACTTTTATTTACATATTGAAAGTCACTCTGTTATTTTAGTAAATTAAAATATGACTATGTACAATTTGATTTGGCATAAAATTATTACAGTTGGTATATTAAAAATAGAGTGTATTCAAATAATTATTATAAATGGAATTTACTTTTTAATATTTTTTGTTTGTTTGTAATTGTAAAAAGTGGAGCTACGATCTCCTAAACTGTATGGACAGAATCTCATTGGTTTTGCTTGTTTATATGGAGTGGGCGACATTTAAAAAAAACAAAAAACAGAAGAAACCAAAAGAAAATTATTTGTTCAGAGATGAGTAGCAGCCAACGACGACAACATTTCCTCTCCACAGTACCATAAGCACCCATTCTCATAAAAAGAATTGAAGTGGGGGGAGGGAGCGCATGGAAGGGACTAAGATGCAATGAATAGATGTGGAATTTAATCAGGTTCATTTTCTGAACTATACTGTACATAGGTTTTAGAAATAGTTTGGAGAATATATGAGCACCTTGTCTTAAATATTTTATTCATCATGCTAAAATAAAACATTCCATAAAAGTGATTTTCTTCCTTTTTTTCATTTTTTTTTTGAGGGAAAAGGCTTTGGGGAAAAAATGGGGAAAAGTTTATTTCTGAATCCCCCCCCTCCCCGGGGCTTCACACCTCTAACCAATATCCTTCAGAAGATTCTTATAAGTATAAGGCTTATTCGAATTCTTACTGTATCAGCACATAAATACTCAGGATTACACTATAAACAGATAAACCAGGAAAAACTGAAGCAATACTTGAGAAATGAGGTACTGTGTATATTCTATAAGCATCTTTGATTTTAAATTCATTGCTACAACTCAAGCAATCTATGTTTTAAAGACATCCAGCATATTTTATTCATAATTGTTCTTCAGCTGGAATGGTGTCAGAATCACTCCTACAAAATCTTTCTACCATGTCAAGTAGTGTACCACAAAAGAACCTGAGTCACAAAATTTGACACTAGAGGTGTCAGTCACTGAAAAGCACACCACCCTTGAAGCCTTTTAGTTTTTTAAAAAGCAGCTGCAAGGGTACCTGACTCTTTCACTCCTCAGGTAAAGGCAAAGGTCACCCTTGCCCGAAAGCCGGTCATACAACCATAAAAATTACAGTGTGAATCAGGACATGCACCTGCTCTTAAATTTTTAAAGCCCGACATGCTAGTTAATTCTATCTATCTATCTTTTTTCTAGATAGATAGAGAAAATTAACTGATAAAGATAAATACAAAGAAATTAAACATCTAAAGAAACATTTAGAAACATCTAATAAAAACCCTAAAACCTGTTTACGCATGCATCGTACCACCAAATATACGCTCTTGTTGGTATCGCTCCACCTAAGATCACGAGAGAAGTAGCAGCGGACATTGAGAAAACTAAGCAAAAGAATGACTCTCGACACCCTCTGTATATATATGAGCCTCAAGTCCGCCAGCTCAGATCCAGAAAGAGCCTTATGGCAAGAACAAACATTCTTGAGGGCACACAAGAGCAAAACTAAATTAGAAGATGGAGGAAGGAGCTCACGGGACAAGGAACAACATTAAAGGAGGATATAGCTGAGGAACTCAACCTCTCCTATATCATTTGGAGGACTCTGAATAGGCTGAGGGTCGGAGTCCCTAAATGCAAGGCCAACATATTCAAGTGGGAACTGCTGGCGGACAACACCACAGTGTGAATGTGGAGAGACACAGAATCTGGCTCATTTACTGGTCTGACGATTACTGTCAGAAACATACACCGATGAGGACTTAAGTTTGGAACACAAAAGAAGACCCTCCCCCTCTTTACTCTTACTCATACAGTATATAAATTTATGATTAATTGCTACATCCCAGACTTTCCTATCGCATTCACTAAACAAAATATTATGAGCCATTTTCCAAATCCTAGCAATTATCAATCTTACCACTGTTAGCAAATTGGAAACTAATTACTGTATCTAGTTGCCCAATTACCTAACTACTTGTCAAATTTTGACAAAAGTGCTAATATATTTTTGGTCACTCATCTATTTCACTTTTCCAGTAGAGCCTAAATACAAAGAATGAGCATAAAGTAATTCAAGATTAGTTTTTGATTAGCATAAAGTAATTCAAGATTAGCAGCCAAATTAACCACAACGATCAGTCAGTATGGTCCTAAAGTTTAACCCACCCTCATCTTTTGATCTCTCAGAATTCACATATTAGCGGGCTGCATGAGCGAGCTCAAAATAGGGTAAAGTATTGGGATTATAACCAGACAGGACGCTACCAATATCTGTGCTGACTGATCAAGCTAGTAAAGTGGTCAAATCACATTTTTAATTTAATTTAATTTTTAGATTTCTATGAACACTCTTTGAGCAGGATTTGAAAGGAACAGATGAACATACTAGGAATGTACCAGCAACAGATTCATCTGAAAACTAAGCTTCTTCTTCTTGGCAGACTCAGTACTGTACCCCTACCATACATGGCTTTGGAAAGTTTATCTACAAGTTACTGCTGGCCTTAAAGTAAATCTTACTGCACCAAATGGGACGTATTCCCAAGTGCACATGGCCAAGATCAGACTAACAGATGCTAGAAACTGGCAGCATGTACTGCATTGCTAAACAATGCTCTACATTCTCAAGTATTCTCTTTCTTGATATGCTTACAACCTCTCTCACCATATTCCTACAAAGCCACAGCTGTGCTCCCAAAGTCAAAGCGATGTGCTAAGAGGTTTGGCTTAAGCATTTGTTTTAAAACAAATACCCTCTGACCCAGCTGTACATGTTCAACATTAACACTTGAACATATTTTGACATACTGGTGCAATTTTCTAGGATCATTCATTTGTTTTATGACTAATGCATTAACAGATTGTGGTTTGTTTGCAAAAGCTATCACCTCTTATGTTCTGCCCCACCATCACAACTAACATTATTAAACAAAGATCACAAGCAATGTACTTTGCTTAAAATTTACTGAAAATGACTTTGTGTCCCATATTTCCTTTCATTAAACTGAAAACAATGGTTGAGTCAGACATTATGAAACTAATAAACCAATTTTATTTTCAGCCCCACTGCATTTTTACAAGGCAGGTATAACATCCCCCTCTGGTGGCTGGAGGGGACCACACGGAATTGTGCTAAATAATGGCTAAACAAATACTTATTTATCCCTCTATTAAAATTCTTCCCATACCCAAGTGCCCTTTGATCTTTTCTTTTACAGATGCTTAGATCATAACCTTGGAGCATCACAGCTGGGACTCCTATTCCTCATGAATGCACACCATAAGTGGCTTAGGGAGTCTAAGCGTGTTGGGGAAGCTGAGAAAAAATGCTATTAGAAGACTATACTCAGTTACAAGTATGGACTCTTAACTCAAGGTATAATAGGCAAAGATGAGACTAGGATGCATCCACCCTCATTAAAATTAACAATTAATCAACAGAACGGTTAGTTTCAATGGTGATCGGGAAGAAAAAAGTCCTGATGGGCAGCTACTGAGCAGCAGCAGTGGAGGGAAGTAACACTGGCAGAAGGAAGACCTATGACAGAAAATGGCAGTGGCACTGAAACTAACTCTTGTTAGTACTAATCAGAAAAAGGAAATGGTAAGCCAACTTTTTAACCTCGAAGACCTGATAATGAGATAGATTAATACGTAAAAAGTACGAATCAAGGTAAATCTGAAACTGTAAAGCAAGAAATAGAATACAGTATTTAAATATAGCATTACTTGGTATGAGTGAACTGAAGTGCACTAAAATAGCACATTTTCAATCAATTTTGAAGTATTTTATTCTGGAAATGACAAAAGTCAGAAACAAGAAAATGAGAAGAAATGATGTGCTTCTAATCTGGAGACAAGATATTCCCACAGTCATTTAGAGCAGGGATTCTTAACCTGCAGCCCACGGCACCATTTCATGTGGACCCCCACCGCCTCCACCACACCAGGAAGTGCCATGTGGTGGAGGAAGGACAAATTGGCCATCCGGCCCCCGAAGCTGTCTGAGAGAGCGTGACCCGGCCCCAGGCTTTAAAAAGTTGAGAACTCCTGATTTAGAGGCTATAATGCAAAGTCTGACAAAACAATAGCAATCATTTCTTGGTAAGTCTATTAACATACAAGCCTATGCTCCAACTGCAGATGCTGAAGAAAACCCTTACAGCTTTTATGAAATGCCCAGGATGAAATTGATCATATACCCAACAAAGATGTGCTGATCATCATAGCTGACTGCCATGCAGAAGTAGGAACCAAAGCAAAATCATGTATTGTTGGAGAATATGGCCTATATGTCAAGTCCACATTTTACCAACTACAACACATTGCTCAGCTTTGCCCATTCCTAGACAGTGTGTCTCTGCTATCACTGACCTACGCATTGGTAATCTCCAAGATCAACTATTGCAACACTCTTTACGTGGGGCTGCCTTTGAAACTAGTACGGAGGCTTCAGTGGGTACAAAATGCGACAGGCAGACTAGTTATAGATATTGGGCTTTTTGATCATATTATTCTAGTTCTGGCTAGCTTGCTTTGGCTTCCCGTAACATTCCATGCCAGGTTCAAGGTTCTGGTAATGATTTATAAAACATACAGGTGAAACTCGGAAAATTAGAATATCATGCAAATGTTCATTCATTTCACTTAAAAGGTGAAACAAATATATGAGATAGACTCACTACATGCAAAGCAAAATACGCCATGCCTTAATCTATACCAGTAAGGAAGGGATGTAAGGTACATGACGGGCATGCATGCCCACACCCCTCAAGCCTATCCCATAATTCTCTGCACACACCTACCTTTTGAAACAAAGATCAGAGTGGCAAGGGTCCAGGGACCAAGAATGGGGCCTAAGTCCCACGAAGCTGAAAAAACAACTGCGCATGCACAAACTTGAGGGGAAAACATGTCTGCGCGCAGTCACACAGAGATCTGTTGAAATGCGTGCACCAAAAAAACTCTGCACATGCCCGAACGCGTCAACGGGAAGCGGCCGCTGGGAGATTCCCGACGCTGCCGCCAGCACAGCCTCCCCCGGCCTAGCAATCCCCCACGCTCAACAGGAACGCGAGGCCACCGGAGGCAGCCGCCGCACCCCTCGCCACACTGTGGCCTGCCAGGCCTCCCCCCCGCCACTGCCACCGCCACCCCTGGCGACAGGAAGCCAAGGCCGCAGGAGGCAGGAGCCGGGAGACTCCCGGCACTGCCGCCAGCCCGGCCTCCCACATAGTCCAGCAATCCCTCACGCTCAATGGGGACGCAAGGCCACCAAAGGCAGCCACAGCACCCCTCACGCCAATGCAGCCCGCCCGGCCTTCCACCCATCACTGCAAACTACCACAAAGGACGGAAATGCAAGGCCGCCAGAGGCAGCCGCTGCACCTCAACACACACACACCACGCTGCCACCCACCGGTGTTTGTAAGGTGTTTGTGATGCTTAGTATACTCTTCCCTGTTCTGATCATGGTGCTAACTGGTTCTGTATCTTTTATAGAGGAAAAAGAAGATAACACATATATTATCTGAATAGGAGAGGACAGTATATTAGAATAGAAGGACAGTATACAGTATTATCTGAATAGGAGAGAGAACTTCCATATTTTCTAAGTGCTCTGACTTCCCCTTGTATTGTATCCTGAAACAAAAATTCAGAGACTGGGATAAAAAATCTTGATGTTTCCAAGCTGTGGCTAAGGCGGAGTATGGCCAGGTTATCCTGCTATGGTAATAGAGTAGACCATACTGCCAGCAACTCAACACCGAGTGTCAGGCAGTGGTTAACTAACCTGACCACCCTGAGAACTAACAGCCTTGGGTTCTGAAGCCCACAGGGAAGGATGATGGTCCCCAAGTGGATTAAATCCCACTTGAATCTATCTTGATGGAGAGCAGCAACTTCGTCAATACTGGCCTGGGCATGAGGAGGACTTTGCGTACCAAAAAGGCTCAGGACGAGAAAGTGACTTGCGAAACTGGATCAGTGGTATGGGTGTCATGCTGCGATGCGGAAGGCAGATGAAAGGCCACTGCATTATATTATCAGGATAGTCTTTATGGCTGATTGCCATGAGGATCGCCAATATTTGGATTCGGATATGGCAGAAAAAGCAGATGGAGAAAGCTGAAGGGAACAAGGAGACTTGCTCCAGAAAATGGACATCCAAACTGGTGGTTTCTAATATATTCAGGGAGGTTAGGTACCACTTCTGGCACAACCTCTATTTCATATCTCTGTAGCAAGATAAAGGAAACAGAAACAGCTCAGGCTAGTTGTTTCCCCACATGTCTAGGCCAGATGTGAAACTGCCAAAAATGAAGGCACCTGCTGGTGAGTTCATTTTGCAGTTCCTGTCACTTGACCTAGTGTGAGAAAGATTAGCTGGCAACACAAGGTTCACGTTACCATGGTACGCCCGACTGTGGTTCAAAAATACCACAATCTTCAAGGAGTCTCTTTCTGTGCACCTTATGGCTGACACAGAAAAAGCTATGTGAGGAGATAGCCACTTTACACAAGGCTATCCCTCCTCCTCTGTAATTCTATTGCCAGATTCAAGGGGGGGAAGCCCCAATCCTTTATGGAAAAATCACGATTCCCTATACTTTGCCTAGGGCGGTGTAGGCAAACCTGTGGCACGCATGCCAAAGGTGGCACACAGAGGCCTTTCTGTGGGCATACACCATGTCACAGGTAAGCCCCACTCCACACCATCCCATGCTGCTTCCCCAGCCAGCTCTCTCCGCCAGGGACAGAGGTGAAGCAACCAGACATCCCCCTCCTAGGAGATGCACATGCTGCTCCTGCTCCTCAGACGGGTGTGTGTAGGGTGTTGCATCGCCTAACTTCATCCCTGTGGTGCCTCCTGGTAGGGATTTCAGCCTCCCCATTGGCAGAGGGAGGCAGATGGATGGGGAAGTGATGCTGCCTTCCAGAGCCAAAAACACCACTCCACCCCCACCCCGTGATGTTTAAATTCCTAAAGGCATAGCATGTCCCAGGCTGTGCCATGCCTTCAGGAGTTTAAAAGTCATGGGAGGGGGGCGTTTTTGGCTCCAGAAGGCATTGACAGCACATTCCAGCCTGTGCCATGGCTTCGGGAGTTCAAATGTCACAGGGGGCATTTTTGGCTTGCCTGCAAGGGCACGGGAAGTGGCGGGTGGCCTATATCGATGTCACGTGGGTACATGTGCATGCACCCACATAATGTCACCAGCACACATGTTGCCTGCCCCCATCATCCCCCCCCCCCCTTTTGGGCACCCGGTCTCTAAAAGGTTCACCACCACTGGTCTAGCATTTCTCCCCAACATGCTGGGGTATGTCTGGTTGCTTCACCTCGTCCCTGCCATGCCTTCTGGGTGAGATTTCAGCCTCCCCTCATTTTACCAACCTTGGAAGGATGGAAGGCTGAGTCAATCTTGATCCCTGGTCAGGGCTGAACTCACGTTTTGGCTCTATGATGACAGGTTGTTTACCTGTAGCTGTTCTTTGTGGTCACCTGTGAATCCACACGAATAGATTTACTGCACATATGCGCAGTAAACCCATTCGTGTGGATTCACAGAGACCACGAAGAACCTGATGGAGTGTAGGGGCAGAAATAGAAATTGTAGATAGCCCATAATTAGAACATTGCTATATTTAAAATTTGTTATATTTAACAAGGATATGGCAATAGCAATAATAATAATATCCCACCCCATAGCATTTAGTGCTCTCTCTTAGTTCACAAGTCAATTAGCATTTTGCCCCCTACATGCTGGCATCCTCATTTTACCGACCTTGGAAGGGTGGAAGGCTGAGACAACCTTGAGCCGGATCAAGACTGAACTTACATTTTGGCTGCAGTTTAGCAGCCTAACCACTGCGCCACCAGAGATCTTTCACTGATCTTTCGCTAATCCACTTAGATGCATATATTTTATCTCAGCTCCCTCCCTCAACTAGCTCAGTCTAGAAATTCCTAATGGCCTCCCATTCAAATACTAGCCAGTCTCAGCCCTAATTAGCTCCTGAAACCAGATGAGCCTGGTAGACTTCGAGTGTTGACCAAGCAGTCTTCCTGTAAGGCAAAGGGTCTCCCTCCCTTGCTCAAAAACCAGTTATATCCGACTCTAAGGGGGACTCATCTCTGTTTACAACCAAACAGCCAGCGCTATCTGTGCCTGCAGACGTTTCCATGGTCATATGGCAGGCATGACTAGATGCATGGAAGGCTATTACTTTCCCCGCCAAAGTGGTACCTATTTATCTACTTGTAATTTCTTGCTTTTAAACTGCCAAGTTGGCAGTAGAAAGCCCCTAATTCACCACCTTTTTCCACTTCCCACCCACACAGCAGCTGCTGATGGTGGAAACACAGTCCCAGCCATGCCCCTTTCCTGAAGTCATTTCCCCACAGTGCGCTCTGCCTCCCTGCTACTTCATTCTCCCACTTTCGTGGATCTAGTCTGAAGAGTGGACTTGGTCCCTGAAAATTAACATTAAAATACAGTATAATAGTTAGACTTTAAGGTGCCACAATATTTTTGTCTTTTTAAAAATTTACTATCTGATATGCTTTTAAGATTAACTATACTTTGTTCCAATTTTAAGCTAAACAGAAAAATATCACTATTCTATTGCTATTTTAAAATTATATTTAAACAATTTCTTGGTATTCCTCAAGTTCTCATTTTAATCTAATAAACAATTCAAAATTTATCATATTTCTTGCAAAACCGCATTTAGTTCTGCACACTTCTTCTGGGGGGCAAATGAAACAAAAACAAGAGACTCCACAATTCTTTCTCACATCAGGATAGAACTTCTGCCATATATGTCACAACAGTCCAAATGCAAAATAAGAGAAAACAGACAGCATAAAGGAAAGTGGACTATTTCCACCTACAGCTTCTACAAAGGACAAATCCATTGAAAAAAGATGCTCAGGTGTTTTGTGCAATTAATAATCTAGGAATGGGCATAATATCAGTCAGGATGTATTAGATATTCTCCAAATGAAGTGAAGTAGATAGGAAAAAATTTCTGTTGCCATTGCTAAACAAATTATGCCTCATAGAACCAATGAATAATGGAATTAGAAGGGGCCTATGAGGTCATCATCCCATCCAACCACATTGAATGCTGGAGTCCAAATCAAATCAGATCTGGCAGATGATTGCCCAATTTTCTCTTGAATGCCTCCAGCAGTGGAGCACTCATCATCTCCCAAGGTAATTGATTTCATTGTCATACTGCTCTAAAAGTTAATAAGTTTTTTCTGATATTCAGCCTATATGGGTTTCAGCCCATTATTACATGTTCTGCACTCTGGAATGATCAAGAACAAATCCTTCCCCTTCTCTTTATGACTGTCTCTCAAGTATTTGAAAAATGCTATCATATGTCTCTTCAGTTTCCTTTTCTAAAGGCTAAACATGCCCAGTTCTTTCACTCTTTCCTTGAAGAGTTTGATTTCCAGTCCCATGATCATCCTTGTTGTCTTCCTCTGAATTTGTTTCAGTTTGCTGCTGGCATTCTGTCTAAAGTATAATGTCCAGAACTGGCCATAGTACGCTAGATGTGGTCTAACTAGTCCAAAATAGAGGGGGACTAGTAGCTCACAGGTTTGGGAGATCATACCTCTGTTAATGCAGCCTAAAAGTAACATTTTTGGAGGCATGCTGCACTGTTGATTATACTAGTACAGTACCTCTATTTTACTGCTGAAATGACATAAAATGGGAGAGGAGTGGGAGCCACAACTAGTTTGGTGTGTCTCAGTGACATGTTTGGTGGTTTTTGTTTGTTTTAATAATCAAAACAATTTCCCCTGCTCTGAATTATGTTAACTATATGTTTTTTGCACCTGCCTCTGAATGGTAGATCTTGGCATCTCATAAACAAAACCCTCAAAACTCTGAGGTCTTCTCACTCTTCAGTCAAACAATTACTTCTGTGACTGTCGGCCTCTCACGGTCCTCCATAAATTTTATTTCCCAATACAGTACTCTGATGCAGGAATTCAAAATATCAATACTGCTCCTAGTATATACCTGCCATATTCCATTCAAAGATATATTACCCACTACTACCACTTTCATGACTGTAGATTGTTTTAGCACCTTGTACATAGTGACCAAAATCCTCTTCTATAGCAATGCTGGCACAATACTGAAAGCATAGATTCTGGAGGCAAATACCCTCAAGTTAAGAAATCACCGTACCTGTTCCTCTCTGAATCTTGTGATACAATAAACAACAGGCAGTATCTCTGGCGATTTTTCAGCTTGAGGCTATTCTTCTCCCAGAATTAGGCTGTTAATGTTGCATTGGCAACACCACGCAAGAAGATTCGGGGCAGCATCCCTAAGCACACATAATTCCAGTTTCTTTGAGAGATTGTAAACCTTTTCCTCGGCTGCCACAAGTCATACCTGTCGAGTTTCGGGGAATTTCTGTCAATTCCCTGTATTTTACACTCTTTCCCGCCGTCATGCCGTATTAGTTAGACTGCAATTAGACTGGAGGCCAGCACAGGATAAGCATAGCTGCCCAGTTTCCCGTTTTGGCCGGGAAATTTCCCTTATTTGACAGGAATGTCCCGAAACTTGGCAGGTATGCCACAAGTACACACCTACCAGAGGTCAACAAGAAAGATAAGACTAACCCTCGTGGGCATTATTACGCTTGATGACTGAGTAGGATTTTTAAAAACTGAGAGGTCTGTCTTTTCACTATTGATTAGCCAGAGTGTGGCTCATACAGTAGTACTTCAAAGGTGTCCTTCGCCTTGCTACGATGCTCGCTCAGGCCCAGTCTGGGGCCATCTCTCGTGTTAGAGGGGAAAGATACCACTCAGTTCCCCACCCGGTCCGGTTGCCCTTCCTTCCTCCCTCCCCATTAGGATGATGACAAGGCCACACACCCTCCTTTGGCCCGCGAGGGCAAGCACTAGAGGTTTCAGGCCTACAGCTTCCCCCTCCCCGCGACACACACACACACACACACACATACACAGAAACCCAACACCCACACCCTACACAGACCCAACCTGGTGACGTCCCCCTCACCTCCAGCCTCCATCTTGCCAGTCTGGAACGTGGGCTCCTCTGCACTTGGCCTACGGCTCCCCAGAAGGGTCAATCCATACAACTGCTTGTCAGCACTCTAGGAGACCAATCCCAAAGGCCAAGGGGGGGCGGGGTGGGGGGCAACCGCACTCCACTAAGGACCTCTAAATGGATACTGCAAGAAATCAGACACAGGATCAAACCCTTCTGGAATCAAGTCAAGCAGTCAGGATCTGGCCTTTGCCACCTCTCTGAAGAAATGTCAGCAGAAGGCGTGCCCGCCAGGCAGTTGTTGTTGCCTCAACTGACACCCCACAGAACAGAAGGGTGTGGCCAAGACCACAGCCACATCACACAGGCACCCAATAATGCATTTGGGTGGCAAACGGGGACAAGCTTTTTTTATATATATAAAAAAACCTTAAAGTGGCACCTCCTGTGGCTAGGAGTATCTTTTTCCAATTCCACCTGGTGTGTCGACTGTGTCATTTTCTGTAAATCTGAATCTGATCACCTTAACAATTGAGTTATTAGGTCAGGCTGTATTGAAGAGTTCAGGATCATAGTTTGAGTGCTACTCTGATGTACGCTTGAATGATCAGAATGTCAGACTAGGTTCAAATCTCCATCCAGCCATAATGTTCACTACTTTTCAACCTAAGAACATTTCTGAAGCAAAGAAAACTATGTATTTTGTGTAGATCTCTTAAATTTATTTATTTATTTAAATTTGTGTTGCCGCCTCCTCACCTGGGGCAACTCTGGGAGGCTCACAACTGGATATAAAACATAGGAACATTCATAGTAAAAATAATTTTAAAAACCCCCATTAAAAACACCCACCCCATCTGCAAAGAGGGAAAGTTCAAATGAGCCAGCAGGCAGGCGCCACCTCCCCAGCAGCACCCCGCACCTGCCCAGCCAGCCAGGTTTTGAGTTCTTTCCTAAATGGCAGCAATTCTGTCTGCAACCGAGATTTAAAGAAAAATATCTAAATGTACTTTTAAAACTTAGCTCTGATATTTTTAATAGGAACTGGTTGTTGAAAATGCATTGCTTCTGTTCCAAACATTTCAATTTGTCACCAATTTGACTCTGAAATTAAAAATGCTAGATTTTATCTTTCCAAACCCTAAATATCATACCACATTATCAAAGGCATGCCTCCTTCAATAGTTGTGCCACATACATGGTGGGTTGAGTTGAACCAGAGCATCTTTTCTGGGGAAACACATCCCATTATCTCTGCCGTGAGCTTCCAAAAGCAACTTATTCCAAAGCTTCATTTCATTTCTTAGAAATTTGTTTGAATTATCATTATAAATATATCCATTTGTATTCTTTTTTTCTTCATTTTTTGGCATTACTGTATAATTTTTGTAGGCAAGGACACTTTTTACAAGCTAGGCAAACAAGAGTAAAATGGCTAAAAACAAGATTGGATAATTGGAGAAGCTACAGTATTTGTGCGTGCATACTTCTTTCCTACCCATTCACATATAGGAAGTTTTTGGGGTTGGGGAGACTAAAACAATAGTTCACTTTTTGAATAATAAAAATTATACGTCATGGGGTGGGGGTGGGATCATGATTTTAGAGATACAAGTGGAACCTCATACAACAATCGCCCTGTACAGCAATGAAATCACATAACAATTAGGTTTTGGGGGGAAATGGTGTCCCGCATAACAATTTTCCCTATGGAAAAAATCGTACAACAAATTTTCAATGGGAAAAACCACTTAACAAAAAAAAAAGTTGTATGATGCATCCCATAGGGAAAATCATTATACGATGCATGTATCGTATAGCAATTGTTTTGTACAACAACGAGCTCCATGGAACAGATTAAAATAGTTGTATGAGGTACCACTGTACTTAGGTGGGGCATGACCCAAAAGGTTGGGAACCACTGGGCTGAACTAAGTGTCTAATCTGGACTGCAAATGTCTACTAAATCACTTATTCCTGCCAGCATTAAAAGCTTTTTCACCTACCCACTAACATATACAGCATGTTATTAGTCAGAAAGTAGGGGTGGTGGTGGATGAGGTCATTCAAAGCAGCTTGTCAAAAACCATTTTTGATTACACAACTTTTGTCGTCAAATATCATGGACATGTGATGTCCCAAACACTACTGTACAGACAAGCATTCTGGTGATTTATTAGTGCCCCCTGCAGTTGTAAATATAAAACCCTCTCCTGATCTACTTTTCCTGGAAACTAATTAGGATAGGTTGAGCAGGAAA
Organism: Bradypodion ventrale; assembly: GCA_035047345.1. Taxonomy (NCBI): domain Eukaryota; kingdom Metazoa; phylum Chordata; class Lepidosauria; order Squamata; family Chamaeleonidae; genus Bradypodion; species Bradypodion ventrale. Next base: position 276,968,545 of record JAWDJE010000002.1, on the reverse strand, counting down.
TGAATTCTCTAGGACTGACAAACTCATGTGTAGAAATAATTCAGCAAGCTGCTCAGTGCCTGTATCCATTATTACTTATTGAGATATACCAGTTCACCTTCAGACTATGTATTCTATTCCAATCACATATTAAAAGGAGCCCCTCAGTTTGTTACTATAATTTGAGTAGGTTATCTGTTCAAAAGGTGGCTGAATAACTCAGTGGGTTAGGTGTCTGGTTGAGAGTTTGATTCCCCACTGTGCCTCCCAAGAGAAGAGCTAACCTATGTTGCTTCAGACAAGCTGCAGAGTCCCAGTACACCCTCAGAAGACAGGAAAATTAAACAGTAAAACCCCGCATAATGAAAAAAAAACTCTGTTCCACGGAGTTCTTTGCTGTGCATTTTCCCCCTGTTATGCGGTTCCTTATGGGAGATACCCCGCATAACGTGGAAAAATGTTCATTACCGGGGTTCCCATTGAGCAGGCATATTTATTTATTTATTTATTTATTTTATACATTTGTACCACGCCCTCCTGTTGAGACCACCACTCAGGGCGGCCAACAACAAGGTAAAAATACAATATAAAAACAATCAAAACATTTAGAATTAAAACAATTACACAACCTTCATCTAAAAACAGGAATAAAAACACATAAAATTAACTTTATCCTAAAAACTACCCTCCCCCTCCCTCCCCCACATTAAAACCAAGACAAAAGGAAAGATTCCCCCGAAAAGTTAAACCAGCCAGCGGGGTTGGGAAGTGGAAATCACACCCGCTGGCAAAGCCAGGTCTTCAACATTTTTTCTGAAGGGGAGAAGTTTCATCTGGAGACGCACCTCCGGAGGTAAGAGGTTCCACAAGCCTGGGGCAGACACGGAGAAGGCTCTCTTCCTGGTCCCAGTTAATGTACTTCTTTTGCTGATGGGACCACTACTGAGCCCCTCCTGTCTGCCCTAGTAGGGCAGATTGACACTCTTGGGGTGACACGGTCTCTTAAGTATCCTGGTCCACTGCCATGAAGGGTTTTAAAGGTTGAAACAAGCACCTTGAATTGCACCCGGAGGCATATTGGCAACCAGTGGAGCTCACGAAGCAACGGTGAGGCATGGGCATAACGCCCACGTCCCATCACTACTCGGGCAGCCGCATTTTGAACTAGATGCAGCCTCCGAATTGTCATCAAGGACAGCCCCATGTAGAGCGCATTACAGTAATCCAATCTGGAGTTGACCAGAGTAACCATGAGCAAGGAGTCCTGGTCCAGGAGTGGACGCAATTGGTAGATGACACAAAGTTGTGCAAAGGCCCTCCTGGCCACGGCCGCCACCTGCTCCTTGAGCAGCAGCCACGAGTCCAGGAGGACCCCCAAATTGCGTACCGGATCTGTCTGGGGCAACAATGCCCCATCCAGAGCCAAAGAAGACAGCTCCCGGGATAGCACGGGGGCCCAAACCCACAGCTACTCAGTCTTGCCGGGATTCAGCTGAAGCCCGTTGTATCCCCATCCAGACCCGCACAGCCTCCAGGCACCTGGTTAAAACTTTGACTGCATCACTCGGGTCCCCACGGGCCAAGATGTACAATTGGGTATCATCAGCATACTGATGGTACCTCATCCCATGGGAACGAATGATCTCACCCAGCAGTTTCATGTAGATATTGAATAATAGAGGCGAGAGAACGGAGCCCTGAGGCACCCCACATGGAAGTGGCCTAGGACTGGACAACCTGCTCTCTAAGGACACCGACTGGGTCCGGTCCCTCAGAAATGAGGAGAACCAGGACAACACAGTGCCCTGGGTCCCCAATCCTCGGAGCTGGACCAAAAGGATACCGTGGTTGATGGTATCGAAAGCTGCTGAGAGATCAAGAAGAGCGAGAACAGAAGGGTTACCCCTGTCTCGCTTTCGCCAGTGATTACCCATGAGTGTGACCACAATGCAGTCTCAGTACCATAACCGGCCCTGAATCCTGACTGAAACGGGTCCAGATAATCTGCATCATCCAGAACCCCCTGGAGCTGCCGCGCCACTGCTTTTTCCAACACCTTCCCCCCAAAAAGGAATGTTGGAGATTGGTCTAAAATTTGAAATAACTGTAGGGTCAAGCAATGGCTTTTTAAGGAGGGGGCGTACCAGCGCGTGTTTAAAAACCGCTGGAAATACCCCCTCCCGCAAGGAGGCATTCACCATCGCACCGACCCAGTTGCCTGTAGTAGCCTTGGCTTGGCTGCTTTGACTAGCCAGGTAGGGCAGCAATCTAATAAGCAGGTGGTATCACACACAGCTCCAAGAAGCCTGTCCACTTCATCAGGGGCATCCGGATCAAACTGATACCAGATAACGTGGCTAGACTCTGCTCCGGCCCTCTCCAGGGGATCCAATTCCACGTTGGGCTTGAACCCTGAGCGAATGTGAGCAATTTTATCTGCAAGATGGTCTGCAAAATCATCGGCAGAGTCCTGCCACCCCGGGTCCGCCCCCACTACCCAGGAGGGACCTGGTGACCTGGAACAGGGTTGCTGACCGATTATCAGCAGAGACAATTAGAGTGGTGAAGTATTGACGCTTCACTGCCCTCATCGCCACGAGGTAGGTTCTAATATTGGCTCTAACTCGTGTTTGATTGCACTCTCTCCGGGTCTTCACCCAACGGCGCTCTAGGCATCTCCTAGCTGCTTCAGCTCCCTCAACTCATCTGTATACCAAGGAGCCCTGTGTAGCCTGCGGGGAGGGAGAGGCTGCAGTGTTGCGATTGTATGAAGCGGATTATCTGGACCCCTTCCAGTCAGGATTCAGGCCCAGATATGGAATGGAGACGGCCTTGGTCGTGCTGATGGATGGTTTCTGGTGGGAGCAGGATGGCGGTCACCCATCTGTCCTTGCTCTCCTTGACCTCTCAGCGGCTTTCAATACCGTCAACCACAGTATGCTACTGGGACAGCTCAAAGGTTTGGGGATCCAGGGCTCGGTGCTCTCTCCTCTCCTATTTAACATCTACATGAAGCCACTGGGGGAGATCATCCATTCCCACGGGGTGCGGTATCACCAGTACACGGTTGGTACACTCAGTTGTACATCTCGGCCCGTGGGGACCCCAGCGATGCTGTCAAAGTCCTATCTGGGTGTCTGGAGGCTGGGGGGGTGGTGGTCTGGATCGGGACCAAAGGGTTACAATTGAATCCCAGCAAGACTGAGTGGCTGTGGGTTTGGGGTCCTGCGCTACTCCGGGAGCTGCCATCCTTGGTCTTGAATGGGGCTACTTTGCCCCAGACAGATCCAGTGCACAACCTGGGGGTCCTCCTGGACTCTTGACTGCTGCTAGAAGAGTAGGTGGTGGTTGTGGCCAGGAGGGCCTTTGTACAACTCCATGTGATACACTAGTTGCGTCCGCTCCTAGATAGGGACCCCTTGCTTATGGTCACACATGCTCTGGTCACCTCCAGACTAGACTATTGCAATGCGCTCTACATGGGGCTGCCCTTGACAACCATTTGGAGGTTGCAGCTGGTCCAGAATGCGGTGGCCCGGGTAGCAATGGGGTGCGGGTGTTATGCCCGTGCCTCGCCACTGCTCCGGGAGCTGCACTGGTTACCAATTTGCCTCCGAGTGCAATTCAAGGTGCTAGTTATTACCTTTAAAGCCCTATATGGTAGTGGGCCAGGATATCAAAGAGACCGCATTGCCCTAAGGACATCTGTTCATCCAACCAGAGCGGACCGGAGAGGCTCCCTAATTGTTCCATCAGCTAGTGGGGCTCACCTCTCTAGCACAAGAAAAGGGGCCTTCTCCGTGTCCGCACCAGCCTTCTGGAACCTCCTGCCAGTAGAGCTACAGTTGCAGACGGAGTTGCTGCCCTTCAGGAAAGGTCTTAAAACCTGGCTGGCAGGGCAGGTGTGGGGCCCTGAGGGCAATATGGCTCCTGCTCGTTGGCTTTTACCACAAGATGCACCCTCTCTCTGCTTCTTGGGGCGGGTGGGATTTAATGTGGGTGGGGGTTTTAACCATTTTTAATTGTGTGGGGTTTTTAGATTATGTAAACCGCCCTGAGTCGGGCTTGCCTGAGTGGGCGGTGAACAAATTAAATTAAATTAAATTAAATTAAATTAAATTAAATTAAATTAAATTAAATTAAATTAAATTAAATTAAATCAAATCAAATCAAATCAAATCAAATCAAATCAAATCCAGAACCCACGTCGCTTCCCTTTCCCAAAAGGCGACTAAAGTCTCGGGTGAATCGTGCAGCTGGTCCGGAGGGAATGGCCCCAGCTCTATCTGAAATCTCTCAGAATCCATCAGTCGCCAGGCCCAGGCCAGTTTAATTGGTTGTGCCTCCCTGCAGTAAGGCGTCGCACCCCAAAAATCCAGAGAACCAGATAGTGATCTGACCATGGCACTGGCGTAATCTCTATATGTTGTAATTTCAGATCACTCAGCCACCGCTCCGACAGGAAAACCAAGTCAGGGGTGTGACCACTGCCCTTGGTGGGACTCTGAATTACTTGATTCAGGCCAACGGCTGCCATGAACTCCCGAGCAACCTCTGAGGTCGGCCCCAGCGAAGGCAGATTGAAGTTTCCCAGGGCCATAAGCCCTGGGAGCTCCACCACCAGCGGCACAACCGCCTCGAGCACGTCAGGCAGGGAATCTACTACCCTGCAAGGGGGCAGGTACAGGAGAAGGATTCCCCTCTGACCCTTAGGGCCCACCCGAAGAAGTAGCAGCTCACAACCCTGCACCTGTGGTGCGGTGACCGATGACCCCAAGTGACTTTCGGGCTATAATAACGACGACGATACTCTTCCCCTTAACCCTAGGCCACACCCCGAACCCGGCTGGACACACTTCCGACAGAGGAACCCTGTCCTCAGGTGTCAGCCAGGTCTTGGTAATGAATGCCAGGTCAGCCTGCTCTCCCAAGATCGTATCACATAGGAGGGGAGCTTTATTGCAGACCGACCTGGCATTCACCAGCAGCAGCTTAAGAGAGGGGTCACTCAGAACCTCCTGTCCAGGAACCAGAGATCGAACAGGGGGGCTGGAACAAGGGACAGATACCAAGCAACTGACCCTCATTCCCCGAGTGCGGCCCACCCCACGGTTCCCGCCATATGACTGTCACTACAGAGATGTAGGCCCTAGGAACCTCACCCACGCCTACAGAACAAAGAACTCTCCCCTCCCCCCCCCCAACTTAGACCCTGCAGCTGGGCTGAGTCTCTCCCTCCTCCCCCTCGCCTTTGGAGCTCGGTGGCGCAGGTGAGGAAGATGGCGGTGATGTTGGAGGCAATGACAGTCCCAATGCCGGAGCTGTCTGAGGCATCCACCGAAACTTCCTCCCGAGTGGGGTGCAGAGGAGGAGGGGGCGCGGAGCCAGGGCCGGCATTTGAGCTTCCCAGCCCATGCAGCTGGGCAAAGTCACCCCCTCGCCTTCGGAGCTGCCGTGGCACAGGTGAGGAAGGCGGCGGTGATATTGGCGGCAATGATGGTCCTAGTGCCAGAGCCGTCCAAGACGCCCACTGAAACTTCCTCCCTCCCAGCCCTGCAGCAGAGGGGGGTGCAGAGGAGGAGGGGGCGTGGAGCCGGGGCAGGCATTTGAGCCTCCCGGCCCATGCAGCTGGCAAAGTCTCTCCCTCCTCCCCCTCGCTGCTGCCGTGGTGCAGGTGAGGAAGGCGGCAGTGATGTTGGCGGCAATGATGGTCCTAGTGCCAGAGCCGTCCGAGACGCCAGCCGAAACTTCCTCCCTCCCGGCTAGAGATGTGAAGGCCCGGAAAAAAATGAAAAAAAATTTCTGAAGCCTTTTTTGTTGTTTTTTTTCTGAAAAATTGAAAAAATAAAAAAATATATTATGGAATGTTTTATTTTAACATGATGAATAAAATATTTTAAGATAAGGCCGGGTTCAAATATTTTATAAATCATTTCTTAAAAAAATTTGTATGGTATCAGATTATTTTCAATTTTTCAAAAAAATTCTGTAACACCCCCCCCCCCCTACAAAAAAGAAAAAAAGAAACCAGGGTTTTTTCTGAGCTTCAAAATTTCCAGAAATTTTACATCTCTACTCCCGGCCCTGCAGCCGAGGGGGGCGCAGAGGAGCAATACCCCGGTTACCAAAAACCACACATAACAAACGATTTTTTTGTTATGCGGGGTATCACCCTTCCATAACGAACGCTTCATTATGCGAATTTTTCGATATGCGATGCATTCGTTGTGCGAAGTGCCACTGTACTTCTGAACTGACTTGACAGCATACAATTACTATAATCTGCTCTAATAGAATAAATGAATGCCATACATTTGCTTTGCTGTTTATGGTGTCTCTAATACACAACTGCTGATGCTTTCCTCTACCTTCAGATAAAACCAGCGACTAAAACTGAAATTACGAACTCACCAATGGTTGCTGCTAAGGTTTGTAAGTAGTATAGTACAGTACTAGCTATTGGCAGAAGCTGATGAACTCTGAATTTGGTCAGGTCATTTGACTTGCATATTTCAGAAGTGATGTGAATTTTTTTTCATTTGCCCTATCCTCAAATCAAGGTCCAGATGCTTTGTTGTACTCAGTATTGTGAATCAAGCAGGAGTCTGTTTGCAAGAGAAACTCAGAGGCACTAAAACAAGGTGTAGCATTAACTGCACAAATCATCGCACAGCAATCATGTTGGTGAAGCTGTATGTCCTTTGCTGTTAAAGTTTACTCCAGGTATGTCCATGCTTCTTTTTCATAAGAATAAATAACCTTTAATGTGTGTGTGTGTGTGTATATTCTAAATTACCGTATTTTCCGGCATATAAGACAACTGGACGTATAAGACTTTAACTTTTCCAGTTAAAATATAGTTTGGAATATACTTGCCGTATAAGACTACCTCTCTTCCAATGCACACCAAATAAAAATTAACCCACACTCAACCCGAAGACACGCAGCCCTCCGAGTCGAATGGGCAGGTTCTGGTGGAGAGCCAATCCACGCTCACGTTCTCCTCCTCGAGGTACAGGAAGATGTGTGCAGATTGCTTCCCCTTGCTTCATACTCCCCGCACAGAGCAGGGACTCGGCCGCGGCACCCCTCACCATATGCGCCGGACATATGAAGCAAGGGGAAACAAGCTGCAGTTAAGTACCTGTCCTATAAGACGACCCCCGACTTTGGCACAGATTTTTCGGGGTTAAAAAGTAGTCTTATATGCCAGAAAATACAATACTTGAAGGAACTAAGAAATCAGGAAGAATTCAGGTGAAATCTAGATCAATGTATGGGTGATTTATAGACTGTGAGGTTCAGAAGGAACCCACCTTTCATCAAAACATCAGAATAGGGCACACAGCTGAGGAAAAAAAGCAACAGGAATTATCTTGGGAGAATTGCAAAGAGAATAACAGTATTTCCTCAGCCTGGAGTAGCAACTGTAGCCTGTTCAACAGAGAGGTCTACTCAAGATGGAAGACGTCATCAAGAGGAAGATAGCGAGTTGAGCAGGAATTGCTATCATTTGGAGAATTGTTACTTAGTCAGCTCAGAAAAAGAAAAAGACTTCCTGAGCTAGACACAAGACAGAGAAAATAAGAGGTTTCTGCCCCATTTGGGTGTTGTAAGTCTCATTACAGATAGAAGAAATAATGTGCTCCTTGCCCACTATATAAGTGTTTTCTTCACAAAGCTTCCCCATGAGAAAATTGATGCCGAAACAATAGACTTTTGAGAGATCCTTGAGAACTTGGGCCTACTTTACATAAAATTATCACCACTGAACTACTTAGCTGGACAAGATCAAAGAGGTACTTGAGTACTTCAAACTATAAAGTGTGCTCAACCTAAAAAAAGTTTTTCTAGAAGTTCATCATGAGTTTTATTCTGTTCTTCAGACTGCTTTGTATTTGTGTTTGAACAGAAGTACACATTGAGAGTAGCTTCACTTTCCATTTACAGTGTGACATGGGGGACTGCCATGAGTAAAGGTAGAAGCTGAAGCTCCACCTAGACAGGTTCAACTCACTGGTTCACACAATCACTGACTGAGAATTCCTTTAAATGGCAGGAAGTTTTCTTGAGCCAATTGTTTAAAAATTGTTTCCCAATAGCCAGAATAACTGTCCTTCAGGATCTGTTTGAGCTAGAAAGAATCCTATTAACAGAACAAAGAAAAGCACTGATCCACAAGTTGTTTTCAGATTATCAAGGTAATGGTTCACACAGCAGGCTATAGATCCAGAGAGGCAGAATGAGATGGCCTCCCCAGGGCCCATCAACTAGGCTCATATCCAAGGGCATGTGTTGCTTGCTTACTTCACACTGAGCCACAAGCAGTGATTGACTGCTTCTCCAATTGCTCTTCTGGTGACCATAACATTTGTACCATTTCAGAAAATGCAGGATTCTACCTAAGAACCAATGCTGTATAATGAACAGAATGACAGGGTAGGTCTCAGATCTGGGTTCCAATCCCCCCTTGGATACAAAAACTCACTGGTGGGTAGCAATAGTAAAATCATTCCCTTACGTATCTCAACATACATTGAAATAGCAATAGAAAGTACACTTACATAACGCTTAGTGCCCTCTCTGGGTGGTTCATCCTGTTAGAATCAGAGATGAATTGACCATATATAACACATGCAATATTTTATATTAAGCATTTTATTACTGATCACTTCAGGACATGAGCTACGTTCTTGCCTTTAACAGCTGCTCGAAACAAAAAACTAGTCAATTCCATTGCTGAATATGTGCTTGATATGCAAGAAAATATGTTGGCAATCCAAGGAAATTCTGCTTTTGAATTAAGCTGAACACCAGTGACTAGCCAATAGATATGTATCAAGTTCTGGTAGTAAGAACTCACACTAATAAAAAAAATCAGTGTGAAGGCATCCCTAGATTCTATTAAGGACAGAATTTAGGATTGTTAAGCATCCAACCCCAAGCTCATTAATGATGCAATTTACACAATTCAGCTTTCCATCTTCATTGAGGTATAGCAGTTTTATTCTGACAATGCCCACTTATAACTGAAGGATCTAGTTCATGTTAGTATTCAGAAGACAGACTGAATAGGATATAGTTTTTCTCTCTCCATCTGTGATATATAACATAAAACAGCATCCTGAAATTCTAAGATCTGACATATATGAGACTTGCATACTCCCCCACGTTCAAAGTTATTAATTCATATCATGTATGCATATGCAATGGCTCTAATTCCTTCGACTAATTGTGTACATGCAATAAAACACTTTACATCTCAATCTTATCAAAGCCCCTTCCCACTTCATTCTGATCTTTAGTAGTAAAGTACTTCTATTTATTGTCTATGTAAGAGTGCATGTGACCTACTGGTCACCAAGATCCCTGAAGCATCTGCAATCTTTTTCTTGAAAGCAAGTTACGACTGCTGGAATCTAATGATTAAAAGAACAGTGTGGATTGCTGGGTCCTTATCACAGCCAAGGACCAAGAATGAACGCAAACTAGTATAGAGGAAAACACTTTCTTTAAAAAAATCTAGCTTCCTTCAGTTTCTTCTCTCATTTCCCGATATCTTACTTAGTAGTTGTAGTTCCTTCTCATTCTGCGTGGCACCTGCCTCCGCCCACTACAGCCTATCAGCAATATGGCTCATTGTTTCTTCAGCAATAGTTTTATGGGGTCAGGGTGCTAACCCGACGGCCAACCCCACTCCTTTCTCATCTTAACTCTAGGAAATATTTTATAGTTTGTTATAATTCTTACCTGTTGTGGATTTGCTTTGGTGGTTTATTGTAATTTTTTATTATTTACCTTGTCATTTTGATATTATAAAGTGTATGGGGATTATTTTGAGGGCCAAAAGATTGCATATTTTATAAGCATCACAAAAACAAGGTGCATTCTAAATTTTAGTAATTTCTTACGAACTTGCAATGTCTATGCTCTTCATCTAAGCCAGGGGTTCTCAACCTTTTTGCAACATGGGCTGGACCGTCCCCTCACACAGCTGAGCGGGCTGGACACGTGGTTTCCCCCGCTGTAAACCGTGGTGGATGTATTTGCACATGCTTGGGCATGTTTACGGCTGTCGTAGAAGTCTCTGCTTCCTTTCCACCGGCAGTGCCACGGGCAGGATGATTTGGCATTGCAGACTGGGTCCGGCCTGCAGGCTGTAGGTTGCAAACCCCTGATCTAAGCCACAGATCTCTTAAAAGCAAAAAAGCAACAGAGGGCGGGCACTCTAAAGAGTTTCCACTGCACAGAAGATGAGATTCTAATGCTCTCTACTTGGCTTGTGAGATCACCAGCAGATAATTTCCACAAAAATCACTCATATTTCTATAATGCAAAACCACTATCATTGTTAAAAGCAGCCAGACAGTATTTGTAATTATAAGGCTGTCATTCAGATGTTTCACCTTTCTCTACATAGTTTTATGAAATAAAATGTAGAGTGTGGTTTTTTAAAAAGCGGATTTAGCTAGCTTTCAACATTAAGTTAAGGAAACTAATTTTATGAAGTTCTATCAAATCTCACAAGGGGCAGCGAGAAATAAAGCCTCAGAACAAAGGAGCTTGCAGTCTAAATTCAGATTGGGGAGGAGTGTAAGAGAAAAACTCAGGAAGTAGAAGGCAACTGTTAAGTTTTCACATGCAGTGCTACTACATATACTGCCTGGCTCATTATGCTGCTCAGTTAAAAGATGGGTGGAATCCATAGCAACCGATTATTCAGTACAGAAGAAATATCAGCATTCAAGCTTAAAATCAGGATTCCTATCCTCATGTCTGTAAAAACAGCTTTAAAGGCATGGGATAAATGCCTGGAACAATATCTCAGAAATCTAGAGGATGAGGCATACTAAGCAGAGTGTAGATCTTGAAGCTTGCATTGTGTTGCCACCCTACCTAATTTACAGAAAATCAAAATACAGTGGAACCTCATACAACAATCGACCCGTATAGCAACGAAATCGCATAACAATTAGGTTTGGGGGGGGGGGGAATGGCGTCCCGTATAACAATCTTCCCAATGGAAAAAATCATACAACAATTTTTCAATGGGAAAAACCACTTAGCAAAAAAATCGTTGTACGATGCATCCAAGAGGGAAAATTGCTATACGATGCATGCATCATATAGCAATTGTTTCATACAACAAGCCCCGTGTAACAGATTAAAATTGTTGTATGAGGTAACACTGTATATAAAAGAGAAACACACCTATAAAATATGCAGACTTCAGCAACTTGGGCATAGACTACGGGTTCTTTGTTTGAATGGAATAAAAATGTGCATTTGAAAACATTTGGTTTATCAAATAAATTATGGTTTTCTATTTATCTTTATTCGTAATCAATTTATATTAGCTGCAACTGTCAACTATATTACATTTAATAGGGGAACAAATAAAGTGTTTAATACTAAATAACTGCCTGTGATCAGAGTACTTTAAGGACCATCAACAAGCATTATATTTCTCTGATCTCCCCTATAAGTATGAAGCCTACTTCTTGAAACCCCCTCCAAGTAAAGTTTAAGACAGGGGTGGCCAACCTTTGTGCACTGCAGGTCTGACCATGCCCCTGGAACAGCTGAGTGGGCCGGACCAAGCCCCTGGAAGCGGGCACATTTACGGCTGTTGTAAATGCGTCCACTTCAGCGTTTGTCAACCACGGGTATGTGTGTGCATTTTATGGCTGGCGCAAACATGCCTGCTTCCACTTCCAGGTGCGGGGGAGACGGCAATGGTCTGGATGGAATGGCGTTGTGGGCTGGATCCTGGCTTAAGAGGTGGCTACCAGACAGGCCTTTTCAACTATGCTTTCAACTCTATGGAATGCCATCTTGTCAACACTCTGGACCTTCAGATGCCAAATTAAAATTCTCCAGAAAAGTTCAGGATCTTCAAGGACAACGTATCTGATTTAACTGTGTATCTCCTCAGAATGTTAGCAAATTCTAGCTACATACTGCAACACATTTGGCTTTTACTAGTTTCACTTCCTCGTGATCCATTTTCCGTTTTGATATTTTTCTGTTTCTGAACTGAGCTGCGGGGAATGCATTTAAAAATAGTAATAAAATATGAAAGATTATGCCAAGAACAGACACTCACATGACCCTCGTGAAATCACATATCCTAGAAAACTGTTTGCATTACATCTATTGGCTGCTAGACTACAAGATCTATTTACAGTATCATATCAATTCACTTAATTGATTGAACATGGATAAATGTATTTTTCTTGAAAGCAAATTATTAGAGAACCGAAAAGCCGTCATCTGCCATTGCACAAACCACAAGATCAGCCATCCTTCTGGAATACAACTCCCACTATTACCAGCTAACATGCCCATTCATCACATGGGGGAATTGGTCCTCAACATCTAGAAAGTCCCAAATTGGAGGTTACAGTAGATAAATCCCCTCAGTGTTTATTTCTCAATTTTCTATTGTTTTTAAAAGGACTGAATTCATCAAAAGAAACAGTTCATATATGTACCAAAATGTGTTAACTTATCAGTTTTGCCTGACTGATCTGTTTTCCTAAAAAGTGTTTGCTTGGCACTTTTCAGAACAACTGAGCAGCCAAAATCACAGGCACCTGGATGGCCCAATTAATAAATAGCAGTACTGAAACATTGCTTCCATCAACTGCTTAAAAGCTTCACATACACTGGCTCTTCTTAAATAAAGCCATGCTCAGTTTAACTAATGTTTTGTTTTGTTTTTTAACACAGTCAAGAATTGGGAGGAAAAAATTGTCAGTTTGACAATTCACAGAACAGATGATTTACCTGAAACAAATTTTGATGCAGCAATCACAGAGGCACAGATCTAATATTTCCTCTACTAATGCTGACAGCAGCAGCAGGAGACAAACTGGGCTATACTTGGATAGCTACAGAAAAAGAGAAGAATACCCTGATGCCATCCTGGTGGGTCTAGAACTTAAACTCACCAACTGACAAATTAATAACATATGGATAATGGCTGAAATCTTGTTGCTTAGCATAGTTGCACTTGAGTAGGCCCACTCAACAGAGGAGATTTGGGGAGTTAACCCCTCCATAAGATCTCCTGAGTTGAAGGGACCTGGTCTACTTGTGACATAATTTAGTGTAGCAAGTTGCAACTAGAGTAGGCTCATATGAATCAATGGAAGTTGCAGAGAAACTGAGTCCCAAAATCCCTATTGATTCAGTGAGCCTACTCTAGTACAACTTACTATGCTAAGCACAAGAATTTCAGCATGCACATTTCAGTTAGGCTATTACCTTCTACTAGCTGGTAACTAAATTTCCTTTTGCAGCAATTTGGACAATGGAATATATTTCTACAATGGAGTAACAGCTAAAAAATCATTTTCACTAACAAACTCACATTCTGCATACTGTCACTTCAGGAAACAGTTTTGGCAGTTCTTTATATCCACACTCTGTCAATATCTCTTAGGTTGCAATGGCTAAGAAACAAGAAAGAAGAAAGACCAGATGGTCTTGTTTGTCTGCCATTCTAAATGGCGTATGGTATTCATTTACAATGATCACCATAAAATTTTAAGTGCCTGTTTTTCCTTTCTATATCTTCTATATGAATCAAGTACTTGATGTTCAAGAAGTCCAAAACTGTGGCTCAATTCAGTACTAGTAAGTCTCTCTAAATTCTTGGATAATAACTGTGGATGTGGTTAAAGTATTGAATAACAAATGCATTAAACACAATGTGTCTTCCAGTAGTAAGGCAATAAGCATCTCAAGGTACTTAAAAGCCAGTAGTGGCAAGAGCAGCAATTGATTATTGTACCCTGTGTCACACCCACTTCTCTTTCTAAAGCAGGAATGAGAACATGTGCCACTAGATGACAACTCCCATCAGACCTACAGAATACTAGTGGAGAGAATGGAGGGCATCACAGCTGACACCCGGAGGGCCACATGTTCCCCACCATTACTGTACAATAACAGCTTTGGAAAGAGAACTATCTCAGACTGTGTTGAATCAATAGCCTACTGCTCAGAGTAAAATAAACTAGGAGATAACATTTCATCCGGAATCCTGGATTCTGAGATTTTGATGACATGCTGAAGCAAGATGTGAGCCAATGTGCACAAGAAATTGAAAACATAGACATGGCACCTGTCTTGCTACTTTTATTTCAGAAGTGGAAGAGGTCTGGCAGTCTAAGAGAACCCTTCCTAACAAACCCTAGCTTTGCAGATTCCATACGCACTGATGTTACAATATGTTCTTTTCCTCTCTGTCCTTTTTATTTTGAGGAATCTTTGAAAAATGACAGGTGATTTCTTATTTAAAGAACAGCACAGCCAACTAAAAAACCATAATGTAAATTTCCTGTTCCATTGTGTACAAATTACTTCTCATCATTACTCTGTATCTTTGTTTAAAACTCTATCTTCAAGGATGTTGATGCAGAAAATGTACGTAAGGGCATCAGGTATACTGCTTTTAAAGAAACATGCCATATATAATTTGGGGTGCTGTCAGCCAAATAGGTGTTAGTGCTAGCAATAAAAATGACAACACAAATCTATCCTACTTTTCCATCCTTAACAGATTTTCTATAATTAAAAAAAACACAAACAGAAGAAAACTTTGTTTGTACTCCATGCAAAGCTCTATAAACAAAATAAGAAAACTGCAAAATAAAAGCCTTTCCTGGGAGCAAATAATCAAATAAAAACCACTGACACAGTTGGTAAACAAGGATACTGTATGTCCATTGCCTGGGCAGTGACAGGCAATATCCAGGTTGAGTAGGGAAAGACCTGGTAATTCCCCACCCCCAAGATAGATAAAGAGAAAAATAAAGAGCCGGGGCGGGTGAGAAGAGAAAGTATGTTTTAAATGGTTCTCATGAAGTTCCGCTGCAGCTTCAAGTCCTGCAAGTCTGCTGATAGCTACAAGATCCCACTTTGGACTCGAAGTAAAGCAATCCAACCAGAACTCTCTGCCTTCCATCTATGTAAGCTATTGCAGACTTTCTTGCTAGGATTTCCATCTGAGGGCCACCTTCCTGCCTGCCTGATTCAACTCGCAGTTCCGTTCTGTGGCTTCCTTTTGGGGGCTGATGGCTACGAGATCCCACTTTGCACTCGAAGTAAAGCAATCCAACCAGAACTCTCTGCCTTCCATCTATGTAAGCTATGCAGACTTTCTTGCTAGGATTTCCATCTGAGGGCCACCTTCCTGCCTGCCTGCTTCAGATCACAGTTCTGTTCTGTGGCTTCCTTTTGGGGGTGGGGATACATCGGTGCATGTGTATGTCTCATCTTCCTGCAATAAGCATCCTTCATTAGCATTTTAACAGAGGCAGCTGTCTATGAACGGGAACCTGTCATACCTGCCTAAAAGCAATAGCAAAAAAGTGTTAGCATCAGTACATATATTCCTTACCAGACACAATACAGAGAAACCTGTTCCAAAAGGATATAATGCGCTCTCTCTTTTTTTAATATATATAAAAGATTTGTGTGTGTGTGTGTGTGTGTGTGTGTGTATACACACACGTGTGTGTGTATAAATATATAAATAAAATATAATATATTTATATATATATATTTAATATATATAAATAAAATATTAATATATAAATAAAGATTTGTTTGATAGATGTGTGCAACTTCAGGCAAAGAAAATGCTGTGAACAAGTTTGAAATATACAGGCATGGCCAGAGAAGACACACCAGCTGCGCTTAGAAAGAGGCAGGAAGAAGAGGAAAAACCAAGGAGCCACAGGAGAAAGTCACACATAGGTTGGTCCGTATCAATAAGCACGCACGTGGGCCCAAGGAAACAAAGGCGTTATGAAAGGAAATGCTCTGGTGGGAGGAAGGAAATGTTAACAGAGTTGCCTGTGTCCGGGAAGGAAGGAAGGAAGGAAGGAAGCCTAGTAGGAGAGCGACTCCGGGCGGGGGCGGCGGGGAGCTATGCCCGCAGGTTCCCATAGAAAGAGGGAGCTGCAGGGAGGCGGCATTAAAAGCAGGGGGAACCTTTGCCGGCTCGGCCCAGTGGGGTAACCCCCAGCTGTCACGTCAGAACAGGGCGCGAAGCGAGCAGCAGCCTTTCTCCGAGGAAAGCGCAGGTCCTGGCGACAGGGAGGCAGGCAGCCCCGAGGAAACGCCGAAGGCAGCCCGGGGCAAGAAGAGGCAGGTCGCCCCCGCCAAGCGCTCCGGCCGCCTCCCGTGACCCCCCTGTCTCCCTCCGGCCGGCCAAGGCTTCCCGGCGAGGACCCCCCACCCCACCCCCCGCCCCACACGTTGCTTGCCGGGAAGCGGTGGCGTCGGGCCCTGTCCAACCCTCCCCCCCGTCGCGCGCCTCCTGCCCGGCTCTTCCCCTGCAGCGACGGCGCTTCCCCAGCCCAGCCCAGCCCAGCCCAGCCCAGCCCAGCCCAGCCCAGCCGCTCTCTCTGCCTCTCGTTCCAGCCGGCTCGGGTGGTTGAGCCCTGGCCGGCACTCACCGCTCTCAATCTCGCCGCCCTTCTTGGCCGTGGCCGCGTTGCCCATGGCCAGGCGGGGGGCCGGGCTTGGGTTTTGGGCTGAGCCCGCGGGGAGGGGGGGGGGCGCTCTCCCCGCTCGGTCGGTCCAGGCGGCGGCAGGAGAGGCTCCGGCTGGGCCCGGCCAGGCCCAATCCGCCCCCCCGCCCCCGCCCCTGCCCAGACCCGGTGTGGCCCCGCCCCGCCCCCTCGTCCCTTGGTGGCCGGGAGCAGCAGGGGCGCCCGCCCAGCTCCCGCCGTCCTATTGGTCGCTCAGTTCGCCCTCGCTCGCGCATTGGACCCCTCGGCCCAGTCCGCGCTACTATTGGCTGACGGCGAGCGACTTCCTCATCGGCGCCCGCCTTCTTCTTGCGCAAAAGTGTCGCTCTCAAGCCGTACGTTTCGAGTGGTGCCTTCTGATTGGCGGGCACGGGAGCGAGGCTCCCGCCTCTTTCTGTGCCTTTACCAGCCCGCTGGCTAGGCTGGGCCGGGCCGCCCGGGAGGCGGGACTTGAGGAGGTCCGGACTAGGGTTCTATATTTAGAACGCCTGGCTTGTCCGCGCGTTCCAAAAGAATGTCTATGGCGAAGGCGGGGCCTTGGCGTGGAGGAGGGAAAGGAGCCCGTCAGGATGGGTGCGGAAGGGAGCGGGCGGGGGCGGGACTGGCGGTTGCCAAAGCAGCGGCCCCGTCCGCTTATCAGATAGGGCGCTCTGGGCAGGGATTTCATTGGGGATACTCAAGAAGGAAACCCAGGGGACCCATTTTGCTGCGTATGTGCTGCGCAAAACCCACGGTAGCGTCTTCGATTGACCGCCCGCCCGCCCGCCCACCCCTACGAAGGGGGGAAGGGCGTTCCCCATGGTCTTCTGTGTACCATTTAATTAATGCGCAACATGCTTTGAAGAGCGCTGCTTTTGTGTGTGGGGTTCAAAGCGGCGGCGTATGTTTTCGCCACTTAGGATCGCATGGCAACGTTTCCGCATCTATCTATCCGTACTTCGTCACTAACTTACGTTTTCGCCAGCTTGCATTTTCCGAGGGCTGGGCTGGGCTCCCGGCTTATGTAATGAGCTGGTCATATATGCGCTCAGCGTGAACCCTCCTGCTATGTTTAATTTAATTTAATTGTTGGATTTCTATACCGCCCACTCGACCAAGGCCGACTCAGGGCGGTTCACAATCATAGATAAAACAGAACTATGAAGCCGCCCCCCAAAAAAGGGTGCAGGTACCGAAGGGACTGCAGTGGCTCAAGTGGATAAGACGCTGACTGGGAGGCGGAAGGTCAGCAGTTCGATTCCCGAGTACTGCAGGACGGAAATGAGCTCCCGTCTTTGGCCCTGCTCCTGCCAACCTAGCAGTTCGAAAGCAAGAAATTGCAAGTCGATAAATAGGGACCACTTCGGTGGGAAGGTAACAGCGTCCCGTGCGCTCCGGTGTCTAGTCATGCCTGCCACTTGACCATGGAAACGTCTGCAGAAGCAGACAACGCTGGCTCTTCGGTTTTGAAACAGAGATGAGCACTGCACCCTAGAGTCGGATACGACTGGCTTTCGAGCAAGAGAAACCTTTACCTTTACCGAAGGAAACGTGGGGGAAAGAATAATCCTCTAGTGCTTCTCAACTTTTGGTTTTTGGACTCCAATTCCCAGAACCCTAAGCCAGTACTTAGGCTGATCAGTGTTTTGGGGAATTGACTTAGGCTTCTGGGAATTGAAGTCCAAAAACCAAAGGTTGAGAAGCACTACGTATACCAACCACCCAGTTGTCGTGGATCGTTGTATTTTCTGATCTACAGAGCCTGCGCTTTTTTTGTAAGGGTTTTTGCTGAACACCTTACCTAATCAATGCAAACATCCTGGAAAATATACATTAGTAAGGTGTCTTATGTTTGGCCATTGTTTTCCCTTTAAGAGGCAGGTATGTAACATCACAAACCATCACCACAAATGTTGATCCTAAAAGACAAGCAAAAGCAACAGATCTACTGTAGCACTGTAAACATCAATATGTTTACCATTTATTTCACAAAATGTTTTCCCCCCTTTGAAACAGGCCATAACTCCTTTCCAGCTATGTAATACAGTGGAACTTCGGTTAACATAATCTGTTCTTCGGGATGTTTCTTACAGAGAAAATTACTTTAACCAAATTTCCCATAAGAATGCATTGAATGCACTTTCCCATAGGAATGCATGAAACCCCAATTAATCCATTCTGGGGGGGGAAATCCATAAACCGAGCTACTATTTTCTATGGATTTCCTTTTGTTATGCGATTTTTATGTTAACCGAGGTGTTTGTTAACCAAGGTTCCACTGTAGCTTTATTTGTACCACCAAAAGGAAATGGACATGTGCAAGCTTTTGAGTTCTTGAGAACTCTTAAGTGAGGTAGCCAAAAACAAGAGGATGTGGAAAAAAAGAGAGAGATCCCTAAATTAGACAAAATATAGAATTTGGAAGTATAGACGTTTAGGGGCATTTTATCATGCTACTTTTATGAAAGAATCCCAAAAGACATTTTAGATTTATTAATATCTGGTATGCTATAGTAATTGTGTGAGACTTAGTCATGTGAATGTAACTGAATGCTTCATATGTCTCAGGATAGTCATATTCCTGGCACTGAAACTTGGTTCGAGAGTAGAGCCCTGTCTTTTAACTGTACCACATTATCCAGAAATTTCTACTCATGGAAATACCATGACAACAACAATAATAATATAAATATAGTAAATGCTTTTCCATTTAAGATGTGACTACACTTTGGATGGATCAGCCATGAAATAAAAAGGCGACTCAGGCTTGGGAGACAAGCTATGAGAAACCTGGGGAACATAGTGAAAAGTAGAGACATCACCTTGCAAACAAAAATTCACATAGTCAAAGCAATGGTATTCCCGGTGTTAATGTATAGTTGTGAGAGCTGGACCATTAGGAAAGCTGAGCGCAGAAGAATAGATGCCTTTTAAATGTGGTATTGGAGAGTTTTGAGAGTACCCTAGACATCAAGGAGAACAAATATAATAGGTCAATCCTAGAAGAAACTAACCTTGACTGCTCATTAGAAAGTCAAATACGTAGTAAAGATGAAGCTAAAGTACTTTGGACATCAAATGAGAAGAGAGGATTCACTTGAAAAAGCCTTGATGCTGGGGAAAGGGGAGGGCAAAAAAGAAGGGGGTGGCCAAAAATGAGATGGCTAGATGGTATTGTAGATGCAATGGGTACAAAGCTAGGTGGGCTGAGGAGGATGGTGGAAGACAGAGGTGCCTGGCGGGCAATGGTCCATAGGGTTGCAAAGGGTCGGAATCGACTGCGACTGAACAACAACAAACACTTTGGATACCCAAAGTAGTTTTTTTCTTTGAATTAAAAGGAATAAACTTGACATTTATTAAATATATGTTAGTTGTGTCAATATGATCCTTAGTAATTTTATTCTGGCCAGAAAGACAGAGTTCAGATTAAAAATAATTTTTGTGGGGATTAAAAAAAGAATCATGCTTTAGGTCTGTCTGAGCTGTCCTGGGGCACGTGAGCTGTTGGCTGGGTGTGCCCGCAGGCAAAGAGGGGGTTTCTGGTGCTGTGAGGTGGCAACAAGGTGTTGGAGGGGAAATTGGCATGATTCACAGATGGTGGTGTGCCTGCTTAATCTAGCCGGTTGCTTTCAAGTGCAATCAAAGAGATTTTTCCATCCTTAGCATTGAAGAAACATTCCACTGCTTGGTTGGTCTTTGTGCATGGGATAGGAACAGGCACTATTTTGTTCTTCATCTCGAGCACCAAAAAAAAGAGAAAGGTTTGGGTTAGTCCCTTTAAGCTCCTTGGCTCCTTAGGCAGCCTTTGTGGACATCAGTGCCAGTGAGAATGTGTATGCAGGGGGGTGGCAGGGTCTCATTGGCTGTCTGGGTGGATAGGCTCTGAGTGGTGCTCTGGAAAATCTCCCCCACTCCCACATACACTCCCTTCCAGCACCTTGGAGGATTGAGTGTGAGTTTTTCCTCTGTGGTCACTCTATATACAGTATCAGTCTCTTTAGCATGTCAGCCGCCTTGCAGATTTTAGGATTGCTCTATTGGTGATCCTTGAGCTCTGTCTAATAATGCTGAGAGTTATAATTCCATATAGCAGGGGTTCCCAACCTACAGCCCACAGGCCAACCCTGGCCCCTGACACCATCCCATCCAGCCTGTTGCTGCTGCCACACACCTGGAAGTGGAAGCGGGCATGTTTATGTCATCCATAAAATGCGCCCGTGTATGCGCAAACACACCCTCAGCTGGCATAAACGTGGAAGTGGGTGCATTTATATCAGCTGTAAGTGTGCCTGCTTCCATTTCAGGGGTGTGTGGTCCGGCCCGTGATGCTGTCTGGGGGCGTGATCAGGCCCGTGGCCGTGTTGGAAAAGGGTTGGCCACCCCTGCCATATAGGATCTGGAGGCTGCATCTAGAGATTCCTCAGAGCACTTACCAAAGTGATGCCACTTTACCTATGGAATCCTGGAATGTGTAGTTTGGCAAAATACTGGGAATTCTTTGCTAGAGAGTTCTAGCGCTGGAGCCCTTGAATGATGGTAGAGAATTCTAGACCACCACCACCCCATACTGCAAACAATAGGATTCCATAGGGTGCAGCCATGCTAGATAAAGGTGTCACACTGCTGTACCTATGTAGTGTACACTTTGCAGAGAAGAGAGGCACAGATAATGTAAACTGATTTTAGTTTGTTGTTTGTAATGTGAATTGCACCTCATGGATCTCTTTAGTTTTGTGAGGCACTTCTCTGTCTCAAACCTTAAGATCTTTGACTTTTCAGAGTCACCGCAGTCCTTTCTTTTCAAAGGATACACTTAATATCAAAACACTTCCAGATAATCCTACAAATTAATAGCAGCCTACATTGACCTCAGGTTCACCCTGGTGATTTCCAATTATATCCACCCATTTCAAGCATAATAAATTTGATGTTGCGGTCCAAAAGTATCTTATGAACAATTAGATGGTCAATTTGTATTAAACTTAGACCTTTCTCTAAAGACGGGATCATTGGGTACATCTGCGCTATGAGCCAGCATGGAAATCGCTCTTGCCAAACAGATGGCAATGAAATGAGAGATGTATTTTCAAGAAAAAGTGGTTTCTGTAGTGGGCAGTATCAAGGCTCCGACAAGCAAACGGCAGCACCAAGGTTGTATCTGTGTAGTAAATAAGCAGCTGATGAAAGAGAAAAAGATATACATCTTGCCAATAGCAGACTGTGAAATTCAGAGTGGTGCCATCAGCTTTATACCCCTGTGGAGATGAGATTAAACACAACACAACAAAGAGAGATATTGTACAGCCATAAGGTTCTCTTCTGTTTTTGTAAAATACCAGACTCTTGGACCAGCATATATTTTACATGAGCAAGCAGGGAGGACAGTTTAGGGGTCTGGAGCATTGTGGAAACTACAGGGAATCTTCTAGCCTCAAATGGAAAGCTCAACAAAAGAACTCTTCTGGTCAATGTTTCCCACTTAGAGGCAGGGCTTCTTCCAGAAATATATTCTGGACTGGTTATTGTTTAAGGCACATGAAAATGTAAATGTAATGCAAACCTGCTTTCCTTTTCTTAGTGCTGAAATGAGTTAGAATTATACCTGCTCTATTACATTATATTACAATAGTTCCCAGAGCAACTAGAAGCCACAGTGAGAATCAGTACTTTATGATCACAGTCTTGCTCCACAGAATATCCCAATCTGAATAAAGGCAGTAAAACAAAGACAGTCAAGAGAAATAAGGAGAAGTTCATACTGGCTGCATATGTGGGATCCACACGTCCCTTTCTTTCCTGTTTTCCAGCTCAGAAGCACTTTACAGGTCAGACTGGAAGCATAACAAATTCCTGAAGAAATCAGAAGAAAGTGCAGCTGCAAAGCATGTTTGCCACATGCTTTTCAGTGTGCAATGTCAAATAGGTGCTCTTCCAACACAAAAGAAATTCATAGCTGAAAAAAAGGGATCAATTGCATTGGAGAGAGGGCTAATGTAATGCTACTTACAACTGCTCACCTGGTGACCCACCTGTGGCAGATAAGAATTTAACTCTTAGCAACCAAATAGGAATCCTGATGATTTGGCATTTCTTCCAGGCCCCCAAACAGGCAGGTTATGAGCAGATAGGCTGCCTGGTGTGAGAAAACTTTCATACTTATATGTAAATTGAGCTATGGCATATGGATTTATTCATTGAGATATATACAGTATCTCATTTTTAGGGTGGTCTATAAGCCCCTATTGAATCTTTCTCTAAATTTGCCACTTATTGTATCCAGGGTGTCACCAGTATTCTTGCACTCATTTACCCACATACTTGCACTCTTCAAGTGTACATGGGCTTAAATTGGTCATATTTCTATGCAAAAATAATTATAACACATACGGACAGGTAGGGACTTACAGACCACCCCGTACAAGGCCCATCATAAAAATCTATCTATCTATCTGGGACCAGGAAGAGAGCCTTCTCTGTGTCTGCCCCAGCCCTTTGGAACCTCTTACCTCCGGAGGTGCGCAGACGGAACTTCTCTCCTTTAGAAAAATGTTGAAGACCTGGCTTTGCCAGCGGGTGTGGGGCTCCAGAGGCTCCACTTCCCAACCCCGCTGGCTTGTTTAACTTTTTTGGGGGGAGGAGTTTTTCTCTCTGTTTTGGGTTTAATGTGTGTGGAGGGAGGGTTAGGGTAATTTTAAGGATAAAGCCAGTTTTAAGCCAGTTTTTATGCTGTTTTTAATCTTGTCTTTTTAATTGAAAGTTGTGTAGGTGTTTTAATTGTACATGTTTTTTGGTTGTTTTTATATTATACAAGCATAGTTTGCCCAGCCTTGCCGGGCATTTTTAATGTGTGTGTTGGTGGTTTGGGGTGGTTTTGGTTTTGCACAACCACCACTCCTAGGAAAAAAACCACTCCAACCACCAACTCACACATTATTATTTTTTCATTATGGCAGGAGTGTTGTGTGTGTGTGTGTGTGTGTGTGTGTGTGTGTGTGTGTGTGAATGTAGTCCACCAGAGGGTGCTATTTTTAGTTAATATATTTTGTTAACTAAAAATAGCACCCTCTGGTGGACTACATTCACTAATGTTCAGTGCGGAGGAGGCGTTCGTGCAGGGAGGACGTCTTTTTCAGTTGTTCCCTGTAGGTGTGTGGGGGGTGGGTGGGTTGTGAGGGCTTAACGTGGCCTTGCCTTGCTGGCCAGGTCACGTTAAATCCTTGCGTTTGGGTGGGATGGGGATTTTTTTATTTATGTATGTATTTTTTTTACAGGGGGGCCGGCTGGTGCCTTGTCATAGCCTGGGTTTGGGGGGGAGAGGGGGGTGTATCCCCTCCCCCCAAGCTATGGGCCGGCTTGGGCAGGCCTCCGAGGCTGCGGGGAAAAACATAGTTTTTCCCCATTGCCTCGCTGAAGCATGGGTCGGGGGGGGGTGACAGGGGTATCCTCTTTCCCCACCCCCATGCTACGGTGGCGGCTTGTCCTGGCCTCCGAAGCTGTGGGGGAATTTTTTTCCCTGCTATCTTTCCGAAGCTTGGGGGGGAGAGGGGGGTATCCTCCCCCTCCAAGCTATGGGGCGGTTGTGGGAGACAGAGGCCGAGAATGGTGCTCCGTGCTTGGCCTTTGTCTCCCATTTTTAAGGTGTTTGTCTTCCTTGGAAGACGGGGGCCGAATCTTTCGGCCTCCGGCCTCCTAGGAAGACAAATCGGTTCCCTCTGGGAAACGCTTTCCCTCCCGTCGCAGCCTTCTGTGTAGGGAGAAGCACCGGACTGTCCTTTGCCACGTCGCCCACAGAGACGATGGACAGTCCGGTACTTCTCCCTTCGCAGAAGGCTACGACGGGAGGGAAAGACTTTCAAAGACCCAGCCGGAGCTGGCAAAGGTTAAGTGCGGTTGGTAGAGGTTAGGGAGGGGAGGCTAGGTGGTGGGGCAGGGGAGGCGGTGTGGTTACCGGAGCCGTGCATCCCCCCCAACCCTCATCGAATGCACCTATCTTTTCCCGGCTCCGGCTGGGTCTTTGAAAGTTTTTCCTGGGCCAGCATGGTTTGTCTTTTAAAACCGCCATGCCACACTTTCCCAGCCTCCTCTGCACTCGTGTCCCTCAGTCTGATTGGCTGAGGGGTTGCACAGCGCAGAAGACTCTGGGACTCGTAGTTCTTTTTCTTTTTTTGGGTCGCTTTTGTGGGGCGGCTGCCCCACTGGCAACCACCGGAACCCCGCAGTGTTGGGAAGGCGGGGGTTACGGTGAGTGCGGAGGGCTAGGTTGGGGATGGTTGGGCCGGGTGTGGGAGCCTTTGAACGAACTCAACGGTTAAGGCCACTTTTTATAGGTATAGATTTTTACCTGTTGTTGCCGCCCTGGGTGGTGTTTTTCACCAGAAGGGCGGGGTACAAAATTTATAAAATAAATAAATCAATCCCTAGTGCCCTGAAAGCAGTTATTAGAAACAAAACAAGTAGAAGAACATGAACCAGATAATTGCACCATTAAAACTAGCAGAGCAGCCAAAGCAAATATACAGACACTGAAAAAGATTTAGAGAATCTCAAAAGCGTTCTGAAAATGAAGTGTCTTTGCCTAGTTAGTATCTATAAGCCTCTCCATCTGCCACTGCTAAAAAGACTTTTTCCTATAATAGAGAATTCATGGAAGTACAGATGGGAGTCTTATGGGAAAGGGCAGTCCTTAAAATGTCCTGGCAAAGACTGACATTGAATTTTCAAACCAGTGCTTTCAATTTTGACAGGTATGGAACATGCCATGAAGTTTGCCTGAAGAAGTGACCTTGAGTCATGAAAGCTTGCAATGATTTTTTATTTAGTGATCCAGAAAAGGCATTGTACGGGAGAAATCTCTACTCCTCGGTAGACCTCAGATGCTCAAACTTTGGTGAGGCCGATGGCCGCAGCGCAAGCAGGAGCCCGCTTGGGACAGCGCAGCCTAAGGGTGTGCTTTCTCTGCTCAGGCTTAGTTCAGCAGAGAAAGCATACCTGTCAACCTTCCCGGATTGGCCGGGATTTCATGGTTTTCAGCGCCTATTTGCGTCATTTCCCGCCCCGCGCTGCCGAAACCCCGGAATTTGGCAGTGGGTGAAAGGAGGTACTGCGCAGCCCTTCTGTGCAGGTCGCCTTCTACGCAAGCGGCGTAGCCTTCTATGTATGCGTAGAAGGGTTTTAAGCTTGCGTAGCTCCGTTCTACGCATGTGTAGAAGGCTGTGCCACTTGCGTAGGAGGCTACGCCGCTTGCGTAGAAGGCGACCTGCGCAGAACCATTTGCGCAGGTCCCGTATTTTCCGGAGCTGCAGTTGACAAGTATGAGAGAAAGACGGGTCCAGCTAATCTGGCTCATGGGTTCCGGGGATGATGGCAAAAGGCAAATTAATGTCGCAGGTCTAATTTGGCTGCAAAGACCTCTGGGACAGATAATGCCAATTCTCATAGAATGACACCCTTATTTCTAACTTGGGGAGAACTTGCTGGCCTTGGGAGTATAGTGTGCATATGGGGGTTGCCCGTTACCACCTTCTTCACCGCTTCTTGTCTGGGAAAGGCGAGACAGGCAGGTCCTCCTCCAGACACCTGGAAGAATCCCCCTCACAAACTCCACAGAAGAAAGTGCTATCTTTCCTGTAATAATGGCCCTTTATATTTTAAAAGTTTCCCCTCTCTATCTCTAGTTTGGCTTAAGGAGCAAGAAGAACAGAGATTGACTTGAAAGCCAATTTAACGAGTTTATTAAACTAACAAAAATGATAGAATAAAGTTCCAATAAATGCACATAATACAGAAATCAAAGAAAGTAATTAGCAAGCATAGTTTAGCAGTACCTTAACCTAGGCTACCCTAATCTGTGGTGCTTCTAGGTGCCCCATGAAAGATGGTTTCGATAGCCTCCTCGATGGTAGGAAAGCATATTGAATGCATGGAAGTGTGCTTATCTCTCTAGGGAGAGAGATCTCCTCTAATTGAATTAAGCTTCTGTTTATATACCTTTTCTGATGGGAAAAGGTAGATAACCAGTGCTAATTGACTTGCTAAAATGACAGCTGTCTGGACTTCAAAGACACAGATGGGATCTTATCAGTGTTCTTCATCTAAGTCCGTGAGAGAGAACATCTTCAAGGTTCTTTCCCTAGGGATGGCCTTGAAAACTGGCCACAAGACAGGTATGTTAAACCTTCTAGAAAATGGTGGAAAGATGTTCAAAAAATGAGTGCACATAGGTTAAGTTTACATAATCAGAATTAAACGAAATTAACTACATAGCATCTCTACATGATAACATACATGAAACGATGATTAATAACATAAAATAATGTCATCTTGTAATGGAATCACGACAGGCATCACCTTATACTTCTGCAAATAAAGTCTAAAACTGAATGATGGGAGCTGTGGTAGAATGAGTCACAAGTTATTCAACATGGAGTTTCTATGGTTCTTAAACTGTCTTAGAATGTAGCTTTGCTCTGTGCAAAGGCCTCAAATTCCTTCTGCAACTCTTATCAAGCAGATGGGCCTGCAAGGCCTATGTTTTGTCTTCTCCTCCAGGCCTGGAATGTTCACTTGCATCAACATCCAGAGTTGAGTTATGGAAACCAGGGTGTGTGTTTGTACAATCCCTGGGCTCTAATTGGTTGTATGCTAATTAGGAGAGCCAAGGTCATGTTCTTTCCTATAGACACATAGGTTTGGGAATCAATTTGAGTTTGGGGTTTCTGAGAGTTACACCTCAGAAGGGAGAGTAAGACTCTAACACCTGAGTCCTTACTCCAACCCAAGCTTAGTCATGACTAGCATATTTAGCCCGGCAGTGCCGGGCTTTTTAAAATTGTGTTGGATAGTAAAGGGTTTCGTTTTTTTTCTTGAACCAATGGTGCTGGGCTGTTTTAAATGGTGTTGTAAGGTTTTGTGATTTTGTGGCTTCAAGGCGCTGCGTCCGCCTGTGGCGGACTTGTGCTCCCAGTGGTTTTTTTTTGTTCTTTTTGGTTTTTATTTTTTGCGTGCCGGCTTCCACAGTGCCGGGCTCTTTAAATTGGTTTTTGAAGGTTTTTGTTTTATGTTTATGCAAATTTTATTTTATTTTAATTAATTTAATTTAATTTAATATCATTTAGTATAAATTTAATTTTGGTTTTTAAAATGTTTATTTTTACGCATTTTTATTTTTTGTTTTGGTTTTTTGGAGTGAAAAGTAATTTCTTTTTTTTGGTATTTTTTGAGATTAGTGTGATTATTTTTGAATGTTTTTATAACTTATTTGATTAATTTCGGAATTAATCTTATTAGTTTTAATATTTTTGAATGTTTTTTCTCTTTTGGCCTCTGGGTGGGGGTGGTGAGCTTTTCTGCCTCTCTACAATTGTTCTCTTCTGTCCTCTGGGTGTCGCTTCCGGTAAGTTTTCTCTTTCTTTTCTCATTTGAGTTCCGGTCCTCATGGATAGAAGACGTCTTTTGGTAAGTTCTCTGGTTTTTTTGGGGTGGGTGGGTGGGATTTTTTTTGGGGGGGGGTCTGTGTGTTTTTTCTTGTTTCTTTTTGGCTGTTTTTGTGTTTCATTTTTGGATTTTTGTGTGTTTTTGATTGTTTTTGGGGGTGGTGGCTTTCTTTCCCACGGGCCATGCTGGCTGGCCCGTGGGAAGGAAGGGCAGCGGCGGTGGGGGATTTCCTTTTTTCCCCGCAGGCCATACTGGCCCAGGTAATGCCATGCTGGCTGCCCGTGGTAATGCCATGCTGGCTAGCCTGTGGGGAAGAAGGGCAGTGGCGGGGGGGTTACTTGTATTTTTCACGCGCCGGCTGGCCCTTTGAACGGAAGGGCAGCGGCGGCGGGGGGGGTGTTCTTTTTTTCCCCCACGGGCCATGCTGGCTGGCCCGTGGGGAAGAATGGCAGCGGCAGCGGGCATTTTTTTTAACTTTTATTTTTCACACACCGCCTGCCTCAGCGTTCTGCATGCTAATGGCGCACAGGTCGCTGGGGCTTGTAGTTTTGGATGCGCGTGCTTGCTTACTGCAGCGGTTTTTCCCCTGCGGCTTTTTTTGATTGGCCGCGGCGCATTTCCGAACGTTTCTTTTGCCGCGCCGCTCAGCCTGATTGGCTCTGGCGCGGCGCGGCGCCAGGAACGTTGGGAATTGAAGTTCCCTTTTTTTGTTTGCGACTGGGGGGCTCCTGCCCCCGGGTCGAAAATTTCAACCCGACAGTTACCTGCGAACCCGGTTCGGGCGAGTGAACGGAGGCCCATTACGGGCTAGTGGGGCCTGGTGCAACATCCTTTGGCACATTCCCCCCAACGGTTAACGCACCATTTTATAGGTATAGATTACCTAGATTAGTCAGGTTTTCCTTTTGTTTCATGGGGGAAGGCCAGAGTGTGGATTTTCCTACCTGTACTTTTTGATTGGTATTTTTTTGCTGGATTTTCTTGTATCCTGAACCAACGAATGAATTGCTATTTCTACATTATGCTTCATGAACAATAAACAACTTTTACTTCATCAAGACGTCTGTTTATTGGAAGAGGGGGTAAGAGAAGAGTTAAGCCATAAACCACATTCTACCTGTCAAGTATCCTGGATTGGCCGGGAAATCCCGTATTTTGGTGCGCGTTCCTCCCCTTTCCCGGTGCTGTCCTGTATTTAGAATGGCGGGGAAAGGGGTTACTGTGCATGCATGCATACACAGACCCATATGCGCATGCGCAAATGTGTTCTGCGCATGCACAAAGTGATTGTGTACATGCGCAATGGAATTTTTCCTGTGCATGCCCACCTGGGCTGGAGCAGTTCCTGTATTTTCCGGAGCAGCGCTTGACGGGTAGGTACCACATACATATTAATATTAGTCTCCCCATTATTGTCAGGGCTCTGTACAATTCAGGTAAGCCCTAGGTTGCTGCAGGACGACATTTAGGTGACATGAACTCGGAGTCTTGGATTCTACGCAGAGCTGGCAGGTACAAGGAAGTTCTAAAAGGAACAGGGAGAGACCAATGCAAAGGTCAGGCCGAAACCTATCTGTCATAGGAACGGTTATTACCTATTATTCCTAAATGGTGCTCTTAATTGAAATTGATAAATATTCCAAACATAAATTGATTTAAATTTTGGTGTGGAAAGAATCACATTATTAAAGGCCAAAAACTCTCAAAATATTAAAAGAGACAGACTACAGATTGTTACACTAATTGGAGCATCTATTTTCCCATGTTACAGCATGGAAACTACTTTGATGAAGCATGATGCAAGCTGCAATTTTATCTGCTTTTTCTTAGGAAACAGGTTAAGCACTTGTTTAGGCACTGCAAATACCAAATGGAACATGTGGACCTCGCTAGGCCTATCTGGACTGGTAAGATTCTTATTATAGAAAGAAAATTGTGAACTGCAGGAAAAAAACGAGCTTGGCTTTTTGTTTAGATTGCTGAGATATCTCTGAAGTAGCATAAGTGCTCCGAAATGCTGTACCAAGTAAAATTGGGGGGTGGGGGTGGGGAGATAGAAATAAGTTTTGTAATGTAATATAGCCTGCTGGTTTTATATCAATGGTAGGGAACTTTCAGGCCTTTTGATGTGAATCATGCCTTGCTATTGGCTGGACTGATGAGATTAAATGGGAATTGAAGTTCAGTAACATTTGGAAGGTCACATGTTCCCTTCTCCCCATGCACATATACATGGCCTTAAATTTTATAGCTGTATCATTCATAAGATGTAGGAACTCCAAGTATATACTGTATTAACAACTGAAATGTTGATACCATGCCATGGCAACCATATTTTTGTTTTGATAAATACAAGGCTTTGTGGCTCCATTCCAAAAGCACTGTTCAGTGGAAAGTGTGTTTGTGTGGGAATACAAATTTATATTAACTGAAAAACGTCCAATATGAAGCGTGTATGTATGTACGGAATTCTGCCAATTGTTTTGATTAAATGTGATCTGAGTCTTAGCCATGCTGGTCCCAAAGAACACCCAAGAAGGAAATATAGTGTATGGGACCAGAGACAATGAAACAGCCGAAAGGTTGGCTTAACACAGGTTTATTGCATGATGATCCGGGGGAACATGAGGTAATGGCGGATGGGTAGCTCAATATATACGGTGGCTATACATTTTGAATGTGGCTCCTCGACAGTCTATTGGTTACTGTCCGCGTGACGTCATGGACGGTCACGCCCTCCTTGTCCAGGTGTAGGTGATGGCGGGACTCTTCCCGCGCTGTTGTTTGCTGGTGAGTCTGGGCCAGGAGAGCTTGAACGCTCGCTATTGCCACCCGGTGGTCATTAGCTCGCGTCCTATTGTAAGGGCTACAGTTAAGCAGCTGCTGGTTATAATGTTACACAAGCATGGTTACATTGGATACACGTGAATGGATACATTGTAAAAGGTACAGTACTAGAACACAACATCCCTCCCCCCTAGGATGGGACGAAGTCCCTCAGCCAAGATGGCTTATTGCAAACGCGTTTGGGCCGCGATGTGGGCTGACCTGCCCTAGGGGCGCTACTGCTTCCTCGTTCCCTGGTCCCTTGTCCTGAAACGGGAGAGGGAGACTTGTTAGAGGCTTGCCGTGGTTTGGCGGTTTTGGGGGAAGGGAAAAACTCCATTGTGGGCAGACCGGAGACACTCGGGGCTAACGAAAAACCCCTCTTCTCGCTTGGACGGGTGGGGGACCACTCCGCAAAACTTCCCCGGTTCTGAAAATCAAAATCTAACTCTGTTGGGGTATCCGTATTAGTGGGGAGATCCCGCGGGATATCTATGAGATCGGCTTCCCTTCTCTCTGCTGACCGATCCCGCAGGATGTCTATGAGGACAGATTCCCTTTCCTCCCCCCTTGGTGGGGACCCATGGCCCCCCTTTCCTCCCCCTTGGGCTGAACGGGTGGGGGAGAACCCTAACGCTGAATCCTGTTTCCCGCGGTCCGTGCCCTGCTCGTCGGGGACCCTGCGCCTGAGCTGGTCTGCGTGCCGCCTCCAGAGTAGACCTGTGCCGGTCTCGACGCGGTACGAGACGGGACCGGTCCGCTCTAAGATGACGCCCGGTATCCAGGCCGGGCCCGCGCTGGCGTAATTCCTGCAATACACGGGGGCACCCACGTCGAAACTCTTTGTGTCCTCTATCCCAATGTTCTTACCCTTGTCCTCTACTCTCGTGGGGTCTAGCCTTGTTAGTATGGTGGTCAGTTTCTTGCGCATAAGCAGCTCCGCGGGGGAGTATCCTGAAGCTAGGGGAGTCACTCTGTAACCTAGCAGAAACTGGCACACTTGATGGTTTAGGTCCCCGGGCCCCATGCGCCGCAGCACAGCCTTGGTGGTGCGCACAAGGCGCTCTACTTGGCCGTTTGTGGCAGGGTGAAACGGAGCGGAGGTGATGTGCCGAATGGCGTTGATTTCTGTGAATGCCCTGAACTCAGAGGACGTGAAACAACTTGCGTTGTCGCTTACGAGGGTGTCGGGTAAACCGAACGTGGAAAAAACCCTCCGCAAGTGCTTTATGGTTGTGGCCGTGGACGTGCTTGTAACCGGAATGACCTCCAACCACTTGGAGAAAGCATCCACCACAAGGAGAAACAGCGTCCCACGGAACGGGCCAGCAAAGTCTACATGAATCCGGGACCAGGGCCCCTTCGCCGCGTCCCACTCCCTGTGAGGCCGGCGGGCTTCTTCTGGTCTGGAGCTTTGGCAGGGCTCGCAAGTGCCGACCATGTGCTCGATGTCGGCGTCTAGCTGGGGCCACCAGAAATAGCTCCATGCCAGGGCTTTGGAGCGCACAATTCCAGGGTGACTGACGTGCAGGAGTTTGAGTACCCGCGGTCGTAAGGACGCCGGGATCACTACTCGCTGGCCCCACAGAAGGCACCCCCTCTCAAGGGACAACTCTAACTTCTTTCGAAAAAATGGGTCGAACTCTGTTTGCCGGGGAGGACGCTGGCCACCCTTTCTGCACCCAGGAGCTAACCTTTGCTAAAATGTTGTCCTTGCCGGTCGCCTTGGCGATGTCGGCGGGCAGTATTGGGGGCGAGTCAAGGACCTCTATCATCAGCACCTGGTGGTCTGGCTCCTCCCCGCCCACGTGGCTGTTATCCTGGGGAAGGGGGGACCTCGATAGAGCGTCCGCATGGCTGATCTCCCTCCCGGGCCTGTACACTAACGCGTGCTGATACGCGTTGAGGAAAATGGCCCACCTAAGCATCCTTGGGGACAGGATCTGTGGCGTGGGCTTGTCTGCGGTAAAAATGCCTAGCAGGGGCTTGTGATCGGTTACGATTGTGAAGGGGTGGCCGTACAGGAAGTCGTGGAACTTTTTTGTTCCCGCAATTATCGCTAATGCTTCCCTGTCTGTCTGGGCGTAGTTTCTCTCCGCTTGGGACAGGGACCTGGAATAGAACGCTATCGGGGCCTCCCTTCCGTTTTCCAGCACGTGGCACAGCACCGCCCCCACCCCCACCGGGGACGCGTCACAGATCAGGACCACTGGGCGCCTGGGGTTGAAATGGGTGAGGATGGCATCAGACGCCAGAAGCTGCTTTAGCTCAGTAAATGCCCTCTCTTGCTCGTCGCCCCACTTCCATGCCTCGTCCTTTTTAAGCAATCTGTGCAACGGTTCGGCCACGGCTGCTTTCCGGGGAAGAAAGGAGTGGTAAAAATTCAGCAGCCCTAGGAACGACTGCAACTCGGGCTTGGAGGTGGGGCGAGGGGCCTTCTTGATGGCGGCTACCTTAGATGTGGACGGCCTTATTCCCTCAGGAGTGACACGGAACCCTAGGAATTCGACCTCGGTCGCGAAGAAGACGCATTTGTCTTTTCGCAGTCTCAACCCCGCCTTTTCAAATATCGCTAGAACCTTGCCCAACCTCTTTGCCAATTCAGCCCGACTTCCCCCCGTTATCAAGACGTCATCAAAATAAGGCAACACCCCCTCGAGCCCCTTCAGGAGGCGTTCCACGAGTGACTGGAAAATTCCAGGTGCCGAGTTTACGCCGAACTGAAGGCGCGTCACCTGGAACGCCCCCTTATGGGTGACTATGGTTTGGGCAGCCGCTGCGGCTGGGGTCACCGAGAGCTGCTGGTAGGCTTGTGCTAAGTCGAGCTTAGCGAAACACTTTCCCCCATGTAACCTGGCCAGCAAATGGCTGACTACCGGCACCGGATACGCATTAGGGCGAATGGCCTTGTTGATGGTGCACTTGTAATCCGCGCATATGCGTACCTCCCCGTTAGCCTTTAGTGCTGTTACAATTGGAGTTTCCCACTCCGCAGAATCGACAGGAACAAGAATCCCCTGGCCCACCAATTTGTCCAGTTCCGCCTCTATTTTGTCCTTGAGCGCGAATGGCACCCGGCGCGGTTTGAGTCTTATTGGACGGACCTCAGGGTCTAGGTCGAAGGCTACTGGGGGTCCCTTAAATTTCCCAAGTCCCTTTTTGAAGACTTCGGGGTGCGCGTCGCACACCTCCTGAATCGGGTCAGTCCCCACGGCAACGGCGTGCACCCCCCCAATGAACAAACCCAGGGGCTGGAACCATTGAGTCCCGAGGAGGCTGCAATTCCCCCCTTTAAGAACAACTAGGGGGAGAGTCGCGGCATGTTTCTTAAATTGGACCTGAAATTTTCCAACCCCCAACACTGGAATGCAGTTCCCTTGCACGACCCGTAGCGTGGACCTCAAAGCTTTGAGTTTGGGCCGCAAGTGGGGGGCAATTTTCAGAAACTCCTTCTGGGGAATGATGGAATATGAGGAACCTGAGTCAATTTCCATCCTAATGGGGGCCCCTTGTACTAGTACCTCAACAAAGTAACGGGGGTGTCCCGCGGACACGCTGAACACCGGCGCGTCGTCCTCGCTGTCGTCGGCGATGCGGCCCACGCCGTCTCGCTTCCTCGTGGCCTGGGTGCCGTCCTTGGGTCTCGTCGCGCGGTCTCTCGAGCTCTTCCGGGCCTCGCGCCTTTTCCTGCAGACCTTGGCGATGTGCCCGCGGCGGCCGCAGTTGTGACACTCGGCCTTTCTGAAGGGGCATTTGGCGCGGTCGTGGTTCGCTCCGCAGCCGTCGCAACGCCGGCCTTCCTTCCGGACGTCCTCGTCGTCGCTGCTCTCCGCGGACGACTTCGAAACTCGCCGGGCCGCGTGCACCGAAACGTGCACCGAAGTCTCTGCCTTGCCCGTCTTTGGCCGCCAGTCCTGGAGCTCCTGGACCCCGGCCTTCGTAGCTTCCGCGGCTTGTTCCTCCTTCAGGACCTCCTGCAACGTGGGGGGTGGCTCCCGGTTCATCAATGTGCGCTGAGTTTCGGCATCGCTCAGGCAGCAGAGCACGCAGTCTCTTAGTGTGATTTCTGTGTTCTCCCATTTGCATGGGCCGGCCGCCAGTCGCAGAGCCGCTGCGAAATCGGCGACCGTCTCTCCGGGCGCTTGGACCCGCCTCCAAAACGCGCTCCGAGCGGGGAACATCGCCGTCGAGGGCCGGAAGTACTCACGCAGCATGTGCATGAGCTCTTTCACCTTGAATTCACTCGCCCTCCTCGGCGCGATCAGGTCCACCAAGACCCTCTTGGTGTCTGGCCCCAGCATCCTGGTGAATATGGCCCTTTTCTTTGCCTCGTCCATGACTTCGGATTCCACCAGGGCTCCCTGGAAGTCCATCTCAAAGATGTCCCAGTCTGCCGGTCTCCTGATTTCGAAACCGGCGCATGTCTTGGTCCCGTGGGCAGCCATATCCCACCTTCGTCGCCAATTTAGTGTATGGGACCAGAGACAATGAAACAGCCGAAAGGTTGGCTTAACACAGGTTTATTGCATGATGATCCGGGGGAACATGAGGTAATGGCGGATGGGTAGCTCAATATATACGGTGGCTATACATTTTGAATGTGGCTCCTCGACAGTCTATTGGTTACTGTCCGCGTGACGTCATGGACGGTCACGCCCTCCTTGTCCAGGTGTAGGTGATGGCGGGAATCTTCCCGCGCTGTTGTTTGCTGGTGAGTCTGGGCCAGGAGAGCTTGAACGCTCGCTATTGCCACCCGGTGGTCATTAGCTCGCGTCCTATTGTAAGGGCTACAGTTAAGCAGCTGCTGGTTATAATGTTACACAAGCATGGTTACATTGGATACACGTGAATGGATACATTGTAAAAGGTACAGTACTAGAACACAACAGGAAAGAAATCCCATTTTCTGAAAATCACCTGATTATTCTGAATGTCAGACAAAGAAGACCTCTAAAGTGACTATTTCTTTGCCCTTGAGTACCATATTGCTATCATCTGTTTGGCTTGTCCTTGGCACACTTTTGCAACTGGATATGTTTGATACAAGGAGACAGGAGAAGTGAGCAAAAAGATGCTGCTGTTCCATAAACATTTTAAATGCATTCCAATACCTCCCCCCCCCAATCCATGGCATATGGTTTATTTTTTCATTTATAGTTTCTAAATCCTCTTGTGCCAAGAGGAGCTACATTTAGACACAGCTTAAAAGAAAGGTGACCTTGAAAAGGATTTTAAAGATCTATTTTTTTCTGAGAAGGGAAAAACAGTTTGATAAGCATATTTTACTGGGTTCTTTATCCATCAGAACACAAACATAGGAGTAGCTCACACTGTTTGTGTTGTCAAGACTATTAACAAGTCCATGCTCATGCTATAACCCTCCCCCCTGCTACTGAACACAGCAAAGGAGCTGTATTGTCAAAAAATACCAAGTTAAGTAGCACAAATCAGACATCCCTGTTATGTAGCAGAAGGCAGCCTAAACAAACATTTCTTCCGATTCCTAAGAAAAAGCGGGTAAAATTGAGGGAAGCTAGAAGCTCCAAATATTTGGGCACCCACTAGACCCAATTCATATATTCTTAAGGACTGGATTACCTCACTTTTGTTTTTTTAACAAAGAAACTGTGCTAGTATAAATTTTGTTAAACTTCCACTTTGAAGTGTGTGCCACTTTAATTTAATTTGGGGCCAGCCAGGTAACAGTGAGGTTTTCCTCTACCAAATCTGGGCTAGTAGACATTCAACTGCAAAAAACAAAAGCAAAGAGGTCCAAGGCTATCAATCTGTACTGGCTGAGCAGGAGATCCATCTGTAGGAGACCCTCTTTCCCCTGCAAACTTCATTTTTAGTGAATTCCATGACCCAAAACAAACCTTTCAGGTCACTGGATTAATTAAACCCATCAATACCATTTTGGGGGTTTTCAGTTACACTTGACTCATCTTCAGAAGAAAGTATGTTGTTATGAGATCGAAGTACATCTGCCTTAAAATAACTGGGTTGGAGCTATACAGAACTTTGTACTTAGCCCTTTGAGTTGTACCTAAAAACCAACTGAATAGGCTGGGGGTTGAAGTCCCTAAATGTAAGTCCAACATACTCAAGTAGGGGCTGCTGGCAGACGACAACACACAGTGTGAATGTGGAGACACAGAATCCAGCTCATTTACTGGTCTGCCGATTGCTGCCAGAGACATGCACAAATGAGGACTTGGGTTTGGGCAACGACAAAGCCAAGAATGTGGCTTCATTTTGGCAGTCCAGGATTTGATCAGGATACCAAAGAACTAAAATCACCACAAAATGCAGTTCAAGTATACTGGGACCTCTGTAGCTAGGATCTTTGAACAAGGATCTTTCTGAAGTAGCCATAGCTTGGGAGTTAAAAGCAGCTCCAATTCTGTTATCATTAAGTCATGAACAACTGTGGCAAATGTGAAATAAATATCTAGCTCTGGGACACAGAATGTATTGTACCAAATCTTTCCCAAAGATATGTGATGGAAATTGTGGCAGGCAGCAAAGAAACAATAGTGTCTCCTCTCTACCCCACCCCCAGCCATTCCATCGCTTGGGGGGGGGGGGATAAAAGGACCCTGGGACTTTGGGCTGTTGGGCAGCCGAAGAGGAGGAAGACGCCAAGCGCCATGCCTTGCCAAGCGCCGCGTCTCCTCTCTACCCGACCCCCAGCCATTCCATGCTGCCATTGTTGCACTTTAACTGTAATTCTTTACTGATACTTTATATTGCTGATTATATTATGTTATTATTGTACTGATTTTTGTATTGATTTACCTTTGTATTACTGTATTATTATGTTGTTATATTGTATGGATTTTGATATGTTGTTGCCGCCTTGAGTCAGTCTTGGACGAGAAAAACGGGGTATAAGTTAAAATTGTATTGTATCGTATACAAAAACAATGAAGTGGGACTGTATTAAAGTGACTGTCTGGCAAAGAAGTGGCACAAAACGAGTATATTAACTATTACAAGCAACTGTCTTCCCAGGATGAATGGTTTTGGACATGTCAAGACTGTTTTTATGAGAAAATTCAGAAATTACTAGAGCCTAGAGCAGTGATGGCGAACCTTTTAGAGACCGAGTGGCCAAACTCAACAGACTGCCATCTGTGCCGCCCCCTCACGCCGCAGGAGAGCTGTCCGCCTTACCCCAGACAGGGGAGGGAGGAAGCACTTCCATTGGGCTGCTGGGCAGAGGAGCAGGGCAAACTTTGTGCTAGAGCGATGGTGCGTGTGCCCACAGAGGGCCCTGAGTACCCCCACTGGCATGTGTGCCATAGGTTCATCACCACTGGCCTAGGACAAGGTCTACAGCTGGAGCCCTGTCTAAGTTCAGTACTATTCCCACAAACATACTCATTCACATTTATTTTCTGCTAGAATGATTTTTGTGTCTTACTCATCTCTGGAAAATACCTGAATGTGTAGCCCAGACTGAGACACTGAAGTGCTCTCTGCCTGAAGATCTTTGTTCAGAATAACTCATTACAAGTACTGTATGGGTGTTGATTACTCAGGCTCCAGGTCAGGGAAATTAAAACTTAGTTGACACACAAACCTATTTCTTGAATTTGATATTTATATCTGAAGTGAATTTGAAGTAAATTCATTATTGTAGCAACTTTCTCTTTGAGTTAAAATGTAGCATGGATTATGTAGAAATTTCTTTACTTGTTTTGATGTGTAGTTAAAACATGTCTCAATTCAGGCATTTTTATTCTGAGCCTTTTCTTGTCAGCCTTGCCACAGAATGTCTTAATTAGTTTTACATATTGTGCTACCATTTTAGTGTATTAATTGAACATTGTTTTCAATATCATTGGGCAGAAAATACTGTTTCATACAATCTAAAACCCTAATTTGGCATCATGTCTGATCTGAGCCAAAACCAACCTTATTTTTATTATATTTTTAAAAATTAGCTATTAACTGGATGGATTACACTATATTTGCAGATGGAAAACAGTATTGTGGTCACGACCAAGATCTGAAATGTAGAGATAACACAGATCAAACTACCAGAGAAAGCTGCATGTTTCAAAGGGAAAACCTGTCTCATTGAGTTTACTTAAATCAGCATGACTAATATTGAGCTAAATTCCATAGATCTGCTAGGGTAAAAGTGGATAAAGAAATTAAAATACATTTCATCATCCATGGTTTAAGGAAGCAAAATCTATTCATTTCATTCCTTTAATTATACTGTTAACTTGCCAAAGTGAGCAGCTGCTTCACAATAAGATTTATTACAAGTTTATCTGTCATTCAGGGATGCCAATACCATTCAGAATTTACTGAATAGTTTATTCTACAAGTTTTATTAGTTAGACAGCCGTTCCACAAAATGAACATTTTAAAAGACTTGTATACAACTCTGTAATACTAGTGTAAAAGATAGATGGGCCACATACCAAGTTATGAAACCTATATGAACAAGGAAACAGGACTGGAAGAATACCAGGAAGGAGGACCTTGGATATGCAGATATAAATTTTGCCCCATAAGAAAAGCATTTGTAATGGGCTCAAAGTATTTGTAGAGACACTTACTATAGGTGGTATGAAAAGGGCATGTTTGACATTTCGACAGGTGAGGGCATCTGAGAAATAAACTGTAAACTCTGCAATTTCCTAAATAAGCTGATTCTATTTGTGCTGATTCTGGAGTTGGAGAAGCCACCTTTTTTGGGATTGTGATAGGTCAATTAGTAAAGGTAAAACAGGAATTCTCAAAAGCATGTTAGAACTTTTACAAAATAAGCAGTCCATTATGGAGCCCACTTCCTTTTACTCCCTTGTAATATTATAAACAGTTCTTGAAAAACTGGGACAGATTTTTCAGCTTTAAACACAGGAATCAAGACCACACTGCAATGTCTATGTTTTATAATCAGATCAACTCCCCAAGGTTTAACAAGCTTTTTCAATGAAAACAGCTGAGTCCAGGTCCCACCAAGAAATACTATGGCGGAACTAGAGTTGTACTGTCAGGAAGAGTAATCTGATATGACAGCAGTAAGAAAAGAACTCTATCTATAGAGACATTTCATTTGGAACTTCAGTTGCCTCTACTGACCACAGGTACCCAAGTGCTCCTTCTCAAATCTCCTACAAAAACTTGCAGCTGGTTGTCTTCTGTGTTTTTTATTGTCTTCCTTAGGTTTTTATGCTTCAATCACATGCAGTCCATAGAATTCTCAGGCTGGAGACCTACTGAAGGAACCAACCCTTTGATGTAGGCACAAGCTGGAGACATGAAACCATCAGGCTCTGGGTCTACATTTTCAATATTGTCCATTTGGTCTCTAGGACCATCCCAATTGATGTGGAAACGGGTAACTCGGGGATTGGAGGCCAGAATATTCCTCTGCAGCTGGAAGTAAGAATAACAGTCAAAGTTATGCAAAGTTTTGATCTAAAGTAAAACCTCGAGTTACAAACGGCTCTACTTATGAAAAACTCACGATACGAAAGAAAATCTCAGAAGAAATTGTTTAAGAATTTCTTTTGAGATACAAATGTGTGGTGTTTTTTTTTGGGGGGGGGGTCTTCCGATGCTTCCCACGGCAGTGGGAGGGTGTTTGGGGCACTTCTGCTCCGCTTTTGGAATTTTTTCATTGTGTTTTGGCACTGCCAGAAGTTTTCCCCACAACCAGGAAGTGCTGAACCCCACACCACCCAGAAACAGCTGATAGTCAGGTACTGAGCCAACAATTACCAGAGCTGGCCACTAGGGGGCGCTGTCAGAAATGTGCCGAATATGTGTTGAAAACCAAAATACACTTCCAGAGCTCAGAAAAAGCCAAATAAATCTCATTAATGCAATTAGCTTTAAACACTTCAAAGTTCTCTTAATCAGACCATGATCACTTTCAGAAGGAAACCAACAATTACTTTCCCAGCTCACTGAACTAAACAGGCACCTCAATAAGCATTCAAATCCACCCTCTGAGATCTAAATCTCTTTATGTCTTATAGGGGTGTGTGGAGGGCAATAAACTGATGAGTTGAAACTGCTGTATGGATTTCTGCCTCATTTATTTAGTACAGCAATCCCAGATGGCATCTATTTTTCTACATGGTATATTACAATACTAGAACACTAGTAGAGAGACTAGAACAGTTTTCCCCAACACCTACGCCCCACAGGGGGACTTCAATTCCCAGAAGCCTGAGTCAGTACATTGGCATATCAGTGCTTCTGGGAATTGGAGTCCAAAAACCAAAGGTTGGGATACACTGGTAGAGAGTACAATTCTGCTATGTCTAGGGCTCGCACGATGATTTAATACTCCTTAAAAGGTAGTCTATCATAAAGAAGATTCATGTCTGTTTGTACAAAGAAACTGCTGCAAGTTAAATCAACATTTATGTAAATCATATTAGTAAAATGACTCTTGATTGGAACTAGGAATTGCATTTAGGCCTCTAGAATTTTTCTGCATCCAATTTGAAGACTCATGGACAATATTGAACCACAATTAGAATCTCTGTGCAATTTTATTCCCACTTGATTGACCTCCTTAGTACTTAGATTTCAATTTAGAAAGTCCTAAGTCCCTAAATGCTGAGCTTGCTCTAATCACATCAGTGCCTCACCTGGGAAAAGTCTGGCTTTAGGGGTGGGTTCTCTCTCAGTTCAGGGTCTATATATTCATTGTTGACATAATATCCAATGCGGATGAACTCCTGTCCCAGGTAAGTGCAAGTGATGAGTATCACTGTAACTCCAACAGCATCACTCTCAGGGATTAGATCAGGGTTGGGAGCATTGGCCTGAAATGGAAAAGGAAATTAATGACATTTGCACCTGGCCAGTCTTCCAAAGAGATCAAGATAGTGTGCATGAATATGAAATGAGACAGTGAATTTCAGCAGCCAGCCTCCATCTCAGCCTGGAGTTCTAGCAAGAACTGTAGAAATTAAAGCAAAGCAGCTTTCCATGTAAAGAGATTCAAGTGTGCCTTTAATGCTGCCATATATCTTCTCCAGTCTGTTCTATTAGAACCACATTTCATTCCAGTATCGACAATACTCCAGAAGCAGCTCTTCAATTATCAGTCTTCAGTTTCTTTCTGCACTGTATCTCAGGGACCAACAACCTCAGCATTGTCCCATGCTCTTATTAAATCCCCTTCTAGTCCAAACTGACAGTTACAGCTTTTTTTCTTTTTCCCTTATCATTTGTCATTTATTTTCCTTCTGAATCATTCTTCAGAAGTTAACTTTGGCCGTCTGTCTGGAAATCAAGGCATTGGATACATATAAAATGTGAATTAAAATGATTGAACATCTGTCACACCTGTGATCCTGAGAACTGGGAAGCAAACCTTTACACTTTTGTTGCTTGCCCTATCTTAAACCAAAAGGCTAGTATTATCTCCAAAGGAGCTTCAAAGGACTTTAGTCATTTTCAAGGGACTTCTTTAATTTCAAAAGAATCTTGGAAAGTGTACCTGGATGTTTCTTTAAATGATATGCTAGCCTGGCATGGTATTTAGCAGCTTGCCAGAAAAGGGTAATTGGTAAAAATAAATCAAAGGGAATGATCAATCACAAAGGATTAGCTGGTAAACACAAAGGATTCTATTATTAAGATAATTAGTTAAAGCAATTATCCAGGTTTATTTATTTATTCAATTTATAGGCCGCCTTCCTCGTCTCAGCGACCCAAGGTGGCTTACATCAAATAAAACAACTTATACAAATAAAAACCCACTGATAAAAAATTAAAATCTGTAAAAAAACATAACCCCTTAATTAAAACCCCACAGGGCTAAGTGAGCCAGCAAGTTTATGTCACCATATGACACACTATTTTAAAATTAGTGATTTACAGTACAATCCAATGCATTTTTATTCAAAGTCTCACTATTTATATGGAGCTATACTCCCAACCATGTCTAGGATTCTAGCTTTAATCCTCTCTCTTCTCCCATATTCTAACTCACATCTCTTTCTTCCCGTCTTTTGAGAGGCTGCTTATTACTTACTTCAAACAGAAACATATGTCTTCCAGCTGGAACAGGTCCAACCAACACTGAGTCAAGAACTTGGTCATATTCTTCACTCTCTGCAGAACCCACATAGATTATCTTCCACTCCAAGTCTGAAAGTTAAAGATGATAGAAGGAATCAGCAGAATGTATAATTCTAGGTAAAATGCAACATTTGCTGAGCAGAAAGGTTATTCTGCAAGTATTATCACCACATTGAATACATATTCAGACCTTGGCCTGGAAAAACTTCTTTGCAAGTTTGCATCTGTAGGTAGCTAAACACAGTTCTAGTGGCTAGCACCTATTACACCATCAATACTCTCTGTAATCTTTAGAATACTGCAGCTTTTAAAAGTGTTTTCCTTTTTAAAAGATGGGGTAAATTTAATATGGGGGTTTAAATTGAAATTAAAATAGGCGAGGCAGTTTACTTGAGGCATGAAATAGAAGCAAGATTGACAGTTAATTAAGAATAATTTACAATAAGTGAAGGAAACAAAGCCTATGGATAAAGAACCTGTTATAACCTCTAAATATTATACCTTGTCTTCAACTGTTGTTGATCATCTCATTTAATGAAAGGAATTATTGTTGATAATTCTCCATTATTGACACAGAACTACGGCACGATTGTGAAGGTTAAGAGCTCTCATTTTAGTATCCCATTTGATACAAAAATGCTAAATAGAAGAACCTGCACTCAATCATCAGGAATCATAAATAAAATCTAATGTTCTATACTTCTGTCCAAAAATAAAAGAAATCAAAAGGTTGAAAGGAGAACAATAAACTGGATTTTAAATAAAAAACTATGAAAAATCTGTTTTGTAACTGGAGTTTGAGCTCAAAACTGTTTGGTAGCAGATGTGTAATGCCACAATGTTTATTTTGCTTTAATCGACTAACCATTTATAATTCAACAGAACCAAACTTCACAGTAATACTGTACATGTCAACCGCCATTCAGGGATTTTCTGTTATTGCTGGTTGTAAAAAGTATTACTGATTTATGAAGTTATGTTATATTAGCCAACCATTGTGTGCCTCTGTACTTGATGCATATAAATTGATGCCATAAAGTCTCATTCCTATATCTGACGAAGTGGACTTGAT
This sequence comes from Bradypodion ventrale, assembly GCA_035047345.1. Lineage (NCBI taxonomy): Eukaryota > Metazoa > Chordata > Lepidosauria > Squamata > Chamaeleonidae > Bradypodion > Bradypodion ventrale. Next base: position 276,924,640 of record JAWDJE010000002.1, on the reverse strand, counting down.
CCACAAAAACTCACATTAAAATACAGCAGTTAGTTGTTAAGGTAACACAACTTTTTGTCTTTTTGCTTGGTTTACTCTCTGATACATTAAAACAAAGTAGTTAGTCTTTAAGGTGCCACAACACGTTTTGTCTTGTAAAGTTAAAGGTCACCCTTGCTTGAAAGCCACTCGTATCTGACTCTAGGCTAGGGTTCGGTGCTCATCTGTTTTTAGCCAAAGAGCCAGCGCTGTCTGTTTGCAGACGTTTCCGTGGACATGTGGCAGGCATGCCTAGACACAGAATGCTGTTTACCTTCCCACCAAAGTGGCACCTATTGATCTACTTGCACTTTCTTGCTTTCAAACTGCTAGGGTGGCAGGAGCTGGGACAGACGGGAGCTCACACTGTCGTGCAGTACTCGGGTCACGAACGCCGTCCTTCCAGTCTAGTGTCTTAACCATCTTTTTGTTTACTCTGTGATATATTAAAATAAAGTAGTTAGTCTTTAAGGTGCCAAAACGTTTTTTGTCTTTTTGTTTAAAGGTTTCCCTTGCTCGAAAGCCAGTCGTATCCGACTCTAGGGTGCAGTACTCGTCTCTGTTTCAAACCCGAAGAGCCAGCGCTGTTTGCTCCTGCAGACGCTTCTGTGGTCATGTGGCAGGCATGACTAGAATGCTGTTACCGTCCCACTGAAGTGGTCCCTATTTATCTACTTGCAATTTCTTGCTTTTAAACTACTAGGTTGGCAGGAGCTGGGACAAAGATAGGCGCTCATTCCGTCCTGCAGTACATGGGAATCGAACTACTGACCTTCCGCCTCCCAGTCAGCGTCTTAGCCACTTGAGCCACTGCTTATTCTCTGATATATTAAATTAAAGTAGTTAGTCTTTAAGGTGCCAAAACTTTTTTTGTCTTTTTGTTTGCTCTCTTACACTGTATATTAAAATACAGCAGGTATGTTTACGCTCTGACATTATTAAAATGCAGCAGTTAGTCTTTAAGGTGCCACAAGGTTGTTGTTGGGTCTTCTTTGTTCACTCTCTGACCACCCTGCGAGGTAGGGTAGCTTAGGCAAGGGAACTGGCCGAGGCTGAAGAGGGAGGTTCCGTTCCAAGTGCGGATTTGGACCGCAGCCCCCCATCCCCATTCCCCGTCCCCCTGCAGCCAATTTTGGCGCAGGCCTTTACGTCTGCAACCGAGAGGGCTCTTCCGACCCCTATGGAGCTCCGCGTCCTCCTCCTCCTCCTCTTCTCCCCTGCCCCCGTTGCAACGTCTCTTCTTCCAGGTGTTGCTCCTTCAAACTCGGCCGGCTCCCTGCTGGTTGGGTCCCCGGCTGCCTGCCTGCCTGCCTGCCTTCCTTCCCTGCGGCATGCCGCGGGGCCACGTCCGGGTGGCCGTCTGGGATGGGGGAGCAGGAACACACTCACTGCTCCGCGCATGGGGGGGGGGGGCAAGGGTCTGTCTCTCACCCTCTTCCCGGGGACTCACCGTGCGGCAACGCCTCCCCACACTCGAACTGCACGTGGAAGCGGAGCGGGTGGCCGAAGGGGCTGGGGTTCTCCAGCAGCGACACTCCCAAGACCGACACCCGCGCCATCCTAAACTCGCCCCACACGGACCGGACTGAGACTCCCCGCGCACTTAACGACGAGCCCGGTGACAGAAAGGGCTGCCCAGCGCCGCGCGCCACACCGGCTCAACTGCGGATCAGCGCCGGGCCGCGCGGGCCAATCGTCGCGCAACGCCACCGCGCAACGCCGCCAATCGTCTTACTTCGCGCCGGAATTGGACCGCCTACACTCCCGCAAGGGGCGGAGCCTCTTTACTTTCTCTACCAATCAGCTGTGCCGGTTGTGTCCCTGGCGGGAGCTAAAATCCAAACAATCAAGCACTTGCTTCCGATTTTTAAGCCGCCGCCCCTCGGCGTTGACCGTTGCTGCCCTTCCACCAATCCGCGGGCGGGTTTGCTTTTGCCTTTGCGCGCGCCCAAAGGGAGGTAGCCAATAGGGCTTGCTTCCCAATATTCTCTCATTCTCTCTCTCATTCTCTCTCTCTCTCTCCTGGGACTGGGAGCCATGCAAAGGGATGTTGAAAGTGAAGGCGCAGGGGCTTTTATTTTGCAAGTGGCTAAGACGACTGGCTGGGAGGCGGAAGGTCAGCAGTTCGATTCCCGAGTACTGCAGGACGGAATGAGTTCCCGTCTTTGTCCCAGCTCCTGCCAACCTAGCAGTTCGAAAGCAAGACATTGCAAGTAGATAAATAGGAACCACTTCAGTGGGACGGTAACAGCGTTCCGTGCGCTCCGGTGTCTAGTCATGCCTGCCACATGACCACGGAAACGTCTGCAGAAGCAGACAGCGCTGGCTCTTTGGCTTTGAAACAGATGAGCACTGCACCCTAGAGTCGGATACGACTGGCTTTCGAGCAAGGGAAGCACAATCATTCCATCTGGCAAGTTTCGACGCTTGTTTATTTTATTTTATTTTAAAGTGAAGAGCTTCACACGATATCAATCAGAAGCGCTGCTGCTGCTGCTTTTCACTTCTTGCACATGGAAAACACTTTGCAGGCTTGAGCAGAAAAGGATGAAGCCCTAAAAGTATTGGGGTTACCCATTACTAAAGTGACCTGTGAGATGAATTCATTGTTGCAAGTCCGCTGGCATTACTGCTTGTTCTGCGTACATTTATTATATTCTTTCTATTCTGTATAAATGGAATAAATAAATACGTTCAGCATGTTAGCCTTTGTTCAATCCTTTATCACATCCAGGAAATGCTCCAGGACCTTGACAGCCTTCACTGCAGATGACATGAAGGAGTGTTGGACCTGTGTGTCATCAGCATATTGATGTCAGTGCACTCCAAATCTCAGGACAACTTCCCAAAGCAGATGACGACCCTTGTGGGATCCCATAACCTTGTAGTCCTGGGGCCAATACATCATCCCCAAGCTGCACTATCTGGACCTGATCATGAATGAAGGACTAGAGCCAGTGAAAATCTAGCCCCTTGGCCCCCAATGCTGCCAGTCTACCCAGGAGGATATTGTGGTTGATGGTATCAAAAGCTGCTGAAAGATCTATCAGGGCCAATAGGGACAACTTGCCTTGGCCCGCCTCCCTTAAAAAGTCATTGAGCAGCGTGACCAGTTCTTACTAAGTTCCATGACATAACCTGAATTGAAATGGCTCAAGAGTAACGTAGCAAGAATTGAAAGATATACTAGAGCCAGCCTCATGGGATGATGTAACAAAGATAATGTGGCCCGGCCAGCAGAGCTCTGCAGCTGGTAAGTGCTGCAGTAGAGGTAAGGGAGAGTTTCCTTTTGTTGTTGTTCAGTTGCATAGTCGATTCCGATCCTTTGCGACCCTATGGACAATTGTCCTCCAGGCACCCCTGTCCTCCACCATCTTCCTCAACCCGCCCAGCTCTTGGCCCATTGTGTCTACAATACCATCTAGCCATCTCATTTTCTGCCACCCCCTTCTTCTTTTGCCCTCCACCTTTCCCAGCATCAAGGCTTTCTCAAGTGAATCATCCTCTTCTCATTTCATGTCCAAAGTACATCAGCTTCATCTTTACTATTTGACCTTCTAAGGAGCAGTCAAGGTTGATTTCTTCTAAAATTGACCTATTTGTTCTCCTCGCTGTCCAGGGGACTCTCAAAACTCTCCTCCAACACCACATTTCAAAGGCTTCTATTCTTCCGTCCTCAGCTTTCCTAATGGTCCAGCTCTCACAACCATACATTACCACTAGGAATACCATTGCTTTGACTATGCGCATTTTTGTTTGCAATGTGATGTCTCTGCTTTTCACTATGTTCCCCAGGTTTCTCATAGCTTGCCTCCCAAGAATTAGTCTCCTTTTTATTTCATAACTGCAATCCCCATCTGCAGTGATCTTTGATCCTAAGAAAGTAAAATCTGTCACTGCTTCTACTTCTTCCCCATCTATTTTCCAGGGACTGATAGGGCCTGTTGCCATTATCTTGGTTTTCTTGATATTGAGTCTCAAGCCAGCTTTTGCACTCTCTTCTTTCAACCTAAGCAGGAGCTTCTTTAGGTCTTCCTCACTTTCTGCCAATAGGGTAGTATCTGCAAATCTCAAATTGTTGATGTTTCTCCCAGCAATTTGGATCCCATATTGTGATTCCTCCATCCTTGCATTGCACATTATGTGCTCTGTGTATAAGTTGAATAAGAGTTTCCTTACTTGAGTTCAAAAGGGGCAAAGCAGAGCTGTCATTGAAGGTCCAGGGGGTCAGAAGCCGGTTGATTTGTACCAAGGACGCAAGGGTCTTCTGGAAGCATAGTCGAGGTCACAAGCAGGGGATCCAAAAGCCAGTATTGAGAGTCAGGAAGCTAGGTGCGCAGTGTCAGGTCCACAATCAAGAAGAATTGATCCAACAAGAGCCTGCTAACAGGCCCCCTCCTTTAAGGAGAGCTAGACTCCATAGCTGAGGGCCGATTCAGGAGGCGAGCCTTGGCCCTCCTTCTCCTCAGCTGTAACTGTTGTCTTAATGAGTCTTTTCAATAGGCAGATTACTGGCCTGCTCCTGATAATCCTGGTTGTTGGCACCTGGCTGAGCTGTAACTCTGATCCTCTGGCCTGGCTTGGCCCTGATGGACCGGCTCTAGAGTGACAGCTAGCTGCGGCACTGGTGCCAGGTCCATGTCCTCCTGCTTGGCATCCTGATCTGGGCCGGCAGTGGCCTAGGGGCTGGCAGGAGGTCCTCCTTAGGCTCAGACTCCTGATCAGAGCCGGCAGCAGGCAACTGGGCTGGCTGACTGTCCTCCTCTTCCTCACACCCAGGAACCCAGGTCACAAGATACCTAGAAGCAAAAGTGATAAATAGAAAACAGTCGTAGAAGCGAAGAATAAATCTGCACAACAAAACTTTGATTTGGGACAGTCACAGAACGTACACACAATAGAAAGCTGTTGAGATGCAAGTGGGTCTTTGAGATCAAGGATGATGCAGAAGCAGCAGTTCAAAAATAGGATGCCACTTTTGTTTGTCAAAGCATACCTACAGAAATACGATGGTTACTTATCAAAGGGTACTCACACAAATATGAAGAATACTACAGTGATATTTCTGTCCCACTTGTGAAGCACACCTTTGATCTTGAAGAGGACTGAATGTATTGTATGTGCTCTTCAGGTCCACTCTGCAGTCATGCGGAGTGCAGCCTTTAGCATTGTAGCAGTCACTGTGAGGAATAACCTCACAGAAATTGGGCATGGTGTCACAATTTAAGCACATGTTGAAAACTTACGTATTTATTTATGCCTTTCTGATACACTTCTATGGATTATGTAAATATATATTGTGTATGTTGAATGGTGTATAGTATGTTTTAATCTAGACTGTTTATAATTATTCATAAATAGATGTTTTCGTTATATGCAATGAAGACAAAGTAGGTGCTAGATCACCTAGGGAAAGAAACAGGTGTAAGACATGTGAGATATCACCTACTATCTTCAGATACACGTTGAAAATGAAGAGGATGGAAGGTATGTTCTCAACCATAAATAGTAGATAGCAGAACTACAGAATATTAAGTTAACTCAAGTCCACACAATTAACACAAGAAACAAGATAAAAACAGAAAACGACAGTGGTGACTGGCAAGCTCCTGTACAAAACAATACAAAGCCATAACATATTTGCAAACAGGATGAATTCGTCGAGCAAGAATTGTTGTATCTCAGACAACAGAGTAGTTAGATATCTGAAGTAGACCACATCTGAAGCTCATACTGCAAGCAATCAACAGCCCAAGATGACAGGTTATGTAATTGCTGTAGGGCGAGGTGTTCCAAAGACCAGAATTCTTCAATTTCTGATTCTTAGAACCTATTTTTGTTTGACTTGGTGATAGAAGAATCAGCTGGAGTAGTTGAAAGCAAGTAACATTTATTCTTCTTTCTGAAGCTAAATACAGCAGGAGTAAGTAAAGAGTTAAAGTGGATATTGTGGGGACCACCTGATTATTTGGATTCCAATTAAATGATCAGGCCAACAGGATTCTTTCAGTAACTTTATTTGATCAAGGAAAGCAGCCAGACTTTTCTCACCCAAACATGAGGGAGAGAAGTCCTGAACAATACATTCAACAGTTATTTATACTTTCTATAGGTATGTTACATAACTTGCCCCTCCCATTCCCATACAGTATTTGCATTCTGGCAGTTAGTTACATAACATGTGTATGTGACTTTACAGACACATGAAATGTCTGAAATACAAAATGGAGTCAGTTACATCCCATCAATGCTTGTTACTGCTGAACTTTTGAAGAGATGACCCAAAGGCTGCACAAATGTTTGGGACATGGTCAGAAGTATATAAAGCCCCCTTAGACTGAAAAGATGAACTGCCAAACTAATCATATCAATGTGGAATATTATTAAAGGGGGGGGGGGAGAGAAAAGCACAAGAGTTTATTAAGCCCCAGTCTTTTGCAAAGGAAGAAATGGTTGCAGATGTGCTTTTTAATCCCATCACTGAGGAGGTCGCTAAAAAGGATGAGGTGAATGCCTTGCAGGAAGAGTTGCTAACTCCATAACCCCTGGATTCTCTCGAGTGCAAGAAACCACAATTCCTGAAGGAGAAACAGGCTCAGATGAGGTTTTGATCCCTTCCACACTAGTCCCTAAGAAGAGAGGAGAATGAAGGCCAGGACCGAGCACAAGGTCCTGAAATGAAATGCACTTCTCCAGCAGAAGCCTACTCACAAGTTATGAAGAAATGGGCTTCAGGGGTAGCAAGCAGGTCCTGCACTGGCTCCTGACAGCACCACTTCCAGGCACCCAAGCTCACCTCGGCAGCCGCCATGCTCCACCTAGGGGAAAGTTCTCTCCCTCACCTGCTCCTTTTCTCTCCTTGCTTGGAGTGTGTCCTTCAAAAAGGGAAGGGCTATCAGGTCACCCCTTTGCTTGAAAGCCAGTCATATCCGACTCTAGGGTTCAGTGCTCATCTCCATTTACAGTTTTCATTTGTAGATGTTTCTGTGGTCATGTGGCAGGCATGACTAGACACTGGAGAGCAATGGAATAGTGTTACCTTTTCCGGTGAAGTGATACTATTTATCTACTTGCAATTTCTTGCTTTCGAATTGCTAGGTTAGCAGGAGCTAGGACAGAGACAGGAGTTCACTCTGTTGTGCAAGCATTCGGATAGGTTTTAAGTGCACCTGTCCTTTGTTTGGTAGCAGACCTGAGTGGCTGCCACTCTTCATCTGCAGCCAGATGTCAGAACCAGAAGCTAAGCTGGATTTAGGACCTCATAGGACTCAGTGAACATTTTAGCACCAAAGCTGGCTTAACAAAGGCCTTTATTGTTAAAAACAAAACAGGATGAAAAAAACTAGGCAAGAACAGGGTGGCATCCCCCCCAAAAAAAAGAAAAAAGAAAAAGAAAAGTACCTTCACCCACACAAGGACTCAAGGGTTGAAAGAAAACTAGACAAATTGCAAGCCAAGTAAAACCTGGAAACAAACCTTCCAGTACACACAAAATTTGCCCAGATACAAAGGGAGCAAAAGTGGGACCTTACTGCCTTGTTCAGCTGATTAATCAGGCTACTGCATCAGTCTTTCCTCTAAACTATTATTACAACTCTCTGCTGCATTCCATGGGGCAACCATTGCGGGAAGCTCCTCTGCAGTGTGGGTAAGATGGCCGACTTGACCCATTCAGCAATCTGGTGCACAGGAAAGTCAAAACACTAACCAATCTCCATGCTGTTCCTGGCAACAGTTATACCCTTCGCTCCATCTTCTGATCTTGCCTCAGTCAATGGAAATTTGGGGTGCCAGGGTGGTCATGGAGTAACTTTCTCTCTGGATACAACCTGCCCCAAAGGTGAGCTCATTCCTAGTGTGGGTGTCCCGCAACAATCCGCCCCAGATGTAATAAAGTCCCAAGGTAGGTCCTGGGATGGAGGAGAGATAAGAAAAGCTTCATCCAGTTCTCCCAGCTGGATACACATTTAACATCTCTCGAGGCTGTTTGGCCATGATTATTTCTTCTCTAATATTGCTGTTAACCCTTGTGAGGCACATTTTTCACACAAATAGGGGTTCCTCAGGAGCATAGGGTCTCTATGAAAGCAATCCCGTGTTTACAGGGAGACACAGCCTTTATAATCAAAACCTGAACCTGGGTGCAGTTCCTAGCAGAACTATCATACAAGCCCTGTTTCTCTCATGCCTTGTTCTGGAAACAAATCATTCAACACCACTTGTGCCAGCCAAACTTTACTGGATTTCTTGTTGCTATGCTATGAATGACCTAAATGACCTACTCTAAACTGTTGATCGTAGCCTAGTTACTCCTTGTTTGAAGCAACACTACTGACAGGACTTAATTGCCTGTCTCTTTGAGCAAACTTATTTACCTATCTTTAGAAGGAGTTTCTAAAATAAAGTTTATTATCCTTTTGCAGTCTTTATTGTTTATTTTAAGTCCTGGCCTTCCATGCATATCTAATAGTCATTTAGAGCAGGGATCTTTCGTGTTCAAGCAATGAAGAAGCAGACGAGTGAAGTAGTGAAATTCAGCTCTTTATTAGTGGGGTTTGAACACAGTTTGGATGGGGCAAAACTCAGACTTATATACATTATAAACAGTAACAGTAACAATAATACAACAAGCCCATTGGCTAACAGAGTGTGTACATGTTCGATCCACTTATTTGTATAAGAATAGATACATGAGAAAAGATACATTCCGCTCCTGTCAGAAAACACAGTTAACATACATAACATTCTTCCCCCCTAGGTAAAAACAAAATCCTTTAACCAGGATGGTGGTCTAGTTTCCCTTCTGGGTTGGATGCTTGGCTGAGCCGCCTCAGGGGCTTGTAGGATGGGCAACCCGACTGGAGTGAGGGATTGACTAGAGGGGGAGGATTGTAAACCCAAATTAAAGCCCCGTTTGTCAGATGGAGGAGCAGGGGATCGCTCTAAACCAAAATCTAATTCTGTGGATGAATAAGACAACTCATGGTCCCTCCTGTGTGTACTAAGAGTGGAGGGCGACTCCAAACAAAATTGGTCATCATCAATAAAGGAATCCAGAGTGCTAGGCTGGGACAGTGTCGGGGTACACCGGGCTGGAGTAGGGGAGCATTCCACAAATTCCCCTTGAAATCGGTTCCTAGAAGACACTTCTGGGTCAATGTTGGCTGGCTGCTGACTATTACCTCTGCCCCCTGGGTTTAAACGGGTGGGGGCCAACCCTAGCATTGAGTGTCTGTATTCGTCTTGTGGGTCCAGTACTCTGGGTCTCAATTGATCCACGTGCCTCCTCCAGATCAGACCAATGGCTGTTTCAATTCTGTAAGAAACAGGACCAGTTTGATCAATCACAAACCCAGGCACCCACGTAGGGACACCAGCTGCATAATTGCGGCAATGTACAGGGTCTCCAGACGAGAAGCCCTTCTGGTGTTGGATTGCTATATTTGTGCCTTTGTCTTCTACCCTAGAGGGATCCAATCTGTCCAGCAAGGATGACAGTTTCCTTCGCTAGAGCAATTCAGCAGGGGACAGCCCTGAGGCAAGGGGGGTGAGCCTTTATGTGAAAAGAAACTGGCATAACTGGAGCTCCAAATCTCCTTCACCCATACGCCGAAGCGCGTCTTTAGTTGTGTGCACCTGACGCTCTACCTGGCCATTGGTGGCTGGGTGGAATGGGGCGGCAGTGATGTGCCTAATTGAATTCCTTTCCATGAAGGATTGGAATTCTGCAGATGTGAACGTAGACACGTTGTCGGACACCAGCACATCTGGAAGTCTAAATGCTGCAAACAGCCTTCTTAGATACATTATCGTGGTGGCTTAAGTTGTATTGGGCACCCTGGGCGAGAGGATTGACAACTGGCACAAGTGCCGACCATTTGTTTTATGTCTTGGTCCAGTTGAGGCCACCAAAAGTAGCTACGGGCAAGGGCTTTGGAATGGACAATTCCTGGGTGACTTGTGTGAAGTAGATGTAAAACTTTTTTCCTGAGAGTGACAGGAATGACCACCCGCTGGCCCCATAGAAGGCAATCTCGTTCCAATGACATTTCCAAACGCTTGCGGTGGAATGTTCTGAATTCCTTGGCTAGAGGAGAGACAGGCCAGCCTTTTTGTACCCAAGACATTACTTTAGTCAATGTTAGTTCATTGGCCGTAGCCTTGGCTATATCTGAGGGGACGACTGGGGGTGAATTGAAAGCTTCAATCATAAGGACCTGGTGGTCGCTTTTGATCTCACAATAGGCTTCCCCAACCCCTGGCAGTGGAGAACGTGACAGGGCATCAGCATGGCTGATGTTCTTGCCGGGTCTGTGCACCAAAGTAAAATTGTATGCATTTAGGAAAATTGCCCAACGCAACATCCTTGGAGACAGAATTTGAGGCGTGGGCTTCCCGTTCACAAAGATTCCAAGGAGGGGCTTGTGGTCAGTTACAATGGCAAAAGATCTTCCGTAAAGGTAATCGTGGAATTTCTTAGTGCCTGCCACGATTGCCAATGCCTCCCTGTCTGTCTGAGCGTAATTTTTCTCAGGCTTTGATAGTGAACAGGAATAGAATGCTACGGGGGCTTCCCTTCTGTCATTTAGTACATGGCATAACACAGCTCCCACCCCCACAGGGGATGCATCACACACAAGTACAACTTCCTTGTTAGGATCAAAATGAGTTAACACAGCATCCGAAGATAGCAGCCTTTTAAGTTCTAGGGAAAGGAAAGAAAGAAAAATCACCCCAAGGGACGAAATTATAACACAAATACTAGGTATATTTAATAAGTGAAAGTTGAAGTGGAAATGCAAGTAAAAAGGTAGTAGAAAACCGAACGAACAATATAATACAATAGGAATGTAACAATGACACACAGTAGCAAAGATATAAATGGAGAGACACCCAAGGTAATCCACAAAAACGGGGGAGACAAACAGAGCCCGTCAACGTCCGGAACGGCTCATAGGTAAGCGTGGAAAAACCTATGGAAGTGTCCGTGAAATGGTAATCAGTTCAAAACTGTGGCAAAACTGGGATTTCGTAATAGTCCTTGTTAAATAGTTGGTAATGTCAGTCAAACCAGCTGTATCAGTGAGTCAAGTAAACTGTAAGGTGCTCGTGAAGAGCTAAATCCGAAATCCGAGGGAGGTCTGTGAGTTCGGTTCAATACTGCATAGAATGATGTCTAAAATTCAATATGGTCAGGAATGAGTCACAAACAGGTACGGAGAGAGGTAATACAGGTCAATATTCCTCCGGTAGAGAATATTTCGAAAATCTTTGTCAAGATCTGTAAAACATACAACCCGAAGTGACATGTAACACCAATAAAGTAATACATGTGAATACAAATAAATGTAAATACAATAAGCATGTGCAATAAAATACAAGAACAGCACTCAGGAAACAAAGTCATAAAACATATCTGACAAAAATGGTACCTGTAAAAGCGCGCAGAGAAACACCTCAATGTAACATATAATGAAGGGTGGAAGCGTTAAACAAACTTACCAAATGGGAACTATATATAACTCTAAAATGGGGACATGTGGGAAGAATACCAATGATTAGCGAAAGCATACGGAAGTAAAGTTCTCTTAAAGGACCACAACGAGGAGAAACTCGAAACAAGGAGAATACCAACTTAAAGAAAAGCGGCATAGTCCTGTTCGGTATTCAAACCATGGGGGTGCAATGTAGAAAAACGATGAATATAAAAAGCTTCCCGTTGCAAGAGGAAACGTTCTTTGTTGATAGAGTGAAATTTGCGAGGTGAAAAAAATCCAATACAGCAACCTTTAAATCTGTTGGGGCATGCTGCTTGTCAAGATAGTGGGCGACAAGAGGTGCTGTTGGAACCTTGTTGCGTATGCGGGAAATGTGTTCTCCGAGTCTTGTTTTGAGTGGTCTAGAAGATTGACCAACATAGGGTAAGCCACAGGGGCAGACTAAAATATATATGATATCACGGGAATTACAATTTGATGTATATAGTTAGAAGTAGAAACGGAGATGGTATCGGTTCTCAACATATAAGAACAAAACTTACAATGGCCGCAAGGAAAATGTCCAATAGGAAGGGCCGAGAGACGAGGTACAGGAGACAGACAATCTGTTTTAGATAGGATGCCAGCGATAGTTCTAGTCTTCCTAAACCCTATGGTGGGTTTGTCTTTACAAGCGGAAATTGAATCTAAAATATGCCAATGGCGATGTATAGTTTTCTTAATTTGTTGTGCAAGTGGAGTGAAATCGATTGACCAAAAAATGTTATTGTTATGTGAATTTCTTGGTTTACGTTGAAACATCGACTGTCTCGATCTGTTGGAAACTTTCTGATAAGCATGGTCAATGACGTGGACTGGATACCCTCTGAGAAGAAGAGACTGTCGGATTTTAATAGCAGAAGATTGAAAATCGGAGTTGAGTGTGGAATTTCTTTTGGCTCGAAGGAATAGGCTATAGGGTATATTGTTTTTGAGGGAAAGCGGATGATAAGAATGGAATTGTAGATAGGCATGCCTGTCAGTTGGTTTGTTGAAAAGGCGCATGTTAAGCTGATTATTTGCAATGAAGATTTCTAAATCAAGAAAGGAGACTGAAACAGGACTGGAGGTATAAGTGAATGTGAGATTAGTATGTAAGGAATTAATCCAAGTATAGAAGCCAGATAAGGAACCCGGGTTAGTAAAAACAAAAAACAGATCGTCGATGTAACGTTTATAAACCAAAATATCCGAAAAGAAAGGATTAACAGTCGGATTCAGGATAAAGGTAAGATCAAAATTATTCATGAAAATATTGGCAACTGAGGGAGCGAAATTCGAACCCATGGCCACACCATGTGTCTGCAAATAAAAAGAATCCAAGAAACGAAAAAAATTGTGCTCAAATGCTATATCAATAAGATCCATCAGAAAATGTGTAGGAGGGTCCGGATTAGTACGTGAGAATAACAAATGTTCAATCAAGACCCTAGCTTCTGAGAGGGGAATATTTGTATAAAGGGAAGCCACATCCATGGTAACTAATAAACAGTCATTAGGTACGAAAGTATGTTCCAAAAGTTGGATGAAGTGGGAAGAATCTTTGACATAGGAAGGGGTATCTGTAACAAAAGGACATATAAAATGGTCAATAAAAATAGAAATGGGTTCTAAAAGGCCCTCGTTGGCAGCTATGATAGGTCTACATGGAACAATGTTGGAACCAGATTTAAGCTTGTGAATTTTTGGTAATAAATGAAAAATGGGTACACGTGAATGGGATTTATAAAGAAAACGAAAGGTAGATTCTGTAATGAAACCCAAGGAAAGACCTTCTTGTAAAACAACTTTTATAACGTTGGAAACATGTGATGTAGGGTCTTTGGATAATGTGGTGTAAAAGAGAGGATTGGAAAGTTGTCGCTGTGCCTCATCTAAGTAGTTGATCCTATCCATAATCACTACCCCACCACCCTTATCAGCTGCTTTGATGATGATGTCAGGGTCATTACCCAGATTGTCAAGAAGATGCATGCCGTTAAGGGATATATTAAACGATACATGAAAACGTTCTTCTAAGGCAGAGATGTCTCTAAGAACCACTCTGCGAAAAACTTCAATAGCAGGATTATCAATAGCAGGTGTAAAGGTGGAGCGGGGTGAAAAAGGATTGGGGCTAGAAGAAGAATCTTTAAAGAAACAGCGTAATTTAAGTAGACGGATAAGTTTATAAATATCGACACGTGTTTTAAATGAGGAATATTTTGGAGTCGGTACAAAGCCTAAACCTAGATCTAGGAGTTCTATTTCTCTTACCGTCAGGATTCGCTGGGAGAGGTTGAACACTAAGGATGGTCTTATTTCTTTTTGTTCTTTCGCGTGTTGCGCTGCCCTAAAAAATCATTGGAAGGGTTATGTTTATAAGCGGACTGTTTATTGCGATGGAGCCTAGTGTTGTAAGGTGTTCGAATCCTCTCATCGGCGGAAGAGTCCGCGATGTCAGAATCAGTAGTCTCAAAGTCAGTGTCTTCCAAGGGTCGGCGCCAGGAAACCTGTTTGTATGTAGTAGGACGGGCAAACTGCCATTTGTAAATTCTGCAGCTTTTATAATCATTGCGGTCACGATTGAGCTTTTTGTTCTTGAAAGAGAGTAGTCCGTCTTTGAATTCTTTGATTTTGTTGGTCAATGAGTCCATTTTACTGTCAGACGAGGGAAGACTGGAAGAAGAGATCGCATCTTTAAGCTTATCAATCTCAGTACTGATGTTTTCAGCTTCATGATTACATTGATCTATTACTAAAAGAATAAGATCAAAAGAACATCTGTCCAAAATGAGAGTCCATTTTTCCAAAAATTGTTTATTGTGTGCAAAGAGAGTTGGACCTTTGGGCATGCGTAACCCACGTGGGATTATAGAGGATTTGTAATATTCGGACAGGAAAGAAGAATGTAAATTCATTCTGATGCGTCTCTTCTCCAAAGCCTCCAGATTGTTAAAGGTGTCGTCATCATTGGAGTCCCCAGGTGAGAAAATAGAATTGGTGCTGTTGAGAATGCGATCTCGTTCGAGGGTCGAAAAGGCGAAACCCTTGTCGGTCATGCCGAAAAATCAAGAAGGGAGGGAAGGCGGCGGGGGTGTCAACAGACAGGGGGAGGAAAGAAAGAAAAATCACCCCAAGGGACGAAATTATAACACAAATACTAGGTATATTTAATAAGTGAAAGTTGAAGTGGAAATGCAAGTAAAAAGGTAGTAGAAAACCGAACGAACAATATAATACAATAGGAATGTAACAATGACACACAGTAGCAAAGATATAAATGGAGAGACACCCAAGGTAATCCACAAAAACGGGGGAGACAAACAGAGCCCGTCAACGTCCGGAACGGCTCATAGGTAAGCGTGGAAAAACCTATGGAAGTGTCCGTGAAATGGTAATCAGTTCAAAACTGTGGCAAAACTGGGATTTCGTAATAGTCCTTGTTAAATAGTTGGTAATGTCAGTCAAACCAGCTGTATCAGTGAGTCAAGTAAACTGTAAGGTGCTCGTGAAGAGCTAAATCCGAAATCCGAGGGAGGTCTGTGAGTTCGGTTCAATACTGCATAGAATGATGTCTAAAATTCAATATGGTCAGGAATGAGTCACAAACAGGTACGGAGAGAGGTAATACAGGTCAATATTCCTCCGGTAGAGAATATTTCGAAAATCTTTGTCAAGATCTGTAAAACATACAACCCGAAGTGACATGTAACACCAATAAAGTAATACATGTGAATACAAATAAATGTAAATACAATAAGCATGTGCAATAAAATACAAGAACAGCACTCAGGAAACAAAGTCATAAAACATATCTGACAAAAATGGTACCTGTAAAAGCGCGCAGAGAAACACCTCAATGTAACATATAATGAAGGGTGGAAGCGTTAAACAAACTTACCAAATGGGAACTATATATAACTCTAAAATGGGGACATGTGGGAAGAATACCAATGATTAGCGAAAGCATACGGAAGTAAAGTTCTCTTAAAGGACCACAACGAGGAGAAACTCGAAACAAGGAGAATACCAACTTAAAGAAAAGCGGCATAGTCCTGTTCGGTATTCAAACCATGGGGGTGCAATGTAGAAAAACGATGAATATAAAAAGCTTCCCGTTGCAAGAGGAAACGTTCTTTGTTGATAGAGTGAAATTTGCGAGGTGAAAAAAATTCCAATACAGCAACCTTTAAATCTGTTGGGGCATGCTGCTTGTCAAGATAGTGGGCGACAAGAGGTGCTGTTGGAACCTTGTTGCGTATGCGGGAAATGTGTTCTCCGAGTCTTGTTTTGAGTGGTCTAGAAGATTGACCAACATAGGGTAAGCCACAGGGGCAGACTAAAATATATATGATATCACGGGAATTACAATTTGAAAACTGTGAAAGATGATGTATATAGTTAGAAGTAGAAACGGAGATGGTATCGGTTGTCAACATATAAGAACAAAACTTACAATGGCCGCAAGGAAAATGTCCAATAGGAAGGGCCGAGAGACGAGGTACAGGAGACAGACAATCTGTTTTAGATAGGATGCCAGCGATAGTTCTAGTCTTCCTAAACCCTATGGTGGGTTTGTCTTTACAAGCGGAAATTGAATCTAAAATATGCCAATGGCGATGTATAGTTTTCTTAATTTGTTGTGCAAGTGGAGTGAAATCGATTGACCAAAAAATGTTATTGTTATGTGAATTTCTTGGTTTACGTTGAAACATCGACTGTCTCGATCTGTTGGAAACTTTCTGATAAGCATGGTCAATGACGTGGACTGGATACCCTCTGAGAAGAAGAGACTGTCGGATTTTAATAGCAGAAGATTGAAAATCGGAGTTGAGTGTGGAATTTCTTTTGGCTCGAAGGAATAGGCTATAGGGTATATTGTTTTTGAGGGAAAGCGGATGATAAGAATGGAATTGTAGATAGGCATGCCTGTCAGTTGGTTTGTTGAAAAGGCGCATGTTAAGCTGATTATTTGCAATGAAGATTTCTAAATCAAGAAAGGAGACTGAAACAGGACTGGAGGTATAAGTGAATGTGAGATTAGTATGTAAGGAATTAATCCAAGTATAGAAGCCAGATAAGGAACCCGGGTTAGTAAAAACAAAAAACAGATCGTCGATGTAACGTTTATAAACCAAAATATCCGAAAAGAAAGGATTAACAGTCGGATTCAGGATAAAGGTAAGATCAAAATTATTCATGAAAATATTGGCAACTGAGGGAGCGAAATTCGAACCCATGGCCACACCATGTGTCTGCAAATAAAAAGAATCCAAGAAACGAAAAAAATTGTGCTCAAATGCTATATCAATAAGATCCATCAGAAAATGTGTAGGAGGGTCCGGATTAGTACGTGAGAATAACAAATGTTCAATCAAGACCCTAGCTTCTGAGAGGGGAATATTTGTATAAAGGGAAGCCACATCCATGGTAACTAATAAACAGTCATTAGGTACGAAAGTATGTTCCAAAAGTTGGATGAAGTGGGAAGAATCTTTGACATAGGAAGGGGTATCTGTAACAAAAGGACATATAAAATGGTCAATAAAAATAGAAATGGGTTCTAAAAGACCATCTCCGTTTCTACTTCTAACTATATACATCATCTTTCACAGTTTTCAAATTGTAATTCCCGTGATATCATATATATTTTAGTCTGCCCCTGTGGCTTACCCTATGTTGGTCAATCTTCTAGACCACTCAAAACAAGACTCGGAGAACACATTTCCCGCATACGCAACAAGGTTCCAACAGCACCTCTTGTCGCCCACTATCTTGACAAGCAGCATGCCCCAACAGATTTAAAGGTTGCTGTATTGGAATTTTTTTCACCTCGCAAATTTCACTCTATCAACAAAGAACGTTTCCTCTTGCAACGGGAAGCTTTTTATATTCATCGTTTTTCTACATTGCACCCCCATGGTTTGAATACCGAACAGGACTATGCCGCTTTTCTTTAAGTTGGTATTCTCCTTGTTTCGAGTTTCTCCTCGTTGTGGTCCTTTAAGAGAACTTTACTTCCGTATGCTTTCGCTAATCATTGGTATTCTTCCCACATGTCCCCATTTTAGAGTTATATATAGTTCCCATTTGGTAAGTTTGTTTAACGCTTCCACCCTTCATTATATGTTACATTGAGGTGTTTCTCTGCGCGCTTTTACAGGTACCATTTTTGTCAGATATGTTTTATGACTTTGTTTCCTGAGTGCTGTTCTTGTATTTTATTGCACATGCTTATTGTATTTACATTTATTTGTATTCACATGTATTACTTTATTGGTGTTACATGTCACTTCGGGTTGTATGTTTTACAGATCTTGACAAAGATTTTCGAAATATTCTCTACCGGAGGAATATTGACCTGTATTACCTCTCTCCGTACCTGTTTGTGACTCATTCCTGACCATATTGAATTTTAGACATCATTCTATGCAGTATTGAACCGAACTCACAGACCTCCCTCGGATTTCGGATTTAGCTCTTCACGAGCACCTTACAGTTTACTTGACTCACTGATACAGCTGGTTTGACTGACATTACCAACTATTTAACAAGGACTATTACGAAATCCCAGTTTTGCCACAGTTTTGAACTGATTACCATTTCACGGACACTTCCATAGGTTTTTCCACGCTTACCTATGAGCCGTTCCGGACGTTGACGGGCTCTGTTTGTCTCCCCCGTTTTTGTGGATTACCTTGGGTGTCTCTCCATTTATATCTTTGCTACTGTGTGTCATTGTTACATTCCTATTGTATTATATTGTTCGTTCGGTTTTCTACTACCTTTTTACTTGCATTTCCACTTCAACTTTCACTTATTAAATATACCTAGTATTTGTGTTATAATTTCGTCCCTTGGGGTGATTTTTCTTTCTTTCCTCCCCCTGTCTGTTGACACCCCCGCCGCCTTCCCTCCCTTTTAAGTTCTAGGAACACTTTCTCCTGGCAATGGCTCCAGTGCCAAACAGTATCTTCCTTAAGAAGCCGATGTAATGGTTCGGCAACTGAGGTTTTGCAATGGAGAAAAGCATGATAGAAGTTTAACAATCCTAGAAATGATTGCAATTCGGCTTTACATTTTGGCCTGAGTGTATTTTGCATGGCCGCCACCTTGGAGTCAGAGGGCATGATACCTTGGGGTGTAATTCGGGACCCACTTCCTGTAACTCCATTTCCTGTGCCAAAAACACACATTTGTCTCTTCTGAGACGTAGACCGGCCCTCTCGAAACGTGAGAGGACTCGGTCGAGCCTGGCCGCTAATTCGATGGTGTCCTTAACGGTGATCAGGACATCGTCAAAATATGGCAGGACACCGGGCAAACCTTTTAAAATATGTTCTACAAGACATTGAAATATTCCGGGGGCCGCATTCACCCCGAATTGTAGTCTAGTTACCTTAAATGCCCCCCTATGCGTTACTATGGTCTGGGCTATGGCAGCAGCAGGAGACACAGTCAATTGTTGGTAAGCCTGGGCAAGGTCAAGTTTTGCAATGCAATTTCCTCCATGCAAGGAGGCAAGAAGGTGGCTTACCATGGACACAGGATATGCGTTCGAGCGAATAACTTTATTGATGGTACACTTGTAGTCAGCGCATATCCTGACCTCCCCGTTACTTTTCAAAGCAGTCACTATTGGTGTCTCCCACTCTGCGGAGTCCACTTGCACTAGGATGCCCTGCCCCACCAGTTTGTCCGCCTCAGCTTCTATCTTCTCCTTTAAAGCAAAGGGTACCCACCGTGGCTTCATCCGGATGGGCCAGACAGTTTGGTCAAGCTGAAAGACCACAGGGGGTCCTTTGTATAACCCTAAACCCTTTTTGAACACCTCAGGATGTGCGGCACAAACATCCCAGATTGGGTCAGCGTCTATTGCGTGAATGCCAGAAAGCCGGATTCCCAGGGGCCTAAACCATTGGGTCCCAATAAGACAGTTAGTGCCCTCCTTAACTACAACCAATGGCAAGGAGGTGTGAATGTTTTTGAATTTGACCAAGAAATTTCCCACCCCCAGGACCAGAATCTGGCAACCTTGCACATCCTGGAGGGAAGTTTAAAAAGATTTGAGCTTGGGCCGAGAGGCAGGGGGAATTCTCAAAAACTCCCGCTGTGGGATTATGGAAAAGGTAGTACCTGAATCCACCTCCATCTTAAAGGGGACTTCCTGCAGGGTCAGGTCTGCGAAGAAATGCTCGCTGACGATGCCCACTTGGCATGGCTCAGGCTCTGGTGACACTTTGGCAATGGACGTTTTATGGTGATGACTCTTCTTGGACTTAGGTGCTGGAGTTCTTTGCTTTCGCTGTCTTTTTGCTCCCTTCTGTGGAAGGCCACCCTGGCCGGGAAGATCGAGACCCCAGTCGCAAACAAAAAAAGGGAACTTCAATTCCCAACGTTCCTGGCACTGTGCCGCGTCAGAGCCAATCAGGCTGAGCGGCGCAACAAAAGGAACGTTCGGAAATGCGCCGCGGCCAATAAAAAAAAGCCGCAGGGAAAAAACCGCCGCACAAACCGAAAAGACAAACGACAAAGTACAATCCCCAGCGTCCTGCGCGCCATGAGCGTGCAGAACGCTGAACAAGCCGGCGCGCAAAAAATAAAAACAAAACCACACCGTGAGCGCAAGTCCGCCGCAGGCGTACGCAGCGCCCAGAAAAAAAGCAAACCCCGAAATCACTATAACATGCAAACCCGCCGGCCATCTTGCACAGAGCAACGGGGAAGAGAGAGACACCCTCTCCCCCACGCTGCCCCGGCGAAGACACGGCGAGCCCAGCGAGACAAACTCGCTGGAAAAAAATTCAAAACCCCCCCAACCACTGCAAAAATCGCCGTGGCGGCAGCAAACAAACACAAAACGAAAAAAGGCCAGCAAGCAAACCCCCACCCCCCAAACACACAAACCTCCAAAAAGCCAGGGCCAAAGCAATACCCTCCCCCAAAAGCCGCATGAAGCGGCGAGCCAAACACCCACCCAACAAACACACACACCGCAACCTAGCGCCGGGCCACAGTAATACCCGCCCCCAAACGCTGCATGAAGCGGCGATGGTATTTCCGCGGGCCAGCTATCAAGACTGGCCCATGAAAATACCCAAAACACAAATCAAAAACATTCAAAAAAACTCCAAAAATATTAAAACACACACACAGAGAGAGACCCTCACCTCAAACCCTAAAAAACAAAAACATTCAAAAAGACACACACAGAAACCCCCACCCAAAACCAAAAACAATCAAAAAGACACACACAGAAACCCCCACCCAAAACCCAAAACAAACACTGAACGCCCCCCAAACCCAAAACAACCCCCCTAAAAACAACAACCGGAGAGAGCTTACCATTAGACGTCTTGCCTCCATGAAAACCGGAACTAAAATGAAGAGAAAGAAGAGACTCACCGGAAGAAGCAAAACACAAAAATTGCTCAACACCACCACCCAGTGGCCAAAGGAGAAAAAACATCCAAAATATTACCAAAAATTCAATAAATCCCAAAAATTAGGGTAATCAATTCCAAAAACATTCAAAAATATCCCAAAAAAATCAAAAATAATGCAAAGATAAATAAATAAATTTTCAATAAAAAATAAAATAAAATACCTTCAATTTAATAAAAACATATATTTACAAATTTTTAAAATTATTATCCAAAGTTAATTTCAATAAACCAAAAACCAAAAACCTTCAAAAACCACTTTAAAAAGCCCGGCACTGAGGAAGCCGGCACACAACCCCCCCAAAAAACAACAACAACAACAACAACTGGGAGCGCAAGTCCGCCACAGGCGGACGCAGCGCCTCGAAACCAAAAAACCTTACAACACCATTTAAAACAGCCCAGCACCATTGGTGCAAGAAAAAAAAAGGAAACCCTTTACTATCCAACACAATTTAAAAAAGCCCGGCACTGCCGGGTAAAATATGCTAGTACACTATAAACAGTAACAGTAACAATAATAAAACAAGCCCATTGGCTAACAGAGTGTGCACATTTTTGATCCACTTATTTGCATAAGAATAGATACACAGTTAACATACATAACACAGGGTCCCAAACCTTTCCCGTACCATGGACCGGCTTCATGCCAAACAACCTTTCCACGGACCAGCAAGTGGGGGCGGCAGGACCGGGTGGTGCAAGTGCACAACAAAGTGCACAATGTGCACAGATGGGGAGGAGGAGATCTGTTGCAGGCCAAAAACAAGGAGGAGGGGCCCAGTCACCCGCCAGCCACACTGCCTGACTTGGACAGTGAGGCATCACACTGCACACAGGCGGCGGCGGTGGTGGTGGTGGAGGAGGAGCCCTGTCACAGTTAAGCAATGTGGAGGAGGGGCCCGACCATCTGCTGTGTCTGAAGCCTGTGTCCCTGCCCCACCTGTTGAGGGCCGAAGGCTGTCACTGGAGCTTCCAGTGCCACCCCCACCCCCCGCGGCCCAGTCCATTGCCTGGTGTTTGGGGACCACTGAATTAGAGGAGCTGCAATGACCTAATGAAACTTGGTTTTTACATGACCTGGATGTTTTATTCAGAGTTATGCCAGTTTCCCTAAATGGCTGCCCTCCCCTTTTGTTCAGTCACACAGTCGATTCCAACCTTTCGCGACCCCATGGACCACAGCACACCAGGCACCCCTATCTTCCACCATCCTCCTCAACCCGCCCAGCTCTGTGTCCATTGCATCTACAATATCATCTAGTCATCTCATTTTAGGCTGCCCCCTTCTTTTTTTGTCCTCCACCTTTCCCAACATCAAGGCTTTCTCAAGTGAATCCTCTCTTCTCATTTCATGTCCAAAGTACTTTAGCTTCATCTTTACTATTTCACCTTCTAAGGCGCAGTCAGGGTTGATTTCTTCTAAGATCAACCTATTTGTTCTCCTCGCTGTCCAGGGTGTTGTGGGAATTCAAGGAAGAATTTTACTTCTTTAAATTACTTTACATATAGGCAGTATGTTATTACTGTAGTTTAATAGTCTTGTAAGTTGAGAAAGGCTAGCTTTGAATTAAGAGGGCGACATTGGTAGCAACATTCCAACAGCACATTCCAGAGACGCGACGTCACCTGGGACATCTGTTAGTAAATTCACATTAGTTAAAGCTCCGAATATGTGCAGTTTGCATGAGAAAGGGAATGGACTGAGGTAATTCAAGTTCATTCAGGCTGATTGACAGTCTGAAACCTTTTAACAAGTGGGGAGGGAGTTCCTAAGGAAGGGACACTTTCACCTACAACATTACACCTTTAAACTCTCAGGTCAAGGGGAGAAAGGTAAAGGGACACCCAAGACAAATTCTGGGACCCCCAGAACACCTGCAGAAGGGGGAATTTTATGTCATGGAAAAACACCTGTGTGGGAAAGTAAAAGTTCTCACATAACTCAAATTCCAAGAGGAAGTGGAGTGAGTTAGATATTGTATATAAATGCTAGAAATTGGGAGTTTAGAAAGGAGGAACATCAGAAGATAGCGGGAGATTTTATCTTGTCGAACATCTGATGAGGAACCCATAGGATATGGGGCCATCAGGCTGTTGGTTGGAGATTGCCAGGAATCTCACCAGGCTGAAATAAAACTATGCCGAAAATCCAACTTTAGAGGAAAAGTCTTAGTCTCTGAGGGAAAAAGCATCTTTTTAGAAAAGTTAGCATTTCTTTTTTTCTTTAGATTGTTTAAGTAATAGTATAGAATTAGGAGACCTGACTTGGGTTAAGTAGTGTAGGTTAGGGATGAGTCTTTTAGTTAGATTTATCTCTTGGATTATTGCCTTATATTGAAATGGATTATTTCAATGCTTCTACAATAAACTACTGAAAGATAATCAACGCTTCGTCCTTGGATCCAGAGAAGGTAGGAGGGAGTAGCGGAGTGGTTTTTCATCAACTGAGATGAAAGGAGTCCGGGGGTAGCAGGTTTGCTACAGTGTTTCCCACAGAGACAGAGATACACGGGAGGGGACCACAGAAGGGTAGGTTTGGCTGGATGTTCAAAGACTTTTGGCCCGGACCATAGATAACCGGGGTGAAGAGCCACATTTATGTGGAAGTGAGTTCTCTCACCAGGGCCAAGGCCTGGGAATAAATATTTACTGTGCGTCCCAGCATAAGAGGAGCTTTGTGGCAGATTCCCAAGGCTGCATCCATTCTTGGTGCCAGGTGGACAGTAAGGACTGCTCATCAAACGCCTCTGCATCCTGTGACCCATGGGGGCAAGTTGGGACCCATAAGCCCCCCTGAAAGGCAGACCCTGGTTCCTGACATAAGGTGCCCTCAAAATTCTCCTCCAACACCACATCTCAAAAGCATCTATTCTTCTGCGCTCAGCCTTCCTTATGGTCCAGCTCTCACAACCATACATTACCACCGGGAATACCATTGCCTTGACTATGCAGAGTTTTGTTTGCAAGGTGATGTCTCTACTTTTAACTATGTTGCCCAGGTTTCTCATAGCTTGCCTCCCTTAGGTAGAGTGGGGTGGAGAACCTTTCAACCTTCATAAACTTTGCAATACAGCTCTCACAGTTTCTCACTACTGGTCATGGGGCTGATGAGAGAATGATAGTCCAAACCCCCTGGAGAACTAAACATTCCTCAATCCTAAATTAGAGGAGGATGACAGTCTTGAGCATCAGGCTGAAATTTTAGATGTCATGAAAGGAAGGTATCAGATAGATACTGCACCCAGTAGTTGTAAAGAGCATAATGTGACAATGTGGACAGTATTACCCACAGTCGCACTCCATTAATCTCAATACCATCAAAGTTGTTATCTTTGTGGTGCTAACAATAGAGGTAGAAAGGATGGCATCCCCCCGCCTAGCGGATGACTAGTCAAGTGGGAAACAAGAAAAAGTGAGTGAGTGGGTGTCTCTGGAGCTGTTACTTACACAGAAAACAGCTGAGGCTGCAGGCATGTGATGGGTTGCCCATTATTAATGCAAATCATAGTTTCATGGTTAGTCTGTCTAGTTCTGTGCGCCTAGAGTTGCCATAATTATCTCCCACAAAATCGGGACAGAAGCATACAAAAATGGGCGGGTTATCTACAAAATAGCCTTTTTAAAACAAACATAATATAATGACAGCTATAAAACACTTTCACATTAAATATATCAATACACAAATGAGTTTACCAGTATTTACAACAGTTAATTCTTACTGTAAGATGATCTGTTGTACTGAGAAATCATGTCTTGGTCTTCTGAAACACACTGGTCACACTTATTGGGTGATGGTGTGAGGTGATGACATTAAGATTTGTCTCCAGGTATATTCCAACTCCAATGTGGCAGGAAATTGCTCATTTGATAGTGGGAGTTCAAATTTATTTTAATGGTGTGTTATAATACACAATCAGTAAGTTTTAAAAATCCGGGACTTTAACATGATTTTTATTGAACTGGCCGGGAAAGTTTTTCTGACCTTGAATCTGGGACAATCCCAGTTTTCTAGGACGTATGGCAACCCTATGTGCGCCAGAGAATTCTATATGACCAGCAGATGCAGTAGCTTGTGGAGATAAGTGTGGGAATATAGAAATCTATCCACAATTTTATCTCCTTCAGTGTTCTCTCCCCCCCCCCCCCCTTACTCCATCTGGCCAAGCCACACACTTGCAAAAACAAAATAGCAAGCTAAGGGCTCATTTACATGGGCTCAATGAGACAGGTTGGAATGGGCTAAATAAGGTCACTTAAGACTGTGTAGAGATCCAATATGGAATCTGGATGTAAGGATTGCAGCGGTGAATTGAACTTGTATCCAAATGGCATATGCATATAAAACATTCCTATTTGATTCAGCTCCTCCAAATAGGCAAAAAAAAAAAAAAGGGAACCCTCCATCTTTGCCCCTGCTTATTTCCTCCTGTTTCCAGGAGGAAGATTTCATTTTATAAAAAATATTCTTGAAGAGAAGCAACACATTAGTGCTGCCCTAATTTATTTATTTATTTTGATTTATATTGCTGCCAAACTCCGAAGTCTCTGGGCAGCTCATTTGATCCCAGTGATTGCACACACAGAAAACACCAAAATGGAGAGACCCTACTGCACTAAAAAAGTAGTAGCCTGTGACTAAGACCCAGAAAGATGTGAGTAGCAATGTGAATTGCTTCAGCAATTATGTCATTGAATGCTGAAAAAAGGAGCAGACTAGTCTGTCGCTGCACCGAGTAGGCCCATTGAATCATTAGGGATTTGGTGATTCAACTCGTCCATAAATTCCATTGTTTCTTGTTGTGACTTGACTTTGGACAAGCAGAGGAGTTGACTCATCAAAACCCCAGTGATTCAATGGGTCTACTCTGGTGTGTTTTACTATGCCAAGCAACAGGATTTCAGCCAATGTTTCAGTTGGGAGATCAACTTCAGGACTAACATGTTTGTTCAGATTTTTTGAAAAATGGATGTATCATGGCTTTTAAAATTAAAATTGAAATCCAATTATTTTAATCCATATTACTGGTTAGCTATCTTCCACAGAAGCATAGGGACATCACTGGTCTTGTTATTGCAGCTAAACTTGATGTGAACTACAGAAGGCTTAAAATACATCGTCAGCATCTTTTTATGTAAAAATTGTTCACATTTCAGCAGTGCTCTAGAAATCCTGAGATTTCATTTATTCCTTTAGACGTGATGAGTGTGTAAAATAAATCCAGCTACACATGGTGAATATCACAGTTAAGGGGGTTGCTGCTCATCTCTGAATATGCAGCATGTACACATGAGAATACGTGAGTTAAGTGTATACGAAAATGGCCTGGTAGCAATACAGAATTAGGAACTGCTTTCTTATTTAAAGGTAGCAACATATATAGCTATCGTAACTCTGCAACAGGAGGTTTGATACAATTTCACATTTAAACAGATTTGTTTTGAAAGGCAACTGCATCTCAACATACAGTACGTATATGTCGGGGCATACTTCAACAAAGAGGTTTTAGTGCTTGTTTTTTTAAAAAAATACCTAATCAGTGTTTTTAAAAATCACTATGAACCATTTTTCTCATAGTCACACTACAGCAGTGATGACCAACCTTGGCACTCCAGGTGTTCTTGGACTTCAATTACCAGAAGCTCAAGTCAGCACACCTGCTGATCAGGGCTTCTGGGAATTGAAGTTCAAGTACACCTGGCATGCCAAGGTTAGTCATCACTGCCCTAGAGGATGTGTTTATGCTTGCAAGCATTTGGCATGCTGTTTATTTGTTGTTGTTATGTATCATCAAGTTTTTTCTGACTTACCGCAACCCAAATAAGATTTTCAGGCTACGTGAGATTTTGAAGGTGTGTTTTTACCAGTGTGAAACACACACACACACACACACACACACACACACACACACACACACACACACACACACACACACACACACCGCCTCCAAGATTGACATGGAAGGACAGGCTAAAAACAAATGATTGCCCTTAAATTACTAGGTGAGTTTCATGACTCCACAAGGGAAAAGAACACAGACCTTCCAAGCCTCATTCAAGTACTCTAACCACTATTCTGTCATGAGGGCATCGGGGAGTAAAAAAATAATGATCTTAAAATACTGTATTTTCTGGCGTATAAGACTACTTTTTAACCCCGAAAAATTTGTGCCAAAGTCGGGGGTTGTCTTATAGGACAGGTACTTAACTGCAACTTGTTTCCCCTTGCTTCATATGTCCGGCGCATACGGTGGGGGGTGCCGCGGCCGAGTCCCTGCTCTGTGCGGGGAGTATGAAGCAAGGGGAAGCAAGCTGCACACATCTTCCTGTACCTCAAGGAGGAGAACGTGAGCGTGGATTGGCTCTCCACCAGAACCTGCCCATTCGACTTGGAGGGCTGCGCGTCTTCGGGTTGAGTGTGGGTTAATTTTTATTTGGTGTGCATTGGAAGAGAGGTAGTCTTATACGGCAAGTATATTCCAAACTCTATATTTTAACTGGAAAAGTTGGGGGTCGTCTTATATGCCCAGTCGTCTTATACGCCGGAAAATACGGTAGATAGCTATGTTGCTCAGCTTTAGAAGGCGTTTCTCATTCCTGATTATGATGCTTAGTGTTAAACAACTGGTTACATTTGTACAACACCCTTGCAGGGTTTCATTTTTCATCAAGACATATAAGTACAAGCTGCAGACTGTTTTGACTGGAAAACATGTCAGGCCAAAAACAAATATAGGTTTTAAATTATTGGATGTAATAGCCTCTTGGCCTCAAGTGAGGCAAGCCCCCAAGAGGAAATGAGAGAAATATAGATCTGAACAACTTACCAAAAGTTGTGGTTAGATGTAAAAAACACACACCAAAAAAACAACCAAACCTGATGTCAAAACCTTTATTTTTTCAAATCGTTTTACAGTCACATCAATATGACTCGATGTTTGTGTCCATGGCTAAAGTCTTGTAGATATCCCGCATTTCCAACCCCTCCTCCCATCCCTTGTCACTGCAACTCTGAATCCCTCCCCTCACATCTTTCCATTTATGATCTCACACTCTCCTTCCTGCGAGCTATTTTGCTTCCTTCCACTTTCCCATTGGATTTGGCAGAGAAAAATGGTGGGGTGGTGGTGTTGTTGTCTTTCTCTCCCTTTTGTAATTGTAATTGTAATTTGATTACTGCCTTTCTCGACCCAATGGGTGACTCAAAGCGGTTCACAAGCAATTAAAGATACAGTTACAGATCATAAAACATACAAAATATGTGTTCCCATCATTTGTTTGGAAATCCGATCCTTAGAACCACTTGGCACCAGCTATAGATCGCAAAAGCCCACTCCAAACAATCTGTTAGTAGCTTGGAGCCCAGGTGAATACCACCCACCCAGTCTCTTTGGAAAGAAAGGATCTGGGTAAAAAATAAAATTTAAAAAATGTATCCCCATGATTCCATACGATTTCTGTGTGGGATCTTTGCAAAACCACTGTCAAGTCATAGATCCCACATCTGCCCACAGACTACAACAGAGAAATCAGGGATCACGTGGTGCATGGCTTTGCAGTGCAATTTTTGTGTGGGACCCAACCCAAACTGCTGTGAAATCTGTGTCCACAGAGTAGGCAACACACAGAATCTGTGTTAAAGTTTGTGGGCAAGATCTGTGCCTCAGATCCATGCTTTTGTTCCACTGTGAAGCTGCATGATACACAGGTTCATCTGGGCACACACACAAATTTGGTACAATTTACTATGACACAAATATCAGTTTAAAATAAACATCACCACCTCTCAAAAACATTTCAGATAACCCACATTGGGAGCATACAAGGCAAGATTGCATGTGCATCATGTAAATGAGTAAATTTCATCAGTGTTAATTCTGAGGCAAATGTACTTTTAAGCATAAGAACATAAGAACAGCCTTGCTGGAATAGGCCACAGCCCATCCAGTCCAGCATTCTGTCTCACACAGTGGCTTCAGGGTATTATTCCCAAGGAGATGCCTTCACCTGCTTAGGATTCCCTGGAAATGGCATTGAGAGATATCCTGCCTATCTCTCCAACCCGGAGGTTGTCCTTTGGTATCCATAATTATAGCCATTAATACCCTTGTCCTCCATGGACTTGTCTAATCCTTTCTTAAAGCTGTCAGTCTTCTTCTGGCAGGGAGTTCCATAGACCAGTAATCCTCTGGGTGAAAAAGTACTTTCTCTTATTTGTTTGAGAACTAGTACCCAAAAGTTTCATGGAGTGCCCCCTAGTTCTAGTGTTGTGCGATAGGGAAAACAGTTTTTCCTTATCTACTTTGTCCACACTGTGCATGATTTTGTAAACTTCAATCAGGTCACCTCTTAGACGTCGTCGTTCAAGAGTGAAGAGGCCCAACCGTTGCAGCCTCAGATGGTAAGGAAGGTGTTCCAGTCCCCTAATCATTCTGGTTGCCCTCCTCTGCACTTTTTCCAGCTCCATAATATGCTTCTGGAGGTATGGCGGCCAGAACTGTACACAGTATTCCAGATGGGGCCTCACCATAGATTTATAAAGAGGCAAAATGACACTTGCTTACTTATTTTCTATACCCTTCCTAATGATCCCTAGCATTGAGTTTGCTTTTTTCACTCCTGAGGCACACTGGGTTGACATCTTCATTGAGCTGTCCACCAGGACACCAAGGTCCCTTTCCTGGTTTGTCGCAGAGAGTTCAGACCCCATCAGTTTATAAATGTAATTGGGGTTTTTTGCCCCAACATGCATCACTCTGCACTTACTAATGTTGAAACTCATTTGCCACTGTTTTGTCCACTCCCCCAGTGTCAAGAGATCCCTGTGGAGCTCCTCACAATCTCTCACAGTTTTCACTACCCTGTATAATTTAGTGTCGTCAGCAAATTTGGCTACCTTGCTTTTTACTCCTACCTCTAGATCATTTATGAAGAGGTTGGAAAGCAGGGGTCCCAGTACTGAACCTTGGGGGAACCCACTCTTTACTTCCCTCCACTTGGAGAAGTGTCCATTTAGTGCTACCCTCTGTTTCCTGTCCCTTAGCCAGTTGCTGATCCAGGACAAGACCTGTCCAAGCATGTAACCTCATCCAAAATTAAATAGAAGACATAAACTCTCCTGCTAAGAAGTCACGTTACAGGTTAACCTTTCTGCAGAGAGTCCATATAACTTGAGTCTCCTTCTTTGCTTTTTGTATTATGAAGATTATTTGGCAGTCTGGGAAGCAAATACCTTGAATGTTCTGCATCCTGTTAAATAGAGCCTGCCCATCATCATCATCATTTTCCTGTGAATTGTTCCAGACCATCAGATAGCATTAGCCAGTGGGCAGGATTATAAAGTCAGCAGGTTCTTTATTCATGTCAGAAGCACCACCAGCATATAATAACACACAAAGCTAAAATTAACATATCTAAAACATAAAGGAATTAAAAGGGCTAGATGACATCCACCCAATATTGGGCCACATTGACAGCATTTCCTCTTGCCAACATAAGGTCCTCCTCAGTGCACTTAGAAGGGCATCCTGTGCATTGCATTATATGGGCGATTGTTTGTTCTTCTCCACATTCACATAGACTGTCATCTACAGAGAAACTCCACTTTTTCATATTAGATCTTCCCACCCTAGCACACAGTCTGTTTAAAGCTTTCCACACAGGCCATGGTTGTTCTTGGCCAGGTGGTAGAGAATCATGTGGTTCTGCCCAGTTATCTGGTAGCTCCTTGCTTGCCTTCCAAAGTGCTAGGGTGGTCTGTAGGGGCTGGTTGTTCGGGAGGGGTGGGTGCTGAGCCCGCTTCTGTACACGCTTTACACATATGATTGTGTTCCCAGTTACCCCAGCAATAAGATCATCAAGTTTGCAGACGACACAACGGTGGTGGGTCTGATTACTGCTGGGGAGGTGGAGTCGGCTTACAGGAAGGAGGTTGAGATGCTGACGGAGTGGTGTAGGGAAAACAATTTATTCCTCAATGTAAAAAAGACAAAAGAGATCATTGTGGACTTTAGAAAATGCAAATTGAACATCCAGCCACTTATTATTGAAGGGAATTGTGTGGAACGGGTCTCAGTGTTTCGATTTCTGGGAATGGAGCTGAGGGAAGATCTAACATGGGGAGCAAACACCAAAGATCTGATGAAGAGAGCACAGCAGAGGTTATACTTCTTGAGAATCCTCAGGAAGAACAACCTTTCAAAGGACCTGCTGTTGGCATTCTACCACTGTACCATAGAGAGTGTGTTAACCTATGGTCTGTGTGTATGGTTTGGGAGTTGTACAGCTAGGGAAAGAACAATGCTGTCCAGGGTCATAAAGACTGCAGAGGGGATAATCGGGCATACTCTTCCCACTCTAGATCAAATCTATGCCACCAGGTGTTATAAGAAAGCTGTAGAGATTGCACAAGATAGTACACACCCCGGGAATGATCTCTTTCAGCTTCTGCCTTCTAGAAGAAGGTATAGGGTCATAAAGACCAGGACCAGCCGCTTGAGAAATAGTTTCCACCCAAAAGTGGTTCTGGCTTTGAATGCAGTGCAATGCAGTCTATGAGGGAGCTTCTGCATATAGTTTTTAGAGTTTTTAGAGTTTTTAGAGTTTTTGAGTTTTTAGAGTTTTAGAGCTTTTTAGGGGTTAAATGTGTATATGTGGGGTGGGAGTATGTTGATAATTTTGTATACGCCCAACAAATGGTACCAATTTTAAAAATATACATTTTACTGCTATAGCATTACAACATTATAATAGGCAGGAGTCTAAAATAAATAGCAGAGGAAAGAATAGCAGAGGAAAGAAGGAATGCAAAAGTCCAAGGAGAAAGGAAAAAATACAACCACCTGAATACAGAATTTCAAAGGGAAGCAAGGAGAGATAAGGAAAACTACCTGAAGGAACAGTGCAAAGAAATGGAGGAAAACAACAAAAGAGGCAGGACTAGAGATCTTTTCAAAAAAATTGGGGAAATCAAGGGAACATTTAAAGCAAAAATGACCATGATAAGAGACAAAGATGGACAGGAGTTAGCTGAAGCAGAAGAGATCAAAAAAAGATGGCAGGAGTACACAGAGGAACTCTACAAAAAGGACCTCAACACTCTTGTTAATAACAATAATGAGAAATTTGAACTTGAACCAGACATTCTGGAGAGTGAAGTCAGAAAGGCCCTAAAAAGCACTGCAAACAACAAAGCTAGTGGAAATGATGGTATCCCAGTTGAATTTTTCAAAGCCCTAAAAGATGATGGAATCAAACTACTGCATTCAATATGCCAGCAAATTTGGAAAACAAAACAGTGGCCACAGGATTGGAAAAGATCAGTGTACATTCCAATCCCCAAAAAAGGCAATGCCAAAGAATGCTCAAATTACCGAACAATTGCGCTCATCCCACATGCCAGCAAGGTGATGCTCAAGATAATACAGGATAGACTTCAGCAGCATGTGGAGAGAGAACTACCAGAGGTGCAGGCTGGTTTCAGAAGAGGCAGGGGGACTAGAGACCACATTGCCAACATACGTTGGATCATGGAGAAAACAAAAGAATACCAGAAACAAGTCTACTTTTGTTTTATCGACTACACCAAGGCTTTTGACTGTGTGGACCACAACAAAATGTGGCAAGTAATTAAAGAGATGGGAATACCATAACACCTCATATGCCTCATGAGAAATCTGTACACGAACCAAGCAGCAACAGTTAGGACAGAACACGGAATGACAGAGTGGTTTGGAATAGAAAAAGGAGTAAGACAAGGCTGCATTTTATCACCCTGCTTATTCAATCTATACACAGAGCACATAATGCGCAATGCAGGGATGGAGGAATCACAATATGGGATCAAAATTGCTGGGAGAAACATCAACAATTTGAGATAAGCAGATGATACCACCCTAATGGCAGAAAGTGAGGAAGACCTAAAGAACCTCTTGATTGGATTGAAGGAGGAGAGTGCAAAAGCTGGCTTGAGACTTAATATCAAGAAAACCAAGATAATGGCAACAGGTCCATTCAGTCCCTGGAAAATAGATGGGGAAGAAGTAGAAGCAGTGACAGATTTCACTTTCCTGGGATCTAAGATCACTGCAGATGGCGACTGTAGCCATGAAATAAAAAGACGATTGATTATGGGGAGACAAGCTATGAGAAACCTGGGGAATATAGTGAAAAGCAGAGACATCACCTTGAAAACAAAAATTCGCATAGTCAAAGCAATGGTATTCCCAGTGGTAATGTATGGGTGTGAGAGCTGGACCATTAGGACGGCTGAGCGCAGAAGAATAGATGCCTTTGAGATGTGGTGTTGGAGGAGAGTCCTGAGAGTCCCTTGGACAGCAAAGAGAACAAATAGGTCAATACTGGAAAAAATCAATCCTGACTGTTCATTGGAGGGACAAATAGTGAAGATGAAGCTAAAGTACTTTGGACATCAAATGAGAAGGGAAGACTCACTTGAGAAGGCCTTGATGCTGGGAAAGGTTGAGGGCAAGAGAAGAAGGGGGCATCCAAAGATGAGATGGATGGGGCATGGCTAAGATGCTGGGCGAGTAGCACGGACTTTTGATCGGCTCGCGCCAGTAATGTGAATTAAAGTGGTTATTTACAAAGTGGCAAGGTAAAATTATCAGAAAAATGAAGTGCATGAGGCTCCGAAATTGAAAATTATTTTCTGGCACCTTCAGGAGACTGGAGGTCGGAGTCCGAGGATCGGGGGGGGGGGGGAGAGGTGCGGCGTAACCCGTACCACTCGATCCGCATTGTGGTTCGGACGGGATCTCCAAGATTTGTTTTTGGCTGAGACTTTACTTTTTTCCTTGTTGCTGTAATTTGAAGATTGTGGCTGAGGAAGTTGCCGAGGCAAGAGTCGGAACGGAGCAGACTTTGAAGTCACAGTAAGTGGTGAGAGCGTGGGAAAGTGAAGAAGGAGGAGGAGGAGGGGGGGCTGGCTGAGTAATGGCGGCGGAGGCATGAAAACAAAACTTAGTAATTAAAAGCACAACACTGAGGGGAAGGGAAAGAGAGGAGCTGCGGAAGGCTTGGAGGAGGATGAAAGGAGTTTGTGGATGGAAAGTAAATTTGAAAGTTTGAGACAAGGATATAAATTTGTTTGAGAACATCCCTGGGCGAAGCCCCTGGTTGGAGGAGCAGAGGAATAGAGAAGCGTCCCGTTCCGTGCCTGAGGTTGCCGTTTGCGGATGGATTTTAAATGGAGACTGAATTTTAAGAGAGAAGTTTGGGAATGGTGTTTGGACAGATTTTCACTCTAAGCTGCTCCTTCGGATAAGCCTCCGGGCTCGCTACAAAGTATCTCTGTTTCTTTTTTCATTTTCCCTCTTCCCTCACTGAGTGTTTCCCCTCCTCCGCCTTGCAACAGGAGGCTGCCTTGCTACAAAGTTATGGAGGCAGCTCGGTCTTTGTATATTATCTGGGAGCTCTGTCGGAGTGTTTCAACTTCAGTTGGATACTTATATTGATTTTTCTTCTTCTTCCCTGATTTGGATTTACTTCAATCAAGTTTTTGCATTTGGACTATAACTGCCTGTGGATTACAAATAACTATTCTGATCTCCCAGATTTTTTGAAGCAAGGTAATAGAGAGGTAATAGAGAGTTGGACGGGCTTCCTGTGGATTACAATATTTTTTGTTTGGGCTGTTTTTGGTTTCTGCTCCTTTGTGGATTATAATAATTAAATTTTTTGCTGGACCTCTTTTTCTTTTCAAGCTTTAACAGAATTAATGGGACTGTTGTCAGCTTTGGCTGCATCGGATTAGGTTTAAACGGAGAGTGTAACGAACTTACAATACGTTGCAGCATTAAAGCTTTTTAGGGGTTGTCACCATGGATAAAGGTACAAGAGGAAAAGCAAAGGAGGAGGAGCCAGTGGTGAAATCTAAGAGGAAGGAAAAAGCACCAGCGGAAGAGGTCCCTCCGTCATCATCACCACCCCTGAACCCTATGATCATACTCAAATTATGGTGGAAATTGGTAAATTGTTTCAGAAGATGGAGAAAAATGAGGATTCAAGAGTGAAAGATAGAAATGAAATGATGAAAAAGCAGGATAAGGTGGTAACATCTGTTATGGATTTTACAAAAAAAGTGGAATTAAGTTTGCAAAAAATAGAAGGAAATGTGAAATTGGTTCAAAATGAGGTGAATACTATGAAAAAGGAAATAAAAGGGACTCAGGAGATGGTGAGGGAGAATAAGCTGAAAATGGATGAGCATGAGAAAAGGATTGATGCTGTGGAAGATATGATGAGAAAGCAGAATATTGTGATCCGTCAGGTGATTGAAAGGACACCAGACCAGCTAAGAGAAAGAGTGGTTCAGTGGCCAAATAATTTGAGTATGGGAAAGGAATTTG
Organism: Bradypodion ventrale; assembly: GCA_035047345.1. Lineage (NCBI taxonomy): Eukaryota > Metazoa > Chordata > Lepidosauria > Squamata > Chamaeleonidae > Bradypodion > Bradypodion ventrale. Next base: position 276,889,291 of record JAWDJE010000002.1, on the reverse strand, counting down.
TACAGGAGGACATTGTAAGTGCATATAGGGTGGGTCCAAGAAGAGGGAAGGCGTCTCAAAGAAATGTTTTGGTAAAATTTGCAAATTGGGGAGATAAACTTAGAGTAATGGCTTTCTTGATACAAGCTGGTTCTGGCACCCTAAAAATCGATGGTTCCGATGTGGAAGTATATAATGATATTTCAATGAAGGAAAGAATTTGGAGATATAAGATGAGAGCGGTAACTAAACTGTTGATGAGTAAAGGTGTAAGGTACAATTGGAGATTCCCACAGCAATTGCGTTTCTTCTATGAGAAAGGAATGCAGGTTATTGATGAGGGGATTGACCCATTGGAATATCTGAGTCTGCTGGAGCTTGTTAAAGCGGGTTCGGAAGAGTGGTTAACTCTCAGGAAAGATTTGTTGGAATCGGGGGCTATAAGAAGGGAGTATGAGGGGGCGGATGCTGGTGGTGCTACAGGTGGAACCCCGCAGGGAAGAGAAGAAGAGGAGTTGTCATTGATTATGGTGGAGGAGGAGGCAAGTAAGGAGCATTGAGCAAGAGATTCGGATTTTTAAAAAAAATAATATCACTTAAGTACTATATAAAGGTGGGTGGCGCGAAGCACTAATCTGCATGTACATCTTCCATGTCCCCCCTCTCCCCTCTTTGGTCATCGAAGGCGTCTTTTTTTTCCGGAGAAGGTGGGGAGAGAGATATTGTGTGTTTTGTGTATAATTTTGTGTTTTAGTGGTAAGGGGTTGGTGGTGGCACGCCCAATGGAGAGTTTAGAAGTTAAAAGGGAAGAAATTGTAATAGACTATGGGAAATATTAAAGTATTAACCTGGAATGTAAAGGGTACAGGTTCTGTTCTTAAGAGGAGGAGGTTGGAATTGGCTTTGAAGAAGGATAGACCTGATATAGTGTTTTTACAGGAAACGCACCAAAAGTCAAAGGATACAAACAAAATTTTCTTGGGATGGATACAACATTATGAGATGGCATTTGGTACCTCAAAAGCAAGAGGAGTGTCAATTATGATTTCTAAAAGATTAGGATTTGAGACAATAAAAAGTGTTGCCGACCAGGAAGGTAGATACTTGCTCGTAAGAGGAAAAATAGATGATGAGGAGATAATGTTGGTGAACATTTATGCTCCAAACGAACACCAAGCTGAATTTTTAGAAAAAGTCCGAAAAGTTGTGGAGCTAGAAAAAGTGGCAAAAATGATTGTGGCCGGAGACTTTAATTTGATAAGGTCAAATTTAGACTGTACGACTTTAGCAAGGTGTGGAACCGGATTGAAAAGGAAGGTTTTAGATAAATGGATGGGTGCGATGGGACTGAAAGATTCTTGGAGAGAAATCAAGGGTTCGGAAAGGGCATACTCTTATTTTTCACACGTTCATGGGTCCTATTCTAGAATAGACTATGTTTTGTTAACGGAAAATATGATTAAAAATATTGAGGGAATGGAATTAGGGATTTTCAAGGAATCAGACCATGCTAAAGTACTTTTGGAGCTGAGATTACAAAAGGATAATCGGAGAGGAAGAAGTTGGAGGTATGATCCCAATTTATTCAAAGACCAAAAATGTAAAGAACAAATCATGGAAAGTTGGATGGAAAGCTGGCAGTGGAACGATAACGAAGAGGTAAGTTTTAATGTGGTTTGGGATGCCATGAAGTCGGTTTTTAGAGGGGAAAGTATAAAGTTGGCGAGTATAAAGTATAGAAGATATAAGGCAGATCAGGTGGAAAAAGAAAAAGAAATAAAGCAATTACAGGAAGATCACTCAAAAAACAAGGATAAAAAAATCTTCGCTAAACTACAAAGACTTAAGGCAGAATTAATGGGCAAGGATATAGATAAAGTTAAAAGAGATTTGATATATCTAAATAGAGAGTATTTTGAATTTAGCAATAAAAATTCAAGATTATTAGCAAGAGCGGCCAAAGCTAAAAAGGAAAAAAGGGAAATTGGGGTGTTGGCTGATAAACAAGGGATAAGGTGTAATAAGATTAGCGACAAATGTAAAATTGTGAGGGAATTTTATCAAGCATTATATGCAAAAAAAGAGATAGACGTTGGTAAGCTTAAAGGGATATTGGAGAGGCAGTTAGGGAATGGAATAAAACAGGAACACCGGGGGAAAATGGAGGAACGGGTTACTGATAAAGAGGTAAAAGATGTAATTAGTGGTTTGAAGTTGGGGAAAGCCCCGGGAGATGATGGATTATCGACAGAGTTTTATAAGGAATTTAAAGACGTTGTGGTTCCAAAGTTAGTGAAGCTATATAACTATATTTTAGACGGTGGACAAATTCCAACTTCATGGTATAGGACTATAATCGTTCTGCTGCCAAAATTGGGAAAGAATTTGGAAAAGGTGGAATCATACAGACCAATTTCTCTTATAAATCAGGATGCCAAGATTTTCACAGCAATACTGGCTAATCGGTTAAATAGATTTATGGGGGAATATATAAATGTTGATCAAGTTGGTTTTTTAAAAGGAAGGCATATGGCTGATTTCACTAGGAGGGTGTTAGACTTAATTGACAATGTTAATCAGACGAAGGAAAAGGTGGGTTTATTATCTTTAGATATTTTTAAGGCATTTGATTCGCTACAATGGTCTTCGATTAAGGAAATAGTTAGAAATTATGGATTTGGGGATAGATTTAGAAGGGTAATTGACTTATTATATCAAAAAGGGAGTGCTAGGATTAGAGTAAATGAAAAGGTTACGGATGAGGTAAAGCTTCAGGCAGGCACTAGGCAGGGTTGTCCACTATCCCCTATTTTGTTTATTATGGCAATGGAAATTTTAGCTAAAAATATAAGGGAAGACTCAACTATAGAAGGGATATTGGGTAATAAAGTGAGCATGTATGCAGATGATACGTTGTTAATAGTGAAACATCCAGAGGTGGTAATGGATAGGATTAAAGAGCAAATAGAGGAATTTGAGGTTATAACTGGATTGAGGATAAATTGGGATAAATCAGAAAAGATGCTGTGTAATATGGGGGATGAGGAGAGGGAAAAGATGGCGGGGTTATCTAATATACAAATTAAAGAAAAGTTGAAATATTTTGGGATAACTATTTCAAACAGATTTGAAGAACTTAAAAGACTGAACTATGACAACTTGAAAGCAGAATTCAAGAACAAAATACAAAGTTTTCAGAAGTTGAAGTTGTCATGGTTTGGGAGGATTGCAATTTGCAAAATGATGTTGTTGCCGAGGATTAATTTTCTATTTGATTCACTTGCAATCCAATTGAAGGAAAAGGAGATTAATAAATTCCAAAAGATGTTTAATAATTTTTGTAATGGTGGCAAGAAATCCAGACTTTCAAAGAAACTCTGATATCTGCCTCAGAAAGAAGGAGGTTTGGGAATGCCAAATTTGTTAGCGTACTATCGAGCATTTCAAATTAAGAACGTTGTGAAGATCTTGGCAAGAGAAAAAGTAATTTGGGAGGAAATGGAGATGAAAGATTATAAGAATATTGGTAAAATGATTTTTTGGGGAACTAAGGTTACAATGATAAATACAAGCAATACTGTGATGAGGGGACTCATGAGGGTGTGGAAAAGATTAAAGAAAGACTTGATCCCAGATCTCTCTCCAATTTTGGAATTGGCTGATATGGTGTGTTTTCTGATAAAAATAGATAAAACAAAAAAAGAAATATTGGATAAAAATGAAGTTTTCCTGGTGAAGGAATGGTTAAGGGTTTGCAAAGATGAAACTAAGAAGAAAAAACTATTTGAACAGTTAAAATTGGACTGGTTTCAGAAATTGAAGGTTGATAATTGGAATAAAAAATATATAAGAGAACTAGGTATAGACAGAGAAAAGACCGAATTTGAAGAATTGGTTTTAAAGATTAGAAAAGGTGAGAAAAGTATCAAGGGTCTAGTAAGTAAACTTTATATTTTAACAAATAAGGGTAGTGATCCACAGGAAGATTTGAAATTGAAGTGGGAACAGGATTTGAATATAAAATTAGGAAATGATGAATGGAAAAATAAGTGGAAAAAGAGGATAATGAGAACAATGTCAGTAAGAATTAAGGAACATAACTATAAAATGTTGTGGCAATGGTACTTGACACCACTGAGGTTGCATCAGATTGATAATAAAAGGGATAATTTATGTTGGAGATGTAAAGAAACTGTTGGAACCTATGAACATATGTGGTGGAGTTGTAAAAACATAAATGAATTCTGGAGAAGAATAGAAGGAGAGATAGGGGAAATAATGGGTAAGAAAATTAAGTTGGTGTCAGGTACCATTTTGCTAACAGACGTGGAAGGTATGTGTTTGAATAAGGTGGAAAAAGAGCTATTGGAAATAATGTTAACTACTGGCAGACAATGTATCGCTAGAAATTGGAAAAATGATGTAACAATACAGACGGGAGAGTGGTATAAGGAAATGTGGAATCTAGCATTGAATGACAAATTGACATGGGAGATAAAAGTAAAAAGGGATAAATTGAAGGAAAATAGATTTTGGAATATTTGGAAGCCGTTTGTAGATCACTCCCTTATGGGTAGGGATAGTTTTAGACCTGTACCATCTCAGAGTGGGTTTTGGAGATGATACAGACACTAAACTCTCCGGGGCAATGTAAATATTCACTGGGTGATTTGTAATTTGAAAAGAAAAAAATTGATGGTTGTTAACAAATAACTGTAATATTGAAAGCTTTTATGAAGGTTATGGTTATAGTACTAACCTACAATGTGGATATCTAATTGTGTGGGTACCGTGACAAATAATCAGTTTAACCACCATGTATGTGTTATTTTTCATGAGTTTTATGTAATATTGTTATGATGTATTGTTCTTTTTTTGTATGTTTTTTCTTTTAAAAATAAATAAAAATTTATAAAAAAACAAAAACAAAGATGAGATGGATAGATGGTATTGTGGACACAATGGGCACAGAGCTTGGTGGGCTGAGGAGAATGGTGGAGGACAGAGGTGCCTGGAGGAAAATGGTCCATGGGGTCGCAAAGGGTCGGAATCGACTGTGTTACTGAACAACAACAACAACAATAGGCAGGAGTCAAACCTTACAGGCCAAAAGGCACAACGTGCCATATGTGCTGTCACACACGCATTCGTACAGAAGAATACAGAGGTTTAGGAATCAATACAAAATAAATGACCCCTGCCAGGTGTTTTAAAATAAACTGCACTTCAACAAGATAGTCTGCAGTACTTGAGCAGACTATCCATAGAAGAAAGAAAGACCTTTCCCCAAAGCACAAACACATACACAAAGGACAGTTGAGGATAGATTGGGAAGCCACCAATATATGGGGGAAATAGTCCCAGATGATAGATTAGGAATCAGAAAGGGTACATCTCAATTAGCAAAAAGTCCTACATTTGAGTTGCTTTTGGAATTGATTTAAATACCGTATGACACACAGCTGTGGCATGCATTTTGCAGAGCAGTCTGAATCTCAGAACCCTCTCAACCATGCAAGTTTGCTTTTTAAGTATATTCCCTCATGTTGGCTATATATTTTACTGTGAATCTTTGCTATGTTTCAAGTCTTTTGTGTTCAGTAAAATTCCATTTCTGAATAGCTCTATGTAAGTGTGACACTGTATATTGAGCCTGATCTATATCAAGATGCACTATTGTCATGGTTCAAAGATTCCTTACAGATGTGTATGAAACATGCGTGAGTTCATACGTGTGCCCTGAATGCACATCTGGTAACACTAGAGCTGAAGGAAACTGAAGTACAGAACATCTGGATGGACACACGTTCCCTACCCTTAGATAGGTAAAGTACTCTGGGAGATAAACGTACACATGTATATCAGCTTTGAAACACGTGGCACTTAGTATTTTACAAAGTTGAATGCATCCAAGTCAATCCATTTCAGTGGGCTTGGGCTTGTTTATTTGCACACGCTTTAGTCCTAAAGGATTAGAAAGCCAGTTTAATTAGCTCAGTAGCTGGTCACAGCCTTGTATTCAGTCCTTTTACCTAGCTAGTTGAACTTCATTCTCATACTCAGTGTTCGGATACTTGAGCTGTTAGACTAAAGTAGGGGTGTAGAGATGCAGGGGTGAATTGCTCAGTGCCAGCCATGCTTCAGTGAAGTTTTTGCTGTGTTCTTCTCTTTTATCCCACTTTGTATGGGTGTGTGGAAATAAAAGACTCAGATCAAGGACCTTGATCTTCAGCCCAATTCTATAGATGTTTACTCAGAAATAAATTTCATTGGTTTCCATTATGTTTACCTCCAGGTTAGACACACTTAAGAATTCTATTCATTGCTTTATTGCCCATCATTGTTTCACTCTAGTCTAAAGTGAATCAACATTTGCTGTAAATCAGTGTGACTCATCATTTGTTGTAACTGAGAGTGAAATCAGATGAGCTTTTTTTTTTTTTTGCTGTTTGGTCCACAGCAAAATAGTCTGGTTCACACTTTATGATAATCATATAATGTACAGTTGTACCTCAAGTTACGAATGCCTTGTGTTATGAAATTTTCACAATACGAATGAAAATCCATTGAAAGTAATGCCTTGAGTTACAAATTTAAATTCATAACTTGAAATGCGGTTTCCCACAGGAATGCATTGAAAACCAATTAATCATTTCTGGAATTCAGAAAAAAAGGTTTTCAATGCATTCCTATGGGAAACCACATATCAAGTTGCGAATTATTCATAATATGAAACATCCCGGGTAACGCATTAAATTTGTAACTCACGGTACCACTGTAATTGCTAGTGATCAAGCCCATCCCTGCAGTGTTCCTACCTGCACATTTCTGTATTCTTGTCTGGGCCTGCTTCCCTCCACAGGTAGAATTTCTCTGTTTTGTTCATTTCCAGCATGTGCAATTGAGCCAAAGCAGAGCTTGCAACTTTCAGTTTTCCAATATTGTCAAGCAGCTTAAGAAGACAGTTTCATCACTCCAAATATTAGAAAATTAAAACTTCCGCTGCTCCTCCATGGAGAGGAAAAGGAAAGAAGGAAACACAAATAAAATTAAGGTCTATTACAGTGCTTATATGCTATACCACTTAGAAAAACAATCTAAAAATTTAAAACGTAGTTCAAGAAGGACGAGGAAAGATGAGGGGGGCAAGAAGGGTATTTTTCTTTTTCTTTTTGTTATTTTTATTAGGAAAGCAGACCAAATATAGACGCTTAAGGTGCATATGCCATTGGTGCTGAGCTTACAGCAAGCCATCCTATCATGGTTTAGAACAGAAACAACTTCCTTAGAGGTAAATAGGGAAGAGAGATAGTGTGTCATCAGGTTACTGGTGATGTCAAACCCCAAAACTTCAGACAAGCTTTCCCAACAGTTTTGAATAGATATTAAATAGTATGGGGACAAAACAGAACCCCGAAGGACACCAAAGGCCAAGGCTTTTAACAGGAGTCCTCCAGCACCACCTTTTGTGTTTGCTCCTCCAGAAAGGTCTGGTGCCACCATAAAAAAATTCCTGCAAGTCCCTTCCCAAAGAGATGGTTTGGAAGGATCCTATGGTTGATGGTTTTGAAAGCCATTGAGAGGTCCAGCAGAACCAACAAGGCCACACTCCCTGTTGTGTATGCATGCTTTACTTGGTACTCCCCTTGTCTAGTCATACAGCAAGGTGACTTTTGTGTCTTGCAATGAAGACAACGGGCACAGTTGCAGCGAGACTGAACACAACTTTATTGCATGGTAGTCAGGGTGAACATGTGGTAATGGCGGACAAACAGCTCTATTTATATTGCACTATACATTTGAATCATGCAGGTATGGCAGCCCATTGGCTCCTGCCCACGTGACGTCATTGCGTGACACGCTCATCTTCTCCAGGTGTTGGTGTGGCGGGAAGGTTTCCCGCCCTTCAGGTATTTGGGGAATTTGTACCATGTGAGCTGGATGCTCGCTACTGCCACCTGTGGTCACTTAGCTCGCATCCTCAAACAGCCTGTTACAATGAGTTCTTGATGAGATACAATTGTTAGCGATTATTGGTTATGTTCCGTTAAAGATGTCTTACAGAGATTCATGGCACTGCATTCAATACACAACAGTGACCAAAGCCATTTCTGTCCCATGACCAAACCTGAAGCCAGATTGGAATGGATTTAGACAATCTGTTTTACCTGAGAACCCCTGGAGTTAAGAAGCCATCACCCCAAATAGAATATTTTGTCAAAATAAAATATAGGAGACTGAGTGAAAATTATTTATTACAAAGATTCAAGGAGGAAGTTTTCAGTAGAGGTCTTACAACTGCCTCTTTAAAGCATGTTGCCACCCTACTGTGCTGCAAATAGGCATTACTCCTCTCACCCACTTGGTCAGTCTTCCTCTGGCTGCTTTTATAAGTTGGGAAGGAAAGGATCCAAGAAACATGGCAGCTTTCATCTCTCCAAGAATCCTGTTCGCATCCACAAGTTGCACAAATTGAAAAGTATCCATTATAATAAAATAAGCAGAAACTAAAGTTACAAAGCAAAATCTGCAGATTCTACAGCGTCCAGATCAGAGAATCTGAATGACAAGTCTCTAAAATACCTTGCCAGTTCTTCAGAGTTGGATATTGAGTGTGGCTTTTGAGGTAAGAAAAATATTTATGGAGTGGGTTCAACAGTTCCAAACTCCCCCCATGAGTATCCATGTCTTTGATGTAGGCAGATTGATTGCACACGGAGCCTGCAGGCGGGCCAAACACTTCTTTATTTCAGCATGGTCAATCTGTACATGGGCACATTTAGGAGACGCAGCTCCTTTTATAATGCATTTGAATCCCCCCGCCAACAATACCCATTGGTTGACGTCACTGTATTCCTGACCATGACTACCTATTGTGTTGTATTCCCGACCATGAACACCATGATTACCTATTGTGTTGTATTCCTGACCATGAACACCTGGGGGCGGGGAGTTTCCCGCGCTAGCTATTAATTGGGTGATTAGAGTCGCATGGGCTAAGCTTCCTCAGCTGCGCTACTTTGGCAGCTGAGTTGCGTGCGGGGGCGGGGGAGTTATCTGCATACACAATATCCCTCTCCCCTAGGATGGGATGAAGCCCCTTAACCATTGTGGGGGCTGGCGGTTTTGCCGTGGCCGGCCCGCTGGCTCTGAGGCGCTCCCCGGGGTGCCTGGGTTTCTACCCCTGGAAAACTGAGGGGTCCCATCGAATCCTGGTAGGGGAAAAGATGGGGTATCCCTAGTTAGGGGAGGATGAGGGGACCGTTGGGAGAACTCAAAGCCCCGCTGCTCACTGGGATGAGTGGGGGAACACTCGCAAAAACTCCCCTCATCCTGAAACAAAAATCAAACTGGGGGTCTGCTTCCTCGGGCTGAAAGACGGACTCCCGTGGCTCCATGCAGCCAGTCATACTAAACCGTGTATTCCCCCCTTGGCTTAAATGGGTGGGGGGTGACCCTAACGCTGACTCTCCCCTCTCTCTCCTCTCAGGGGGTTTCTCTGGGTCAATTCCCCTTGTGGCTTCCCTGACCCTTCTTCTAAGTTGGTCAGTGTGTCTGCGTCACAGTAACCCCAACTCTGTCATGACTTTGTATGATACAGCTCCGGTTTGCACTACTATCTCCCCAGGTACCCACGCTGGCCCTGAACTCACGTAATTCCTGCAATAAACCGAGTCACCTATTCGTACCTCTATCCTCCACCCTGGAAGGATCCAGGTGGTTGAGTAACGTTGGGATTCTTCTCCACATTATGAGCTCTGAGGGGGATTGCCCCGAGGCTAGTGGGGTGACCCTATAACGTATGAAGAATTGACAGAGCTGTAGCTCCAGGTCCCCCGGACCCATTCTCCTTAACGCCTCCTTTGTGGTGCGGACCATGCGCTCCACTTGGCCATTCGTGGTCGGGTGAAAAGGAGCAGAGGTGACATGCCTGACTGCGTTCTGCTTGAGGGACGCTTGGAATTCCGCCGACGTGAAAATGGATGCGTTATCCGAAATTAGCACGTCGGGAATGTCGAAACAAACGAACATCCTTCGTAAATGTTTGATTGTGGCCGCGGAGGACGTGTTATGCATTGGAATGAGCTCGATCCATTTCGAGAATGCGTTGACCACGAGTAGGAACATTGTGCCCCTGAAGGGCCCCGCAAAGTCCACGTGGAGTCTGGACCACAGACCGCGTGCTGTGTCCCACTCCCTGAGGGGTATCCTATGCTCCTTGGGCCGTGATTGTTGGCAACTCTCACACCGGCCCACCAGTTTCTCTATGTCCTCATCTATCTTGGGCCACCAGAAGTAGCTCCTTGATAGAGCTTTTGACTTCACGATTCCCGGGTGGCTTGTATGGAGCAGGCAGAGCACCTTGGCTCGCAAGACCTCGGGAATTACTACTCTCTGCCCCCAGAGGAGACATCTTCTCTCGAGCGACAGCTCAAAACTCTTCCTGAAAAATGGATTGAGTTCTTCGGCAGGAGACGTTAAGGGCTAGCCCTTCTTAACCCACGCAAATGCTTGGGACAAGACCCTGTCTTTGGCGGTTGCCTTGGCGATATCCGCAGGCACAATCAGGGGCGATTCGAGTGACTCGATGAGCAGCACCTGGTGCTCTTGCTCAACCTTGCACCCAGGCTCTCCCAGCTCTGGTAGGGGAGACCTGGAAAGTGCATCTGCGTGTGCGATGTCTTTCCCTGGGCGATGCACCAGCGTGAGCTGGTATGCGTTTAGGAAGATCGCCCACCTTAACATTCTAGGGGACAAGATCTGCGAGGTGGGCTTGGTCATGACAAAGATACCTAGGAGGGGCTTGTGATCCGTGACAACGGTGAACTCCCTCCTGTACAGGAAGTCATGGAATTTCTTTGTCCCTGCGATGATCACAAGGGCCTCCCTGTCTGTCTGGGCGTAACTGCGCTCTGCTTTCGAGAGGGATCTCGAATAGAATGCAATTGGTGCCTCCCTCCCGTTCTCAAACACATGGCATAAGACAGCCCCGACCCCCACCGGTGAGGCATCACATACTAACACTATGGGTTTCTTGGGTTCGAAGTGAGTTAGAATCTCCTTGGAAGAGAGAAGCCTCTTCAACTCACTGAACGCTCGTTCCTGAGCGTCCCCCCTCTGCCAGATTGCGTCCTTTTTCAGTAGGCGGTGTAGCAGCTCTGCCACAGATGCCTTCCGTGGGAGGAAGGAGTGGTAGAAATTCAGGAGCCCCAAGAACAACTGCAGCTCTGCCTTAGTAACTGGCGTGGGGGCGTCCTGAACGGCTGCAACCTTTGACTTGGATGGCTTTACCCCATTGGGGGTGATACCTCGTTTGTGTAAAAAATGCACTTGTCCCTTCTCAGGCATAACCCATATGAATTTGGGAGGAAATGGAGATGAAAGATTATAAGAATATTGGTAAAATGATTTTTTTGGGAACTAAGGTTAAAATGATAAATACAAGCAATACTATGATGAGGGGACTCATGAGGGTGTGGAGAAGATTAAAGAAAGACTTGATCCCAGATCTCTCTCCAATTTTGGAATTGGCTGATATGGTGTGTTTTCCGATAAAAATAGACAAAACAAAAAAGGAAATATTGGATAAAAATGAAGTTTTCCTGGTGAAGGAATGGTTAAGGGTTTGCGAAGATGAAACTAAGAAGAAAAAACTATTTGAACAGTTAAAATTGGACTGGTTTCAGAAATTGAAGGTTGATAATTGGAATAAAAAATATAGAAGATAACTAGGTATAGACAGAGAAAAGACCGAATTTGAAGAATTGGTTTTAAAGATTAGAAAAGGTGAGAAAAGTATCAAGGGTCTAGTAAGTAAACTTTATATTTTAACAAATAAGGGTAGTGATCCACAGGAAGATTTGAAATTGAAATGGGAACAGTATTTGAATATAAAATTAGGAAATGATGAATGGAGAAATAAGTGGAAAAAGAGGATAATGAGAACAATGTCAGTAAGAATTAAGGAACATAACTATAAAATGTTGTGGCAATGGTACTTGACACCACTGAGGTTGCATCAGATTGATAATAAAAGGGATAATTTACGTTGGAGATGTAAAGAAACTGTTGGAACCTATGAACATATGTGGTGGAGTTGTAAAAACATAAATGAATTCTGGAGAAGAATAGAAGGAGAGATAGGGGAAATAATGGGTAAGAAAATTAAGTTGGTGTCAGGTACCATTTTGCTAACAGACGTGGAAGGTATGTGTTTGAATAAGGTGGAAAAAGAGCTATTGGAAATAATGTTAACTACTGGCAGACAATATATCGCTAGAAATTGGAAAAATGATGTAACAATACAGACGGGAGAGTGGTATAAGGAAATGTGGAATCTAGCATTGAATGACAAATTGACATGGGAGATAAAAGTAAAAAGGGATAAATTGAAGGAAAATAGATTTTGGAATATTTGGAAGCCGTTTGTAGATCACTCCCTTATGGGTAGGGATAGTTTTAGACCTGTACCATCTCAAAGTGGGTTTTGGAGATGATACAGACACTAAACTCTCCGGGGCAATGTAAATATTCACTGGGTGATTTGTAATTTGAAAAGAAAGAATTTGATGGTTGTTAACAAATAACTGTAATATTGAAAGCTTTATGAAGGTTATGGTTATAGTACTAACCTATAATGTGGATATCTAATTGTGGGTGTACCATGACAAATAATCAGTTTAACTATTATGTATGTGTTATTTTTCATGAGTTTTATGTAATATTGTTATGATGTATTGTTCTTTTTTTGTATGTTTGTTTTTTTCTTTTGAAAATAAATAAAAATTTATATTAAAAAAAGACATAACCCAGCCCTCTCAAATACGAACAGAACCCAGTCTAACCTTTGTGCTAGCTCTGACTCTCCCCCAGCAGTTATCAACACATCGTCGAAGATTGGTAAAACCCTGGGGTGTCCCTTAAGTAGGTGTTCCACAAGCGCCTGAAAAATACCGGGAGCCGAATTCACGCCGAACTGGAGGCGTGTCACTTTAAAGGCACCCTTGTGCGTCACTATCGTCTGGGCAGCTGCGGCCGCAGGTGTGACTGTTAACTGCTGATAGGCCTGTGCTAGGTCCAGCTTTGCAAAACACCTCCCCCCATGTAACTTGGCCAGCAAGTGGCTAACTACCGGCACCGGGTAGGCATTGGGGCGGATTGCCTTATTGATAGTACACTTGTAATCAGCACAAATCCTAACCTCCCCGTTAGATTTCATGGCAGTTACAATCGGAGTTTCCCACTCAGCGGAGTCCACTGGTACCAAAATCCCCTGACCCACCAGTTTGTCCAACTCCACCTCTATTTTGTCCTTTAGTGCGAAAGGCACTCTGCGCGGCTTGAGGCGCATGGGGCGGACGGAAGGGTTCATATCACGTCTTGGATGGGGTCGCCTCGGATGGCATTGATTCCAGTCAATGCCATTCCCAGCGGTTCAAACCACTGGGTCCCCAAAAGGCAACTGGACCCCCCCTTAAGGACTACTAAGGGCAACTTCCTGGTGAAGTTCTTAAACTGTACGGTGAAGTCCCCCACCCCCAGGACTGGGATGTAGCTTCCCTGGATATCCCGCAAGTTCGTTTGGAGGGCTCTAAGTTTGGGGCGGTCCTTAGGGGGTATGGGCAGAAACTCGGTCTGTGAGATAATGGAGTAGGCAGTCCCTGAGTCCACCTCCATCTTCACCTGGACCCTCTGCAACAGTACCTTAACAAAAAAACAGGTGCACCGGTCCGACACACGTCTCACCACTGTGTCCACGTGCACCTTCCCCACATCCTGGTCCTTCCGGTGGCTGGTCTGGCCAGGGTCTCGCCGTTGTCTGCACACCTTGGTGATGTGGCCCAAACGCCCACAGTTGTGGCACTCGGCTTTCCTGAAGGGTCACTTCCTCCGGCAGTGTGTGCCCCCGCACCAATCTCAGCGTCTGCTTGCTTTGGCTGTGTCTCTCCTCTCGGAAGGTCATTTCCTCTCCTTCTGGACCTCGGGTTCACTTTCACTCTCGCTGAGGTCGGATGAGGATGAGGCGGCGGCTGCCGCGGCTCTCAGCTCTTGTGGCTCTCAGTTCTCGCTCCCTGCGAGGTGAGCATCTGTGGGCCTGCACGGTGGACAACGGTTCTCTGAGGCGCCAGTTCTCGCCTGACACGCCCGCACCCCGTCTTTTACCGCCTCTGCAGCCTGGGCAGCCTTGAGCACCTGCTCAAAGGTGATGTCCTCGTCCCGGGCCAACAGTCTCCACTGGGCCTCCTCGTCCTGCATGCCAAGGAGGAGGTGGTCTTGCAGCACCTCACTCAGGAAGGTGTTCCAGCAGCAAGGGATGGCTGCCAGTCTCAGTGCGGCGACATACTCCGCCACGCTCTCTCCGGACCGCTGGTCGCGCCAGTGGAAGGCCAGCTGTGCCGGGAACATGGACACCTTAGGCCGGAAGTGTGCCTGCAGAGCATTCAGGATCTCACCGAGGGGGACCAACCTTAAGCCCCTCAGCATCAGGAGGTTCTTCGCCAGCTCCAGGGTCGGCAACCTGCACTGAGCCAGGAGGCAGGCTCGTCTCTGAGCTTCGTCTTCAATGCCCTCAGCATCCATGGCGTACAGGAACTGCTCCTCGTACAGGTCCCATGACTTGGGCTTCAAGGTGTCGAACAGTGCGAGGGTTACTCTGTGGGAAGCCATTATCCCATCCTCGTAGCCAATTTGATGTAGGCAGATTGATTGCACACGGAGCCGGCAGGCGGGCTTCTTTATTTCAGCATGGCCAATCTGTACATGGGAACATTTAGGAGACGCAGCTCCTTTTCTAATGCATTTGAATCCCCCCGCCAACAATACCCATTGGTTGACGTCAGTGTATTCCTGACCATGACTACCTATTGTGTTGTATTCCCGACCATGAACACCATGATTACCTATTGTGTTGTATTCCTGACCATGAACATCTGGGGGTGGGGAGTTTCCCGCGCTAGCTATTAATTGGGTGATTGGAGTCACATGGGCTGAGCTTCCTCAGCTGCGCTACTTTGGCAGCTGAGTTGCGTGCAGGGTCGGAGGAGTTACCTGCATACACAATAATGTCTGAGCTGGGATTTAGATTCAAGTCCCCTGAATCCATCATACTATCCTCTATAGCAGAGGCCCCCAACCTTTTTTCACCATGAACCGGTTCCATGCCACGGACCGTTCAACGGGCAGTGAGGTATCATGCTGCACACAAGCGGGGGGGGGGGGGGGGCAGAGCTCTGACGTGGTTGAGCAACATGGAGGAGGGCCCTGGCCAGTGGTGGGATTCAGCAGGTTCGCCCCAGTTCGCCAGAACCGGTAGCAGAAATTCTGGCTGGCCCTGCCCATCCAAGTTTTGAAATAAAGTAATCCTAATTCAGGTGCAATGCAGGGCTTTCCCCCTGGCCACGCCCACCATACCACGCCCACAGAGTAGGTAGTAATTTTAAAAAATCCCACGACTGGCCCTGGCCACCTGCCTATCTGCTATGTCTGAAGCCCATGCTCTGTTTGCTGTGCAAACCTGATGGAGCATGCTGAAGGCAGAAGGCTGCCATCAGGGCTCCTAGTGCCATCCACCCCCACAGCCCAGTTCGGGACAGCCTGTGGCCTAGTACTGGTCCACGGCCTAGTAGTTGGGGACCCCTGAACTATAGCATAGTGAGTATCTCTGCAGTACTACAGAGATGGTCCAGCACCTTTTCCTCTGAATATCAAACTATTTCCTCTGAATATCAAACTTTTGGCTTCTGTATGCATGCTCATAGGCGCCAGCTTGCAATTATGCTTCTTACATGCACCTACCCTTTATCTCAGACAACTGGATTCTCCTACGGTGTGTTTCTTTTATGTTAATAGTAGAAATAATCATGCTTATCTCTGGAGAAACCTTGAGATTCCTCAGTTATGTTTGTGTAGTAGCGGATATAATATAATTGTTACATTATTTATACAACACCACCCCCAACCTATTCCAATCAGTGCTTAGGGAGCTTAACATAAAAATGAGCAATAAAATACAATAAGGATACATTAGAAAGCTATTTTTAAAATCATTTTAATAAAGGTAGTAGTATGTGATGAGATATTTGCTTCAAATCCCTTATTACTCTGCAAAGCTGCTTGTGGCTAAAAGCCCTGAGAGAGAAATAGAGGAGTGAGTGAGTGAGAAACCTACTAACAACAGCTTGTAATGTTTGTAGGTAAGTGGTTTAGCTAGGCAGATAATATAGAGCAATTAATAACTACCTGCAAACAAGCAAGTAATAGATGCGAAGAAGCTCTAGGCTTTCACACACTGCTATGTACATATTAATAGACAGTATAGAAACACAATCTGCTCCCATCCTATCTTGCCACTGTTGACATATAGTTATACTGAAGACTGGACTTACAGTCCAGCATTGGGCTGAGAGTTCTGTTGCCAAATGAAAATTTGCTAAAAAGTGATTTGGGTAACCCCAGCAGTGTGGCCAGTGGAGCTGGCAATGAGACATGTTGCCCAAAATATGTGGAGGGTATCAGGTACAGAAAGTAAGGCTGTCTGTGTAATACATTGTGAAAGTCAGACTTTCCTGCAAAAGCCACTGTTGTAGTGGAGACATTAGAAAGCAGGAGAAGGTAGAAGAGAGAAGAAAGGGGAGTGCCGAGAAGATGAAAAGGAACAGAAGAAGGAGAGGATTAGCAAGGGAGTACTCCTGATATTTTATTACAGTCACACACAAGGACAGCGTGGGAGAGAGAGGAGGCAAAATATGCGCTCTGTAAAAATGTAATTTTAAAAAAATCTAGGCAAAACACAAGCCACGTCTCCTGACAGCCGAAATTCTTAGGCTAGTAGGTAACAAGAAAAAGTGCAGTGAACGTCCTTGGGAATCCAAAGACAATCTCAATATGATAGATTATAGATCTTGGATGATGGAGATGGAGATCGCCAACCCATTAAAGTTCCATGTTCCATATAAGACAGGCTCTCCCCAAACCTCAGCACTAATGCTATACCAATTTAGGCAAGGCAAGAAGTGCAGATAACATAACCTGGAAAAAGAGGGAGAGCAGAATTGCTTCCGAGTCTCTCCCCCACCACCCCCCAAGTGCTCTGGAAGACTGTATCTGTTACAGTTGCGAAAGAATTGGTTGAACTGTCAATCTGGAATTGATTCAAAATGCAGCAGGAGGGCCCTGTGAAATGAAAAATGAAACCCAGCTTTTGCCAGACTGCAGTCCATTCTTGTTATTGCTCAGAAGTGCACATGCATGGTACAGAGCTTAATTAGCTATAGCCCTTGCAGCACTGTCAGATTGTTGTCAGCATCGTTAATAGCCTGGAATTTGTCCATTTGCACTAAGTCGGAATCATTGGGGAGGGAGGAGAAATGTTAATGAAGAACCTGCAGCGCTGCTGTGTGTCAGACTTAACCGATAGCAGGGTTTAGTATACAGCATTTATCCTGCTGTCTAGTCAGCTGTGGGGAAAAGCTGGCTTGCTCCTTTTGTTGGCGACCAGGCGACGTAAGTGCCAGCATGAACCAGCCCATCCCCAAAGCATTCCTATCTGTACCTTTCTGCCTCTTTGTCAAGGGGCTAATCCCCCCCCCCCCCGGTATTGGTAGGACTGCATGTTGGTTTGTTTCCAGCATATGCAATCGCTGGGATCGAACCAAAGCGGAACTTGCTGCTTTAAATTTCCCATCATATTTCAGTCTCCCAGTGTTGTCAAGCTTAGCTGCTTGATGATATTGGGAAATTAACAACTTCTTCTACTCTGTTGTGGAGGACAGAGGGAAAGGGAAGAAACAAAGTTTTAAAAAGCCTATTACAGAATTGCTTCTTCTTCCGTGTCTAGACCAGACGTGAAACTGCCAAAATGCAGAGGCACCTTTTGGTGAGTTCATTCTGCAGTCCCACAGCAATGCTGATATGCTGTATCTCATGTGGAAGGAAGGGAGAAAGAAGGAAGAAAGAGACAAAGTTTTTTTTTACATTTCTTTTCATAAGGGAGGGGCCCCAAAGAGGGGTGCTTGAAGTGTGCATACGATCTGGATGCAAGGATCACACCAAATTGCCTGCTGGACTTCTGTGCAACCTTAAGGGACATTATTTAGTCCACTCCAACCCATTCCAGTTGAACTATTTAGCCAAGGCCAAAGTGAGGAACTAGCCCTTGGGAAAGTTACATTTGGCTTACAAGCCCAAGATTTCCTCCACACCATGTATATTCTCAGATTTCTAAAGGTAGTATAAATGCACATCTATACAGTATATGGAACTTGACAAAACTCAGAGACCCTTATGGAAACAAGTACTACAGGCCTATCAAATGTCCTGAATTTCCCCTAATATTTGGTTATTAAATATTCCAAAGAATAATTAGAAATCCTGTTTTCAATGTTTTAAAGGACCTGGCCTAAAGTGGTTTAACAAGAAGTATCTGTAGGGATAATAGCAACCTTGCATGCATTAACACTGGGAATCAGTGGCAGGGGCCATTACAACCTAAAGTGATTGTCCTTTGCTACTCATTTGAACGGTAGAGTTATTTTTCTGCCTCTGGCATTTGTTTTGTTGTTAGTATTGTACAGACTGTAACTACAAATGGCAACTGTAAGTAAAGAGACCCTTTTCTACTTAAAATGCTTCTACAGTATTTTTATCATGTAAAGTGCTAGTTTCTGTAGAAAATAGAAACCAGAGGAGCAGACAGGGGTTGAGATTGTGCTGATCTCTCCACATTTTCTCTGTTTTTTTTAAAAAATCTCATACTCTGGTATTTTAGAAGAATAACTAAAATCCCTCAATATTATCACTTTGAAAATAGTTTAATTTTAGAGTAGGCCTAGGTTCGTCCAATAGTTGATGGATTTCAGCATGCATGAGTCTTAGCTTGCCTGGCCAGTATTGAAGGACGGGAGTAGTTTCCCATATCTGGAGGCCTTCTTCTTCTTCTTCTTGCATGGTCCAGGCCAGACATGAAATTGCTAAAATGAAGCCAGTTCTTTATTCCTTTTTAAAAAGGTCATCACAGCTCACTATGGGATGACATTTATCCTCAAGTAACTGTAGGAGGGTTTAGGGAACATATTTTTTTATCACAGATAAAAGCAGTTGCCAAATGTATTCTGGAGTCATGGTTCTCAGCTCCTTCATTAGGGCATATGGATCAATTATGCCACACCAGAGTATATGCTAGCAAGTTACTGTACAGAAAGAAGAACTTCCTTGTTGAGCAGAAAATCTAAAGCAGAAATCTGCAAATGGTGTCCTTTCATAGCTCTTTGGACTGCAGTTCCCATCACTCCTAACACAGTGATCAAGTGTTAGAGGTGCTGAGAGTTGTAGTACAAACTAATCAGAGTGTACACACACTCTTTGCCCAGCTAGAAAAGGTTAATTTGAACCAAAGCTGGGGGAAAGAGATCTCAAGCTGTTATGTATCTATAGATTGATATGTCCATGTGTTGTGTTCTAAGGGTTTTACCTTCCACATGGATTACAATGTATCTGAACCAATGTAACCTTGCCTATAGCAACAATGTAACCTTCAGCTGTATCATATGAACCCTGCATAAGGACGCGAGCTAATGACCACCAGCTGGCAGCAGCGAGCGTCCAAGCTCATTGGTCAGAACTCTTCAAAGGCAACAGCGCGGGAAGCTTTCCCGC
This sequence comes from Bradypodion ventrale, assembly GCA_035047345.1. NCBI lineage: Eukaryota > Metazoa > Chordata > Lepidosauria > Squamata > Chamaeleonidae > Bradypodion > Bradypodion ventrale. The sequence continues at coordinate 276,869,659 of JAWDJE010000002.1, read as the reverse complement.
CACCACCTACACCTGGACAAGAAGGGCGTGACTCGCAATGACGTCACGCAGGCAGTAGCCAATGGGCTACCATGGCACCACGTTCAAATGTATTACTGCAGTATATAAAGAGCTATCGATCCGCCATTACCTCATGTTCCCTCTGTCCACGATGCAATAAACCTGAGTTAACCCAGCCCGAGGCTGTGTCCTGTGTCTTGGTTTTCATACACCAAATTGGCGACGAAGGTGGGATGATGGATCCCCAAGGAGCAGCCAGAGCGCAGGGCGGGTTCAACATCACCAAACCGCAAGACTGGGAGCTGTTTGAGATGGACTTCCATGCGGCCCTGGTGGAGCTCAAAGTCAAGGAAGACGATGAGGAGACGAAGAGGGCCATCCTCACCAGAATGCTCGGGATGGACACCAAACGGACACTGGTGGGCATTATCACTCCGAAGAAGGTGAGCGAATTCAAGGCGGCCGACATCATGAAGCTGCTACGGGAGCGTTTCCGACCCGCGAGGGCGATGTTTCCCGCTCGGAGCGCGTTTTGGAGGCGAGTCCAAGCGCCGGACGAGTCGGTTGAGGCATTCGTGGCCGCCATGAGGGCAGCCGCCGTCCCCTGCAAATGGGACAATATCCAAGAAATGGCCCTCAGGGACGGCGTGCTGTGCGGCCTGAAGGACAAGGAGGTGCAGCGCAGTTTGATGAACAAGGAGCCGCCACCCACGCTGGCAGAGGTCGTTGAGGCCGCAGAAGCCGCAGAGTCCACGAATGCTGGAGTGGACGAGATGCACCAGTGGCGTGAGTGGCGTCCCAGAGCCGGCAAAGCGGAAAAATCGGTGCACGCAACTCGACGGGTCTCAAAATCGTCCTCGGAAGGCAGCGACGGCGAGGAAGTCCAGAAGGTCCGAAAAGGGGGGCGCCGTTGTGATGGCTGCGGAGCGGCCCACGAGCGCGCGAGGTGCCCATTTAGAAAGGCCGAATGTTACTCCTGCGGCCGGCGGGGACACATCGCCAAGGCATGCAGAAAGCGGAAGGAGGGCCGGAGGCAGTCATCAGACCGTTCGACCAAGCCGGACCGTCCAGCGAGGCCCAAAGACGGCGCCCAGACCACAAAGAAGCAGGACGGCGTGGGCCGCGTCTCGGACGGCAGCGAGGACGACGCCCCAGTGTTCAGCGTGTCCGCGGGACAGTCCCATTACTTTGTTGAGGTACAAGTACAGGGGGCCCCTATTAGGATGGAGATTGACTCAGGGTCCTCCTATTCTATAATTCCCCAGAGGGAGTTCTTGAAAATTGACCCCCACGTGCGGCCCAAACTTAAGGCATTGAGGTCCACGCTACGTGATGTACAGGGAAACAGCATTCCGGTGTTGGGGGTCGGGAAATTTCAGGTTAAGTTTAGGAGACACTCGGCGGAACTGCCCCTAGTTGTCCTCAAGGGGGGAAGTTGTAGCCTCCTAGGGACACAGTGGTTTCAGCCTTTGGGCCTGTTCATAGGGGGAGTACATGCAGTGGGGGCGGATCCAATACAGGCGGTGTGCGATGCGCACCCCGCCGTTTTTAAGAAAGGACTTGGAAAATTCAAGGGACCCCCGGTAGCCTTCGACCTAGACCCGGAGGTCCGCCCGATAAGACTCAAACCGCGCAGGGTGCCTTTCGCACTTAAGGACAAAATAGAGGCGGAACTGGACAAATTGGTGGGCCAGGGGATCCTTATTCCTGTGGATTCCGCGGAGTGGGAAACTCCAATTGTAACAGCCCTGAAGGCTAACGGGGAGGTGCGCATTTGCGCTGATTATAAGTGTACAATTAACAAGGCGATTCGCCCTAATGCATATCCGGTGCCAGTGGTTAGCCACCTTTTGGCCAGGCTAAATGGGGGAAAGTGTTTCGCTAAGCTCGACCTGGCACAAGCCTATCAGCAACTCCCCGTAACTCCCGCCACGGCCGCGGCACAAACAATAGTCACACACAAAGGAGCGTTCCAGGTGTCGCGTTTACAGTTCGGCGTGAACTCGGCACCCGGCCTTTTTCAATCGCTCGTGGAACGCCTCCTGAAGGGGCTGGAGGGGGTGTTGCCTTATTTTGATGACGTATTGATAACAGGGGGGAGTGAGGCCGAACTAGCAAAGAGATTGGATAAAGTACTAACTGTGTTCGAAAAAGCGGGGCTGAGACTGAGGAAGGACAAATGTGTTTTTTTCGAAACCGAGGTCGAGTTTCTAGGGTTTCGAATCACACCCGAGGGTATTAAGCCGTCCAAATCCAAAGTAGAAGCCATCAAGAAGGCCCCTCGCCCCACATCCAAAACCGAATTACAGTCATTCCTGGGGCTCCTCAATTTTTACCATACATTCCTCCCGAGGAAAGCCTCCGTGGCCGAACCGCTTCATCGGTTACTTAAAAAGGAGGAGACATGGATGTGGGGTGACGAGCACGAGAAGGCGTTCAACGAACTTAAGCAACTTTTAACATCGGACGCAATCCTCACGCATTTCGACCCCAAACGGCCGGTGGTCTTAGTCTGTGATGCATCACCGGTGGGGGTGGGGGCGGTGCTTTGCCACGTGTTGGATGACGGTCGGGAGGCCCCAGTTGCGTTTTATTCAAGGTCCCTGTCCCAAGCAGAGCGAAATTACGCACAAACCGACAGAGAGGCATTAGCAATAGTAGCGGGGACCAAAAAGTTTCACGATTTCCTGTATGGCCGCCCGTTCAAAATCGTGACAGATCACAAGCCCCTGTTAGGGATTTTCACGGCAGGCAAGCCCACGCCGCAGATTCTATCCCCGAGAATGTTGCGATGGGCCATTTTTCTTAACGCATACCAACACGAGTTGGAGTACCGGCCCGGAAAGGAGATCAGCCATGCTGATGCGCTTTCGAGATCTCCGTTGCCCTTGTCGGACGACCAAAAAGCCAGGATAAGAAGAGACCGCCAGGTGTTGCTAATCGAGGTTTTAGACGAACCCCCAATAGTACCAGCCGATATAGCTAGGGCGACAGGCAAGGACAGAACGCTAGAGAAAGTTAGCTCGTGGGTGCAGAAAGGGTGGCCAGCATCGTCCCCAAGCAAGGAATTCGACCCATTCTTTCGGAAGAAGCTAGAGTTGTCCATAGAAAGGGGGTGCCTGTTGTGGGGCCAACGGGTGGTGGTCCCAACAACCATGCGGCCGAGAGTTCTCAAGCTGCTGCACGTCAGCCACCCGGGCATCGTTCGCTCAAAAGCGCTGGCCCGCAGTTACTTTTGGTGGCCACAGCTGGACGAGGACATAGAGCACATGGTCGGCACTTGTGAGGCGTGCCAGGGGTCCCGACCAGAGGCGGCCCGCCTCCCGCATAGGGAATGGGACACAGCAAGGGGGCCATGGTCCAGAGTGCACGTAGATTTCGCTGGCCCTTTCCGAGGAACCATGTTTCTCCTGGTGGTGGATGCATTCTCAAAGTGGCTGGAGGTCATTCCGGTAAAGAGCACGTCCTCCACCACTACAATTAACCAACTACGGAGAGTCTTTTCAACGTTCGGTTTACCCGACACCTTAGTCAGCGATAACGCGAGTTGCTTCACATCCTCGGAGTTCGGGGCATTCATGGAGGCGAATGCCATTCGGCATGTCACGTCCGCGCCGTTTCACCCGGCCACGAATGGCCAAGTGGAACGGTTGGTGCGTACAACAAAGGAGGCGCTTCGGCGCATGGGCCCCGGGGACCTGAATCACCAAGTATGTCAGTTCTTATTAGCGTATAGGGTGACCCCTTTAGCGTCAGGTTACTCGCCGGCAGAGCTATTGATGCGGCGGAAACTGACTACACTCCTGTCCAGGCTGGACCCCACAAGAATTGAGGATAAAAGGAAAAACGTGGGGCTGGCAGTCTCGAAAGGTTTCGCCGCCGGCGACCCTGTTCATTGCAGGAACTATGCCAGCGCGGGGCCAGCCTGGGTGCCGGGGACAGTTGTAGAACAGACGGGGCCAGTGTCGTACCGGGTCGAAACCCACACCGGTCTCCTCTGGAGGAGGCACGCAGACCAACTGAGGCACCGAGTAAGTGGGCCAGTCAGTGACGATCCCCAACAAGATTCAGCGTTAGGGTTCTCCCCCACCCGCGTAACCCAAGGGGGAGACAGCAGTGGACAACAGTCCCAAGCGAGGGGGGAAGGAAGAAGCAGCGGCCCCGACTCATATCCTTTTGATAAACCAGCTCCGTCAGAGGCCGGGGAAGGGGGAGAAGAGTTCGCGACCGCTGCCCCCGAATGGAATTTTGGTTTTGAGTTAGCAAACCGGGGGGGTTTTCAGGAGTGTTCCCCCACCCATCCAAGCGAGAAGAGGGGTTTTTCGTTAGTCCCCAGTGCCCCCGGTTCCTCCCTAAGTAAGAGCACACCCCCCAACAACGCCGCGGAGCCGCGGCAAGGCACTAACGAGTCTCCATCTCAAATTACAGGACAGGAAACCAGGGGACAAAGAGAAGGTAGCAAACCAGGGGAGAGGCAGCCCGCATCGAGACCCCAGCGTGTTCGAAACAAGCCATCTTGGCTAAGAGATTTTGTCTCCTAGGGGGGGGAGTGTCTAGAAGCATGGGCTCGAGACGTTGTCTCGTCCTAGGGGGGAGGGATGTTGTGTTCTAAGGGTTTTACCTTCCACATGGATTACAATGTATCTGAACCAATGTAACCTTGCCTATAGCAACAATGTAACCTTCAGCTGTATCATATGAACCCTGCATAAGGACGCGAGCTAATGACCACCAGCTGGCAGCAGCGAGCGTCCAAGCTCATTGGTCAGAACTCTTCAAAGGCAACAGCGCGGGAAGCTTTCCCGCCACCACCTACACCTGGACAAGAAGGGCGTGACTCGCAATGACGTCACGCAGGCAGTAGCCAATGGGCTACCATGGCACCACGTTCAAATGTATTACTGCAGTATATAAAGAGCTATCGATCCGCCATTACCTCATGTTCCCTCTGTCCACGATGCAATAAACCTGAGTTAACCCAGCCCGAGGCTGTGTCCTGTGTCTTGGTTTTCATACACCAAACCATGGCATTCCAGAGTTCAGCTGGAATTAGTTACAATTTAGGAGTAAAAACAATTACTCCTCCACCAGTAATGGCGGCATAACTTCACCTAATTTTTGCAGCATAACTAATTGTTTTTAGTTTAATAACTGCAGAAGGGAAGCTTCATTGACTAGTGCAGGAGGGATACCACATGGCTCAAATGTTGGCTTGTGGTGTTCCTCATATTTTGATGTAGTTTTTGAAGTAACAACAAGGTGGACAGGGAAAAAAATGTATTTCGTACAATATCTCCCTAGTCTGATGCATTCAGATGTAGTTTTTAATTACTTGTTTCACTTTCTTTTTAATTTTGTTATTTCCGTAGAAACATTGATATACTGTAACATAAAGAGCTTTCCGCATACATACTGCCAAAATGTGTTTTGCTGTCAGCATAGCCTATATTAATGTATTCGGATAAGGAGAAACATATGCCCATAAAACCGTTTCATTTTTGAAACTTCCCAAAGGAGTTGGTCATGGTGCATTAACATTTTAAAGTTATTTTTGAAGAACTAGTAAAGAGATCTTTTTATTTTACAAATACAATTATCACTCATAACTTTGGAAGCTTAGAACAATTACTACAGCTATTTGTCCCTTTGAAGAGTTGGCTGTGAGTCAGAAGAATGTATATTTAGTTGTAGGCATTGAAATATAATGGAAACAAGTGTACTGTACTTGGCTTTTTAACCTGTTACCCACTTTTCCTGCCCCTAGGAAGGGGCAACAGAAGAAGAGCTGGAACCCAGTTTCCGCCGTTGAACACAAGAGGGTAGTGCTGAGACATTTTGGGAAACAAGGGAACAGGTGGGTGGGTGGGAGGGAGAGCATTTCTCCTCATAATATCAAATGTTTTGTAGAAAGCATCTAATTTGTGGTTTTCTTATTGAGAAATTACCAAGTTTTCCTGTGGGAAATTGGAAGAAGGGCTGAGATTCTCTTTATTTCACACATCAAGGCTGTTTTCTAATAATAAACATGAAGTCCTTGAAAGACCGTTAAAAAAGCCCCCCCCCTTTAATATTTTTTTTGCTATGTTCCTTTAATTTAGATGTTTTGAATGTGTAACAGAACCCCTGCTGAGTGTTCTCAGTCAGCACAATATTTAAAATATATATCACAAAATACCAACAATGTAAGCTCCATTAAGTAAGAACTATCCATAGATATTCAGCAGGTCCTTAAGTGTCTCAGGCCGTGTGTCCCTATATTTGCCTTATTGTGATTTGTTGTTCCCTCTTTGTTCTTCTTCTGCTGCATTTGTGTATTCCAGGTCCGGCATGAGAATAAATTATAAGCAAAAAAGGCATCGTGAGGAGCAAACATCAGTCTGAGATGCCTTCTTGTGAGCAGATCTGCAGACATTTTAAGAGACAACCTGTCTTCTGTCTGCATGTTTGTCAAAGCTGATTTACTCACCAGCACATTTACTAGCCATGAAATGCCCCAGCATGTCCTTTGAAGGGCTCAGTCTGCAAGCACAAAGGTATCTATGATGTTGTAAGAATTCTATGGGGACAGTTAGTACCTCTCTCATAAATAGCAGGATATGAGGGGCCGTTCCATGGTTTTCTCCAGCAGGTGTTTTTTAAAAACATAGTCCCCTGTTCAAATCTCATGTCTATTAGTGGATATCTCAAGCAAGCAATTTTCTCTCAGCCTTAACACCCCTTTTCTATAGTGTGGTTATGTGATATTGCTCACTTCCGATTTATGGTGACCCTATGAACTGGTGATCTCCAAAATATCCTCTCATTAACAGCCCACTCAGTTCTTTCAAACTCAAGGCCATGGCTTCTTTTATTGAGTCAATCCATCTCATATTTAGTATCCCTCTTTTCCTGGTGTCTTGAAATTATATCATTATTGTATTTTCCAGTGAGTTCATGGTCACACACGCTCTGGTCACCTCCAGACTTGACTATTGCAATGTGCTCTACATGGGGCTGCCCTTGATGACCATTCGGAGGCTGCAACTGGTCCAGAATGCGGCTGCCCGGGTGGTGATGGGGTGTATGCGGTATGCCCGTGCCTTGCCACTGCTTCGGGAGCTGCACTGGTTGCTAGTGTGCCTCTGGGTGCAATTCAAGGTGCTGATAATGACTACATGATAGTGGGCCAGGATACTTAAGAGATCGCGTCACGCTGAGAACATCTGTCCGTCCCACCAGAGCAGACTGGAGAGGCTGCCATCTGCTAGGGAGGCTCTTCTCTTTAGCACCAGAAGGAGGGCCTTCTCAGTGTCTGCTCCAGCCCTATGGAACCTCCTGCCAATTGAGCTGCATCTCCAGACAGAGTTGCTGCCCTTCAGGAAAGGGCTAAAAACCTGGCTGGCAAAACAGGTGTGGGGCACCAGCGATGTGGTGACCCCTGCCTGCTAGCTGATTTAGTAAAAACACTCTCTCCCTCTTTTAATCTCTTTTAATCTGTAGGGGTCGGAGTAATTTTTGGTGGCAGTTTTAAGGTGGTTTTTATTGGGTTTTAAAATGTGATTGGTTTTATTTTCTGTGAGCCGCCCAGAGTCTTTGGAGTTCGGCGACAATATAAATCAGAAGAATAAATAAATAAATGAAGGAATATAGGAATTATAATGACCTACTTTATTGGGTTGTCACAACAAGCATTATTGAGGGAGTGTGGGAGGTGTGTCCATAGCAAGGTGGATGTTGTAAGGCTTACAACATCCACCCCCCTACTACAGAGTGCCATTAGGGAAACACCAAGTCAAGCGGAGGGGACAAGGATTGAGGTGGCAGCAGCAGCAGCCGCTCTGGTCAGGCATGGCTTTCCTGGCGGCTGCTCTGGCTGAGAGCGGTTTTCTTGGGGGTTGTTCTGGCCCAGCACGGCTTTCCGCTCTGGCCATTGGCAGCATTCCTGGGGGCTGCTCTGGCCATGGGTGATGTTCCCGGTGGCCACTCTGGCCAAGTGCGGCTTTCCCAATGTCTGCTCTGGCCAAGTGCGGCTTTCCCGACTGCTGATATGGCCGAGTACAGCTTTCCTGGCAGCCGCGGGTAGGCAAGCATGGTGTTTCCTTCCCAAGCTCATGGCTGAGAATGTCAGTCTGGACCCCTCCTTCACCCACACCATGCAGCTCCTCCAGGCCGGTAAGCAGGGAAGCAATGGTGGGAGTAGGGGGGCGTGTGGTGGGCTCAGGATGGTTGCCACTGCCGCCGGTGGTGTGGAGGAAGTGTGGTGGGTTCAGGGTGGTCGCCACTTGTGGTGGCAGTGGTAGGAGCATGAACTGACCCATGGCTTAAAAGGTTTGGGGATCCCTGACCTAGGGAGTCCTTTAGGTATTGCTCCAAAGGCTCTGATCGCTATGGATACAAAACCAGATTTCTTCCTCCATAAATGTTCTACTTAAATTTGCAAATCACAGTATTTTGTGATTTTTCTCCAGTTGTTTGTCCACAATTCCCACATCATCTGATATAGCAATGTCAATAAACCAGGTCTCCTTTTCCTCCTTAGTAGTAGTAGTAGCAGCAGCAGCACATCTTGAGAACACTAGCTGGTGTAGATTGTTGCTTAGATCAAGTGTGGGGACCTATAGCGACCTAGCTCATGTTAACTCTAATTCCCACAAACCAGCCTGCCCAACTACCCTCCCCAATCATGAAGGATGATAGGGACGGTAATTAACCATCATCTAGAAGGCCACAGGTTCTCTTCACCTGCTTAGACCAAGACCCCAGAGGGCCCCCCCACCGATTTGATGTCCACCAGCCAGAGCTAAGGCCAAACACGCAGAGCAGACATAGAATTAAGAAAAAGAGACACTCTCAGCATGCATGAGGCTCCGCCTCACCCCATGTATGTATTTGTTTCAGCAGCACAGCTTATTCCAGGAGTTCTCAACTTTTTAAAGCTGGGGGCCGGGTCATGCTCCCTCAGACAGCTTTGGGGGCCGGATGGCCATTTTGCCCTTCCTCCACCACATGGCACTTCCTGGTGTGATGGAGGCAGGGGGGCACATGAAATGCTGCCACACACTGCATCTGGCCCACGGACCACAGGTTGAGAATCCCTGGCTTATTTGCTTGTTCCATTTTTTCTTCTTAACAATTTTAAAGGCAAAATGCATGGTTCCTCCCCTCCCCATCTTCTCAGAACAATGCCAGGAGGTAAATCAGGCCAAGAGAGTATTTTCTAGGACAAAATCACCTGGTGAGCTTCCTGGCCGAATTGAGGTTTCAGTGCCATTCTCTTGAGTTCTTATCCAACATGCCAGCCACTATTCTGCACTAGTTCTGTTGCTAGTTGCCCAGAGAGTTACCAGTAAATCCTGGCCTACTTGCTTGCCTCCCCCTCTCTTAAGCTTCCTGCAACCTGGAATGACCCTCTGAGCTTCAAATGGCGAGTATGCATTTGGCACACTGTCATTACTCCATAATTTGTTGACAGAAAAAAAACACCCAGACTGGATTTTTGTAAATGGGCCAAGCTCCATGTGGTGATGCAGCAGCTGCTTCTGCTGCTTTCTACTGTGGACTAAAGCTAATAATTTTAATTTATTTCAGAGTTCTCCCCTTCCCCCAACCAGAGTACACCAGCTACTGGGTATATCCTCCTGCTGTTTGCCTGTTGGTTTGTCTTTCTCCGCAGACAGTCAACAGACCGAGGCCTACTGGTGCTCCTGTTCCTCTCCCCACCCCCAATATATGATTGTTCAGCCGATCTAGGAATTGGGGTCTAGCTACACCAGCTAACAGAATGGAACATTTTTAATTGCTCTTCTATCACTCCTGGAGCCAGGCTAGTGAGCTCCAAGGAGCTTTGGAGCAGCCATCTGGCAGCTTCTACATTTCTCACTGGAGGGTTACATTAGAAATTGCAGTCAATGCTGTGTGTGGCGGTACTGCAGCAGCGGCTGAGCATGTCACCCAACAGGGAGAAGGCTGAGCTTGAATAACGTCGTATTTGGGCAAATGGTTCCTGGAATGCACAGTTGGTGCACCCAAGGAGTCAGACAGGAAAGGGGCAAAAGGGAAGCACTGTAATGAAAAACCTTTCCCTAATACGGGATCCCCTCTGGTGCTCTAGCCCTTAGGCCATCCCTCTTTGCATGTCAGGTACAAATTACAGTAACAGAAGGTTGATCCTCCCAACCAAGAGTTCCCCCTTGATTCACCTGTTTCCCCAGGGTCTATCCCACGTTCTGCCTTTCTCCAGGCTACAGGGATTTGCCCCCTCCCCTGTATTTGCAGACGGGAGTGCGGGAATTGCCTGCACGGCTGACTGGCAGGGAAGGAGCCAGTTCGTCTGGCATCGATTACTTTTTACTCAGTTTCATGTAAAGCTTTTAAGACTCCGGGCGGGTAACTTCCCTGGGAAGGGAGAGGAGGGTGATGAAGGGGAGAGCATAGAAATGTGGGGTAGCTGGGGTTAGGCCCGAGGCTGGAAAGAGGCCAGCAATGGAGCAGGGTAAGAAACGGAAATGCTTGATGGAGTCCATGAAGAAGGGTGAGGTGGTTTAATGTAGGCAGATTGATTGCACACGGAGCCAGCAGGCGGGCCAAACACTTCTTTATTGTAGCATGGTCAATCTGTACATAACCAAATAGTGGAGACGCAGCTCCTTTTATATCATACAGTACATTTGAATTTCCCCCCAAAGGCACTCATTGGTTGCGGTAGCAGTGACGTCATTAGGGACGTACTGCATACCTTTCTAAGGTTTACCTAACCTAACTAAGGTTAGTTGCATACCTTCTTAAGGATCACCTATAGCGGGGAGGTTTTCCGCGCTAGTTGTTGATTGGGTTATTGTAGTTGCATGGGTTGAGCTTCCTCAGCTGCGCTATGGCTGGCAGCTGAGTTGCGTGCGGTGGCTGATGATTCCTTACATACACAACATCCCTCCCCCCTTGGATGGGACAAAGTCCCTTAACCATTGTGGGGGCCGGCGATTTTGCTGTGGCCGACCCACCGGTTCAGCGGTGCTGCCCGGGGCGCCTGCAACGTTTGGGCTTTCCCCTCGAGAGAACTGAAGAGTCCCATCAAATCCTGGCAAGGGAAGGGCTGGGGTATTCTTGGCTTGGGGAGGATGAGGGGACCGTTGGGAGAACTCAAAGCCCCGCTGCTCACTGGGATGAGTGGGGGAACACTTGCGAAAAGTCCCCTCATCCTGAAACAAAAAAATAAACTGGGGATCTGCTTCCTCGGGATGAAAGACTGACTCCCGTGGTTCCCTGCAGCCGGTCATGCTCAATCCTGTATTCTTCCCTTGAGTTAAATGGGTGGGGGAAAACCCTAATGTTGACTCCTCTGTGTCATCTCCCTCAGGGGGTTCTTCTGGATTGCTCTCCTGGGTGGCTCCCGTGACCCTTCTCCTAAGCTGGTCAGCGTGTCTGCGCCACAGCAACCCTGAGTCTGTTAAAACTTTGTACGATACTTGCCCGATTTGCTCTACCACCTCCCCAGGTGAACATGCTGGTCTTGAGCTCACATAATTCCTGCAGTAGACCAGGTCGCCTGCCCCGAACACCTTTTTCTGCTCTACTGACACATTCGTACCCCTATCCTCCACCCTAGAAGGATCCAGGTGGTCGAGCAATGTTGGGATTCTTCTCCGCATTAGTTGCTCCGAGGGGGATTGCCAGGAGGCTAATGGGGTGACCCTGTAGCGTATGAGGAATTGACAGAGCTGTAGCTCCAGGTCCCCCGGACCCATACTCCTTAGAGCCTCCTTCATGGTGCAGACCAGGCGCTCTACTTGGCCATTCATGGCCGGGTGAAAGGGGGCAGAGATGACGTGCCTGATCGCGTTCCGCTCGAGGAACGACTGGAATTCCATGGACGTGAAAGTGGATGCGTTATCCGAAATTAGCACGTCGGGAATACCGAAGCAAACGAACATCCTTCTCAGATGTTTGATTGTGGCCGCGGAGGACGTGTTTCGCATTGGAATGACTTCAAGCCATTTCGAGAATGCATCGGCTGCGAGTAGGAACATGGTGCCCCTAAAGGGCCCCGCAAAATCGACGTGGATTCTGGACCACGGACCGTGGGCTGTGTCCCACTCCCTGGGGGTAGCTTATGCTCCTCGGGCCGTGATTGTTGGCAACTCTCACACCGGCCCACCAGTTTCTCTATATCCTCATCTATATTGGGCCACCAGAAGTAGCTCCTTGCTAGAGCTTTTGACTTTACGATCCCCGGGTGGCTCGTGTGGAGCAGACGGAGCACCTTGGCTCGCAAGACCTCGGGAATTACTACTCTCTGGCCCCACAGGAGGCACCCTCTCTCGAGCAAAAGCTCGAATCGCTTCCTGAAGAACGATGAGAGTTCTTCGGAAGGGGACATTAAGGGCCAGCCTTTCTTAACCCAGTCCAAAGACAAAACCTTGTCTTTGGTAGTTGCCTTGGCGATATCCGCAGGCACAATTGGGGGCGATTCGAGGGACTCAATGAGCAGCACCTGGTGCTCTTGCTCAACCTCGCACTCGGGTTCTCCCAGCTCTGGTAGAGGAGACCTGGAAAGCACATCCGCGTGCGCGATATCCTTCCCTGGGCGATGTTCCAATGTGAACTGGTACGCGTTTAGGAAGATCACCCACCTTAACATTCTGTGGGACAAGATCTGTGGGGTGGGCTTGGTCGTGACAAAGATACCTAGGAGGGGCTTGTGGTCCGTGACAATGGTGAACTCCCTCCCGTACAGGAAGTCATGGAATTTCTTGGTCCCTGCGATGATCACAAGGGCTTCCCTGTCTGTCTGGGCATAGTTGCGCTGTGCTTTTGAGAGGGATCTCAAGTGGAATGCAATTGGTGCTTCCCTCCCATTCTCACACACGTGGCAGAGGACAGCCCCCACCCACACCGGTGAGGCATCACACACTAGCACTATGGGCTTCTTGGGGTCGAAGTGAGTTAATATCGCCTCGGAAGAGAGGAGCTGCTTTAACTCACTGAACGCTCACTCTTTAGCCTCACCCCACCGCCAGACTGCATCCTTTTTCAGTAGGCGTTGTAACGGCTCTGCCACAGAAGCCTTTCGTGGGAGGAAGGAGTGGTAGAAGTTCAGGAGCCCCAGGAACGACTGTAGTTCCAACTTAGATACTGGCGTGGGGGTGTTCTGAACGGCCACAACTTTAGATTTTGAGGGCTTAACCCCATCGGGGGTGATCCGAAACCCCAAGAACTCTACCTCATTTGTGTAAAAAACACACTTGTCTTTTCTCAGGCGTAGCCCAGCCCTCTCAAACACAGACAGCACCCGGTCTAACCTCTGGGCCAGCTCTGACTCATCCCCAGCTGTTATCAATATATCGTCGAAGTATGGCAACACCCCGGGGAGTCCCTTAAGTAGGCGTTCCACAAGCACCTGAAATATACCTGGAGCTGAATTCACACCGAACTGGAAGTGTGTCACTTTAAAGGCACTCTTGTGTGTAACTATCGGCTGGGCAGCTGCGGCCGCAGGTGTGACTGTTAACTGCTGGTATGCCTGTGCTAGGTCCAGCTTCACAAAACACCTCCCCCCATGTAACTTGGCTAGCAAGTGGCTAACTACCGGCACCGGGTAGGCATTGGGGCGGATTGCCTTATTGATCGTACACTTGTAATCAGCACAAATCCTAACCTCCCTATTAGATTTCATGGCAGTTACAATCAGTGTCTCCCACTCCATGGAGTCCACTGGAACCAAAATCCCCTGACCCACCAGTTTGTCCAGTTCCACCTCTATTTTGTCCTTTAGTGCGAAGGGCACTCTGCGCGGCTTGAGGTGCATGGGGCGGACAGAAGGGTCCATATCAAAGTCCACAGGCGACCCCTTGTACTCCCCAAGTCCTTTCCTGAAGACTGCCGGGTGTGCGATGCACACGTCTTGGATGGGGTCGTCTCGGACGGCATTGATTCCAGTCAATGCAATTCCCAGCGGTTCAAAACACCGGGTCCCCAGGAGACAACTGGACCCCCTCCCCTTAAGGACCACTAAGGGTAACTTCCTAGTGAAGTTCTTGAACCAGACGGTGAAATCCCCCACCCCCAGGACTGGGATGTAATTTCCCTGAACATCCCGCAAGTTCATTTTGAGGGCTCTAAGTTTGGGGCGGTCCCTAGGGGGTATTCGCAGAAACTCGGTCTGCGAGATAATGGAGTAGGCAGTACCTGAGTCCACCTCCATCTTCACTTGGGCCCCCTGTAACAGTACCTTAGAGAAGAAATGGGTGCACCGGTCCGACACACGTCTCACCACTGTGTTTCCTGCGTGAACCTTTCCAACGTCCTGGTCCTTCCGGCGGCTGGTCCGGTCAGGGTCTCAGCTTCTGTGTTGTCTACACACCTTCGCGATGTGGCCCAAACGTCTGCAGTTGTGGCACTCAGCCTTCTTGAAGGGGCACCATTTCCGGTCGTGTGTGCCCCCGCACCCCTCGCAGCGTCTGCTTGCCTCGGCGGTTTCTCTCCTCTTGGAAGATCATTTCCTCACCTTCTGGACCTTGAGTTCGCTTTCACTCTCGCTGAGGTCGGATGAGGAGGTGGCAGCGGCTGCCATGGCTCTCGGTTCTTGCTCCCTGTGAGACGAGCATCTGTGGGCCTGCACAGCGGACGATGGGTTCCCTGAGGTTGCGGTTCTCGCCCGACACGCCCGTACCCCGTCCTTTACCGCCTCTGCAGCCTGGGCAGCCCAGAGGACCTGCTCAAATGTGATGTCCTCGTCCCAGACCAACAGTCTCTGCTGGGCCTCCTCATCTCGCATGCCGAGTAGGAGGTGGTCTCACAGCACCTCACTCAGGAACGTTCCCCACCGGCAATTGACGGCCGCCAGTCTCAGCGCGGCGATGTACTCCGCCATGCTCTCTCCGGGCCTTTGGTTCGCGCCGGTGTAAGGCCAGTCGTGCCGGGAACACGGACACCTTCAGGCAGAAATGTGCCCGCAGAGCAGCGAGGATCTTGCCGAGGGGTACTGACCTTAGGGCCCTTGGCATCAGCAGGTTCCTCGCCAGTTCCAGGGTCAGCAACCCGCACTGAGCCAGTAGGCAGGCTCGTCTCTGCTTTTCTTCCTCGATGTTCTCCGCATCCATGGCATGCAGGAACTGCTCCTCATAGAGGTCCCATGTCTCGGGCTTAGAGGTGTCGAACGGAGCGAGGGTAACTCTGTGGGAAGCCATTATCCCACCTTCATCGCCAATTTAATGTAGGCAGATTGACTGCACACGGAGCCAGCAGGCGGGCCAAACACTTCTTTATTGTAGCATGGTCAATCTGTACATAACCAAATAGTGGAGACGCAGCTCCTTTTATATCGTACATTACATTTGAATTTCCCCCCAAAGGCACTCATTGGTTGCGGTAGCAGTGATATCATTAGGGACGTACTGCGTACCTTTCTAAGGTTCACCTATAGCGGGGAGATTTCCCGCGCTAGTTGCTGATTGGGTGATTGGGCTTGCATGGGCTGAGCTTCCTCAGCTGCGCTATGGCTGGCAGCTGAGTTGCGTGTGGTGGCTGATGATTCCTTACATACACAACAGGTGGCTGGGACAGGGAAGGAGGAGTGAATGTGTTTGTGCAGTTCAAGCCTTCCCCAGCTGACCAGATGTTCTGGATTTCAAATCACATTTCTTCTTCTGTGTCTAGGCCAGACATAAAACTGCCAAAATGAAAGCACCTTTTTGGTGAGTTCATTCTGCAGTTCCTTTCACCTGACCTAGTGTGAGAAAGATGAGCCGGCAACACAAGGTTGCCATTACCAGGGTATGCCTGATTGTGGTTCAAAGAGGAGTCTCTTTCTGTGTGATCCCTTGCCATTGCCCTTGTGAGCTGAAGCTGAGGACAAATGTACAGGGTGGCCTGTAAGTCCCTATTGAATTTTTCTCTAAATTTTGCCACTTATTATATCCAGCGTGTCACCAATATTCTTGCACTCATGCACCCACATACTTGTCACAATATGCTCCTCAAGTATAAATGGCCTTAAGTCGGCCATATTTCTCTGAAAAAATAAAATAAAAAATATATAATACATATGCCTGATGATTGGCATTGAGCTGCTGGCAGTATGGTCTACTCTGTTACTATACCAAGATAACCTGGCCAGACTTTTACTAGCAGCAGGAATAATTCACCACAAGAATATCAGACAAAATGTTGGCTAAATTCCATAATATTTAGTCAGATTTCTGGCCAGGACCCCACTCACTACAATTTCAAGACTGCCTCTTGGTAAAAATGATACCTTTCTTAGTTCCCTGTGTTATCCTGGAGACCACCTATTGCAGTGATGGCAAACCTTTTAGAGAACTTTGTACTGGGGAGGAGGAGGGAGGAAGCACTCCGATTGGGCTACTGGGTAGAGGGGCGGTGTTGAGTCCAGACAAAGAAGTATTCTAACCAGCAGGATCTGGTTAAACTCAGTGATCTTTCTTTCTTTCTTTCTTTCTTTATTTATTATTGTTAAATTTTTATACCGCCCACTCAGCCAAAGCCGACTCCGGGCGGTTCACAACAGTGGGTAAAAACAGATAAAAACAAATAAAACAGATAAAAACCAGCAATAAGAACCCACCCCTAAAAAGAGAGGGGTGCAGGAACTGAAGAAACCGTGGGGCAGGCATCCTCCCCTATATTAACCACCCAACGGAAGCCACCCCTCCACCTGCACCCCAAACTTGGCCCGCCAGCCAGGTTTTTAGTTCTTTTCTAAAGAGCAACAACTCCGTCTGGAGACGCAGTTTCACAGGCAGAGGTTCCAAAGGGCCGGTGCGAACACAGAGAAGGCTCTCCTCCTTGTGCCAGAGAGGCGAACCCCCCTGGCCGATGGCACTATTAGAGAGCCCCTCCGGTCCGCTCTGGTTGGACGGACAGACGTCCTTAGGGCGATGCGGTCTCTAAGGTAACCTGGCCCACTACCATATAGGGCTTTAAAGGTCAAAACCAGCACCTTGAATTGCACCTGGAGGCAAACGGGTAACCAGTGCAGCTCCCGCAGCAGTGGTGAGGCATGGGCATAACGTCCACACCCCATCACCACCCGGGCTGCCGCATTCTGGACCAGCTGCAGCCTCCGAATGGTCATCAAGGGCAGCCCCATGTAAAGCGCATTACAATAATATAGTCTGGAGGTCACCAGAGCATGAGTGACCATGAGCAAAGAGTCCCGGTCCAGGAGCGTGCGCAACTGGCAAATCACCCGAAGTTGGGCAAAGGCACTCCTGGCCACAGCCGCCACCTGTTCTTCTAGCAGCAGCCGCAAATCCAGGAGGACCCCCAAGTTGCACACCGGGTCGGTCTGGGGCAAAATAGCCCCATCCAAAACCAAAGATGGTAGCTCACGGGATAACACAGGACCCCCCATCCACAGCCACTCAGTCTTACTAGGATTCAGCTGTAACCCATTTGCCCCCATCCAGACCCCAACCGTCTCCAGACAACTGGAAAGGACTTTGACTGCATCACTGGGATCCCCACGGGCCGAGATGTACAACTGTGTATCATCTGCGTACTGATGGTACCGCACCCCGTGGGAACGGATGATCTCACCCAGCGGCTTCATGGAGATGTTAAATAGGAGAGGAGAGAGTACCGAGCCCTGAGGCACCCCATATTTTAGGGACCTAGGACTGGACTTCTCGCTCTCCAACCACACCGACTGGGTCCGGCCCCTCAGAAATGAGGAAAACCAGGACCACACAGTGCCCTGGATCCCCAATCCTCGGAGCTGTTCCAGAAGAATACTGTGGTCAACGATATCGAAAGCCGCTGAGAGGTCAAGAAGAGCAAGGACGGATGGATGATCACCATCCCACTCTCACCAGAGATCATCCATCAGCGCGACCAATGCAGTCTCAGTACCATATCCAGGTCTGAATCCTGACTGGAAGGGGTCCAGATATTCCGCATCATCCAGTACCCCCTGCAACTGACGCGCCACTGCCTTTTCCAATACTTTCCCCAAAAAGGGGAGGTTAGAAACAGGTCTGTAGTTGGTTATGACTGCTGGATCGAGGGATGGCTTCTTCAGGAGGTGGCGCACCAAAGCATGTTTCAACGGTGCAGGAAATATGCCCTCCCGAAAAGACGCATTAATTATAGCCCCGACCCAGCCACCTGTCACCGTCTTGGAGGCTTTTACCAGCCAGGCGGGACAGGGATCCAATGGACAATTAGTGGCGCGGACCGCCGCAAGGAGACTGTCCACTTCATCTGGGGCAACAGGATCAAACCGATCCCAGATAACACAGCAAGACTGTGCACTGGCTCCCCCCTGACCCTCCCCATTTTTAGTGTATGGGACCAAAGACAACGAACACGGTACGAGACGGGGCCGGTCTGCTCTAGGATGACGCCCGGTACCCAGGCCGGACCCGCGCTGGCATAGTTCCTGCAATACACGGGGGCACCCACGTCGAAACTCTTTGTGCCCTCTATCCCAATGTTCCTCCCCTTTTCCTCTACTCTCGTGGGGTCTAGCCTAGTTAGTATGGTGGTCAGCTTCCTGCGCATCAGCAGCTCTGCGGGGGAGTATCCTGACGCTAGGGGAGTTACTCGGTAGCCTAGCAGAAACTGGCACACTTGGTGGTTTAGGTCCCCGGGCCCCATGCGCCGCAGCGCGTCCTTGGTGGTGCGCACAAGGCGCTCTACTTGGCCGTTTGTGGCAGGGTGAAAAGGAGCGGAGGTGATGTGCCGAATGGCGTTGATTTCAGTGAATGCCCTGAACTCAGAGGACGTGAAGCAACTTGCGTTGTCGCTTACGAGGGTGTCGGGTAAACCGAACGTGGAAAAGACCCTCCGCAAATGCTTTATGGTTGTGGCCGTGGACGTGCTTGTAACCGGAATGACCTCCAACCACTTGGAGAAGGCATCCACCACAAGGAGAAACAGCGTCCCACGAAACGGGCCAGCAAAGTCTACATGAACTCGGGACCACGGCCCCTTCGCCGCGTCCCACTCCCTGTGAGGCAGGCGGGCTTCTTCTGGTCTGGAACTTTGGCAGGGTTCACAAGTGCCGACCATGTGCTCGATGTCGGCGTCTAGCTGGGGCCACCAGAAATAGCTCCGTGCCAGGGCTTTGGAGCGCACAATCCCAGGGTGACTGGCGTGCAGGAGTTTGAGTACCCTCGGCCGTAAGGACGCCGGGATCACTACTCGCTGGCCCCACAGAAGGCACCCCCTCTCAAGGGACAACTCTAACTTCTTTCGGAAAAATGGGTCGAACTCCGCTGCCGGGGAGGACGCTGGCCACCCTTTCTGCACCCAGGAGCTAACCCTTGCTAAAATGTTGTCCTTTCCGGTTGCCTTGGCGATGTCGGCGGGCAGTATTGGGGGCGAGTCGAGGACTTCTATCATCAGTACCTGATGGTCTCGCTCCTGCCCACCCACATGGCTGTTCTCTTGGGGAAGGGGGGACCTCGATAGAGCGTCCGCATGGCTGATCTCCCTCCCGGGCCTGTACACTAACGCGTGCTGATACGCGTTGAGAAAAATTGCCCAGCTAAGCATCCTAGGGGACAGGATCTGTGGCGTGGGCTTATCTGCGGTAAAAATGCCTAGCAGGGGCTTGTGATCGGTCACGATCGTGAAGGGGCGGCCATACAGGAAGTCGTGGAACTTTTTTGTTCCCGCAATTATCGCTAATGCTTCCCTGTCTGTCCGGGCGTAGTTTCTCTCCGCTTGGGACAGGGACCTGGAATAGAACGCTATCGGGGCCTCCCTTCCGTTTTCCAGCACGTGGCACAGCACCGCCCCCACCCCCACCGGGGATGCATCACAGATCAGGACCACTGGCCGCTTGGGGTTGAAATGGGTGAGGATGGCGTCAGACACCAGAAGTTGCTTTAGCTCATTAAATGCCCTCTCTTCCATGCCTCGTCCTTTTTGAGCAGCCTATGCAACGGCTCGGCCACGGCTGCCTTCCGGGGAAGGAAGGAGTGGTAAAAGTTCAGCAGCCCTAGGAACGACTGCAACTCGGGCTTGGAGGTGGGGCGAGGGGCTTGTTTGATGGCGGCTACCTTAGACTTGGACGGCCTTATTCCCTCAGGAGTGACACGGAACCCTAGGAATTCGACCTCGGTCGCGAAGAAGACGCATTTGTCTTTTCGCAGTCTCAACCCCGCCTTTTCGAAAGTTGCCAGGACCTTGCCCAACCTCTTTGCCAATTCGGCCTGACTCCCCCCCGTTATCAATACGTCATCAAAATAAGGTAACACCCCCTCGAGCCCCTTCAGGAGGCGTTCCACGAGTGACTGGAAAATTCCAGGCGCTGAGTTTACGCCGAATTGAAGGCGCGTCACCTGGAACGCCCCCTTATGGGTGACTATGGTTTGGGCAGCAGCGGCGGCTGGGGTCACCGAGAGCTGCTGGTAGGCTTGTGCTAAGTCGAGCTTAGCGAAACACTTCCCCCCATGTAACCTGGCCAGCAAATGGCTGACTACCGGCACCGGATACGCATTAGGGCGAATTGCCTTGTTGATGGTGCACTTGTAATCAGCGCATATGCGCACCTCTCCGTTGGCCTTTAGTGCTGTTACAATTGGAGTTTCCCACTCCGCAGAATCAACAGGAACAAGAATCCCCTGGCTCACCAATTTGTCCAGTTCCGCCTCTATTTTGTCCTTGAGCGCGAATGGCACCCGGCGCGGTTTGAGTCTTATTGGGCGGACCTCCGGGTCTAGGTCGAAGGCTACTGGGGGTCCCTTAAATTTCCCAAGTCCCTTTTTGAAGACTTCGGGGTGTGCGTCGCACACCTCCTGGATCGGGTCAGTCCCCACGACAACGGCATGCACCCCCCCAATGAACAAACCCAGGGGCTGGAACCATTGAGTCCCGAGGAGGCTGCAATTCCCCCCTTTAAGAACAACTAGGGGAAGAGTTGCGGTGTGTTTCTTGAATTGGACCTGAAACCTTCCAACCCCCAACACCGGAATGCAGTTCCCTTGCACGTCCCGTAGCGTGGACCTCAAAGCTTTGAGTTTGGGCCGCACGTGGGGGGCAATTCTCAGAAATTCCTTCTGGGGAATGATGGAGTATGAGGACCCCGAGTCAATCTCCATCCTAATGGGGGCCCCTTGTACTAGTACCTCAACAAAGTAACGGGGGTGTCCTGCGGACACGCTGAACACCGGTGCGTCGTCCTCGCTGTCGTCGGCGATGCGGCCCACGCCGTCCCGCTTCCTCGTGGCTTGGGCGCCGTCCTTGGGTCCCGCCGCGCGGTCTCTCGAGCTCTTCCGGGCCTCTCGCCGTTTCCTGCAGACCTTGGCGATGTGCCCGTGGCGGCCGCAGTTGTGACACTCGGCCTTTCTGAAGGGGCATTTGGTGCGGTCGTGGTTCGCTCCGCAGCTGTCGCAACGCCGCCCTTCTTTCCGGACCTTCCGGACGTCCTCGTCGTCGCTGCTCTCCGCGGGCGACTTCGAAACTCGCCGGGCCGCGTGCACCGAAACGTGCACCGAAGCCTCTGCCTTGCCCGTCTTTGGCCGCCAGTCCTGGAGCTCCTGGACCCCGGCCTTCGTAGCTTCCGCGGCTTGTGCCTCCTTTAGGACCTCCTGCAACGTGGGGGGTGGCTCGCGGTTCATCAATGTGCGCTGAGTTTCGGCATCGCTCAGGCCGCACAGCACGCAGTCTCTTAGTGTGATTTCTACGTTCTCCCATTTGCATGGGCCGGCCACCAGTCGCAGGGCCGCTGCGAAGTCGGCGACCGTCTCCCCGGGCGCTTGGACTCGCCTCCAAAACGCGCTCCGAGCGGGGAACATCGCCGTCGAGGGCCGGAAGTACTCACGCAGCATGTGCATGAGCTCTTTCACCTTGAATTCGCTCGCCCTCCTCGGCGCGATCAGGTCCACCAAGACCCTCTTGGTGTCTGGCCCCAGCATCCGGGTGAAGATGGCCCTTTTCTTTGCCTCATCCGTGACTTCGGATTCTACCAGGGCTCCCTGGAAGTCCATCTCGAAGATGTCCCAGTCTGCCGGTCTCCTGATTTCGAAACCGGCGCATGTCTTGGTCCCGTGGGCAGCCATATCCCACCTTCGTTGCCAATTTAGTGTATGGGACCAAAGACAACGAACAGCCGAAAGGTTGGCTTAACACAGGTTTATTGCATGATGATCCAGGGGGAACATGAGGTAATGGCGGATGGGTAGCTCAATATATACAGTGGCTATACATTTGAATGTGGCTCCTCGACAGTCTATTGGTTACTGTCCGCGTGACGTCACAGACGGTCACGCCCTTCTTGTCCAGGTGTAGGTGATGGCGGGAAACTTCCCGCGCTGTTGTTTGCTGGTGAGTCTGGGCCAGGAGAGCTTGAACGCTCGCTATTGCCACCAGGTGGTCATTAGCTCGCGTCCTATTGCAAGGGCTACAGTTAAGCAGCTGCTGGTTATAATGTTACACAAGCATGGTTACATTGGATATACGTGAATGGATACATTGTAAAAGGTACAGTCATAGAACACAACACCATTCATGCCAAGATTAAACCCTGAGCGAATCCGATCGATTTTCTCCACCAGATGGTCAGCAAAGTCCTCAGCCGATCCCTGCCAACCAGGCACAGCCCCCCCCCCGCTACCAAGGAGGGACCTGGTCACCCGAAACAGGGTGGCTGGGCGATTATCAGTGGAGGCAATAAGGGAGGTGAAGTATTGCCTCCTCACCACCCCCATCGCCACTAGGTAGGCCCTAATAGTGGCTCTAGCTAGTGTCCAATCGGAATCATTCCTGGTCTTCACCCAGTGCCGCTCGAGGCGTGTCTTTGCCCGTTTGAGCTCCCGTAGTTCTTCCGTGAACCACGGGGATGACCTAGCTCTGTGGGCTCTGAGAGGCCGTAGTGGAGCGATTACATCCAAGGCAGATGTCGTCGACCCACACCACAGGTCAACAAGTGCCTCGGGCGAATCGTGTTGCCGATCCAGGGGAAAATCCCCCAGTTCCCTCTGGAATCCATCCGGATCCATCAGTTGCCGGGGGCGGGCCACTTTAATAGAACCTGCCTCCCTACGATGAAGTGTCGCCCCCAGGAAGTCTAGAGCCACCAGATAGTGATCTGACCATGGCACAGGTGTTATGTTTAGCTTCTGTAAACTCAGATCACTCTGCCGCCGCTCCGACAAAAAGACTAAATCTGGTGTGTGGCCACTGCCCCTGGTAGGGCCCCAAATTACCTGAGCCAGGTCCGTAGTTGCCATGGAAGCCATGAACTCCTGAGCCACCCCGGAACCGGACCCCAGCGAAGGCAAATTGAAGTCCCCCAAACCATCAGCCTAGGGAACTCCAACGCCAATGCTGAGACAGCCTCGAGGAGCCCAGGCAGGGAATCCCTTAACCCTGCAAGGGGGCAGGTACAGGAGTAGGACCCCCAACTGACCCTTTGGGCCCAGCCACAGGAGCAGGGCCTCACAACCCAGAATTTGTGGAGCAGTGGCCCTGGTGACTCCCAGTGACTCCCTGGCTATAATGGCAACACCACCGCCCTTGCTCTCATCGCTAGGCTGGTGCCAAACACCGAACCTGGCCGGACACATCTCTGATAGAGGCACCCCATCCTCTGGTCTCAGCCAGGTGTCAGTGATGCATGCCAGGTCGGCCCTCTCCCCCAGAATAGAATCTTGTTTTAGGGGCGCCTTACTACAGACCGATCTGGCATTCATCATCATCAGCCTAATGGTGGGGTCACCCTGGATCAGCTGCTCAGGACCTTGAGGTGAAACCGGGGGGCCAGAACGTGGGACAGATACTAAGCATCGGTCCCTCGTTCCCCGAGTGCGGCCCGTCCCGCGGTTCCTGCTATAACGCCCCATGCCCGTCACAACCTCTAAATGGGCCCCTGGAACCTCCACCATTAACCCAGATGGAATGTTGCCCCATCTTCCCAGCTGGCAGGGCCATCTCTCCCTCCCTCCCTCCCTAACCCACTTAAAACATACCCTCTCAGTCTCTCTACCCGTGTTGATTGTCCTGGCGAGTTCTGACTGGCCGCAAGAGTCTCCAGGGTGGCGGTGGAAATTCCAGCGCGACCGCCGGCCTTTTGAGCCTCCCACAGGGAGGTGGGAGCACGGGACACCGATGGTGGAGGTGGTCCCAACAAGCTCTGATTGGCTGCAGGTGTCTCCAGAGCGGCGGTGGAAATTCCGCTGTGGCCGCCGGCCCTTTGGGCCCCCTGCAGGGAGGCAGGAGCCCGGGACGCCAATGGTGGGGCGGTCGCAGCAATCTCTGACTGGCCGCAGGTGTCTCCAGGGCGGTGGTGGTGGAAGCTCCGCCACGGCCGCTGGCCTACCGAGCCCCCCGCAGTGGGGCAGGAGCCTGGGATGCCAATGATGGGGGTGGTCCAGGCAATCTCCAACTGGCCGCAGGTGTCTC
Organism: Bradypodion ventrale; assembly: GCA_035047345.1. Classification (NCBI taxonomy): domain Eukaryota; kingdom Metazoa; phylum Chordata; class Lepidosauria; order Squamata; family Chamaeleonidae; genus Bradypodion; species Bradypodion ventrale. The sequence continues at coordinate 276,845,317 of JAWDJE010000002.1, read as the reverse complement.
CAGGGCGGCAGTGGGAGTTCCTCCACGGCTGCCAGCCTTTTGAGCCCCCTGCAGGGAGGCAGGAGCCCGAGATGCCGATGGTGGGGTGGTCCCAGCGAGCTCCAACTGGCCGTAGGTGTCTCCAGGGCGGGGTGGAAATCCCGCCGTGGCTGCTGGCCTTTTGAGACCCCATAGGGAGGCGGGAGCCCGGGACACCGATGGTGGGATGGTCCCGGCGAGCTCCAAACTGGCCGCAGGTATCTCCAGGGCGGTGGTGGAAGTTCTTCCGCAGCTGCCAGCCTTTTGAGCCCCCCGCAGGGAGGCAGGAGCCCGGGACGCCGATGGTGGGGTGGTCCCAGCGAGCTCCAAACTGGCCGCAGGTGTCTCCATGGTGGCGGTGGAAGTTCAGGCCTTTTGAGCCCCCCATAGGGAGGCGGAAGCCCGGGACGCCGATGGTGAGGGTGGTCCCAACGACCTCCTGGCAAAGGGAGGAGGGGCGGAGGCTGTTGTCTTCTGCCGGCCCGGATGGCCCGGATGGCCCTTTACCTCTCCTGGCAAAGGGAGGAGGGGCGGGGCTCACCTCAGCTGGTCGGAGGCTGTTGTCTTCTGCCAGCCCCGAAGGCCCTTTACCTCTCCTGGCAAAGGGAGGAGGGGCGGGGCTCACCTCAGCTGGTCGGAGGCTGTCCTGGAAGTCAATACCTGTGGTCCGTGTGACTCATACTTTAAAAGGAAATTACTTGCTCCCATATGTGAGAGGCCCTCTTCTACCTAAAAAACAGGTGTGTCTTCCCCATGTGCTTAGTTTTGTAAAGATATATCAGGTTTACCTGTGCCAGTGGGAGAGAATTCAATTCAGCACTGTCTCTGACATAGTGGAAGAGTGTGCTCTCTTTTGGTGGCTTGAGATGAGGACTGTTATTTATTTATTTCAGCTCAAGTTCCGGACTGGGGAATATGTACAGGGGTGGCCTCTATTTATACAGTGATTTGACCATTAGAAAACAAGATACATTTAGGCAGGCTTCCAGAGGTACAAACAAAGTTCAACTCTAACATTTTACCCGTGCCGACGTTACTTTGAATTATGCACCCTTTTGAATAGCGCACTTCTGGGTCTCCGGTTTTGGTGCGGTTTGACTTTTAAACAGAATAAACCTTTATACACAACAGGCGGGGCGAACTCTGTGCTGGTGTGATGGTGCGCTTGCCAACAGAGAGGGCTGGGAATGTCATGTTTGGCATGCATGCCATAGGTTTGCCACCACTGACATATTGCATGATCTTGTGCCAGCAGGCTTACAGTGAGTCATGTTGTACCTCCTCCTTCATGTGTAAGACCCATGAAGTCAGAGCTGCTTCAAATATGGCAGGAAATGTGTCATAAAATTTATGAGAGTCGTGAAATATCCACCTCTACATGTTGAATTCTGCTCTGCAGACTCTGCTGTTAGTCCTTCTCTTGAGTGCTGCCATTCCACTTGTTTTATTTTGGTTAAACAGTGGAATGAAGGAGCCTCCCCAAAGAATAAAAAGCAATATGAGTACAGTACATTCAAGTGTCCCTTGGGCAATGGCAGTTAATCCTTCCAATCCAGAAGTTTTGTACTGTATACTTGCTGATGAGCAAAATGACACAACGGTCCTTTTTAGGACCACAAATGACAATAATTTTTATTAATATAGAGGGCATCTCCATCTAAAGAGGAATTCTTAGCTTCATTTTGCCATGAATAGAAATTTGATTTCTGTCACGTCCAAGAAACTCACAGAGGAACTGATCAGCATTGACCAAAGATGAATCTAGTTGTTGAGAGACCCCACAAATAATACATCTTTTAAAGATCAGGTATTATAGTTCTCTCAATGGACTATAATCTAGAGGATAATGTAGAATTCTTGATAGTTGAACTGGCTGTGTGTATAGTAACATCAAATTACAAACACATAATATACCATACTGCTTCAAGAAGCCAACTAATATGGAAAGCCCAAACACTTTCTAGCTAAGGATTTCAACATCCATAGCAACATTTAGGGCTATGAACAGGACAACAAGAATGAAAAGGCTGTAATGAAATGAGCAGAATCTCATTCGATATGGCTTAAACATGATCCTTAACTACTCAGTTCATTTAACAGTGGCACCGGTGGGAGACAGTCTACAGTCCAGATCTTAGTTTCATTTATAAGCCTATAGCTTAGGTCAGTGATGGCGAACCTTTTAGAGACCAAATGCCCAAGGAGGAGGAGGTGTGCTGACAGGCACCGTGTGTGCCCAACACCCACGTGATGTCGCTGGCGCGCTTCCGGCAAAGTAACGTAGGTGTGCCCCCCGTGTGTGCTCCCCCCATGGGTGCTCCCAATTGCTGTGCAGGTGCTCTTCCCATGGGTGCTCCCCATCCCCCGTGGGTTCATCCCATGGGTGCAGCCCTTCCAAGGGTGTGCTCTACCTTCTGTATGTGTGCCCAACTGCTGCATGGGTGCTCCCCACCCTCCATGGGTGTGCTTCATGGATGCAGTCCCCCCACGTGTGCTGAACCCCCCTGTGGGTGGGTGCGTCCGACTCACCTCGCCCTGCTGCCACCTCCCAGGTGGGATTTCAGTCTCCCCTCCCCATTCGCAGAGAGAGAGAGAGGAGTGGTGGGGAAGCGCCACTGCCATTGGCGCTGGCACAGGCAGGACTTCCCCTCGATAGCATGTGTGCCAGCAGAGAAGCCTCTGCGTGCCACCTCTGGCATGCATGCCACAGGTTCACCACCACTGGCATAGGTGATACAATGCCAAAACACTCAGCACAGACCCATTCTGTGTCAGATCTACTCAGCCATCCAATATAAATCTATACCATTCTGTAAGGAGGTATAATTTTTTTAAAAAGCCAACTGGGAAAAAATTTACAACAATGCTAGAGGCAGATTTACTTTAGATTGCTCCTCAACCAAAGAACTATGATCAGTTTGTAACTTTCATTTTAGAAAGTACTTGAGTTGTACCTCTACTCCAAGAGGTTGCCAGACCAACTGTATCCCAGATTTTACTACATAAACACATACTCAATACTTAGATTATATTTCACACTTTGTTGAAAATGCTGAGTGGGCGGTATAAAAATTTAACAAAGGAATATTCAGAGCAAATCCAATGAACTTTCTGCTGCCTTCATATTGGCAGAAACAAAGGGAGCCATAAGAAGATATAGGAATAGAAATTTCATTATTTTGCCTCCAGAGACAGTTCAGGTTTGACTTGCTCTCTAGGCCCTACTTGTCTTTCTGGCAGTCCAGGGTATCCACAAGTCTTTCCTCCAACACGATATTTCAAATTAATAATCACCCCCTTGTTGGCTTTTATTACTACCCAGCTTTTGTATCTACACTTGGTGATCATGAATAGTGTGGATGGTCTTGGTCTCCAGTGACTTAGCCTTAAGTTTGATGATCTTTTCTAATACTGTACCTTCATTGCTGCTCTTCTGAGTCTCAGTTATCTTCTGGTTTCTTGGCTTCAGTCGCCGTTTGGATTAATGATTAAACCAAGATATACTAAATTCTTCACTATCTCAATTTCTTCATTCTCAATGTTAAACATCTTTAGTTCTCAAGTTATAATTGCCATTTTAGTGTTTAACTGCAACCTTGCTCATGCCTGTCAAGTTTTGGATTTGAAAATAAGGGAATTTTTGGCCACACACCTCTGTGGGTGTGACCAAATCTGTGGGTATGGCCAAATATAGCCATGTGACTTGCTGGGCTCTAGTCATGCCTGCCACATGGCCATGAAAATGTCTGCAAACACAGACAGCACTGGCTCTTTGGCTGTAAATGGAGATAAGCACTGCACCCTAGAGTTGAATACGACTGGCAGATTTTACTTTCTTAGGATCAAAGATCGCTGCAGATGGTGATTGCAGCCATGAAATAAAAAGGTGACTGATGCTTGGGAAACAAGCTATGAGAAACCTGGGGAACATAGTTAAAAGTAGAGGCATCACCTTGCAAACAAAAAATTGCATAGTCAAAGCAATGGTATTCCCGATGGTAATGTATGGGTGTGAGAACTGGACCATTAGGAAAGCTGAGAGCAGAAAAATAGATGCCTTTGAAATGTGGTGTTAGAAATAGGTCGATCCTAGAAGAAATCAACCCTGACTGCTCATTAAAGGTCAAATAGTAAAGATGACGCTAAAGTACTTTGGACATCAAATGAGAAGAGAGGATTCACTTGAGAAGGCCTTGATGCTGGGAAAGGTAGAGGACAAAAGAAGGGGGTGGCCAAAAATAAGATGGCTAGATGGTATTGTAGATGCAATGGGCACAAAGCTGTGTGGGCCAAAGAACCCTTTCCCCATCTTCTTGGGGGACTTTTGTTTTGTTTTCTTTCTTGTTTACTCAGTGGCTTAAGTGACTAAGATGCTGACTGGGAGGCAGAAGGTCAGCAGTTCGATTCCTGAGTACTGCAGGACGGAATGAGCTCCCGTCTTTGTCTCAGCTCCTGCCATCCTAGCAGTTCGAAAGTGATCAGTTCATATAGTGAATCCCCCCCCCCTTTCTCTCATATAGTGATCAGGCAACCACCCCCAATTAGTGTGGAGGAGCAAGGGATTAATCCCCCCTCTCTCTCATATAGTGATCAGGCAACACCCCCCCCCCCCAATTAGTGTGGAGGAGCAAGGGATTAATTCCCCCCCCTCTCTCTCATATAGTGATCAGGCAAACCCCCCCCCCAATTAGTGTGTAGGAGCAAGGGATTAATTCCCCCCCTCTCTCATATAGTGATCAGGCAACCCCCCAATTAGTGTGGAGGAGCAAGGGATTAATTCCCCCCCACACTCTCTCATATAGTGATCAGGCAACCCCCCTCCCACTGATTTGCCCCTGCATATATGAAATATATTGCTCACCTAGAGTAGACTCCTGCTCCCAGCAGCAAAAACGAAGCAGCCTTATGGTAGGAAAGGGAAAGAGAAACTACAGAATGCCTCCCCCCCCCTTTCTCTCTCTCCTTCCACAAGCGAAAAGCCTGTCACACAGCGACCTCTGGTGGCCAGAAAAAATACTGCAGCTTTGCCTGTGAGGGCTCCGGTCAGGAAATTTTTTAAAAAAATAAGGGAAAATACAGGGAAATTAATAAAATGGGAGGGGCGAGAAGAGGGGTAAAAATAAAGGGTTTTCCTGGGAAAAACAGGATAGTTGACAGGTGTGCTTGCTTTGGCACTTTCTCCTTTCTCTTTCATTAAAAGTCATTTCAAGTTATTGTTGTTTTCTTCCAATAAGATGTCATCATTTCTTAAATTACTGATGTTTATTTCACCAAACTTCACCGTTCTTTATCTGAATCTAGCCTGGCTTTCTGCATGATAAGGCCTAATTACAGATTGAATAGAAAAAGGGAAGAAATGCATCCTTTTCTGACACCTTTGCCTATAGGAAATAATTCTGTATCTCCATATTCTGACTTAACAGTAGCTTCATGTCCATAATATGGGTTATGCATCAGGACAGCCAACTGTAATTAATAGAACATATTGTGAGAAGACAAGATTTACTGGAAAAGACAATAATGCTAGGAAAAGTTGAAAGCAGTAGGAACAGAGGACTAACATGAGATGGATTGACTCAATAAAGGCACTCATGATCTTTAGTTTGCAGAACCCGAGCAGGGCTGTTAATGAGAGGACACTTTGGTTGTTGTTAATTCAGTGGGGCACTACAAGATTTCCATAGGACGGAAATGACTTGGCAGCACATAACAAAACAATCATTAATAGCAGTAGAAACTGACATAGGTAGTAGAATTAAACTTCAAGAGACTGTTTCTAAAACCACATTATTTCTTATTTACAATAACAAGAAGGTTTCACAAATAAATATCTTACCAAACACAGCCCCTCTAGACTAGGGTTGCCCAAACTACAGCCTGCGGGTTGGATCCGGCCCCTGACGCCAATTCATCCGGCCCACGAAGCCCTCATCGCTCCTGGAAGCAGAAGCAAAATGCACTCATACAGGCGCATTTTACTTTCACTTCAGGAGCGACGAGGCTCTGCGAGTGGGATGAATTTGCATTGGGGGCTGGATCTGGCCCATGGGCCATAGGGACCGGCTCTCTGAACCATGTGACTGGCCCGCAGCCCGAGTGCCCAAACTCAACAGGCTGCAGTCTGTGCTGCAGAGGGGCGGGATGAACTCTGTGCTTGGAGGAGGGAGGAAGCACTCCCATTGGTCTGCAGGGCAGAGGGGTGAGATGAACTCTGTGCTGTGGTGACAGTGTGCATGCCCACAGAGAGGGCTAGGAGTGCGCCCTCTGGCATGTGTGCCATAGGTTTGCCACCACTGCCATATATAGTAAGACACTGTTCCAGGAGAAACCAGGATAGATTTGCTGTACTTCCTTTTCCCTTTCTGTCTTTTTGTTTTAATTTAGATGTTTATTAATAAAATTAATAATACAAATTTTTGTGAAAATGAAAAGCAAAACAGTTTGTTCCATTTCTCCCCTTCTCATTCCAATAAATAACAAATATTGCCCATTACCCGTAAAATTTATCTGTATCATGCAAATAACTTCTTTGCACCCTCTGATAATATGTCATTTTAGTTCTCCCCCTGCTGCCTCCCTCCTTTTTTTCTGAAAGAAGCAATGTGAACATTTCCACACTGAAGTGATAACAGCAGGAAAGTATGCAGCCTCCGAAGGTTAAAAATACAGTTTTTAAAAGTTCACAATATGGTGAGAACATGGGAATGGCAAGAGTTGTGTCACACATTGTTACTAGAAATACCAACAGATACCATGAGGCTTAAACGATTACCTTCAATATAGTCACAGTTGCACAGGATGTGCTATTTTTGTCTCGTGTGTGTGTGTGTGTGTGTGTGTGTGTGTGTGTGTGTGTGTGTGTGTGTGTGTGTGTGTGTGTGTGTGTGTGTCTGTCTGTCTGTCTGTCTGTCTGTCTGTCTGTCTGTCTGTCTGTCTGTCTGTCTGGTGGTGGTGGTGTTTAATAAAATTCATATTCGCAAAGTGACCAGACGCTGGCATTTGCATGCTGTAGACATGCGTCTTCCCTGCAATAGAATTCCTCCATGAAGGAGAGACATTTAGATCCTCAGGTAACAAATGAATTCCTCTTTATTTATTGCATGAAACAAAGATCAGCTGGAAATGTTCCCAATGGCTAACTCGCTAGGCTTGTTGTAGAAATTGTTTTTCAGTGCTTTACTGTGTGGTGTGCTTTTGCGAACAAAGGCAGCTGATACATTGGCAGAACAAGAGCCCAAAAGGAAGGGGTGGGGGGGAGGAGGCTGGAGTAAAAGCAGAAGAGGGAGCACGTTCCACTGCACTAACTGGAGCATCACCACCACATCTTTTTGTACAGGCCTCACTGGCAGCAGCATAGGGGCAGAAAAGAGATGCCCTGTGGACTGGCAGTGAGCCTTTCACAAGACCAGATAACAATGGCAAACTTGGAAAATCATCTCCTATGTTTGCATGCTGTAGATAAGGCAGTGCAAGATACAAATTCTACTGGGAATGGCAGAAGCCTCGACAGCAGCTGGGCACATTCTGCTACCTGGTTGGTTGCTTTAAAATAGTGGGTTTTAGTTTTAAACTGCTTCTGGGGTGCTACCGGATAACTGGATCTCACCCAGATTCTGAGCCCATTTACCCTGATTCCTTTCATAACCCGTTTCTCCAGAACAGCTGGCCCAAGAGCAGTTCTGACTCCCCTCCAGATCCTTGCCTAGCTTGCCTCTGTCATATTGGAAAGGTGTCTGTTCCCTGGCTATGGCCTTTAAATCTCAGGGAATGAGATACTGTTCACCTGGCAGTCTTAAACATGGAGGCAACCTCATGGCTGGCCAAAAAAAAAAAAGGACACAGCCCCCACAATCTTTTTGCTTGAAGAAGGAGAAAGAGAGGATCTAATGTGGAAGCGATCAACAGCAAAGCTCAAGATGGACAAGATACTCGGGCCCAGTTTATCAATGCATTCCCAGCATACCTGTCAAGCGCAGCTTCGGAAAATACAGGAATTGCTCCAGCCCGGGCACACATGCGCAGCAACAACTCCTTTGTGCATGCACAGAACACCTTTGTGCATGCGCAGAACACCTTTGTGCATGCGCAGAACTGCTTCTGATGGGCGCGCATGCGCAGTAACCCTTTTCCCCACCGTTCAAAATATGGGATGGCGGCGGGAAAGGGGAGGAACGAGCAATGAAATACAGGAAATCACGGCCAATACGGGATACTTGACAGGTATGATTCCCAGTAGTTAGTACATTTTAATACAGTACTTATTATGACAAGCTGGGCAACTGACTTATTCACTCTCATTAATTTTCCTCCTCCACCCTTTCTCCTCACATACTAACACAAAAGGATGGGAGTTCTTCAGGACAGCAAAGGACTCTGACCTTTTGTGTCTGGCAAGGAGGCAAGGAGTGATGGGTTGGCAGGGGATAGCCTTGTTTTCCTTGATGGACCAGCTTCCTGTTTGCTGCCAGCCTCACTTGGTAAACTGGCCATTATTGTACATTCAAACTGTGAGTCTCTCCTCCTGCTTCCCTCTCTATTTATTTTAGAGCTCATATTCCACATGTTTCTGCTTCTGCCTCCAAATCTGCAGCATTATTAACATTACTGGAGCTGCTGGCTTTTTTCAAGTGAGGTGTCAGCCCCACATATGAGGAAAACATCTAGTCAGTGAAAGGCTTTGTGTGAGGCTCAATACACCCTACCTTTTCTCCCTCTACAGCAGGGGGCCCCAAGCTTTTTGGGCTGTGGGCTAGAACACTGTTTACCTTCCCACCGAAGTGGCCCCTATTTATCTACTTACAATTTTTTGCTTCCGAACTGCTAGGTTGGCAGGAGCTGGGACAAAGACGGGAGCTCATTCCATCCTACAGTACTTAGGAATCGAACTGCTGACCTGCCACCTTCCAGTCAGTGTCTTAGCCACTTGAGCCACTCATCATGCAGTACCTGGGAATCAAACTCCAACCTTCCAGTCAGCGAGTTCAGCATCTTAATTTAATTTAATTTAATTTTTCAACTTTTTCGCCGCCCACTCAGGCAAGCCCAACTCAGGGCGGTTTACATAATCTAAAACCCCGCACAATAAAAATGGTTAAAAAACCCCCACCTACATTAAGATCCCACTTAACCACCTGAGCCACTGCAGTGCTTCTGTAGTCCCTTCACAATTCCCATACATAGCTTCTTGGTATCTGTGCAAATGTTTTATAAGAAATAATGTAATGGAAACCTTAATATACCTGGATCCACAAGTGCATAAAGAGCTTCATGATCTGTTGGTTAGCAATTCATTTCTCAACCTTTCCCTCACATGGTTGTTGTGAAATTGTTGGCTTATTTGGAAGGCTTTAGTCAGCTTGGAAGAATCCAGGTGCAGATATTCAAAGGAACCCTGAAAATGTATTAACAGTGAAGATTACTAGATTAGCAGGATCCCATTATCTCAGACTTCAGGGCCAATACAAGGGGGTAGGTCCATGCAGAACTGTAACTAGGACAGGATGACTCTGGCAACAAAAATTGGTAGAAGCCCACCTACCCAAAGCATATCTATTGTTTCCAGTTGCTCCTCCCCAGAGGGAAACACAAAATGAGTGGACTCAGTGTAGAAACCATATGACCACCGTCACACAATCAGATTCAGCCCCTCCTCCCCATTCTTTCATCTTCTTGATAGGGATCCTAATCTCACATGACCAGAATTAACCAATAGGACAGCAAGCCTCTGAATGTCAAATTGGGTATCCAGGCTTTGAAACCATTCACACATAAAAATCAAATCATTGGTTCTGCTTACTCTGGGATTTTGTCTCCCTTCTGTGGGACCCAAAGAATTATAGAAACTCCCTGACACATAACAACCTTTCTGGCAGCATAGCTGTCAAGTATCCCGTTTTGGCTGGGAAATACCGTAATTCACTCCTCTTTCCCTCCATCTTCCCGTATTAGAACATCCACAAAAAGGAATTACTGTGCATGCACGCCCATCAGAGGCAACGGTGCACATGCGTGAATGCCCAGAAAAGGGGTTACTGCGCATGCGTGCCCATCAGAGGCAGCGGTGCGCATGTACAAACGCCCGCGCCCAGAATATTTTCCTTATTTCCACAACCAAAACTTGATAGGTATGTCTGGCAGTACAAACATTTCTCTCTCCCAGAAATCCTAAATGGACTTCAGGGAATTCCTTTTGTTCATGCACCATCAACATCTGTGCAAAAGCAGAAATAGGTAAGAAAACTTTACAGTGGGTTTCACCCCATATCAGCTAGTGAAAGGATCACTGGTAGAACTAGTGGAGTGTTCTACAGGCACTCCAGTCTCTTCAGCTGGCTGCAAAAAAAGCTCACAGTTTCTTTGAGAAGCAACCCAATCCTCATGCCAAGAAAAATCCCACCTGTCCTGATCTGGTTCTGCTGCATTTTGATCAGTGGTTGGAAAAGTTATATTGGAGAGATAGCAACTTCTAGAATTCCATAGCTAGAATCACAAATATTATTTATTTAATCGTATTTCTATTGCCGCCTCCTCGCCATTATGTAGTTATAGTCAGGATATGTCATTTAGAAGTACAGTACTTCACCACTCACCCCCTTGGATGCAGCGCTTAAACCAGTTTCATGGACTAAAATCTAAAGTTGTAAATTTTTTTAATGTCTTGAAGAGTCCAAATGGAAGAAAAGGAAATGTGAAGAAGCAAAGACTTTACAGGGATGTTATTTTAATGTTTTCCTCCTCGTATGTATAATCTTATCTAGGTTTGCTCCCATATTGATTTCAGTGGCAACTATTTCAAATTTGATTTGTCTATATTTTCAGTCCAATGTAATTACAAATGATATGCATTACTTTAATCTTCTCTGCATTTTGTGCCAGGAAAATATGCTGCTGCTGTCCAATGTTTCATTGACCTTCTTGGCTATATTTTCATCACAGTTGCATGAATCTGCATAGCTTCGACGGGAAGGATGAAAAAGATCTTTCGAAGATGCTATTTTATCCCCATTGTCCCTAACCTACTGCTTTCCATAGGTATTCAAATATTTCTCCCCTCATCTCTAACCAAGATACTAAGGTTAGACTCCAACACATTTGGATGGCAGCAATTTGAGGAAGGCTATCTTATGTCACAGATAATTACATGGTCAATGATATTAGTCTGGGTGACTCTGTATTCACACCTGTATAAAGACCATAAGGAAGGCTGAGCACAGAAGAATAGACGCCTTTGAACTGTGGTGCTGGAGAAGACTTTTGAGAGTCTCCTGGACTTCAAGGAGATCAAATCAGTCAATCCTGAAGGAAATCAACCCTGACTGTTCCTTGGAAGGACAAATACTGAAGCTGAAGCTCAAATACTTTGGCCATCAAATGAGAAGAGAGGATTCACTGGAGAAGGCCCTGAAGCTAGGAAAGATTGAAGGCAAAAGGAGAAGAGGGTAGCATAGGATGAGATGGTTAGACAGCATTGGTAACACAGTGGATGTAAATTTGAGCAGACTCTGGAGGATGGCAGATGACAGGAGCCTGATGTGCTGTGCTCCATGGGGTTGCAGAGGGTTGAAGTCGACTGCGTCTGAACAACAAAATAGGAGACAGGATGCCTTGCTGAGGAATGCCCTCGGGGTGTATGTATGTGTTGTTGTTGTTGTGCTTCTGTTCTCTTAGTTTTTCTCAGGTACCAGCTTGGCCAAAGATGCTGATCATGCCATTGGTAAGATCCAAGAGGGTTCCTCTAATGCTCTTCCTGTTCTTTTCCCCCCTTTTCATATTCTTTCTGCCAAAATGTTTCCAAAGTATACCTGTGCACAACTATAAAACCTGGGAATCGGTCTTAGAGATTATAAGATGCAGCAAAAGTCTATCATGAAGAAAAAGGCTGATTTTAATTGAAAAATACTTGCTCTTGTTCTGTACTATCAAGTCGCCTCTGACTTATGGCAATCATATAAATTAGTGACCTTCAAAATGTCCTGTCCTCAATGGCCCTGCTTAGCTCTTGTAAACTCAAGGATGTGGCTTCCTTTCGGAAGTCAATCCATCTCAAATTTGGTTTTCCTCATTTTCTGTTGCTCTCAATCTTTCCCAGACTTACTGTCTTTCCCAGGAAATCTTGCTTTTTCATGATGCATCCAATATGTGACAGCCTCGATTTCAGTGACACATCCTTACACTTTTTGGAATAGTAGCCATGTTAGTCTGTGTTTCAGGCATATCAGAGAATAAACAAAACAAAATAAAAACAAAAGCTCTGTAACACTTTAAAGACTAAGTGTTATATTTTACTGTGAGCTTTCATGGATCAAGTCCACTTCATCGAACATAGCTGGTTGTCACTTTCAGCCCTCAACTTAAACCCCTCACATGCATAATGAAAGATCTCCAACTCATCTTGGGCAAGAATACTTCACTGTCCAAAGCCTTTGGTGACAAACCTCTACATGCTTATAGACAACCCTCTAATCTCAAACAACTATTGACACACAACAGTCTACAACAAAGGTGAAATAGAGATGGGAACTAAATCCTGCTGCAAACCCAGATGTCAGCTCTGGCCCCACATTCACTCTGAAAACAGTATTACTGGACCCAATGGCGCCACACACCACATTAAAGGCAATTTTACTTGTTCTTCTGACAATGTGATTTATGCCATCTCTTGCCAAAAATGCCCTTCTGTGCTCTATATAGGACAAAAGGAACAATCTTTGCACAAAAGAGTTAATGGGCATAAATCAGACATCTAGAATGGCAAAACAGAGAAACTCATTTCAAACCATTTCAATCTACCTGGACACTCTATCCAAGACCTGAAAGTTGCTATTCTGGAACAGAGAAATTGCAAGACTAGAATCCAGAGAGAGACAGCAGAAATAAAATACATCCATCTGTTGGACACCCATTGCAAAGGTTTGACTATTAGCCAAGGGTTTCTGGGACATTATCAAATTTGATACACAGATTGTTATTTGCTGCTATATATGTTGTATATTATATTTTGTTAGATCACCCTCACACACTTTCCTGTAAAATTATCATTCACAACATACTGTCTCACAGAACTATGGATGTGCTCACATAATAACCATACCTGTCAAATACCCCGGATTGGCCGGGATTTCTCGTATTTCTGCGCTTGTTCGGCCCCTTTCCTGCCATCATCCCATATTTTCAACAGTGGGGAAAGTAGCTACTGCACATGCGCACCACTGCCTCTGATGGCCATGCATGCGCAGTAACCCATTTCTGGGCCAAAGGGGTCTCTGCGCACGCACACAGAGGTTTCTGCGCACGCGCACAGAGGTTTCTGTGCATGCACGCCACTGCCTCTGATGGTCATGCATGCTCAGTAACCCATTTTCTGCCCAGCGCCTGGAAACTTACTGCGCATGCGTGCCCGGCTCCTGGATTTCCAAAACCATGACTTGACAGGTATGATAGTAACACCAAGGTTAAACTCAATAGCAAATGTTCAATGCTAGATGTTTGTTTTGTATCTTCCCACTATTTGCAATTGAAAAGGGGACATTACAACTAATCCAAATAACAGCCAGAGATCATCTGCCACTGCCAGTTGTAAAAAGCCATATTGATTTGTATACTCTACTTATCTGTCATGCTGATCAATCACTCTATGCCTCTGTACCTGATGTATATAAATTGATGCCATGAAGTCTCACTCCCATGTTTGATGAAGTGGACTTGATCCACGAAAGCTCACAGTAAAATATAGTAGTTAGTCTTTAAAGTGCTACAGCATTTTTGTTTTCATTTTTGTTTTGTTTATCCTTACACTTGATGATCTTTTCTAATTGCTTCATTGCCGCTGCCCTTGTTTCTTGGTCACAGTCTCCATTTGGATTGCTGATTGAGCCATGGTAAACAGAATCTTTAGAAATTCCAGTTTCTTCACTGTAGTATAGTTTTCTGTAGTCACGATTTCTGTCTTCTTAATGTTCAATTGCAGTCATTCTTTGGCATTGTTTCCCCCCACTCTAACTAAAAGTCATTTCATGCCATTGCTAATAAGATGATGTCATTTGCATATCTTAAATTATTCCATCAATTTTCACTCCTTCATCTGAATCTAGCCCAGCTTTCTGTATGATGTATGGATTGTATGGATTGAACAGATAGGGAGATAAAATGTTCCCTTGTCTGACACTTTTGATTATAGGGGACCATTTTCTCTCTCCATCTTCACTCCTAACACCAGCTTCTTGTCCATAATACAAGTTATGCATCAGGACAATCAAGTGCTGAGGTGAAGCCATTTCTTTCAGAACAGCCCATAGTTTTTCATGATCTGCACAGTCAAAAGCTTTGCTGCATCTATAAAACAGATTAATCTTCTTCTGAATTACTTTTGTGCTCTCCAACAGACAATGGATATTTGCAATATGATCTCAAGTTCCTCTTCTTTTTCGGAATCTAGCTTGAACACCACGCATTTCTCATTCTATATAAAGTAAAAGTCTTTGTTTCAACACCTTCAGCATCACTTTGCCTGCATGGGTAATTAGAGCAATGGTCCTATAGTTACTCCTTGGCACCTCCTTTCTTTCTTGTCCTAAGAAATGCTTCTTATTTCTGTCAAAAGTCTGCAGGAAACTGCCATTTCTTTGCAGTGAACCAACAAAGAAGAAAGGAAGGAAGGAAGGAAGGAAAATGGAAGGAAGGAAGAAAGAAAGAAAGAAAGAAAGAAAGAAAGAAAGAAAGAAAGAGGTAGAAGGAGGGAAACTATCTAAGAAAGAACATATGCATCCATCCATATTCACTTCCTAGAATCCTGATAGTGTCATAAAAAACTGTAAGCTGATTAACCAAATTCTGAGCTCTCCCTGAGATCCTAGTACAGTAAAACCCGACTTACATATGCCTCAAGTTACATAAAATTTGACTTACATAATGATTTTATGCTAATTTACACGATTTCCTATGGGTTTGCTTTGAGTTACATAAAGATTCTTTTTCCTATAAGTTTGCTTCAGTTTGCTTTGAGTTACGTAAAAAAATAATTTTTCCTATGGGTTTGCTTCGAGTTACATAAAAACAACAACGATTTAAGCAAAAGCCTACAGAACAGACTTATTTCGTAAGTAGGGGTTTTACTGTAGTTGGATTGCCCAGGAGAATTCTGAGGCTTCATTGGTGATTCAGCTGCTAGAGTGAACTTGTGTGATCTTCTAGGGCAGGGGTTCACAACCTACGGCCCACAGCGCCAAATAATCCAGCCTCTGATCTCACTCCAGCTGCCAGCGCCATCAGTGGCGGCACCGGAATTGGCCATGGACTCATTTACGGCTGCGTAAACACATTTACAACAAATGTAAATGAGTCCGTGGCCGTCGTAAATGTGTTTGCAACAGCCCTAAATGAGTCTGTGGCCATCATAAACATGTTTGTGACAGCTCTAAATGAGTCTGCAGCCATCGTAAACGTGTTTATGACAGCTGTGGATGCATTTTATGGCACCAGTCCAGCCCACTCAGCTGTCTGAGGGTGCGTGATCCAGCCCGTGGCTGAAAAAGGTTGAGAACCCCTGTTTTAGGGGTTGTCCCAGTGCAGGGATGACGGGATATGTGTGTCTTGCTCCACCCTGTCATTGGCCCAAAAATGATGCAGATACTCCTGATTTAGTCCATTTTGCAGTTTTTCTTAGTGTACATGCATAGTATTCTTTCTCATTCTCTCATACAGAAAGAGGTGGACAGGCATTCACTCAGTTACTCCTTTAGCCCACACCATTCATTCACTGTACAACTCTGCCCTGAGGTTAGAAATATTCCTACCTGCTGCAGTTATGTTTCACAGCTGGGCAGTTGGCTTATTAGCTCATATTCATTCCCTCATTTCATCCACCACCCCATAATCATTACAAGAATGTACCCCTGACATAGATCATTAAGAGAGGTGTTCTTTCCCTTATCAGACAGGAAGAGACAAGGAAGAGGGTGGAGAGAAGGGGGCAGAGAGAAGAATAGAGAAGCATTGTGGACTTGTACCACAAACTCCAGGGCACCATTTTCACTGCATTTCAGAATGAAACCAATGAAAGTAGATTGTGAGCGGTGGGCTACAGGTGGGGGTGTTCTCTCTCCTTTCATTAAAAGAGGGGGGGGGGAGAGAAGATATAGGGAAGAGAAAAACATTTAATTAAACAAATGAAACATTATCCATAGTTGGGTGATGTACAGTATATACATATGAGTTTAAGTAGAAAAAGCCAAAGGGAAGGAAAATGTAAAAAATATGGACTGTGACAATTTTGTTAATGATACATAAAATAAACAGTGATCATTTAAAAAGTAATGACTAATAGCACAGACATTATATACTATTAGGTTAATCTATATTCCTCTACAGGAGAAAACATTTCATTTCAGGTTTTAGGCTAGAATGTCTTGACAAATTGCAATTCAGCAATTGCTTCCTTTGAAGTGTCCTGAGGACTCTAGCCTTAGCTCCTTGTGCTAGTTTTTCTCTTGTGCCTGTCCCACTGCAAAGGGCAACATTATTGCAGTCCACATAGAGCATTTTCTCAAGTTTCCTTGCCCCAGTGCTTTCCCCACTGTCCATATGAGGCAGGGCCAAAATTGGTGTCAGCAGGGTCAAAGCAGGACACACAGTCTTATTTTCCAGGATTTATTTAATAACACCACCAGGCTGAAGTCTAGTTTTGTTTTGTTTTTACCGAGTGAATGATTTGCTTATGTGAACCCTGTGCAAGGCTGATCCATGCACAGTGCAGGTGTCAGTCATTTGAGGACATTTACTTCTCATTGTGCTGCACATGTGCACACGCACATGCATGCACGCACACACACACACACACGAACGAACGCGTGTGCACACACACTCCTATCTGATCCAGCGCTACAACGGTTGACTAAAGGGGAAAAACAATTAAACAGGACCCCACCCTCTGCAGATGTTGTGTATTGAGGCAGAATTGCAAGTTGCTCAGGCAACGCCTCGCAAAGGTAAAATGGCGGTTTCCCGCCATCCAAATTAGGAGCTAAAGTTGGCGCGAAATCCCCCTCTCTGGGCGCGCTCATTATGCTAATCAGAGTTCTGTGATTGGTTACAGTTTTGGATCCCGTTCCTTATTGCTTAATACTTGTATACCGTGTTATGATTGGTTGGTTATGATTGTCTGGTGGGTTACTACATTGTAACAAGGAGCCACCGCCGGGGAGACACTATATAAGCCCCACGGGTAAACAAGGGTGGGGCCGGACCGGATCTATGCTACCCATTACTGCACAGGTTAGCCAGCAACGTGCTAAGCCTGGGTCTCCTCTATACACTATCATTGCTAAGGTGTAGCTCAGTGTATTGCCTTCTTACGGCAGAATCCAGAGGGACTGGTTACATGGGGTAAGCGTAGCCATCTCATGTCTGGAGCGCCTTGTAAGTTTAACCTGAAAGACTGTTAAATAAACTCCTGTTGTTCTGTTCACCGTTGCCTGGACTATCGCTTATAAGGGCCGGACACAACAGCAGAGGAGCAGGGGAACTGTTCCAATGCAACATCCAAAGTGCTGGTTAGACCTGCCAGCATAATGGATGTTTATCCTGGAAGCAGTCTTTCAGCTGGAAGGCTCCCTTATATGCCCTTCCCAGCATCCAGAGGCACTGAGAATGGTGTATTATTTCAGCCACTTAAAAAAAAACAACAAAAAAAACCTTGATGGATTAAAAAAAGTGGGATGTTGTGGTACTCCAGCATGTGTCAAATATGGACAGATGGGACCAGCCCAGCCCATTCCACCTCAAAAGAGTGGGCTGAGCACCTGTCTGGACAGGTTCATTGTTAGAGCAAGGAGCAGCGTTCTTAGACACACAAGTTTGCACTGCAGTTAATACAGAACATGGAAACATTCATTTGGGAAAATACAGTAACTAGAAAATCTCTCTCAGCTGCTGGTTTTGGATGTTGAATCCAAAAAAAGTAACACCCCCGCCCCCAAGATCAGAGATTACAAATGATAGGATTGCATATTATAAAATTGTCCTTGAGAAAAATGCACTTGAAGGATGTATTAGTTTATTTATTCTTGTGGTTACCTCTGTGTTTAGGCTCTTCTAGGCTTCTATCAGCTAAATTGCAATTGAAAACCAGAATAATTGAAATGGAAGCCCAGAAGGATCTTGCATTTAACAGGACCTCCACATTCGCTCTTTGGTATGAATCAATTAAATAGTAACATTGCTAGGAGGAATGTCTAACAGAAGTAGGCCATTGTAATGCCAGGAGGGTGTTTGCTGTCTTATGTTACTAATAATGCCACATACACCTTGGGAGGGGTCTTATTAAAAAAATCAAGTTCCCAGAAACTCATTTTTTTGTGGTGCTAATTGTGCTAAAATTTTACTGCTTACTCTGTCACATTGTTTCTCTTGGAAAAGATTACTGGACACTGAAAATAAAGTGTTTATGCATATAGTCTAAAAATGGTGCTGAGTTTCAAAACAAGAATACTTTTTCATCCTCCGCCTCCCGAGAAGCAGCATCCCCCTTTCTAGCTATTTTTCACACTCCTTTAATAAAAGAAGCAAAACTGTCCTCGAGGGAGTAAAGGCAAAGGAAGAACAGAAAGGGAAAAAAAAGAAGAATGTGTTTTTCTTATTGCCCAGGCAACCGGGCTTTTGAGACATGGCATTGTTTTTAGTGTTGTTGTGGACTGACCTGAAATCTATTAAAAGATGGAGGGTGGTATATAAACATTTAAAAACCCATCAGCTATCATTGCTCTAGTACACCGATCTGTTGTAGTGAGGATACAAATGGGGAAAAAGAGATTACAGTATATTCTACTTTGAGCAGAATCTACAGTACATAGAAGTAAGCAGGCACACAGTTTAATGAGTGGGCGTGAGAGGGGCAGTGAGGTGTGTCATCTTCTTACTTATAAGAACCCATCTTTATTAATTACTGAGTTCCATGTGAAAGGATTTTAAGTGGCCCCAGTTTGCAGAGATTGAAAAAGTTACTTTGGATCACAACTCCTCAGGTTCCAAGCTTGTCCAATTGCTAGGTCTATTGACTATACTGTGCTGTTTTTTGTGAACACCACAGTGTGCTGAGGTTGTAGCTCAGCAGCGTCCCATTCCCTGGGGTTTAAGCACAAGTGGTTAAGGTGCTGAGCTGGAGACTGGAAGGTCGGGTTTCTATACCCGAGGGATGCACTTGGGGACATGAAAGGAGCCTCATTCAGGCGTCCCCTAAGCAGAGTTTCTCCAGCAAAAATCCTTTCAACCCAGAGTAATTATTATTTAGCGCCAAGCTAAAATTATTATTTAGTGCCAAGCCTGAGACCAGCAAATGCTTATTGTGTCATGGGGTGTGGCAGACCAGAGTTGGGAAGAGAGCTTATGGAAAATACACTATCACCCACCCATCGCTGTAGGAGCTCTGTAAGTGCAAATGTAGAGGCTGCTCATCAGACCTTTGCACTGAACACACACAAATGTGCCTGTCTATTATACCCTACTACAGGACAGAGCCCTGGTGTGGCAGTGGTTAAACTGCTGTACTACAACCAAAACATTTTGTGTTCCATCCTGAAGGGATCAAGGATAACTCAGCCCTCCATCTTTTCGAGGTTGGTAAAATGAGTACTCAGCATGTTGGGGGCAAAATGATAATTAATTTGTGAACTGCCCATAGGGTGCACTATGTGCTATTGGGCAGTATATACCATATTTTTCGGACCATAAGACGCGCCTGACCATAAGACACATCCAGTTTTTAGATCCCAGTTGTTAGATCCCGCGCCTGTGCGCATTCGCCCAAACCAAGTCAGAGATCAGACGCTGTGATTCCTGGCTTGGTTTGGGGGAAACCACGCTAGCGCACCTGTGCGCAATCCCCCAATCCAAGCCGGGGATCAGACACTGTGATCTCTGGCTTGGTTTAGGGAAAAGCGCGGTTCTCCCAAACCAAGCCGGGAATCACGGTGTCTGATCTCCGGCTTGGTTTGGGCGAATGCGCACGGGCACGGGCGCACGGTTTCCCCCAAACCAAGCCGGGGATCACAGCAAGTTGGTTGTGCAAAAGCACAGAAGTAGGGTGCGGTCACAAATAAAAGGCATTAGCCTTGAATATGCCATAAAACATTTTGTGGTTTTTGCTGCAACAGATTAATGTGCGTTCTTGGGAACCATGCATGTGCTTTGTCACTCATGAACAAAGTCTGTTGAAGTGGCACAACATGCACATTATGTTTTGTATAAACAACCATATAGACTAGCTGCTTTTCTTCTTTCTTTTAAAAAGAAACAAGGAAGCAAAAGACCTTGTATAGAAATTACATGCTCAAAAACTGTTGTGTAATACATTCAATTCTAGAATGTCACTTTTATTTTTGCTTCTTGCTTTTCTTTACATTCTTAAGTGTTTCTTCCATCATCCATCTAGGTTTATCTTTTTTTAAAAACACAGATATTGTCTTTTTTTGCATTCTTTCTTAATAATGTCTATGGTTTCAGATGTGACAGAAATAGGGTCAGAACCCTGAATGCAGTTTTTCAGTGACTAGTCACTAGCAGATAGAGACAAAGGGAACTGTTACAATAACCAGTGCAAGGAAATAGAGGAGCACAACAAAAAGAGGAAAACAAGAGATGTCTTCAAGATCCAAGAAATCAAAGGGAAATTCAAACCTCAACTAAGAATCCTGAATGATCTACCAGTAAGCATACTATCTGACTGGGAGAAAATAAAAAGGTGGAAACAGTAGACAGAAGATCTATAAAAAAGAGACAGAAAAGATGTCAGACTCCTTTGAAGACGAATCTTATCATGAGGAACCTACAATTCTAGAAAGTGAGGTGAAAGCTGCTCTGAAAGCATCAGGAAAAAATAAATCATCAGGGTTAAATGGAATGCCGAAAGAATTATTTCAACCCAAAGAGACTGAATATGTCAAAATCCTAACAAGCATATGCTAAAAAAAATCTGGAAAACAAAACAATGGCTATACATTCTAATGTATGATGTATTCTAATGAGCAATGCTCATTATACATTATAATTCCCAAGAAAGGAGATGCCAAGGAGTTGCAATAAGTATAGGACCATTGCTTTAATTTCCCATGCAAGCGAGGTGATGTTCAAGGTGGTGCCACAAAGACTTCTACCTTATATGGAATGAAAAATGCCTGATGTTCAGGCTGGACTTTGAAAAGGAAGAGGTACTCAAGATAACATCACAAATATTCAATGAATGCTGGAGCACACCGAAGAATTTTAAAAAGGAGGTTAGTCACTAGACTTTAAAGACTACAGGAAAACATTTGACTGTGTGGATCACAAGAAACTATGGGTTGTTCTGAAAGGAATAGGGGAGCCTCCACACTTGATTGTCCTGATGCATAATCTATATTGTGTACAAGAAGATACAGTTAGATGAGTATATGGAGAAAAAGAATGATTTCCTACAGACCAGTGATGACAAACTTTGGGACTCCAGCTGTTCTTGAACTTCAATTCCCAGAAGCCCTGATCAGTAAGAGTGCTTATTTGGGCTTCTGGGAATTGAAGCCCAAGAACATCTGGAGTGCCAAGGTTCGCCCTCACTGCTATAGGCAAAGGTGTAAGACAAGGATGCATTAAACCCCTTCTCTGTTCAACCTGTATACAGGACATATAGAAAGCTGATTCAAATGAAGGAGTGAAAATTGGTGGAAGAAACATCAATAGTCTGAGATGTGCAGGCAGATAAAAGCATCTTATTGAAACAAGCAATAATTTGAAATAACTTTTAATGAAAGTTAAGTAAGATAGTACCAAAGCAGAAATTCAGTTAAATGTTAAGAAAACAAAAATTGTCATTAGAAAAGAACTACACAACTTTGAAGTTGACAATGCAGAAATTATAATAGTAATTTTAAAAAATATATACTTTGGTCCAATCATCAATCCAAATGGGGATTGCAGTCAAGAACTCCAAAGACAACTGAGACTCAAAAGGGTAGCAATGAAGCAATTAGAAAAGATCATCAAGAGTAAGGATAAGTCAGAGGAGACCAAGAACAAGGAGACCACACCACTTTCCAAAACTACACGTTCTTCATTAAAGGACTCTACTTAGAAGGAATCCACCATCCTTGCATCTTTTCTTTATAGATTTTAAGCATATTATTTCTGACTTCTCTTTATTTTACTTTGATACGTTCTCCTGCCCATCTTAGATCTTTGTTTAAATTTCCCTTTGATTTATTTAAAGTTGTGAAAGATATTTTGTTCTTTTTTTGCAGTTCTTTTCCTCTTTGCAATGATTATTATCATAGTTCTCTGTGTGACCCTATATGCAAGTTGCTGAAAAGTTACATATAGGATTCTGCTTCAATTTCTGTTAACATAATACTTTTACTTATTGTCTACTACTGTATTATTTTTCATCTAAACTGATTCATGGTAATAAACATATATCTTGAACAATGCAGACAATTATCTATACAGTATTCAGCAACACAGACCTGGGATAACTATGCATGCAGTGTATACATAGGAATAAATGTACATGCTAAAATATAAAAGACAAATATACTTATAGATGCAAATACCTAGGTGGTGTATTACATAGCTAGTTCATTTTCCTTTCATTGCTCTCCACTCCAATGCAGTTGTCCCAGAAACTATGAGGTATAGATAAATATTTGATCTTTCTTTTATTTGACAGCTGAGCAGGAGTTTGTCAAAGTTTGAATTTTAATGTGGAAAAAGAATAACTTGAAAAGTATCTAATATAGGAAAGAAGTTTGAGGTGTAGGTGGGAACAGAAATCAGAAGCCCTTATTCACCAAAGGTTGGACTCCTATATTATGCAGGTCAAGAGAAGTCATTTTAGGATGCCACAGAATAAGCGTCCAATTCTCACTTTCAGAATAACAGTCTAGGTAGGGCAGTGGTGACAAACCTTGGCACTCCAGGTGTTCTTGGGCTTCAATTACCAGAACCCCAAGTCAGCACACCTGTTGATCAGGGCTTCTGGGAACTGAAGTTCAAGAATACCTGAAGTGCCAAGGTTCATCGCACTGGTCTAGGGGCATTCAATACAACAATTCATCCATCCTCCCAAAAAGATGTTCTCAGTCTGAGATTCAAAACCATAATCATCACAGCCAATGTTGAGTCACTGGGAAAGCCAATATTTCCACCCCATATAGTTTAAGCATGCACTACCTAGTGTGTCTGTGCAATAAAAATAAAGCAGGTTGTCGGCAAATCTAGGTCCAAATGATGATAACAGAGGTGGGTTTAAAATTAAATGGATCAGCCTAACAGTGAAAAACGTGTGGGCCTCTGGATGAGGCAGAACACAACTCCCATTTTACCCCATCACTGATGGATGGGTGTAGAAATCCAGTTGTTTCCTTGGCCTAAGTCTTCTGTAGTAAATCACAGTTTTTAAGGGTCAAGAACGACCATTTTGGAATAACATCCAATTGAACAACAACAGCAACATCGTCAAGGAGAAGAACCATGGCAGCAAAGCAGTCAGAATGAGTCAGCATGATTTGGTGAAGCAGTCTTCCATGTTCCAAAAGGGAGCCGATCTAATTTTAACCCCAAAACAAAGGGGACTGACTGCATATATCCACCATTTTTTTCCTTTCACACTCCCCACCCCTTGTTGTGTCTGGCCCTTGGAAAGAATAGTCCAGGCAACGATAAACAGAACAACAACAAGGGTTTATTGTAAAGTCCTTCTGGATATTTACAAGGCTATCCGGACATAAGATGGCTACACAAGTCCCATGTAATCGGTCTCTCTGAAATCCACCGTAGAAGGTGATGTACTGAGCTACACCCTGTGGATGTGTGTATAGAGAAGACCCCAAGTTAGCCCTCCGTGGCTTAACCTGCCATGGTAATGGGAAGCATAGATCCGCCCCGGCCCCACCCTAGTTTACCCGTGGGGCTTATATAGTGTCTCCCTGGCGGTGACTCCTTGCTACAATGTAGTAACCTACCAGACAATCATAACTAACCAATCATAACATGCTATATGAGTATTAACCAATAAGGAACAGGATCCAAAGTAGTAACCAATTACAGAACTCTAATTATCCTAATGGGCGTGCCCTGAAGGGGAGATTGCATGCCAAATCTAGCTCCTAATTCTGATGGCGGGAAATCGCCATTTTGTCTTTGCAAGGCATTGTTTGAGCAACTTGCAATTCTGCCTGAATACACAACACCCCCCCCCCACACACACACACACACATCTCTTCTTACAAGATTTGAGAAAATAATGAAACTACTGGCTTGGTGGTGTTGCTAGTACAACTGGCTGAAGTCCAGGGGTTAGGGGGAAATAACAGATAAGCCCTGATACATCTCCCCTTGTGTCAGGCTGCACAGGTCCAGAAATGCCCTTAAGAAATGAAATAAGGATCTAAACTGAAAGGGCCTAGATGGGGTTGGGTGAAGTGAGGAAGTCTTGGAGATCCATTCTCTAAGGCCTACGAGCAGAACACTGTTACTACTCCTATAGCCCTTTTTGTCCAAAAGGACTGGTTTTTGGCTTTTAAAAAACTTTCCTTTACCGTGGAAGTCCCTGGAAACTACAAAAATGCCTCCCATGTGTGAGGAGTTTCACAGCACGATCGCTATGGCTCATTGGCACACCATGGTCATAAATCGTGGGTGATCGTTCTCCTTACCTCATCTGTTTTTACGCCGTAACTTAGAGGCCCCAGTTTGGGCCTCTGACTCAAGGCTTTTGGCCCTCCCCACTATGCCCAGGGATGGCACGCAGTCATTCAGCTAGCACGCAGCTTTCTTCCAATTAGCAAGGTGAGCACGAGGCAGACATGCTGATATTTAGCCAATTAAGTAACCTTATGCTATCGCAGGTAACCAATAAGAATATATTGCATACCCTTCTCTGGAATGTCTTTGTCTGTTATTCCTAATAAACTCCAACCGGGCGATCTTGCCCTATTGCCTCTTCATGAATCAAGCCTCCGCTGTCTCCTTGATCCCAAAACACAACATCTGGTGACCCGTGTCGTGATTGCTAGATCCCAACTCCCCGACTCACTGGCTGGAATAGCCCCCTGGTGCACCACAGCCTTTTTAGGCTCCCTCAGCTTTCGAGCTCCCGATTGTGAGTATGGGGGGAACTTTCTTTAGGGCAAAAGACCCATGCAAACGAATTGCAGAGAATCAACAAGGAGAGCGGATGTCCAGACATCACGCTTAATAGTATAGAAGGCTTCACTAAGGAAGTCGGATGCCAATGTCCTTGGTACCCAGAAATTGGATCACTCAAATGGGATGATGGGCAAAGAGCAGAAACAAAAGAAGTGCAAGATCTTACTCCAAGAAATATTTTGTTGTCCCAGAGGCTTACTGTACCATTGCCACAGCTTTTGCCCCCAGCCAAGGGAGGGAGTCTGACTGCCCCTCCATCATATGAGAAACAACAGCATGAGCCCCCTGATGGAGATGGGGGTGGAAATGGAGATGGGACATTAAATCCTGCCTTGCAGCAATCAAGCACTTTTAGCCCTACAAAAGACCTGTTCTCTGCTGCTTTAACTGCAGCTGTGCTGGATATGGAACCTGTTGCTGTATATCCAGTGAACAGAGAGGCTCTTGCAAATGGGACTGCTGCAATACTGCCTGCCAAGTCTAAAAAACAACTAGTGCCAGCTGATTGGGAACAAATGGTGGGGACCTCATCACAGATTGAAGTTATTAATGCATGCAAAGTGGCAGGAAGCAAGGAGTGTGATTCAAAGAGCAGCACAGGAGACCTCAGCTCACCCCTGAAGCAACCCTCATCACAAAAGCAGGAGAAGCTGAGTAGTAAACTTGATTCCTCACGTGTAGCCAGGAAGGATGGCCCAGAGGAGGAATGCAGAAAACCCAAGCCCAGAAAGGGGTCTTCTCGCAAGTACAAACTAACAGATGCAGTTTGTCATAAAGTTGAGATTCAGATGCTGCAGATGAAAGAAGTCCAGAGGAAAAGGGGTGTGGATCCTTCCTCTATAGACAGCAGGCTTTTGCAAAAATACAAGGAGAGAGAAAACATACTCCAGTTTTTGGCTGACTTTGAACTGCCCACCCCTCAAACAAAGAGATCCGAGTGGGCTGTTCCAAGTTTCAAGCATCAGGGTGGCCAGAGCATGAAGGAATGTGTGTTTGCCTGAAAAGCTGAAAAGGGGGGTTGTCTGGTTGTCTTGTGAATTCAGTGAGAATTAATTTATGGCCTAATTTCAACCTTGCCATGCCAAGAACTGTGCTGGAGAGAAGATAGTGTTAAGTTGTAATCTGAGAAGAAGAAAGCTTCAATCAACATTTGGACTTTTAATTTGGACATTTTAATTGGACTAAAAAGTTTGTGTGGACTCTAAAGAAGAATTGGCCTTGTTTGCATTATAAAACCTGAAAGCTTTTTTAAAATTGTCTACCTGCTCATGCTATGAGTGTGAAATGCTCTAATGATATTTGTACTGTATTTGATTTACCATGCTATGCTGGTTTTAAGTTATTGAATGCCTCTTTCACTTACACCTAGTGAGAGAAGAAGAAATGTAATGCCTTACTCATGTAATTGGGGAGTGAGAAATGCTTGCTAGAATGCAACAGAAACCTCCTTCATGTAAGGAAGAAAAGAAATGTTCATGTTTTGTTCATGCTTAAATATTTTGCTTATTCTCTTGGGGAAAGACCTGTCTTTGCTTATATTTTGCCTTATGTAACTGCATATCTCAAGGTACCTCCAGAAGTACATGGAAGAGTTTTCAGTACCCTACACATGTAAATGGGTTTGTGATGCTCTGTCTCTCTATACTCCTATTGTAGCTGTTAGTAATGCTAGTAAATGTGCCAGGGTTGTGAATTGTACTCAACATAAGTCAAAGCCTCGCTGTTTCCAGCCCGGTCGCGGTCTTAATTGCACCGGGAGAGAAACAGAGGACCTTCATTTTAACTTTCAGCACATTCTGTTGCCTTCTGGGTGGTTCTGGACCTGTGGGTCACGAACTTGGAACTATATTCCTGCTAACCTCTCTAAAACCACTTGTTGCCTTAGTCGTATGATTGTTGCTTTGCCCAACCGCACTACGCTGGTCCGTCAGCGTCCCGCCCACCAACGCATCACCCGGGGTATTGCCGCTGAGCAGTTACCCTCTGATTGCGATAGCACTGTTAAGGTGCTTTCCCAGGCCGAGTACACATCCTTAGCCATCAGTCTTGTTGGCGTGCCTGGCCTGGCAGCCGGGAATGCAAGGCAGCTTGGGAAGCTTGCTTGTGCATTTGTAAAAGCCATCAATCACACTTCCCAAGCTATTAGCCTCCTGAACAGGGAGCAATTTCAGCTTCGCAACGCCATTTTAGATAACCGTGCCGCGATCGATTATTTGCTGATGTTGCATCATCAAGGGTGTGAGTCTGTGCATAATATGTGTTGCTTTAACTTATCTGATAATTCTAATAAGGTACAAAACCAATTGGATTCTTTAACCAAAATTGTTTCTGATATTAAGCAAAACCCTCTGCCTTCGTGGTGGAGCACTCTTTGGTTCTGGCTTCCCAACGGAGCTTGGGTACGGACCATCCTGCAGTATGGTTTAATTATTCTTGCCATTCTGATAACTGCCTGTTGCTTTATTCAATGCATACCTTCGTTGCTAGCCACCTGCCTGCAAGGATTTCGCTTCCGGCCTCGTGCACGCAATGACCAAATTTATTATGCTTATAAGCTTCTTAAAAACAGAAGGGGGAAGATGTGAGGAGTTTCACAGCACGATCGCTGTGGCTCATTGGCACACCATGGTCATAAATCGTGGGTGATCGTTCTCCTTACCTCATCTGTTTTTACGCCGTAATTTAGAGGCCCCAGTTTGGGCCTCTGACTCAAGGCTTTTGGCCCTCCCCACTATGCCCAGGGATGGCACGCAGTCATTCAGCTAGCACGCAGCTTTCGTCCAATTAGCAAGGTGAGCACGAGGCAGACATGCTGATATTTAGCCAATTAAGTAACTTTATGTTATCGCAGGTAACCAATAAGAATAGATTGCATACTCTTCTCTGGAATGTCTTTGTCTGTTATTCCTAATAAACTCCGACCGGGCGATCTCGCCCTATTGCCTCTTCATGAATCAAGCCTCTGCTTTCTCCTTGATCCCAAAACACAACACCCATGTTCTGTACTTTGCCCACCTTTGCTTTACTTCATGGTGTACCAATTGAAGACCTGTGATTTAGGAAATTGCCAGCCAGCCAGCAAATTCTGCAGAAAGGAGAAAACTACTTTCAGCCCTGACCCTTTGGCAAAGGAGTAGCCATTCCTTGCTCTGGTTGATAATCTTCACTGTGTTTTTCTCCTCCATTGCTGGTCCTAGTCATTTTGTTGCTTAAAGACAAGAACAAAATGGTACTTGCACTCCATTCCAACATAAAAAACAGCTAGGCCAGCACAGTTGGAGCCTTCTTCAGTATTGGTGACAGGAAAGCTTTCTGTATCACTTTAAAGGCAGTAGGCTAGTTTATGGAGGCACAGGACAGAATGTGTACTGCACAACTCTCTCCTCCAGTTATGTTGTTCCTGCCCCCGCCATGGCTGTGGTCATCATCATCATGCATTATCTAATGGTAGGGCCAGCCATGGCTCCTGGACAGTTGCTCCTTTTGTTGTTGTTGTTGTTCAGTCGCACAGTCCACTCCAACCCTTTGTAACCCCATGGACCATTGCCTGCCTGGTACCGCTGTCCTCCATTTTGAGTAGAGCAAAGTCTTGAAGCAGGCTTTTGCATCAAATTATCATGGTCTTTTAAACCTGTGTTGAGAGGCGAGCCGTTCAAAACTGAATGGCCATCAAGTCGAAAATGAAAAAACACAATTTAGTAGCACTGTAAAATAAGTTATTTGTCTGGGGAAAATACATGTGTACACTATGCTAAAAACAGTTCTTTTGTTATCTGAGGTAACCACCTGGTAGTCACAATAGAGGTTGGGAGCTTAAAGGTTGTACATGTAGCTGGAGGATGCTGATTTCCTTCTAAATGGGCAAAGAGTAACCACCAGACACAGCTATACACAAAGTGGAAAGTAGGCCAAACCTGTTGTCTCAGCAGGTGCCAAAGTACTCCAGCTGCAAGTAAACTGAGAAGACTGGAAACCTCCTTTAATGCAAATGTAGTCAAATTGTGACCTTCCAGCTGTTGTTAGACTCTCCCATCAATAGTTATGCCAGTTAGGCCTGATAGTTGAAATCTGGAGGGTTAAAAGTCTCTCACCCCTTCTGTACATCTATTTGTTATACAGCCTGACTTATTGCATTGATCATTCAATCAACTCTCCTTTCCCCTCTTGATATCAGTACTCTCTCCTGGCACAACACAGGATAGAAACAATTGTCAACAGAAACAAGGCAGAACTAAAATCCTTACCTCCTGGTGTTTTTAACACCATTGCTGAAGTGCTGGTGCAATTTTGTTTTAGTATGCTCTGGTTTGCTCCAGCATTGGATCTGCCCATGTGGACCTTGTTGCATGCTGATCCATTGTTGTGTCTTAAGCTTTAAAATGAAGAGTCCAACGAGCAATGAATCAAACAACAATGCAATGGTTTATTCACTACTCTTGGAAATATCACTACAGCTTAACTAGACATGATTTGGCTGTGCTCGTTCCTCTATTCTGCTACCTGGGATTAGTTCTGCACCTGTGCATACTGAAGGTAATCCACATGTGTGTGTCGTGCCAGTGTGCGAACCAAGAGCCAACATCTTATTTGCAAGCGGCGCTTATATAGCGTCCGAGCGGACATTACCCATGTTACAAGTTAGCAACCTTTTGGACAACAATCAGTAATGCTATATTCGAGCAATGACGAATCCCTGCTAGAATCCAAAATAGTAATGAATCAGGCATTACACATTTGCATAAGAGCGCACCTTGAACTGGGGAAAGGGAGCACCAATTTTACCTTTAACTGGAATGGCGTGAGTCGCAATTTTAACACATTATGATAAGTAATAATAACACTGAATATTATCTTAGTACAAAACATTTCCCCCAGGTTTTTTATATGTTCCTGCTTGACAATTCGTCATATAATTCCTCCGCGCAAAACCTGCTCCCTGTCTTGAGTTATGTTTGTTCAGCAACCGATGGTTAATGGAACTTGGGTAAACTTCTCGGAACTGGGGAAGGAAACAAACAATCCGTTGTGCTTCGGGCAACCTCTGCCTTTCGCATAATTTGGAACCTGCTTTCCCCAATAACTCTACTCTGAGGAAAACCCACACCTCCGGCAGTCTGACAGACCCACAAACTCAATTGTAGCAAAGCCTGGAGTGATTTCCCGGGGAGTGTATGAAGTAGCACCCAATAATACATCCCTGTGGTGACTAACAGTATTTCCCGCTCCTCCTTTGGACAACACCATTCTCTTCAGACCTGAGCACATTGGCAATTCCCCCTCCACCCTCGGGGAATGTGGCTCCGTATCCTCTACCCTTGGGCCAGCTGGTAAATCCCCCTCAACCTCGGGGAAAATGACTCAGTTTCCTCTACCGTTGGAAACTCTGTTCCCATTCTTTGGTGTATGAAAACCAAGACACTGGACACAGCCTCGGGCTGGGTTAACTCAGGTTTATTGCATCGTGGACAGAGGGAACATGAGGTAATGGCGGATCGATAGCTCTTTATATACAGGAGTAATACATTTGAACGTGGTGCCATGGTAGCCCATTGGCTACTGCCTGCGTGACGTCATCGCGAGTCACGCCCTTCTTGTCCAGGTGTAGGTGGTGGCGGGAAAGCTTCCCGCGCTGTTGCCTTTGATGAGTTCGGACCAAGAGAGCTTGGACGCTCGCCACTGCCAGCTGGTGGTCATTAGCTCGCGTCCTCTTACAGGGTTTATATGATACAGCTGAAGGTTACATTGGCTCAGATACATTGTAATCCATGTGGAAGGTAAAACCCTTAGAACACAACACCCCTCCCCCCTAGGACGAGACAACGTCTCGCGCCCATACTTCTAAACACTCCCCCCCCAGGAGACAAAATCTCTCAGCCAAGATGGCTTGTTTCGAACACGCTGGGGTCTCGATGCGGGCTGCCTTTCTCCGGGTTTGCTACCTTCTCTTTGTCCCCCGGTTTCCTGTCCTGTAATTTGAGAGGGAGACTCGTTAGTGACTTGCCGCGGCTCCGCGGCGTTGTTGGGAGGTGTGCTCTTTCTTAGGGAGGAACCGGGGGCACTGGGGGCTAACGAAAAACCCCTCTTCTCGCTTGGATGGGTGGGGGAACACTCCTGAAAACCCCCCCGGCTCGCTAAATCAAAATCTAAATTCCATTCGGGGGCAGCGGTCGCGAACTCCTCTCCCCCTTCCCGGGCCTCTGATAGGACTGGTTTATCAAAAGGATATGAGTCGGGGCCGCTGCTTCTTCCTTCCCCCCTTGCTTGGGACTGTTGTCCGCTGCTGTCTCCCCCTTGGGTGAAGCGGTTGGGGGAGAGCCCTAACGCTGAATCTTGTTGCTGATCCTCACTGACTGGCCCACTTACTCGGTGCCTCAGCTGGTCTGCGTGCCTCCTCCAGAGGAGACCGGTGTGGGTTTCGACCCGGTACGAGACTGGCCCCGTCTGTTCTACAACTGTCCCCGGCACCCAGGCTGGCCCTGCGCTGGCATAGTTCCTGCAATGAACAGGGTCGCCGGCGGCGAAACCTTTCGAGACTGCCAACCCTACGTTCTTCCCTTTATCCTCAATTCTTGTGGGGTCTAGCCTGGACAGGAGCGTAGTCAGTTTTCGCCGCATCAATAGCTCTGCCGGCGAGTAACCCGACGCTAAGGGGGTCACCCTATACGCTAGTAAGAACTGACATACTTGGTGATTTAGGTCCCCGGGGCCCATGCGCCGGAGCGCCTCCTTTGTTGTACGCACCAACCGTTCCACTTGGCCATTCGTGGCCGGGTGAAACGGCGCGGATGTGACATGCCGAATGGCGTTTGCCTCCATGAATGCCCCGAACTCTGAGGAGGTGAAACAACTCGCGTTATCGCTGACTAAAGTGTCGGGTAAGCCGAACGTTGAAAAGACTCTCCGTAGTTGGCTAATTGTAGTGGCGGAGGACGTGCTCTTTACCGGAATGACCTCCAGCCACTTTGAGAATGCATCCACCACCAGGAGAAACATGGTTCCTCGGAAAGGGCCAGCGAAATCTACGTGCACTCTGGACCATGGCCCCCTTGCTGTGTCCCATTCCCTGTGCGGAAGGCGGGCCGCCTCTGGTCGGGACCCCTGGCATGCCTCACAAGTGCCGACCATGTGCTCAATGTCCTCGTCCAGCTGTGGCCACCAAAAGTAGCTGCGGGCCAGCGCTTTGGAGCGAACGATGCCCGGGTGGCTGACGTGCAGCAGTTTGAGCACCCTCGGCCGCATGGGTGTTGGGACCACCACCCGTTGGCCCCACAACAGGCACCCCCTTTCTAGGGACAACTCTAGCTTCTTCCGAAAGAATGGGTCGAATTCCTTGCTTGGGGACGATGCTGGCCACCCTTTCTGCACCCAAGAGCTGACTTTCTCCAGCGTTCTGTCCTTGCCTGTCGCCCTAGCTATATCGGCTGGTACTATTGGGGGTTCGTCTAAGACCTCGATTAGCAACACCTGGCGGTCTCTCCCTAATCTGGCTTTTTGGTCGTCCGACAGGGGCAAAGGGGATCTCGAAAGTGCATCAGCATGGCTGATCTCCTTTCCGGGCCGGTACTCCAACTCGTGTTGGTATGCGTTAAGAAAAATGGCCCATCGCAACATTCTCGGGGATAGTATCTGCGGCGTGGGCTTGCCTGCCGTGAAAATCCCTAACAGGGGCTTGTGATCCGTCACGATTTTGAACGGGCGGCCATACAGAAAATCGTGAAACTTTTTGGTCCCCGCTACTATTGCTAATGCCTCCCTGTCGGTTTGTGCGTAATTTCGCTCTGCTTGGGACAGGGACCTTGAATAAAACGCAACTGGGGCCTCCCGACCGTCATCCAACACGTGGCAAAGCACCGCCCCCACCCCCACCGGTGATGCATCACAGACTAAGACCACCGGCCGTTTGGGGTCGAAGTGCGTAAGGATCGCGTCCGATGTTAGAAGTTGCTTGAGTTCGTTGAACGCCCTCTCATGCTCGTCACCCCACATCCATGTCTCCTCCTTTTTAAGTAACCGATGAAGCGGTTCGGCCACGGAGGCTTTCCGCGGGAGGAATGTATGGTAAAAATTGAGGAGCCCCAGGAATGACTGTAGTTCGGTTTTGGATGTGGGGCGAGGGGCCTTCTTGATGGCTGCTACTTTGGATTTGGACGGCTTAATACCCTCGGGTGTGATCCGAAACCCTAAAAACTCGACCTCGGTCTCGAAAAAAACACATTTGTCCTTCCTCAGTCTCAGCCCCGCTTTCTCGAACACAGTTAGCACTTTATCCAATCTCCTTGCTAGTTCGGCCTCACTCCCCCCTGTTATCAATACGTCATCAAAATAAGGCAACACCCCCTCCAGCCCCTTCAGGAGGCGTTCCACAAGCGACTGAAAAAGGCCGGGTGCCGAGTTCACGCCGAACTGTAAACGCGACACCTGGAACGCTCCTTTATGTGTGACTATCGTTTGTGCCGCGGCCGTGGCGGGAGTTACGGGGAGTTGCTGATAGGCTTGTGCCAGGTCGAGCTTAGCGAAACACTTTCCCCCATTTAGCCTGGCCAAAAGGTGGCTGACCACTGGCACCGGATATGCATTAGGGCGAATCGCCTTGTTAATTGTACACTTATAATCAGCGCAAATGCGCACCTCCCCGTTAGCCTTCAGAGCTGTTACAATTGGAGTTTCCCACTCCGCGGAATCAACAGGAATAAGAATCCCCTGGCCCACCAATTTGTCCAGTTCCGCCTCTATTTTGTCCTTTAGTGCGAAAGGCACCCTGCGCGGTTTGAGTCTTATCGGGCGGACCTCCGGGTCTAGGTCGAAGGCTACAGGGGGTCCGTTGAATTTCCCAAGTCCTTTTTTAAAGACGGCGGGGTGCGCATCGCACACCGCTTGTATTGGGTCCGCCCCCACTGAATGTACTCCCCCTATGAACAGGCCCAAGGGCTGAAACCACTGTGTCCCTAGGAGGCTACAACTTCCCCCCTTGAGGACAACTAGGGGCAGTTCCGCAGAATGTCTCCTAAACTTAACCTGAAATTTCCCGACCCCCAACACCGGAATGCTGTTTCCCTGTACATCACGTAGCGTGGACCTCAATGCTTTAAGTTTGGGCCGCACGTGGGGGTCGATTTTCAAAAACTCCCTCTGGGGAATTATAGAATAGGAGGACCCCGAGTCAATTTCCATCCTGACAGGGGCCCCTTGTACTTGTACCTCAACGAAGTAATGGGACTGTCCCGCGGACACGCTGAACACTGGGGCGTCGTCCTCGCTGCCGTCCGAGACGCGGCCCACGCCGTCCTGCTTCTTCGTGGTCTGGACGCCATCTTTGGGCCTCGCTGGACGGTCCGGCCTGGTCGAACGGTCTGATGACTGCCTCCGGCCCTCCTTCCGTTTTCTGCATGCCCTGGCGATGTGCCCCCGCCGGCCGCAGGTGTAACATTCGGCCTTTCTAAATGGGCACCTCGCGCGCTCGTGGGCCGCTCCGCAGCCATCGCAGCGGCGCCCCCCCTTTCGGACCTTCTGGACTTCTTCGCCGTCGCTGCCTTCCGAGGACGATTTTGAGGCCCGTCGAGTCGCGTGCACCGGTTTTTCCGCTTTGCCGGCTCTGGGACGCCACTCACGCCACTGGTGCATCTCGTCCACTCCGGCATTCGTGGACTCTGCGGCTTCTGCGGCCTCAACGACCTCTGCCAGCGTGGGTGGCGGCTCCTTGTTCATCAAACTGCGCTGCACCTCCTTGTCTTTCAGGCCGCACAGCACGCCGTCCCTGAGGGCCATTTCTTGGATATCGCCCCATTTACAGGGGACGGCGGCTGCCCTCATGGCGGCCACGAATGCCTCAACCGACTCGTCCGGCGCTTGGACTCGCCTCCAAAACGCGCTCCGAGCGGGAAACATCGCCCTCGCGGGTCGGAAGCGCTCCCGTAGCAGCTTCATGATGTCGTCCGCCTTAAATTCGCTCACCTTCTTCGGGGTGATGATGCCCACCAGCGTCCGCTTGGTGTCCATCCCGAGCATTCTGGTGAGGATGGCCCTCTTCGTCTCCTCATCGTCTTCCTTGACTTTGAGCTCCACCAGCGCCGCATGGAAGTCCATCTCAAACAGCTCCCAGTCTTGCGGTTTGGTGATGTTGAACCCGCTCTGTGCCCTGGCTGCTCCTTGGGGATCCATTATCCCACCTTCGTCGCCAATTTGGTGTATGAAAACCAAGACACTGGACACAGCCTCGGGCTGGGTTAACTCAGGTTTATTGCATCGTGGACAGAGGGAACATGAGGTAATGGCGGATCGATAGCTCTTTATATACAGGAGTAATACATTTGAACGTGGTGCCATGGTAGCCCATTGGCTACTGCCTGCGTGACGTCATCGCGAGTCACGCCCTTCTTGTCCAGGT
Source organism: Bradypodion ventrale (assembly GCA_035047345.1). Taxonomy (NCBI): domain Eukaryota; kingdom Metazoa; phylum Chordata; class Lepidosauria; order Squamata; family Chamaeleonidae; genus Bradypodion; species Bradypodion ventrale. Next base: position 276,809,748 of record JAWDJE010000002.1, on the reverse strand, counting down.
GTAGGTGGTGGCGGGAAAGCTTCCCGCGCTGTTGCCTTTGATGAGTTCGGACCAAGAGAGCTTGGACGCTCGCCACTGCCAGCTGGTGGTCATTAGCTCGCGTCCTCTTACAGGGTTTATATGATACAGCTGAAGGTTACATTGGCTCAGATACATTGTAATCCATGTGGAAGGTAAAACCCTTAGAACACAACACATTCCCTTTTCCCCTTGGGGACCTGAAACCTTCCATCCTCCCAAGGAATGAGCGTAGTATTATGTTTCTGAACCCAAGCTTCGATAGACTCCTCAAGTCCCAGCCACCAGAAATAACTCCTTATGATCAAATTAGAGTGAGCGATACCAGCAGACCTGGACAGTATATTATGCAGAACCTTGTCCCGGACCCTGGACGGTGTTATAGTTTTGTTTAACCAGTATAAACAAACTCCCAAGAATGTTATCTTATCCTGGTCTTTGTGGAAAATCTTAAACTCTACATAAATAGGTGGTGACGGCCACCCCAATTCTACCCACAATACAATTTGTGACAATACAGGATCCCTAAAAGTTGCAGTTGCAAAGTCCAATCCTAACATAAGTGAGGTAATTGCTAAACTGACCCAAAACTCAGGGTTTGCCAGCTCCAAGTCGCCTTGCTGCAAAAGTTGAGGAGCTTCACACAGTTCAGAGTCTTTGAGCAAAATGCAAGTTTTTAGAACAATCCTCAAAGTTAGCAAAGTCACAGTCGGTTTGGGCAATGTGCACATAATGGGAGTCCGTAGGTGCAACATCTTTATCAGAGTACAAACGCTCAGGGTGCCCCCTAGACAAGCCCGTCCCAGAAATCGGCGCACTCGGGGCCTCATCTTCCACACCAAGGACGGGGTCTCTCCCACCCAAGTTTATACCCGTGAAAGAAATGCCTAGATGCCTTAACCACTGGGACCCCAAGAAATTGGCCTTACCCACTTTGCACACAACGAGAGGTAGACGTGTGGAAATATTTTTGAAGAAAACTTCGAGGTTGCTTATGCCCCACACTGGAACATGGTGGCCTTGCAAGTCCACCAACTTGTTTGGCAGGGCCCTAAGCTTAGGGCGGTTAGCAAAGGGAATGCGCTGGAACTCACATTCAGACATAATGGAGAGGAACGATCCCAAATCCACTTCCATGCAAAACAAAACCCCTTCCAAGTGGATGTTGACGAAGAACCCGTCTGTGAGCTCTTGCACCAACCCATCGAACCCGTGGCTGGTGTAAACCTTGGAGATGAAGTACTTTTCCTTAGGACGGCCCTTCTCGCTGGCCTCAAACTCCGAACGCTGGCGGTACACCTTGAAGATGTGACCCCTCTTACCACAGAAATGGCACTCTGCACCTTTGCTCGGACAATCTTGTCGAAGGTGGCGCCTAACGCAGCCCTGACATGGTGCAACAGTTCCCGGAGCGGGCACCTGTGTCCCCTGGAGTTTTCCTGGAAATCCCTGGAGGACGAGCCCTGTCGTCCCTTCGCAGTCATCAGGGTTCCTAGCCAGAATTGGCGATTCCATCTGCTGGAGAGCAGCCTGTGACTGGAAATAATCACATAGAAGGTGCAACAGCAGTTTGGGCAGCAGCAATCTGGACACAAGCTCGAGAGTAGCTAACCCACAATGGGCTAGGAAGGTTGCCTTTCTCATGGTTGGGTCGAGCTTCCTTGCAATAGAATAATTCTCTTGTTGGAGTTCATAGAATGACCATTTTTCTGGCATGGAGATGTTGAATGGTTCTAGCCTTACAGGAATGAGATCAGCCATCTGGACTTCTGAAGATCCCACTTTTGTCACCAAAATGTTGTGTCTTAATCTTTAAAATGAAGAGTCCAACGAGAGATGAATCAAACAACAATGCAATGGTTTATTCACTACTCCTGGAAATAACACTACAGCTTAACTAGACATGATTTGGCTGCGCTCGTTCCTCTATTCTGCTGCCTGGGATTAGTTCTGCACCTGTGCCTACTGAAGGTAATCCACACGTGTGTGTGTCATGCCACCATGTGAACCAAGAGCCAACGCCCTATTTGCAAGTGGCACTTATATAGCGTCTGAGCGGCCGCTACCCCATGTTACAAGTTAGCAACCTTTTGGACAACCTTTATTAACCAATCAGTAATGCTATGTTCGAGCAACGGCGAATCCCCACTAGGATCCAAAATAGTAACCAATCAGGTATTACACATTTGCATAAGAGCGCGCCTTGAACTGGGGAAAAGGCGCTCCAATTTTACCTTTAACTGGAATGGCGTGTGTCGCCATTTTAACACATTATGATAAGTAATAATAACAGTGAATATTATCTTAATACACAACATCCATGCACTTTTAGGAAGTGTGTTGTTTGATGAGTTCACATCATGGGCAGTTTTCTGCTGGTCAACCTCTATACCCCACAGATAGGTAAAACAAGGAGGGAAAAGCGGAGGGAGTGAAATAGGCAGACAGAGAACAGGAAATGGGGGAAGGCAACCTGTTTTGGGAATAAAAGGCCAAGTAGCTTACATTGGAGGGTCCAGTGCACTCAGTAACCAATACCTTCTTCATGTGTGGACACCAGTACTGGGATGATTTATTTAAATTTGCAGCAAAAATACCGGAACAACTGGAGACAACAAATGGAGACATATTCATTGTGTGGGAGAGCCTGTGCAGAGCGACCAGGCTCCTTTTTGTTGCTGTGCGGCCACCAGTGTTTTTAAAATATCCTCATAACTGGGAACACTGCCATACTTCTTTTGTCATATAGTTCAGGAAATTTCCAGTCTACAGAGAGCTGTAGGCCCATTTTCCACAAGGGATCCCAGTAGGACCAATCTATCAGAAGCATATCTAACAGAATGATTAATTTAATAGGGAACACATTTCCTTGTGGCTTCTCACAAAATCAGTTGATTTTGTTGTAAACTAAAATATAGTTTCCTACAAAAAAATGCACTATTTAAAAATGGCATTTTTTCTTTTTGTCCAGCACCATCTTATCTTATTAAAGGCATTGTGACATTTGAAAAATAATTTTCTGAAACTGTTGAGATTTCAATATTTTGCCCCCCAGTGTAAAGCATCAGATTCCCCCGCCCCCGCTGTACAAACCCATGGTGCACTAGTAACTTTAATTCAGCCCTATGTAATGGCCAGAGGGAAAGTTCTATTGTTCATTCAATACACTACAGTACATAAACCATTTCTGACCCTAATAATAAAATCTGATTATTTCAAAGTGCTCAGAAGAGCCACACTAAGCAGTTCGGTGCCATTTCCAGAGCTCGAAGGTGCCATTTCTTTCAGTTCTACTGTCAAGGAATTTACTGTGTGGAGAAGAAACAACAATATAACATGAGCCAATGCAAAAACACAACATAAATGTCACAATAGGCAGTAAGTTCTAGCATTTCAGTGTTAGCTGCAAATCCCATGCAAGCTAGTAGCCTGGAAAGCTACCACCAGTTTTGGGCATATTGCAAAGTAATAGAGGTGCGTTATCACACATGGTTATTTGCATGCAAATATTACACTATTCCCGACACAGAAATGTCAAGGTCCAACATAGCAGAACATGGAATGAATTATAGGAGTAGGAGGCTTGACCCACGTTCCTTTTGGCCTCATTTATTTAAAAAGAAATTTTGAATTCCCTTCAGCCAATTTTGAGTATATTTGGGGTAAGGCTCGCTAGTATTAAAAAATTCCCCACACAGGAAAAGGAGATGGTGGAGTTATGCACCTGGCTTCCTGTTTTTTTCCTTTTAGAGTCAAGCCATTTTAAAAGCATACACATTTTTAAAAAGCAAGACTATTGTGCCAGCCAACCACAGAAAGATCCTTCAGGTTCTACCACTGCCACCAGGACCACTTTCTGCACCAGGGCAATATTGGTACTGATGCTTCCTTCAGTATGCCCAGGTACTACAGACAGCAACAGGAACTTTCTGTGCAGCATTCAATATTTCATGAAGGAGTTATGAATATGCCCACAGTGTCTTCCCTCAGTACATACAGTGAGCATGTCAGCGACCCACTTGAAATATACTTTCCCCAATGCTCTTTTGAGCCACCAGGAACTATATGATCTACTAATAACACCTTTTTTGTTGTTGTTCAGTCGCACAGTCAACTCCGACCCTTTGCGACCCCATGGACCATTTTCCTCCAGGCGTTTCTGTCCTCCACCATCCCCCTCAGCCCTCCCAGCCCTGTGCCCACTGTGTCTACAATACCATCTAGCCATCTCATCTTTGGCCTCCCCCTTCTTCTTTTGCCCTCCACCTTTCCCAACATCAAGGTCTTCTCAAGTGAATCTTCCCTTCTCATTTGATGTCCAAAGTACTTTAGCCTCGTCTTTACTATTTGACCTTCCAATGAGCAGTCAGGGTTGATTTCTTCAAAGATTGACCTATTTGTTCTCCTCGCTGCCCAGGGGACTCTCAAAACTCTCCTCCAACACCACATTGCAAAGGCATCTATTCTTCTGCATTCAGCCTTCCTAATTGTCCAGCTCTCGCATCCGTACATTACCACTGGGAATACCATTGCTTTGACTATTCTAATTTTTGTTTGCAATGTGATGTCTCTACTTTTCACTATGTTCCCCAGGTTTCTCATAGCTTGTCTCCCAAGAATCAGTCGCCTTTTTATTTCATGGCTACAATCCCCATCTGCAGTGATCTTTGATCCTAAGAAAGTAAAATCTGTCACTGCTTCTACTTCTTACCCATCTATTTTCCAGGAACTGATTGGGCCTGTTGACCTTATCTTGGTTTTCTTGATATTGAGTCTCAGGCCAGCTTTTGCACTCTCCTCCTTCAGCCCAATCAAGAGATTCTTTAGTCTTCCTCACTTTCTGCCATTAGGGTGGTATCGTCTGCATATCTTAGATTGTTGATGTTTCTCCCAGCAATTTTTATCCCATATTGTGATTCCTCCATCCCTGCATTGCACATTATGTGCTCTGTGTATAAGTTGAATAAGCAGGGTGACAAAATGCAGCCTTGTCTTACTCCTTTTCCTATTCCAAACCACTCTGTCATTCCATGTTCTGTCCTAACTGTTGCTTCTTGGTTCATGTACAGATTTCTCAGGAGGCATATGAGGTGCTCTGGTATTCCCATCTCTTTAATTACTTGCCACATCTTGTTGTGGTCCACACAATCAAATGCCTTAATGTAGTCAATAAAACAAAAGTAAACTTGTTTCTGGTATTCCTTTGTTTTCTCCATGATCTAACGTATGTTGGCAATGTGGTCTCTGGTCCCCCTGCCTCTTCTGAAACCAGCCCGCACCTCTGGTAATTCTCTCTCCACATGCTGCTGAAGTCTATCCTGTATTATCTTGAGCATCACCTTGCTGGCGTGTGGGATGAGTGCAATTGTTCGATAATTTGAACATTCTTTGGCATTGCCCTTTTTTGGGATTGGAACATATACTGATCTTTTCCAATCCTGTGGCCACTGTTTTGTTTTCCAAATCTGCTGGCATATTGAATGCAGTAATTTGACGCCATCATCTCTTAGAGCTTTGAAAAATTCAACTGGGATACCATCATCTCCACTAGCTTTGTTGTTTGCAGTGCTCTTTAGGGCCTTTATGACTTCGCTCTCCAGGATGTCTGGCTCAAGTTCAATTTCTTTATCATTATGATTATCAGGAGTGTTGATGTCCTTTTTGAAGCGTTCCTCTGTGTACTCTTTCCATCTTTTCTTAATTTCTTCTGCATCAGCTAGCTCCTTTCTGTCTTTGTCCCTTATCATGGTCATTTTTGCTTTAAATCTTCCCTTGATTTCCCCATTTTTTTTGAAAAGATCTCTAGTCCTGCCTCTTCTGTTGTTTTCCTCCTTTTTGCTGCACATTTTTCTGTCCCTGTGGCACACTGTCAATCTGGACTGCAAAGGTTAAAAATACAGAAGGGTTGCAGCACAAGGCCTCATCTTTAGAGGAGGGAGCTAGAATGTATAGGCGTTCATACCATTAACATGTATGGTGCTTTAGTGTTTCTATGAAATTGATCATAATATGACAATGAGCTGCCAACATGACGTGACTCGTAAAAGGATTACTGCAATATTTAAGTGAGGTAGTTCCTTCCAGTGGAGATTATGTATTACCCACACCTCCCTCCAGAGCACTAGGACACTCTAACCAAGATTTGCAAAAGTTGAGTTCAAAAAGTAACAAATACAAAGAAGACCAATTTGGATGAAGATAGGTGTGGAGAACATGTTTTATGAGGAAATATTAAAAGGCCCTGGGCTCAGGCACCTACTATATCCTTCTAAGTTTGTACTCCCAACTTCCCTCCTCCTGCTCCAGGAACTATCATCTGTGACCTTACTCTACCTTTTTCTTGGCTGTTAATGTTTCCTTTAAAAGACAACCTAGTAAAACCATCATTATACTCTATTTTCCTTCTCCCTTACATTATTTGGTTCTTACTGGTAATGTTTTCTACTCATTCCCTGCTAGTCTGCTATCCATGTTTTGTTCGAATGCTCCATCTTGTGGGGCATGTGTGTTTATAATCAAACTTTGACTTTGCTAAGACATTTTGGAGGGCTCTCTCTTTCGCACACACTTCATGCAATTAAAAATGACAGCTCTAGCCATAAGAATATCACTGTCATGTCTCCTGGGTCCCTCTGGAGGAAGGTGAAAGTAAGGTAAAGGTTGCCCTTGCTCGAAACCCAGTCATATCCAACTATAGGGTTCAGTGCTCATCTCTGTTTATAGCCAAAGAGCCAGCGCAGTCCACGACTGAAGACATTTCCGTGGACATGTGGCAGGCATGCCTCAACACTGGAGTGCATGGAACACTGTTTACCTCCCCACTGAAGTGGTCCCTATTTATCGATTTGCAATTTCTTGCTTTCGAACTGTTAGGTTGGCAGGAGCTGGGACAGAGACGGGAGCTCACTTTGTCATGCAGTACCCGGGAATGGAACCCCAACCTTCCAGTCAGTGTGTTCAGCATCTTAATCACTTGAGCCACCGCAGTCCCTTAAGGTGAAAATAAGAACAACAAAACCAAGAAGATGTTTGGTACACACAATTGATCCATTCACTACCGTTCTTTTGCAAATAGGGCTGATTTGTTCCAGGAATGGGATAGAAGAGGGTATGTTCCTCTCTCAGAAACCCTAGCGCTCTCTCTCTTTCACTCAAGTCTTTTTGGAAAACTGCATCATACATGTAGCCACCCCTCAGTCATCATGGATATTTATACAGCAAAACAGGACAAAAGTTCTGCTGTCTCTTTGCTGAGAAACATTCTAACTATAAACAGTCAGGAGATAAACCTATACACTTGGCTTCCACCAAGACAATACTCAGGATAACATTTTTGAGGAGAGGCTAACCTAGTTCCAAGCCAGCTCTCTGCTACATCCCTTGAGCAGGTTCATTCTGCAAAGGGACAACCAAAGGAGTGAATGCAGTTTCTCTCATTTTGGGATAGGTGACTGGCCTGAGAAAGCCTCCAGCTCCTCTGTGGTGCTGCGTCCACCCGGACTGCATTGAATATTTTACAAGCCTGTCTGAATTATTAACCATACGTTACTGACTTAATTGAAGGGGGAGTGGCTGTGGATCCCCTGAGCCATTGTGGTGTGAGGTCTTGAAAGACTGCTAATGTACCTTGAAACCATGAATAAAGAATGGCTAAGATGAGGTGTTGGTGATGGCTTTACCTCCCATGCTGGAAAGAAATGGGGATCAGGAGGAGACAAAAGGCTAGGAGACACCAGCTGCTATAACAGAAGAGAACAGAACTATAGCAAGCCATCTGCTTTCTTCCCCCTTCCTGTGACTGCTATTGCTCTAATATTTGGTCCAAGAGTTGTGATGGATGGCGGGAGAACAGATAAAAATATTGAACATTTTTACTTATGGATTTGCTATGGTAGGCAGTGGGTAGAGAAGAACCAAAACACACCATGGTAGGCCATTGTCCTTTGTTTCAACTTTGATATCTTGCTTCACCCTTCAAATCATGTGAGTTCATGCTCAGTTGAGGGGAACAAAGAGGCACAGCTTGAAATTTCTAGTCTACAGAGAGCTGTGGACATTGTGTTCCTACCCTAAAGACTTGGTGACAGGGTGGGTCTTGTAAAACATAACAGGTGCCGTATAGTATCTATTCTGATCAGCTGGTTGAAAGAGCCTCCTCGATGATTGTGGTATTTTTGAACCACAATCGGACTTACCCTGTTAACAGCAAACTTGTGTTGCCAGCTAATCTTTCTCACACTGTAGGGAACTGCAGAATGAACTCACCAAACGGTGGCTTTATTTTGTCAGTTTTACATTAAGGCCTAAACACGGAAGAAGAAGTAGCTTGTTGAAAGCCTAGATTGCTGGTGGCACAGAGAGTGTAGCCTGGAGAAATTCTTCTTTACTTTTTCATATCAGGGCATTGTACAATTTAAAATGAAGGCTGTACAGTATGACACTGGAGTGCATGAAATGCTGTCACCTTCCCACCAAAGTGGTACCTATTTATCTACTTGCATTTTCTTGCTTTCGAACTGCTTGGTTGGCAGGAGCTAGAACAGAGATTGGAGCTCACTCCATTGTGCCGCTCTTGGTCTCAAATTGATGACCTGCCCACCTTCCAGTCATCAAGTTTAGTGTCTTAACCACTAAGCCACCGCAGTCCTTTTTGTAAACCTAGTAAGGCATAAATTGCTTGCACATAAATGCTGCTTTGATTGAATTTCTCCACATTTGTGGAAATTTTGTCCTGTATCTAAGTAGCCCGATTTTACTTCATTATTCTTTCATCTTCCTACTTTGCTTCAAAGTCTTTTAAGTGACTCCAGATCTTGACCTGGCAGTAGACACTCTTCAGCATTCACTAATTTAGCAAGATGTGTTGATTTTGCTCTTCTAAGGTTTAGCCTAGCCTCTCCTGGTTTAATATTTAAAGCTTTAGATGTATGTAGAAAACTGTTATTTGATTTTAATTGTTTTAGTGACCATAAAGCAGATGGGTTTGGTGCTGTATTACCTTATTTTGTTCATTATTTGCTAGCATCTCTTGATGCACTTCCAGAGGGGTGATGCTAAGAAAATAGACTTTTTCAGTGGGGGTAGGTATCAGGTATCAGTAGTTAGTAATAATCCTGCATGATTCATTAAGAGCTACTGTACATCTACTTGTTTAGTATATACTGATTTATACTTTGTAGCACAAGCATATTTTGCTGAGTAGCAGCACAGGGGCATAGCTATTGTTCTTCTTGCTTCTGGATGTGTGCCCCAATCTGAACCAGCCAGTTTTCAAAGTACTGTATGTTAGTTCTGGCAGCAAATTTCTGTTAGGTGTTTGGACAATATTTTTGTAGGTTAGGTAGAGTGACTCTTAAATGGCGTACTTTGAAATAGGGCAACAGTCTAAAATCTTGTCTCTCCAGCTAGCTTGGAACTTCCTCTCTGCTACATTGTTCTTTAAGTGGAAGGCGCAGATCTGGGTTTTTAAAGGGTTTGGCTAATACCCAACCCTTTAAAGCAGGAGTTTTCAACCTTTTAAAGCTCCCTCAGACAACTTTGGGGGTTGGACAGCCATTTTGCCCTTCCTTTACCACATGGCACTTCCTGGTGTGGTGGAGACGGTGGTGGCCACATGAAATGGTGCCACGGGCCGCAGGTTGCGAATCCCTGCGAATCCCTGCTTTAAAGGCAGGTGGTAGCTGGGGCTCAGTGGACTCAGAGGTTTTCCACTGAGTTAAAAAGTAAGCTTATCAGCATAGATGAAATTCCTGAAATATGGGAACACTGATTGAACATTTGTGTAAATACAGTGGTACCTCGCTTAAAGAGCATAATGCGTTCCACGGGATTGCTCTTTAAGTGAGTTGTTCTTTAAGTGAAACACTTGGAAAAAGTGTCATTGCTGCCATTGTAAGTGACTAATTGTGATTTCTGGCGGCGGCGGCGGCGGCGGCGGCGGCGGCGGCGGCGGCGGCGGCGGCGGCGGCGGCGGTGGGGTGGTGGTGGTTGCAAACCCCGATTTATTTGTTAAGCAGGTTTTTAGTTGTTAAGCGAGGGTGACCATTCAGAGAAAATTCTGCTCTTTAAGCAAGTTAGTCTCTAAGCAAGGTGCTCTTTATGCGAGGTTTTACTGTATTTAAAAATAATAGTGCTATTCTGCAGGAGACCTTCTTTGGATTTCTCCAACACTTGTTCCTTCCTTGAAATTCGACAAAGAATCTTCGAGGATAAGTAGAATGGTGTCCATTTCTGCTAGTCCTTCATATTTAGTAAGGAGATAGAACTTTTTGAGCAGCAGTTGATGGTGGACAGTGTCATATGCCACTATAAGGTCAACAAACATTGCTCCAGTTATGCTGTGTGTGTGTTTCAAAACCATTTTCTATATGCTGGTTTAGATTTAAGATTTGAGCCATACAACTTTTGCCAGGTTTAAGACTTGCCTGATCTGAATTTAGAAGAGGTTCAAGTTTAGGTCTAGACAATTTAATATCATTTCTTCAAACAGTTTGAATGAATGGCCTAGCAGGGAGATTGACCTGTAGTTTTTGGGATCTGATGGTTCTTTGCCTGGCTTCAGTATAGTGATTACTTACATTTTCCACCATATTTTTGGATTTGATTACTTGTCCAGGAACTATTAAAGAGTTGAAGAAGTTATTCCTTTGCATTTTGCCCAAAATGTCTAATTTGCTCAATTCAGATATCATCGAGTCTTGACGCTTTGCCATTCCTACATTTTCTTGTGGCTTCTTTTTGTTTTTGCCAATATGAAGACAGTAAAAAGTTAATTGACTTTGTTCTGAATATTCCTTTGATGTTTTATTTTTATTATGGGTTGATTGGTTTTCCCTGCCAAAAGCAGTTGGTGTGCTATTTGGTTTTGAGTTAAATTTGCATACAGTGTCATCTTGTTTGGATCATTGTTCAGTCTTTTTTAGTAGTCTCCAAGCTTTCTGGCTTCTTCTTGCCATGACACACTCTGTTATGGTGTCTATCCAGTGATTTTTTTTGTTTCTACGAGGGCTGAGATAAAAAAAAAATTCCTAGCTTTTGTTGTCTTCTCCAATATATTCTGTTGAGTGGAGTATAATACCTAGTCTTACAAAAATGGCACTTCTGTATTGTTTATGGGGCCTCTCGGCAACTAGACACATCCTAGGAACCTTTGGTCGACACTGATCAGTTCCTGTGTATGTTTTGTAGACACAACAGGTATCACCTTTCTATCCAAGGCAAAGTGTATCTTCTTCTTTACTACCATTTTTGTTTACTCCTTTGGGTGTTGATGGATCCTCTTTGGATTGTGGTTCTAAAAAGGACCATTGGATCATTTTACTTATCAACAGGTTTATAGTGTAATGCTTCTTGATAGGAAGGACTAGTTGGCTGCATGCAGTTTCCCAGAGTGCATTGTCAATGCTTTCCACTCTTTAGGGAGACTTCTTCTATGTCCCCTATTACTCTTATGAAATACAGTTTGCAAGACACCATAGTCAGAAGAGACACTAGTAAAATGACAAAGCTCTGACAGAAGTAAGGTGGCAAAGGGTGGTCACTGGGAGCTCCCCATGTGAGATTTTCCCTCAGTACCTCACATTTTCAGCATTCCTTATAATAGACACATTACTCTTTTCTGAAAATCCAGTTGAGAGGAATGAATGGTGAGATTTCTAAACACTGCTCTCTTTTCTCAATCAGGTGATTGGTGGTTGCCCTACCAACTTGTTTTCTGACCCCACTATCCTCATGATCTCCAGTAATTTTCTGACAACAAAAAGGCAACTCAGGCACAAGCGCAGCTAGGTTAAAGGACAGTTATTGCCTCTGTTGTGCCCAGTGCAATGATGTACAGATAGGCTGCCTGTTTGGGAGACTTTGCTCACCCATATTTTCCTACTGAACCTAATACAGGGGTTCCCAAACTTTTCAAGCTGGGGGCTGGGTCCCGCGCTCTCAGTCAGCTTCAAGGGCCGGATGGCCATTTTGCCCTGCCTGCATGATGGGGGTGGCCATTTTGTCCTAACCATACCTGTCAACCTTCCCAGATTGGCCGGGATTTCCCGTTTTTCAGCGCCAATTTTTGCCATTTCCCGCCCGGAGCTGCTGAAACCCCGGAATTTGGCAGCGGGGGAAAAGGCATTACTGCGCATCCCTTCTGTGCAGCTCACTTCTACGCATGCGTAGAACCCTTCTATGCTTGCGTAGAACCCTTCTACGCATGCATAGACACGGGCTGCGCAGAACAGTTCTGTGCAAGTCACTTTTATGCATGCATAGAAGGCTTTTACGTATGCGTAAAAAGCGACCTGCGCAGAACCATTCTGGGCAGGTCCCAGATTGTCCGGAGCCGCGGTTGATAGGTATGGTCCTAACAGCTTCAAAGAGGTGGTCATTTTGTTTCTCAAATGCCCTTGGAGGGGTGGAGGGCCACATGAAGTGGCATCATGGGCTGGATAAGGCTTGTGGGCCTTAAGTTGGGAACCCCTGACCTAATAACTCAGAGATCTTCAATTGGAATTGTGAGCTTTGAAGGTAGGGAAAACTGTGTAGTTACTGCTGCTGCAACAAAAAGAGAACAAAGGTATTGTGGCATCTGTAATACTAAGAAATGTATGACAGTGGGAGCTTCTGTCAATTCTTCAGACCAAAGAAATAAGAAAAAAGAAAAAAAAGAAAAACAAATTTGAGAAAAGATAGCAGCTCCAATGCAGAATAAACTACCTATCCTACTTTGAAAGTACAGTATAGAGAACTGAAATTTTCATAATGGCAGGTAAAAGAGACCTCCATCCAACTTCATGCTCCCATAAAGCGGCGTGTTTAAGCTCCACCTCACTGGGAAAGAGCAGTTCTCAGTCAAAGGGTCAATAGTCTGCTTCTAAGATATGCAATCTTGTGGTCAGCTTGATATGGCCTCTGCTACCTCTGGGTCAGGCATGGAGGTGCTTGGAGCTGGTGCCACTTCCAGAGAGGAATCCCAAAAATCTGAAACTGTTGGCAATGAAAAATACATGGAGGGAGGAAGTTTGCAAAAACATGGGCCCTTTCAAGTTTCCTCTTCTATTATGGGGACATTGCTGCAAAAAAGAGTTGGCTGATTCTTGGCATGGTGCAATGAGATGATTTCCCCTGGTACTGGAGCTCTTGATGTTCCAGGATCCCTCTTCTAGAGCAAACAAGTCATGGTGACTTTATAAGGGAAGACAGAAGTTACCACTGGAGCTCTGCAGATGCATTATACACAAAGCCACCAGCCAAGAAAGTGCATGACATCTGGCTGTTAATATGCAATAAAACTGCCACTGTAAATTTCATTAAAATTGGGTAAAGGCAAAAACAAACAAACAAAACCTTGTGCCAGCAACTGAGTCAGAACATCGCCAGAAGGCTCTATCCTTGCCTTCTTCTAACAGGAGAGACAGGCACCATTTTCAGCAATTTTGCCATTAGCAATACTCAAGAGCTCACAGTCCTTTTGGCTCAAAGGAGGAATGTTTACAAGTCCAGGAAATGCTCTCCAAAGCCACATACAGACACAGACACTCATCTATTGTATGTACAGAAGCAAAACAGCTATGCATGAACCTGGCTAAAACCGAGGTAGTCTATTTGAAAGACTCTCCATTTTTCTTCACTGTCTCATAAGTGTTGTGGCTACAAATTCTTCTTTATAAGTGCAATATTCACAAGATTGCTCCAAGCCCTTGATTTCACATTTTATGAGAATATTAATTAGCACACAGCCAAAAGAGGGCACTCACTTCTCATTAACATGTCAAAAAGCATCTTAAAAAACACTTCTCTTTTAGCAGTTTTTTAGTATTTGCTTCAAAATGGTTAAAGATATATTTTTGTTGGTCAATCGAGTGAGAAGGTGACATAGGTATAGGAAGGTCTGATATTGGAAGTAGGTGTGTGTGCTTGCAGAGTTTTGGATTTCTGGTAAAATTCCCTTTAGCTGTGCAGTAGGAGTACACTACAGAGACCTGCAGAAGAGAATAGCTGCTAGTTTCCCTGAGTCCACCCCTTTCCCATTAACTAGCACTCGAAATATCAATAACTCCCTCTGAGACATTTGTATGAAAAAAAAAGGTTTTCATTACTTACAGTTACTTGAAATGACATACATGTGTATGCTGCTTTCATAAGTGCACTTACGCCAGCAACCAATTGAACAGATCACTAGCCACAACCAACTGATGTCATTCAACAAAGAGAAAGAAACAACACACAAAGAGAGCCAGGGCTGTCTTTAAGTTCAAAGACTGGAAAGAATAATTGGTTAGTTGTGGATAGAGAGACAGAAAAGTCCCTCCCAGTCCAATCACAGGCAGTATACAAGGTTATAATGAGATCATTATATAATTGTTTTCACTGTATGATTGTCCAGGATTTCACGTGACTAGTAATAGGAGGACAAAAAACATAAGATTATTTTTATTGTTGTTTAGCTGCATAGTCGAGTCTGACCGTTTGCGACCCCATGGACCCCCGCATGCCAGGCACCCCCGGCCTCCACCATCCTTCTCAACCCACCCAGTTTTGTGCCCATTGCGTCAACAATACCATCTAGCCATCTAATTCTCTGCCGCCCCCTTCTTCTTTTGCCTTTCACCTTTCCAAGCATCAAGGCTTTCTCAAGTAAATCCTTTCTTCTCATTTGATGTCCGAAGTATTTTAGCTTCATCTTCACTATTTGACCTTCCAAGAAGCAGTTGGGGTTGATTTATTTTAAGATCGACCTATTTGTTCTGCTTGCTGTCCAGGGTACTCTCAAACTCTCCTCCAACACCACATTTCAAAGACATCTATTCTTCTACGCTCAGCTTTCCTAATGGTCCAGCCCTCACAACCATACATTACTACCGGGAATACCATTGCTTTGGCTATGCAGACTTTTGTTTGCAAGGTGATGTCTCTACTTTTCATTATGTTCCCCAGATTTCTCATAGCTTGCCTCCCAAGAATCAGTCGCCTTTTTATTTCATGGCTGCAATCACCATCTGCAGTGATCTTGGATCCTTAGAATGTAAAGTCTGTCACTGCTTCTACTTCTACCCCATCTATTTTCCAGGGACTGATATGGCCTGTTGCCATTATCTTGGTTTTCTTGATGTTGAGTCTCAAGCCAGCGTTTGCACTCTCTTCTTTCAACCTAATCAGGAACTTCTTTAGGTCTTCCTCACTTTCTGCCATTAGGATAGTATCATCTGCATAACTCAAATTGTTGATGTTTCTCCCAGAAATTTTGATTCCAAATTGTGATTCTTCCATCCCCGCATTGCACATTATGTGTTCTGTGTATAAGTTGAATAAGCAGGGTGATAAAATGCAGCCTTGTCTTACTCCTTTTCCTATTCCAAACCACTCCATCATTTCGTATCCTGTCCTAACTGTTGCTTCTTGACTCTTGTACAGATTTCTCAGGAGGCCTATGAGATGTTCTAGTATTCCCATCTCTTTAGTTACTTGCCACATTTTATTGTGGTCCACACAGTCAAAGGCCTTGGTGTGGTCAATGAAACAGAAATAGACTTGTTTCTGGTATTCCTTTATTTTCTCCATGATCCAACGTATGTTGGCAATGTGGTCTCTAGTCCCCTGCCTCTTCAGAACCCAGCCTGCACTTCTGGTAGTTCTTTCTCCACATGCTGCTGCAGGCTATCCTGTATTATCTTGAACATAACCTTGCTAGCATGTGGGATGAGCGCAATTTTTCAATTTGAACATTCTTTCGCATTGCCCTTTTTTGGGATTGGAACGTATACTGACCTTTTCTAATCCTGTGGCCATTGCTGTGTTTTCCAAATCTGCTGGCACATAGAATGCAATACTTTAATACCATCATATTTTAGGGCTTTGAATAATTCAACTGGGATACCATCATCTCCACTGGCTTTGTTGTTGGCAGTGCTTTTTAGGGCCCTTCTGACTTCACTCTCCATGATGTCCGGCTCAAGTTCAATGTTCTCATCTCTGTGATTATCACTGTGATTATTTTTAAGGCTCTGTAAAACAAAGAACTTTTCCAATTGCCACATAGAAAGGTGAACAACATCCAGTGATCCAGAGACCCAATTGTAATTTTGACTCCAATGTTATAGGGGACACAAAGCTAAAGAAATATGTAGTTTTGCCAATCTTTGCCATGCTCCTCCTTGGATTTCTTACATTGTATTGTGGCAGGAGACCACAACAACAGACAAGAGGGCTAGAACTATATCCTCTCTTTTTGGATATCAGCTGTTTTTTTAGGTAAGGCAAGAAAGCATTTGTCTTTTTGTAGCTGTATCACACTGTTCTTTCATATTTTGTGTGTGATCCTCTGTCCTTAGTAGCGCTGATATTCCCCAAATGAGGTCAACACACTTTTCTGTCAGGCGCTGCAGACAAAAGGTGAGAGTCAATCTCTGCCTCAAAGAGATATGAGTTTTTGCAGAGACAGAAAGGAAAGAAAGCTAGGGATTGAACCCAGGCGTCCTGCCTGTCAGCTCAATAACCAGTTGGTGAGGGGAGAGCAAGAGAGACTGATGATGGTGGTGGGGAGAGAAGTCTCCTGCACACCAGAATTAATCTGATTGGCAAAATATGTCCTTCTCTCTCTCCTCTCTCTCTCTCTCTCTCTCTCTCTCTCTCTCTCTCACACACACACACACACACACACACAGCTATTGGACATGCTATATAAAAAAGCATGTTAAGGCATGTTACTGTTTCGGCTTGAGGTGTAATATTCTCAGTCCAGAGTGTGATTTCCTGCTGGCTAGAAAGAGATATGAAGAAGGTCTTATGCCTCTCTAAATCCTCCCTTGCTAGCCCTATTTTTTTTTTTAATCCACACACATACGCGCAAATACGTCACATATAAGCCAGTATTAAAACCATTCAAATGGAACAATACTAAAAATGGGCTACTTTTCTTGACCTGAGAGAGCTCTGCCAATACAGTCAGGGCCGCCATCAGAAATTTCTGGGCCCCATACTGAGCAATCCTATTGCCCCCCCCAAACAAACAAACAAACAAACAAACAAACAAACAAAAAAAACCCACATAGTTATGGCCGGCGGCGGCAGGGCCTCTGTCAGCTCCGGTCCCTATATGACAGTAATTTAATTTATTTTTTTAATTTTTATGCCACCCACTCAGGCGAACACGACTCAGGGCGGCGTACAGCAATTAAAAACATATAAAAACAGGTTAAAAAACCCAAGTCACCCACCCAGTACTGGTAGTACTGCCCTGATGGTGGCTCTGAATACAGAATGACAGTCAAAGTTAAGCACTTTTGAATCCTATTGATTTTAATGAGAGGGAATGAGGTGTACTAAGCACATTCCTAACATTGTCATCTTGAAATCAATAAGTGCCCAACTTTGATGGGATTGTGCTGGTTTTTATTACCTCAAACCTCTTTTCCCTCCTAGACAACTCGTCCTTTAAGGGATCCAAAGGGTCCATTTGCCTGTGCAAATTTTTTTAAAGTTTCTGCTACCTCACTACCAGAAAGGGAACTCCAGATATAAAACTAATATGTTGCCAGAGAGCTAAGGTGCTTTATTGTTGCTGCTGTTGCTGCAGCTGCGGCTATGGACATGTGCTGCCAAATTCTTCGTTTTGGCATATACTGTTAAGTGAAGCCTTTTCCAACTTATGGCAATGTTATGAATTAATGACATCTAAAAGACCTTAGGCAGATACAGAAGGCAGATGAAAGGCCACTGCATTATATTCTCAGGACAGTCTTCATGGCTGATCACCATGAGGACTGCCAATATTCAGATATGGCAAAATAAGAAGAATAAAAGACCTTATCAAGGACAGCCATGTCCAGATTCAACAAACATGTTTTTTCCCCCTAAATCATCCCACTTTTTCTAGCATTATTGTCTTTTCCAGTGAGTCTTGTCTTCCCATGGTTTATCCAAGGAATGGTAGTCTCAGTTTAGCTATTTTAGATTGTAGTGGGAATTCTGGAACAATTTTACTTTGGATCCACATTTTTTGTGGTCCATGGTATCTGTAAAGCTGCCCAGCAAAACCACATTTCAAATCTATTTTTCCTAGTCAGCTTTATTTCCCGTCCAGCACTTTCATGTTCAGGGAATGAAGAAGCAGACGAGTGAAGTAGTGAAATTCAGCTCTTTATTAGTGGGGTTTGAGTCTTTTTCTAATTTCTTCACTTCAGTCTCAAATTGGATTGAGAATTAACCCAAGGAAAACAATTTTGCTTTCTTCAGTTTGGCATTAATATCATGCAATTATCTGTAGTCATTATTGTTGTTGATTTCTAAAGTAACTTTTGCACTTGTTTCTTTAACCTTCATCAGTACTCCAAGTAGAGCTTCTCTTTCTTCTCCTTTCAGTCATACAGATTTCTGGTGCTTGAGTTGAAGCCTGCCGGTGACTCAGAATGGCACTGGGCTTGAACATTGCACCGCCCCTAAATACCTGGGAGTTACCCTGAATTGAACTCGCATGTTCAAGACTCCTCTGCCTTAATACCAAACAGAAGGTTTTTGCCAGGAACAATATTCTGAGAAAAATAACAGGCACAAGTTGAGGTGTCCAACCAGACATATTAAGAACTTCTGTGCTAGCTTTCTGTTACTCTGCAGGAGAGTAGGCTAGTCTGGTGTGGTGCAGATCAAAGCATGCAGGGCAGGTGGATGTGGCCCTAAATGAAACAGCAAGATTGGTCACAGGATGCCTAAAACCAACCCTGATTCAAAGATGTGCATTACTTAGCTGGCATCCCTCCATCAAAATTCCATTGAGAAAGTGCTGCTCAGAGAGAGTGGGTCAAAGCAAGTTCCTTGGAAACACACCTGCTATTTGATCACCAACCACCAAAGCAGAGACTGAAATCAAGGCATAGCTTCCTCACAATGTCTGTCCCTCTGAACAACCAGCCCCCACAGACTGGCTTACAACTATGGAAGGCGAGCATGGAGCTGCCAGATAACTGGGCAGAACCACATAATTCTCTACTGCCTGACCAAGAACAACCATGGCCTGTGTGGAAAGCTTTAAACAGACTGCATGCAGGGGTGGGAAGATCAAGGGCTGCAGCTGCCAAGGACTTTCGGTCTCTCCCCAGAGCCAGCAACACCAGCCCGGGGATGAGAGGCAGGTGTGTCGCCGTCCTGCCCCTCCGAGCCCACCCAGACTGGAGGACTCAAAAGGACGCTGACCCTGCCATTGCCGCTGCAGCTGCCGAGGACTTTCCTTCTCTCCCCAGAGCCAGCAACACCAGCCCAGATATGAGAGGCAGGTGTGTCGCCATCCTGCTCCTCTGAGCCCACCCAGACTGGAGGGCTCAAAAGGACTCTGACCCTGCCATTGCCGCTGCAGCCGCCGAGGACTTTCCGTCTCTCCCCAGAGCCAGCAACACCAGCCCGGGGAGGGGGTTATTGTATGTATTTATTGTGGTTTGCCACTTTGAGTCACACTGGTGCGAGTAAGATGGGATACAAATAAATCAATAATAATAATAATAATAATAATAATAATAATAATAATAATAATAATAATAATAATAATAATAATAATAATAATAATAATAATAATAATAATAAGGGCTAATCTGATTTCTATATTGGCCATCTGCTGTCATCCATGTGTATAATTGTCTGTTCAGTTCAGCTGCATAAATCATTTGCAATAAATAAAATCATTGGTTTCTCAAAATTCCATGAGATCCTCCCCTAATTTGTTTCTAACTTGTAGGCTAGATTGTGTAACTGTGTTGGGGTCTGCTTTATTTCCTACTATTGCATTCCAGTCACCCATGATTATGAGCATATTCTGTTTTGGTGTATGATCAATTTCTTCCTGGACACTTTCAAAAGAGTTTTAACATTTCTCTTCTTCAGTATCTGTAGCTGGAGCATAGTCTAGAAATATGGCTATATTGATAGGCTGTCCATGAAATCTGATTGATATTATTCACTCAGACTTTGAAATGTAGTCCCTGACTGCTCGTGTTACACTTCACACATTTAAAAAAAAAATTCTTTCCCAGCGAAAAACACTTTGTAATGATCTGATTGAAAATGTCCTATGCCAGTCATTTTTAGCTCATTCACACCAAGCCTTGCAATCTTTTAACATTCATTTTATAATTTCAAGCTCACTTCTCACATCTCATTCCAGTTGCATGTGTTATACATCTGACTTTCCTTTTGAGTTTATGCACATCAGCAACTAGATGTATTTCCTCGTTTCAATCCAGTTTCTTCCTTAGACACAATGCTATTGGTACTGTTTTCTTTTCTCCAGTAGTGGTAAGTCCTTTTCTAACTGGGAGTCTTGACTTCCAGTACTATATTCTGTTTCATTTTGGATTGTTACCTCATAAGGTTTTCAAAGTATACAACAGTCAGAAGTGGTTTACTACTACCACCTTCTGCACAGTACTAACAAAAATTAAACAGAGACTGAAATCCTGTTTTTAAGTATTATAAGTCACATCACAGTAGACCCACTAAAACAGAAGCAATTGTATGAGTCAACTCCTCTAAAAGTTCCATGTAGTCAAATGGTCCTATTCTTTACACTATTGGCAAGGTTTGCAAACTAGGGAACATGGGAATTGCAGTGGAACAGTGATGGGAGAGCCACACATTCTTCACCCAATATTTAGATAGTTAGGAGTTAGTTAGACTTATGCCTCAGTATGACATACAATGGAATCTCGGTTAACGTAATTAATGTATTCTCTGGGATGTTTCTTATGGCAAAAATTACTTTAACCAAATTTCCCATAGGGATGCATCGAAAACCAAAACACTTTAACCAAAATGCGGTTTCCCATAGGAATGCTTTGAAAATCAATTAACCCGTTCCAATAAAAATTCCGTAAGCCGAGCCACTATTTTCTATGGATTTCCTTTTGTTATGCAATTTTTATGTTAACTGAGCCGTTTGTTAACCGAGGTTCCACTGTATTTGTGAAAAGCAAGTTTTGATATTTCAGAACACCAGGGAAAGCGTTTTCAGAGAAACACTGGACTTTGCAGGTAAAATGAAGCTCAAGAGTTATTGAGCTATTCCCCTGCTGAGGCAGGAAATTTATAACTAAAGCCATTGGCCTCTGAACAAAATAAAATCTTCCAATGAAGACGAGTTCACCATCCTCTGAGCTGGTCCATTCTACTATCAAACACATCTTTCCGTCAAAAAGTTCTTCCTAATGCTTAGATGAAATCTTTTTATATAATTTAAATCTGTTACTTCAGGCCTTACCCTCTGGAGCTACAGAAAACCAACTTGCTTCATTTTCCACATGACAGCCTTTAAAACATTTTTCGATGGCTATCATATCACCTCTTAGTCTCCCCTAGGCTAAAGTTCCTTCATCCATTTCTTATAGGGCTTGCTCTCATTCCAGTTGAGAGCTCTTGCTCCCTCCTTTTCTACTATCTGAGGTTAGTTTAAGGACCTCAGAAAATCCCATCAGTTGCCAACCAGCTGCCTATGGGGAGCCATGAATAGGACAGCACACACACATACTCTCTCTCTCTCTCTCTCATGTTCTCCAGTGGTTGTTACAGAGGCATCTTACCTCTGACACTGGAGATGCTATACAGCCACCCAGAGTGGCAGCCATTGATGACTTTAGCCTCATGAATTTATCCAGTTCCTCTTTAAAGCTAGCCAAGTCAGTATCCATCATTGTATCCTGTGGCAGGAAATTCTCTAGATTATCCGGACATTGTACATATATAACTTTCTTTTTTTCTGTCCTCTATCTCCCTGGATAATTGACCAGTGGACAAACGCCTGGATCTTACCCTATCTACCTACCCAACACCATGCATAATTTTGTACATCTCTATAATTTTAAAAAAAGTTAAACCAAAGCAGAATGGGGATTTCTGCCCTGGTGGTGGCATAGGTATTTTACCTACATTCTGTGTTTCTGATTTTTGGATCCCATTTCCTGTTCTCAGTGTTCATTGTGTTTTTGGGGAAAGATTGGCCAAGCCATCAAATGCTCCACCTTTTCCTCACTGTTTCCCACTTAGCGAAGTTGATTTTGTCTATGTTTAGTGTCTGGAGGAGATTGGCAGCAATGTGTGAAGAAGTGTGTTCCTGCGTGTTTGTGTACAGAATCAGTATGAAGGAATATATAAAAAATAGCATTTCATGGATGATATCCTGTTGCTTAGCTTAGTAAGTTGTAACTAGAGAAGGACCACTTGAATCAATGGAGCTTACCGGTGAGTTGACTCACAAAATCGCTACTGATTTACATGGTCTACTCTAGTACAACTTACTACACCAAGCAATAGGATTTGGGCCATTGTGTTCTTAGAATGTGTAACAACTGAGATTGTGTTTAGTTTAATACAGGCATTGTAGTTTGAGGAACCATTTTTACCTTTCTGTGCTCACTCCGCCAGACACTGTGATTGCCAAGTGTCACAGAGCATAGATCCATTTTGTAGACCTCCTCCTCAGGATAGTGAGACCTGCCTGGCAGATCAGAAGGTAAACAGTGTTTCTGTCCCCTGCATATGGTGCACCATTGTTATTTTGGTCCAAGAAGGGGGGGGGGGGGATAAAAAAAGCAGATTAGTGTGATGGGGAGACCAAAATGAGCAGCACGGTTTTTCAGCAAAGCCACAGATGGTGGTTGTGTTTCACTTTAACTCCTCCAGGCCTTCCTAGGATGCTGAGTCCAGGACATGATTATTTATCATTTATTGAATGCTGTCAGTGCTGTGGAGGCCCAGAGAGACCTAGTCTCTGCCCCAAGGAGGTTGCTGTCTGGATGAGACAGGCACAAGGCAAGGCAGAGCATAGAGGGAGGCAGCAAGGGAGGGCCTGGAGGGCAAACTTGCTGACAGATGTTTGGCTTGATTTGAGGGATCACTTTGGTGAAGAGCACATGGGGCAGCTGAACACTGACAGCAGGAGGGAAAGGGCTGTGAGATACTTGGGATAGCGTATTTCCAAATATAAGATGAAGAAGACTGTAAAAAGAGGGAGAGACACTGCCTAAACAACAAAAATGGAATGATTTGATTTGATTTATTCGATTTGTATGCCGCCCACTCAGCATATGGCAACTCAGGGCGGCTCACAAGAATCACAGCATAAATCAACAATATACAAAATTCAATTTACAAAAAACAACACATTATAATATACAACAGCAAAGTACAAAACTATAATATAATAAAAGAGTCACAACGACATAGAAAAATTCCCAAAACAAAGTCCAGGGATGGGGTGGCAGGCGTCCTCAGCCTCAAAGCGGGACCTCTCCACCCTGGCTGCAAGGAAGTCCGGGGGCGGCTGTGGAGTCTTGCCGCCATTGTGGCCTTTTGTGCCCTGGCCTGGGGCGGGGCCCAGGACACCAGCAGTGGTGGAGGGTTCTGGCGCCTGGCGCCACAGCGGCCTCTCCACCCCAGCTGCAAGGAAGTCTGGGGGTGGTGGTTGAGTCCTGCTGCCGCTGTGGCCTTTTGTGCCCTGGATGCCACCAGCAGTAAGTGGGATGCCAGCAATGGGCCTGGTTTTATAATTAGCATCCCGAACATGACTGATAGAAAACTAATGACCCCTCTGCTTCCTGATTTGCATAAAACCACACAGGATTAATGCAGCATTTGCATTGCCAACAGGCCACAGGACTTCTGCCTCCTCCTATCTCTTGTGATGCTCCTTTCATTTGTTGTTTGATAAGTCCATCATGGGGACAATGTGAACTTTCCCCTCTGCCTTTTGTGGCCCCAGATGCTTCTCTCTTGGGATCCATCTTTTCCAAAGAGCTAGTCTGTACTAGTCTGTGGCAGCAGACATAACCAAGAGTCCCAAGGCACCTCAGAGACGGGAAAATGTGTTACAGTATGGTTTGGTTTTTTTGGTTGGCTTTTGCCAACTTGGCCTAATCTTCAATTTGTTATTGTTATTTATATATTTTTAACATTGTATTTGTTGTGTTCTAGTACTGTACCTTTTACAATGTATCCATTCACGTGTATCCAATGTAACCATGCTTGTGTAACATTATAACCAGCAGCTGCTTAACTGTAGCCCTTACAATAGGACGCGAGCTAATGACCACCGGGTGGCAATCGCGAGCGTTCAAGCTCTCCTGGCCCAGACTCACCAGCAAACAACAGCGCGGGAAGATTCCCGCCATCACCTACACCTGGACAAGGAGGGCGTGACCGTCCATGACGTCACGCGGACAGTAACCAATAGACTGTCGAGGAGCCACATTCAAAATGTATAGCCACCGTATATATTGAGCTGCCCATCTGCCATTACCTCATGTTCCCCCGGATCATCATGCAATAAACCTGTGTTAAGCCAACCTTTCGGCTGTTTCATTGTCTCTGGTCCCATATACTAAATTGGCGACGAAGGTGGGATTATAGCTGCCCACGGGACCAAGACATGCGCCGGTTTCGAAATCAGGAGACCGGCAGACTGGGACATCTTCGAGATGGACTTCCAGGGAGCCCTGGTGGAATCCGAAGTCACGGATGAGGCAAAGAAAAGGGCCATATTCACCAGGATGCTGGGGCCAGACACCAAGAGGGTCTTGGTGGACCTGATCGCGCCGAGGCGGGCGAGTGAATTCAAGGTGAAAGAGCTCATGCACATGCTGCGCGAGTACTTCCGGCCCTCGACGGCGATGTTCCCCGCTCGGAGCGCGTTTTGGAGGCGAGTCCAAGCGCCCGGGGAGACGGTCGCCGATTTCGCAGCGGCCCTGCGACTGGCGGCCGGCCCATGCAAATGGGAGAACGCAGAAATCACACTAAGAGACTGCGTGCTGTGCGGCCTGAGCGATGCCGAAACTCAGCGCACATTGATGAACCGGGAGCCACCCCCCACGTTGCAGGAGGTCCTGAAGGAGGCACAAGCCGCGGAAGCTACGAAGGCCGGGGTCCAGGAGCTCCAGGACTGGCGGCCAAAGACGGGCAAGGCAGAGACGTCGGTGCACGTTTCGGTGCACGCGGCCCGGTGAGTTTCGAAGTCGTCCACGGAGAGCAGCGATGACGAGGACGTCCGGAAGGTCCGGAAGGAAGGCCGGCGTTGCGACGGCTGCGGAGCGAACCACGACCGCGCCAAATGCCCCTTCAGAAAGGCCGAGTGTCACAACTGCAGCCGCCGCGGGCACATCGCCAAGGTCTGCAGGAAAAGGCGCGAGGCCCGGAAGAGCTCGAGAGACCACGCGACGAGACCCAAGGACGGCACCCAGGCCACGAGGAAGCGAGACGGCGTGGGCCGCATCGCCGACGACAGCGAGGACGACGCGCCGGTGTTCAGCGTGTCCGCGGGACACCCCCGTTACTTTGTTGAGGTACTAGTACAAGGGGCCCCCATTAGGATGGAAATTGACTCGGGTTCCTCATACTCCATCATTCCCCAGAAGGAGTTTCTGAAAATTGCCCCCCACGTGCGGCCCAAACTCAAAGCTTTGAGGTCCACGCTACGGGACATGCAAGGGAACTGCATTCCAGTGTTGGGGGTTGGAAAATTTCAGGTCCAATTTAAGAAACACGCCGCGACTCTCCCCCTAGTTGTTCTTAAAGGGGGGAATTGCAGCCTCCTCGGGACTCAATGGTTCCAGCCCCTGGGTTTGTTCATTGGGGGGGTGCACGCCGTTGCCGTTGGGACTGACCCGATTCAGGAGGTGTGCGACGCGCACCCCGAAGTCTTCAAAAAGGGACTTGGGAAATTTAAGGGACCCCCAGTAGCCTTCGACCTAGACCCTGAGGTCCGTCCAATAAGACTCAAACCGCGCCGGGTGCCATTCGCGCTCAAGGACAAAATAGAGGCGGAACTGGACAAATTGGTGGGCCAGGGGATTCTTGTTCCTGTCGATTCTGCGGAGTGGGAAACTCCAATTGTAACAGCACTAAAGGCCAACGGGGAGGTACGCATATGCGCTGATTACAAGTGCACCATCAACAAGGCCATTCGCCCTAATGCGTATCCGGTGCCGGTAGTCAGCCATTTGCTGGCCAGGTTACATGGGGGAAAGTGTTTCGCTAAGCTCGACTTAGCACAAGCCTACCAGCAGCTCTCGGTGACCCCAGCCGCAGCGGCTGCCCAAACCATAGTCACCCATAAGGGGGCGTTCCAGGTGACGCGCCTTCAGTTCGGCGTAAACTCGGCGCCTGGAATTTTCCAGTCACTCGTGGAACGCCTCCTGAAGGGGCTCGAGGGGGTGTTGCCTTATTTTGATGACGTCTTGATAACGGGGGGAAGTCGGGCTGAATTGGCAAAGAGGTTGGGCAAGGTTCTAGCGATATTTGAAAAGGCGGGGTTGAGACTGCGAAAAGACAAATGCGTCTTCTTCGCGACCGAGGTCGAATTCCTAGGGTTCCGTGTCACTCCTGAGGGAATAAGGCCGTCCACATCTAAGGTAGCCGCCATCAAGAAAGCCCCTCGCCCCACCTCTAAGCCCGAGTTGCAGTCGTTCCTAGGGCTGCTGAATTTTTACCACTCCTTCCTTCCCCGGAAAGCAGCCGTGGCCGAACCGTTGCACAGATTGCTTAAAAAGGACGAGGCATGGAAGTGGGGCGACGAGCA
The DNA here is from genome assembly GCA_035047345.1 of Bradypodion ventrale. Classification (NCBI taxonomy): domain Eukaryota; kingdom Metazoa; phylum Chordata; class Lepidosauria; order Squamata; family Chamaeleonidae; genus Bradypodion; species Bradypodion ventrale. The sequence goes on along the minus strand of JAWDJE010000002.1, from coordinate 276,783,194 downwards.
AGAGAGGGCATTTACTGAGCTAAAGCAGCTTCTGGCGTCTGATGCCATCCTCACCCATTTCAACCCCAGGCGCCCAGTGGTCCTGATCTGTGACGCATCCCCGGTGGGGGTGGGGGCGGTGCTGTGCCACGTGCTGGAAAACGGAAGGGAGGCCCCGATAGCGTTCTATTCCAGGTCCCTGTCCCAAGCGGAGAGAAACTACGCCCAGACAGACAGGGAAGCATTAGCGATAATTGCGGGAACAAAAAAGTTCCACGACTTCCTGTACGGCCGCCCCTTCACAATCGTAACTGATCACAAGCCCCTGCTAGGCATTTTTACCGCAGACAAGCCCACGCCACAGATCCTGTCCCCAAGGATGCTTAGGTGGGCCATTTTCCTCAACGCATATCAGCACGCGTTAGTGTACAGGCCCGGGAGGGAGATCAGCCATGCGGATGCTCTATCGAGGTCCCCCCTTCCCCAGGATAACAGCCACGTGGGCGGGGAAGAGCCAGACCACCAGGTGCTGATGATAGAGGTCCTCGACTCGCCCCCAATACTGCCCGCCGACATCGCCAAGGCGACCGGTAAGGACAACATTTTAGCAAGGGTTAGCTCCTGGGTGCAGAAAGGGTGGCCAGCGTCCTCCCCGGCAGCAGAGTTCGACCCATTTTTTCGAAAGAAGTTAGAGTTGTCCCTTGAGAGGGGGTGCCTTCTGTGGGGCCAGCGAGTAGTGATCCCGGCGTCCTTACGACCGCGGGTACTCAAACTCCTGCACGTCAGTCACCCTGGAATTGTGCGCTCCAAAGCCCTGGCACGGAGCTATTTCTGGTGGCCCCAGCTAGATGCCGACATCGAGCACATGGTCGGCACTTGTGAGCCTTGCCAAAGCTCCAGACCAGAAGAAGCCCGCCTGCCTCACAGGGAGTGGGACACGGCGAAGGGGCCGTGGTCCCGGATTCATGTAGACTTTGCTGGCCCGTTCCGTGGGACGCTGTTTCTCCTTGTGGTGGATGCCTTCTCCAAGTGGTTGGAGGTCATTCCGGTTACAAGCACGTCCACGGCCACAACCATAAAGCACTTGCGGAGGGTTTTTTCCACGTTCGGTTTACCCGACACCCTCGTAAGCGACAACGCAAGTTGTTTCACGTCCTCTGAGTTCAGGGCATTCACAGAAATCAACGCCATTCGGCACATCACCTCCGCGCCGTTTCACCCTGCCACAAACGGCCAAGTAGAGCGCCTTGTGTGCACCACCAAGGCCGCGCTGCGGCGCATGGGGCCCGGGGACCTAAACCATCAAGTGTGCCAGTTTCTGCTAGGTTACAGAGTGACTCCCCTAGTTTCAGGATACTCCCCCACGGAGCTGCTTATGCGCAGGAAACTGACCACCATACTAACTAGGCTAGACCCCACGAGAGTAGAGGACAAGGGGAAGAACATTGGGATAGAGGACACAAAGAGTTTCGACGTGGGTGGCCCCGTGTATTGCAGGAATTACGCCAGCGTGGGTCCGGCCTGGATACCGGGCGTCATCTTAGAGCGGACCGGTCCCGTCTCGTACCGCGTCGAGACCGGCACAGGTCTACTCTGGAGGTGGCATGCAGACCAGCTCAGGCGCAGGGTCCCCGACGAGCAGGGCACGGACCGTGGGAAATAGGATTCAGCGTTAGGGTTCTCCCCCACCCGTTCAGCCCAAGGGGGAGGAAAGGGGGGCCATGGGTCCCCACCAAGGGGGGAGGAAAGGGAATCTGTCCTCGTAGACATCCTGCGGGATCGGTCAGCAGAGAGAAGGGAAGCCGATCTCATAGACATCCCGCGGGATCTCCCCACTAATACGGATACCCCAACAGAGTTAGATTTTGATTTTCAGAACAGGGGAAGTTTTGCGGAGTGGTCCCCCACCCGTCCAAGCGAGAAGAGGGGTTTTTCGTTAGCCCCGAGTGTCTCCGGTCTGCCCACAATGGAGTTTTTCCCTTCCCCCAAAACCGCCAAACCACGGCAAGCCTCTAACAAGTCTCCCTCTCCCGTTTCAGGACAAGGGACCAGGGAACGAGGAAGCAGTAGCGCCCCTGGGGCAGGTCAGCCCACATCGCGGCCCAAACGCATTTGCAATAAGTCATCTTGGCTGAGGGACTTCGTCCCATCCTAGGGGGGAGGGATGTTGTGTTCTAGTACTGTACGTGTATCCAATGTAACCATGCTTGTGTAACATTATAACCAGCAGCTGCTTAACTGTAGCCCTTACAATAGGACGCGAGCTAATGACCACCGGGTGGCAATAGCGAGCGTTCAAGCTCTCCTGGCCCAGACTCACCAGCAAACAACAGCGCGGGAAGATTCCCGCCATCACCTACACCTGGACAAGGAGGGCGTGACCGTCCATGACGTCACGCGGACAGTAACCAATAGACTGTCGAGGAGCCACATTCAAAATGTATAGCCACCGTATATATTGAGCTGCCCATCCGCCATTACCTCATGTTCCCCCGGATCATCATGCAATAAACCTGTGTTAAGCCAACCTTTCGGCTGTTTCATTGTCTCTGGTCCCATATACTAAAGTATTCTTATGTTTTATTTAATGTTGCACACTACTCAGGGTGGGTAGACCACACAGATGCTTTCTTAATCTTTTTTAAAGTGCTAATGAGTTGGGTGTGGAGGAATCTGCAACCACACTTGCACAAGTCAAGGTAAAGGTCTCCCTTGCTTGAAAGCCAGTTGTGTCCAACTCTAGGAGGCAGTGCTCATTTCCATTTACAGGCAAAGTGCCAGCACTGTCTGCGCCTGCGAATGTTTCCATGGTCATTTGGCAGGCATTACTAGACACCAAAACACACAGACACTGTTACCTTCTCACCGAAGCTGTACCTGTTTATCTACTTGCAATGTATTGCTTTTGAACTGTTAGGTTAGCAGGAGCTGGGACAGGCGATGGGAGCTCTCACTGTCGCACAGCACTCAGGTCTCAGACTGCTGACTTGCTGACCTTCATGCTCAGCATCTTAACCACTAAGCCACTGTGGCCATTAATTGCACAAGTAACCATATGCTAACAGGAGGCAAGAGAGAAAGAAAGAGGCAAGAGTACAGGATCCCTCTGGGTGTTTATTTATATTTATTATTTATTAGTCAAATTTGTATATGCCGCCCGCTCAGGCAGAACCCGACTCAGGGCGGCATCACAACAATTCACAAAAGACATAAAAACAATTATAAAAAATAATTATAAGTTATAATTATAATTATAAGTGTTGCCTTTTTCACACTAGGTCAGGCAAAAGGAACTGCAGAATGAACTCACCAAAAGGTGCCTTCATTTTTGCAGTTTCACATCAGGCTGAGACATGGAAGAAGAAGACTGTAAAGTGCTTATTAAGTTGGAACTGACTTATACTAATGAATTATACAAGGTAAGTGAGATACGTTTTGTTTTTAGATGTGTTAATTTTAGCTTTGTATATTATTATATGCTAGTGGTGCATCTGACATGAATAAATAAAGTGAACTTCTATGGCTGAGCATGGATTCAAACCCATACCTCCTGATTCCCAGCCTGTCATTCTGTTCACTGTAACACGCAGGGTATGTGAAGCCATAGGTAGCAGCCCTTACATTTCTAGTCTTCCAGGTAATGCCCCCTTGCCCCCCCACGAATACATTCTCCTCCCTAAATACAGTATTTTTGGATGATTCCAATCATCAGTTTCCATATTGGCTAACACTGGTGACCCTTTGCTATTTTTGAATGTTTCTCTGTGACTCTGTGCCTGACTAAAGAGGGGAAATTTTTGGGATGGTAATTAGATTGATCCAAGATCATACTAAAATTATATACCATATTTAATATAAATGGATCTTGAACCATAATGACTGGAGTTAAAGAGGTCAGTGGCACACCAATTGACCTCTTGCCAGTCAGCAACAGAGCTTGAATTCTTAACTAAAGCAAGGTCAGCAGACTTTTTACCTTCTAACTTGACCAGGGAATAACCTGTTTTTCCCATTTGGCCGAGGTGACTTGGATTAAGCTAATCCCCCATTGTTTCCCTTATGTACTTTTAATTAACCAACTGGTTCTGGGAAGCTATGACCAAATAAGTCTTTCTGTCAACAAATAAGGACTCTGTTAGTCATTTTAGAAAAACAGCGAGTCTCTCTGTTAATTAGTAGTATGGCCACAAAGCAGTTTTTGCATTATTTAATGGGACTGAAAAATGAATTAAATCAGCAGTTTATCCTGATTCCTGAAGTCTCTCTTGTTCCTTTTCTCCATTGGGCAAGGCTCATAGCAACAGGAAATATGAATGCCAGCTCCTCACTGCCTTATTAAAGGTATCTTCATTTAAGATATTTATATACTGCTCTCCCTTAACCAAAACCCATGGTAATCCACAGTGATCTAAAATTGCTACAGGGTTCAGACCCACACCCTATAGTTACCCTTCAACTGTCTGCCTATCCTGGTGCACTTTGTTTGATCACCAGAAAATGGTTTCTGCCAATCTGACTCTTGTGCCACTCCTCAAAAGCCCCAAATCTGAGTATCTGTAAACCAAATCCATGAACTGAAAGAATGCACCAAGCGAGGGGATCACAAGCTAGTTCCCAGTGTTGCTACAGCCACCTATTACATTTTCTTCTTCCAAACACTTACGGATTCAATGTTTGTCAGGAAGTCTTATACAGTGGCACCCCGTATAACAAATGCTTCATATAATGAAAAAAACTCGTATAACGAAGCATTTTGGCGCGATTGGTGATACCCCGCATAACAATTTTTTTTTTATACGTGGTATCGCCAATGTGATTCGCATAATGAAAAATCCATATAACGAAGAGCTCCGTGGAACTGAGCTTTTTCGTTATATGGGGTACTACTGTATTTGCATACAGGAGTAGGCATTCAGATCTTTCCAGGACATCTGCAAAATGCAGAGACATTGCAGAGAGGTTTGATGCAGAGACATTGCGCAAGGGGAAAAATATGGTATGGTCCATACCACTTCTGCCCATTTTTCAATCCATTTACGAGATAATATCTAAAAATACACCCTGTACCAGGGGCAATGTTAGGATCCAAAAGAGAAGCATATCAAAGGAGAATATGTCCTTCAACACCAGCATGAAGATAAGTATAAAGCAATGTACTGGAGGAGGGAATGACTCTCAAACATTCATTACAGAGGTGGGCCAGATTCTATCTTTTCAACTTGAGGACAGAACACATCTACTCCAACTCTTAAATTGCATTTACTTCTGTGTAATTCAATTACTGGAAAGGCTTCCAGAGTCCTCTGGATTGAAGATTTTAATCACTACAATGCTTTGTACCTCTTACAAATCTTCTCAGGAGCTGTGTATCATTCTTGGACCTGTTCTGTTCTGCTCTTCTGTGCTCTTGAGGCTTCCCTTACTGGAACTGCTTCTATCCCTTGGACTGGCCTAGCTCTTCCAAGGTCTAAGTCGTCGATGGAGCTTGAGGAGGGTGGGGTTGCCTTTTCTGTTTTTCCAAGCATCCAGGCATAAAGACAAATCCCCGTGTAATATCTGAAGAGGTTTGATGTTATTGAGTGAATAATTCCAGAAGAGGTTTGATTTTATTGATTATTGTAAATTTAATGTCTGAACATCCGTCTCTTTCCACTCCCTGTCGAGATTTCATAGCCAGGGAAGAATTAATTTTAATTTTTATTCTGTTTACTTATTGCTTAGTATGCTTAGCTCATTAGTATGTTTTATTCTGTTAAATTGTTTAGCTCTAATTAGCTTAAACGGATCCATTTTGGAAGGCTGCCTTATGCAGAAGCTAACTTCTGACCAATTAAAATGGCAGGTCAGCCTGCTCTCTGTTCTCAGACAGTGAATCTGGGAAAGTGTCTGTTCTCAGATTAAGCACCTGGGAGCACACTTCTCAGACTCAGCACCTGTTGGTAGACATGAGACACACATCTTTCTGATGGGAACTCTGATAAAATGTCCTGTCCCAGACTGGACTTCAAAAATGGGTGTCTGTCACTCAAAACACCTGCACATGCTTTCCCACCGAAAATAGTATAAATATTGTGGCAATCAAGCCCTACTAGGAGAGGAGCAGGGCAGTAATCTCAGATCATCTTGAGATGTTGCTGTTCATCTTCCAGACAGGATCTGACCCTTAATCCTGTATGGGTGGCCAAGCCGCATACTCTTTTTAGAGAAGTATGGCTTTTCTGAAATGTTATTTTCTTTCTTAGAAACATGTATTTTACTTAGCGCAGTTTAGTGAGGATTTTTATGTTGGAATATTCTCTATCTTTATTCCAATAAACCTTTTTAATGATTTCTTCATCAAGAGCGGGGAATTTTTCAGATAAGGCTTTGTTACTTTAAAACACGGACTCTTTGTTTTCTGGCCATAGCAGCTAAAGCCGATAATCAAAGGGAGCTAGAGGGGAGAGATTTCGGGGAGTCTCATCTTCCCAGGACAGTGCTTTCCTCCCCCTCACCTAGCTGCAACATTTAAGGCCAAATTCCCACTGTAGAACCTTGATAAGGGTGTATAGGATCAAATGGGTGAATCTGCTACCAGTTTCAGATGCCAGTGCAGAGTTTTTCAAACTGCGCCACTTTTTAAGACATCGCCATTATCCATTAGATCCCCATTTTCCTTACTGGCTTTCCCTGACGGGGTTAACTTAGTAAAGGCACCCTTTCACAACGCTATCAAAAGTCCACTTTGCTTTCTTTCTCTGAGTCAGCAAATCGTTCCATTAGTCCGGGAATGAAGTGACCGGACCAGCTGATTGGGAAGAGAAGGTGAAGAAGAGCCAGCCACAAGGCCGGGTTTTGGGCAAGCCAGTGTCGGAGTGAGGCGGGGCCTGGTCGACGTGTGCAAGACTCCCAACTCTTACTAGTTTTCCCTGGCTCAGCATTAAGATACTTGTATGCAAGTATGTAATATTTTCTTAGGAAGGAATACGGGAAATTCACATTGTCTGTCTCACGCCTCTATGGCCGTGATGGCGAACCTTGGCACTCCAGGTGTTCTTGGACTTCAATTCCCAGAGGCCCAAGCCCCCATGAATCCACATGAGTGGGTTTACTGCGATTCATCCGGCCCATGCCGCCCTCATCGCTCCTGGAAGTGGAAGTAAAACTTCTTGGAATTGAAGTCCAAGAACATCTGGAGTGCCAAGGTTCGCCATCACAGCTCTATGGATAGACAGACGGGTGGAGAGGGACACACACATCATGCCTACTTACCACATGCCATTTTTCAGTTGTTACGCAGACTCCCATCCTGCTGTCTCAGATTTTTTTTGCTCTGAAATCTCAGGGAAGGTGATGAAAAACTCTACACAGGGCTTTTACTCACTCTTTTTCTGTGGACCTCCATGGATTCATCCACATGGCTGGAAGAAAGATTTTACTTCTTTTCTATACCAACTTCACCAAGACTCCTGATCACATGTATCTTTTGACCTCATTTTGTGAGTAAATGATATCTTTCTTTCTCTCAAGTATCTTGTCCAAGTGTGTTTATTAGCTGGGCTAAAAACAGGGAGAACTAGTGTAGCGATGTTTGGCCGCTAGGGCGGCGTTAGGTCCCGGAGGAGACTGATCAATGACAAGACGAGGCAACAGGAGCGAGATCAGATGAGTGGTTTATTGGGAAAATACATACACCTTTTATAGATCAGAAGGCAGGTAGAAAAAACCATCACCCGAAAGTCAATCACATCACCTGTTTACTCAGGTTAATTGGGGAACCTCTTAAAAGGGAAGTTAATTATCTCGGACAAACACGGGACGAGGGAGACCATTGTTTAGGGCTTAGACAGGGGCAAACATATCCACTATTTGCACAGGAGATTTCCTTGGCCAGGAGATGAGTGTTTACCTAATCAGTTACTGGAGTTAGTGATCTGCCTACCTTGCAGAATTGTCGGTCAGGTCATGTAATTGGGTGAATCAAACCCTATCATTTATTCACCCCCCTTAATTTAGCTGCCCGCAGAAGCCACCGCCAGGAGCCTTCTCACCCAAGCAGCCTCCGCAGGGCTGTTCCATGCCAGATGGGCATGGGGAATCCGCATCTCCCCTTACTTTTTAATATTAAGAGCCTGACCAGCGATTTTGCGCAGAAGCGGCATCAGCTGTTGATCGAGAGTGACGTCATGGGGTTCCCTTCTGAGGCGGCACCTTGAGATCAGTGAGGGAATGCATTGAGCAAGACAGCAAACTGCTATGCCCAGTATGACTACCCCCACCACCACTTTAAGTACCGTCTGCAGCCACCCCCATGGGATCCACGACCACATCCACTTCCACAGGGAGCTCCACCAGGCCCCCCACGCGGAGCCCTCCGTGATGCCCGCAACTATGGTGTGGAGGTCCGTGATCTGGTTCTGGATTTTCCGGGAGTTGTCAGTAAGGTTGAAGCAACACATACCATGAAAAGATTCACAACCCAGGTGGTGCAGCAATAAGAGATAGTCGATAGCCGCTCGATTATCGAGAATGGCATGGCGAAGCTCCGCCTGCTCCTGATTGAGGAGCGCTATCGCTGTGGAGGTACGGTTGATGGCTTTGGCCAAGCCGCAAGCCAAGCGACCAATTCTCCGTGCATTGCCAACGGCCAAGCCTGGCACGCCAACGATGCTGACTGACAGCGAGACATATTCGGCTGGACTAAGGACTCTAAAGCTGCTATCACATGAGCTGTCTAACTGGGTGGTGCGAGTGTGCCTTACGGGTGCAGAAACATCAGAAATATGTGAAACATTTGTGCTTGGGGTGACCATATCCTTGGTGGGGAGCAACAATGTCAATCGACTGAGACAACATGTGGAATCTGAGATATTTGCAGGAATATAGTTAAAGGTATACTGATTACACGTGAAGAACCACCCCGAGGGTAGGGTGACATGAGCAGGCAACGAACCAATTGTCTCTGGGTTTTCACAAGTCCAATTGCTGCTGCCGGTATCGAGGCAGCGGCGCTGGGTTCGGTCGACTGCAGCGCAGCCGACTATTTGAGCACAAGTAGAGTTCGGGCTGGCCGCCACTCGCGGGGTGTGAAGAGTGGCTGCATCAGCCGGCAAAGTCATGGTGAGCCGCAAGCCCCCCCAGCGAGCGTAGGCTGCAAAGCTCGCAGGGAGATGCGGTCCGAAAATCTTCTTCAGCAACCAGTCGCCATCCCTGGCCCGTGCGTCCAGAGTGTGACACACGGGGATGAGACAGGTGCTGAGGATCGAGGCAGAATCAATGTCCTGCTTCAGGCAAAAATCGGACTGGTTGACGAGACCCGCCAACCTTGTCCACAAATTGTAGTGCATCCGCGTTGAAAGGTCTTCACCAGGCGGCAGGCCGTTGGCCTGAAGTGAAGCAGCCTGAACGCCTCCCCCCAAAAGCAGGGAGAGGGCCAGGATGATGGTGACTGCCATGGTGTTGGCGTGAATCCGGGCGAAAATCGCAACTGGAAAGCTCTCTGGTGTCAGTTCCTCCCCCTCGCGCTGGATGGCATCCTGGGCATCATGGCAGAGGGCCTTGACCATCCCCCAGGTGATCTTCGGTGCTGTCGTCTGTGACCGCTGTCTCTCCCGGCGGGTCCCCTCGGTCAGGGCGAGATCCTCCATCTCCGGGATCGGACTCGGGTCGGCCTGGGTCCACGCCATGTGGTTCCAAATGAGGCTTGACGCACCGAGCTGGAATCCAAACGACACCTGTAGGAGACATAACTGCAGCATACCCTCTTCCCCAGGTTATGAGCGGCACCGGGCCCCTCCAAGAAGGGTCTGGTGGCACCCGGTACCGGACCATAGGTCGCGGGAGAGCTTCCGAACGGCGGAAGTGCTTCTCCTGCGGCGTACAATCCGAAAAAACATTGAGGTGATTCTATGTGAACAACACCTTATTCAGACAGAACTGTGCTTGTCCCTGTGATTTGGGGAGGGCCGGTGGCTCCCCCCTTTCTGTTTGTTTGTCAATGTAGGACTTTAGCGTCCGATTGACCCGTTCTACAATCGCCTGCCCTTGCGGATTGTAGGGAATGCCAAATGTGTGCTTGATGTCCCTGGTGGCCATGAAGGCGGCCAACTGCCTAGAGCAGTAGGACGGGGCGTTATCCGTTTTCACGTGCCGCGGCTTGCCCATCGCCGCAATGCAGGAAAGGAGGTGCTGCTCCACGTGGGAGGCAGTTTCCCCTTTCTGCGCCGTTGCCCAAACGAACTGAGAAAAAGTGTCAATGCAGACGTGCATGTACTGCCATCTGCCAAACTGCGGCACATGCGGGACGTCCATCTGCCACACCTGATTAGCCTCTGTCCCTCGTGGGTTAACCCCCCACGAGGGCCCCCCCGGTGCCCCTGCACAATGCTGGCAAGAGCGGACTATGCCTTGGGCTTGAGAAAGTGGCAGATTGAACTGTCTGGTGAGTGCTTTGGCATTTTGGTGAAAAAAGGCATGACTCTGAATTGGAGTAGTAAAAACTCCCAAAACTGAACGTTGCTGAATTTCCTTTGCCGCCGCATCCGCTCTGCTATTGCCTGCGGAAATCGGACCCGGTAGGTCTTGATGACTTCAGATGTGGGCAATATAGAGCGGCTCCGTGCGGTTTCGCAAATGAAATTGAGCAGTGAGAAACAGACTGAGCAAGTTTTTGTCTATCGCGGGAGTGATGTAAGCTCCTGGTAGACTGTGGAGTAAATTCCTAACATACAGACTGTCAGTTATGATATTTAAACGTTCCCGGGCGAAGGTGCGCAAGGCAAGGTTCACGGCTGCCAACTCTGCCCGCTGCGCGGACTTCTGTGGAAGAGTTAACAGCATGCGCCAAGCCTCGCCCTCCTGCCAGGTCAGAACACCATACGTGCGACCTCCATCAGTAAAAACTGTCTTGGCCCCCTGAAGCGGGACCAATGAAAGCAATTCGAACAAGCTGACTGTTCCTGTCTGGAGTGAGACAAGTCTGGGGTCTTTGGGCAAGTGGTAAGCTAAACTTCCAGTGAAACCTTCCAAAGCTATCGGAAGCGAGTCACCTAGCTGCATCAACTGGTGAATTTGTTCCTTGGTGAACGGGACTATGATCTTAGCTAAATCGTGCCCAGAAATGTCCCTTGCTCTCAGCCTTCCGCGGTAGATCACCGCGGAGACTAGCTCCTGGGGTGGAACGATGTTCCGTGAAGAAGTGTTAGGCAAGTACACCCACTCCACAATTTTCGCTCCCTTCTCTGAGTCTACTCCTAGCGCCCCAGTGAACATGGATCCCGACCGTACGATGTACAAATTCAGGATCGGGGCATACGGCCCCTGGGCGATCCTATCCACCCACCTCTGGCTGAGAACTTGGTTCACTTTCTCGAGCGCCAAGCGCGCGTCTCGAGAAATTTTTATCCGGTCTGCCGGCTGCTTACCTAAGTTTAGCAGCGAGAAGAGCGGTTTTAGAAGATCCGTATCCAATCGGAAATACGGTCTTGCCCAATTGATATTCCCTAAAACCTGCTGTAATTCTACCAGGGTGACTGAATCTTGTAAATTTATCTGAGGCAAAACCGGTGCGGCAAAGGAACGGAGAAGCCGATGACCCAAGTATGAGAAGGGCTCGGTTCTCTGCACCTTTTCCGGGGCAATGAGTAAACCTTTGTCCCCCAGGCTGGCCTGGAGGTCTGAAAACACTTCGCTGCCAAGTTGCGGCAACGCTACTAAGATATCATCCATAAAGTGACAAACAATAGCTTTAGGGTAAAGGCTTCGGAACTTTGCCAGTGCGTCGTGAACATATATTTGGCACAGAGTGGGCGAATTGAGCATGCCCTGTGGCAAATATTTCCACGCGTAACGCTGCGTGGGCTCACTGTGGTTCACAACCGGCACTGTAAAGGCGAACCTTTCCCGGTCCCTGGGGTCTAAGGGGATTGTATAAAAGCAATCCTTGAGATCTACGACTAGAATCTCCCACCCCTCGGGAATCATGTTAGGATTCGGGATGCCGCATTGAAGCGGACCCATTGGCTGAATGCATTTATTGATCTCTCTGAGATCGTGGAGGAGTCGCCACTTCCCCGACTTCTTCTTAATAACAAAAATTGGCGAATTCCAAGGACTCGTGGACTGTTCTATATGTCCTGCGTCTAGCTGTTCCTTAACTAGCTGCTTGAGAGCAACCAATTTCTCTCCCACTACCGGCCATTGTTCTACCCAGACCGGAGTATCGGTGAGCCATTTAAGTGGCAACGCCATTACCCGAAGGTAAGGGTGGCACCTTACTGCTGTAGAATGTCTCGCCCCCAAAGATTGACGTGCACGTCAAGAATGTGCGGCCGAATCACCGCCGTGCCGTCAGCCCTTGGGATTGTGACTTCTACCCACTCTCGGCTTCTAAACGCTTCCTGAACTCCGCCTACCCCACACACATCGGAGACCGGTTCAATGGCCCACTCCCTTGGCCACTGGCTTCTGCTTATCACGGTCACATCCGCTCCGGTATCGAGTAACCCTGAGAACACTCTTTTGTTCAAAAATACCTCGATAACGGGGCGCTGCTTCCACTCAATGTTGGTCTCCACTGTCGCTAAGACCTGGTATCCTTGCACTGCCTCACTCGCGCTCAAGCGGTCTGCTGAACCGGACTCTGAGCTGTCACTGAGCCTTCTCTGGCTGCCTGCTGGCGAGTGACAAGGAACCATGATCAGTTGCGCTAGGGTGTCTCCCTTGTGGATTGTTTGGGGCAGGTGTGTCCAAAGCTGGACCTGGAGAACGCCTGAAAAATTCGAGTCAATGACTCCTGGAATTATAAAAATTCCACGTGCTCCAGCTACACTACGGGGCAAAACTAAACCTATAAAGCCTCTGGGTAGGGGTCCCATATACTGAGAATCGACTAGATAGACTGTGCCCGGCAGATCGCATGTGACGTCTGCCTGGCAAGCCAATTCTAGCCCTGTGCTACCCTTGGGGCTGGCCTGTGCCCTCGCAGTGCCTGGAATGTGCCTGGAACCTAGTCTAGTTCTGGAGAGTTCTGGATCTGGGTGAAGGAAGCCTCTGTTTGGACTGGGGCCAGAGACGTGCCCGGATTCCGGTTTCCCGAACTCGGACAATACCTGGCCCAATGATAGCCTTTCTTGCACTTCGGGCAGGGGGTGTTCGGAGCCTTGGGACGGCCGGACTTTTGTCCGCCTCCCTTGGATCGGCACTCCCTAGCGAAGTGTCCGACCTTACCACAAGTGTGGCATGCTCCTTTGATCTTGCCATTGCCCTGATGCCTTTCCCCCCCTGCACCGCTGCCGCTAGCAGACCCATCTTGTAGGAGTCTGTGCCAACGTTGGAGCATGCTCGGATCATGTCCGTTAAGGTCAAGTCAGGGCGATTGCCCAGGGACTGCAGGATTTTACGGCAGTCCAAGTTGGCGTTGTCCTTTGCTAGCTTAATCATGAGCTCTTGTTGGGCTTGCTCATTATCAATCTGCCTGCTAATTGCTTCCTCCAGGCGATTGATGAAGTCCATGTAGGGCTCCTGGGCTACCTGCTTAATAGCGGTGTAATTTTTGGCTGTTTTGCCAGACGCTGGGACCTTGAAGTATGCCCTATAGGCAGCCTCGGCTGACATTTCTAGAGTGGCGAGAGGCAAGTTGATTTGAGCGTTGATGGGCTCAAAGGCACCTGAACCATACAACTGGTCAGGGATTACCGCGCCTCCCATCCTGGCAGCTCGAGTTTGAGCCTCTAGGCGAAACTCGCTGTCCCAAATCATGTACTGGCTGGGGGTTAGCATCATCCTCATGACAGCTTTCCAATCATGAGGAATCCACATGGTGGTTTCGCACACTTGCTGAAGCGTGCCCCTCGTAAAACGACTTTGGAGCCCTGTCTCTGAAATTGCTTTCCGTAAAGCCATGAGAAGCTTGTACGGGACTGGGGAGTGTACTATCTGCTGTGCGCCCGTGAGCGCGTCCATCTCCATGCGGATTGGACAAATCTGTCTAAGTTCAGCTAGCTGTTCAACTGACAATTCCCCCTTCTTGAGTTCTATCTCAGCTGTGCGCTGAAGGGCACTCTTCACAACTAGGGAACCCGGAGCTGTCAGAGAGGCGCCTGCGCTTCTCATTCCTTGCGTTCCTTCGGTGACGTCTGCAGCTGTCACCGCGGGAAGGCTCCCTACGCTACTCTGCCGATAGCTAATTGACGGATAGAGTGCCGTGGGCGCAGTCGGTTCGACTGGCTTGCCTGATGGCTCGGCTGACGGGGGCTCTTTGGCCTCTACCTGGACTGGCTCGATCTGTGCTAAGAGCCTCCTACACTTTCTCCAAGTACGAACTATCCCTCCTGGAGCTTTCGGGGGTTGCTGAATGCAGTCTCCTATCTGATCCCAGAGCTGCAGGGTTAACGTACCTACTTCTGGGTAAAGTAGGCAGTGTTCCCTGAGATACGCCAAAAGTCTCGCTAATTCCCTGCTGTGAAAGCGTAACTTAAAAACCCTGGCCAGGATTCTGAACTCTTCCTCACGAGTTCTTTGGCTAGCGGACGGACTTGGTCTATGAGAACAAGTCCCCATATTACCTGCGATTGGGTCTCCGGAAGATTCCTCCTCGGGACGAGTCGACGCATCTTTGCAGGCAACAGGTTCGGGCGTCGGGTGTCTGGGGTAGACCTCAGAGCGTGGACCTTCTGCCACGGGCCCTTCGACGGCCTCTGCGATGTCAGGGGCTCACAGCTTGCCCTGAGCGGAACGCGTTTCCCTCTATGGCAAACCTCCTCGAAAGCGGGGAGAAGGCTGTAGGAATGTCTCTCTGGAATGCCTCGCCGCGGGCCACTTCTCCGATCGGCTGGCTGCCGGCCGGAGCGCCGCGCTGTCCTCCGGGATGACGGGTCGCGGTTCAAGCGTAGAACCGGACCGCGTGGATCACTACTCACGAGTAGACCTCTCCGGGGTCTCTTACTCACGAGTAGAATCACGTCGGGGTCACCAGATGTAGCAATGTTTGGCCGCTAGGGCGGCGTTAGGTCCCGGAGGAGACTGATCAATGACAAGACAAGGCAACAGGAGCGAGATCAGATCAGTGGTTTATTGGGAAAATACATACACCTTTTATAGATCAGAAGGCAGGTAGAAAAAACCATCACCCGAAAGTCAATCACATCACCTGTTTACTCAGGTTAATTGGGGAACTTCTTAAAAGGGAAGTTAATTATCTCGGACAAACACGGGACGAGGGAGACCATTGTTTAGGGCTTAGACAGGGGCAAACATATCCACTATTTGCACAGGAGATTTCCTTGGCCAGGAGATGAGTGTTTACCTAATCAGTTACTGGAGTTAGTGATCTGCCTACCTTGCAGAATCGTCGGTCAGGTCATGTAATTGGGTGAATCAAACCCTATCATTTATTCACCCCCCTTAATTTAGCTGCCCGCAGAAGCCACCGCCAGGAGCCTTCTCACCCAAGCAGCCTCCGCAGGGCTGTTCCATGCCAGATGGGCATGGGGAATCCGCAAACTAGGAAACTTGCATTCGAACACAAAATTGCCTAAAAACCTGCCCCGCTTTGCTGTTCTGTTGCTACAAATAACTTAACAGGTTGGAGGCCTGAGTCTCTTCAGTTAGTGCATGCCAGACCTGAAGTCATTACAGATCATTTTAAACAAAGTCACGCGGCTTATATGCAGCAGCCTCCAAAGTGTCAGCCTGTGTACCTGTGTCAGGAGCCTGCGGTATGTGGGGTGGGTGGGCAGGATGGCCACACGCTGAGGCAGCGTGCAGAGTAGGTCCTGGCACTGATCCCTGCATCCTGACCTTTTCTCCCCATGCTCAGTCACTGGCATCTGGCAAGCAACTCCTCCACTGGTTCCATTTGAATTCTCCCCACACCCCATGGAGGTAGGAAGGTGGCTGTTGTTGGAGAAAGCGAGGGAGGCCACATCATCCCAGCAAGAGCCATGTCCCTGTCCTGCTATTACCATATTTATGAGGCTCAGCGGAGCGTAAGCAGCCTAACCTGCTGCCGACCTCCCCCTTCGCAGCGTCCTTCCCCGTCGCCAGCAAGGGTGTCATGAGATATTCATGAGCAGCCTCGTTTCTCTTGAGCTGGGGCCTAAGGCTGGCTGGCAGCGAGAGCATTTTTTATTAATGGGCTTCTGGAGTAAGGGGTATGCAGATTGGGGTGCTGGGGGGGGGCAGGTTTGTGAGTGCATGCGGGTGTCCACAAGTGTGAACAGGCATATGGTCCAGAACCACCAGCATGCTAAAGCTACAGAGAGATTCCAATTGCTGTCATTGAGCCACCCGGAGATCCATGCAGGCAGGCACTCATTCAGGATGAGAGCCTGAGAAAGTTCCTTGGGAGGGCATACGACAACTCTCACCATCTCCCAGCCAGCACAGCCACTGTTATAATGGGAGAGGGCAGGTATACACTCAGTCATTTCCCTAAGCCTGATGCCCGTGATGGTGAACCTTGGCACTCCAGATGTTCTTGGACTTCAAAGCCCAGAAGCCCAAGCCCCCGTGAATCCACACGAATGGGCTTGCTGTGATTCATCTGGCCCACGCTGCCCTCGTCGCTCCAGGAAGTGGAGAGGGTGAAGCTGGCCAGATGAATCGCAGCAAACCCATTTGTGTGGATTCACGGGGGCTTGGGCTTCTGGGAATTGAAGTCCAAGAACATCTAGAGTGCCAAGGTTCATCATCACGGCCCTATGCTATGCATTGCAAAACCAAGCTCCAAACACAACACGGAACAAAACACAGAAACATGTTTTAGTGTATGAGAACCAAGACACAGGAAACAGCCACGGGCTGGTTTAACTCAGGTTTATTACATGGTGGTCAGAGGGAACATGAGGTAATGGCGGATGCATAGCTCTATATATACAGTAGTAAAACATTCGAATGTGGCTCCACGATAGCCTATTGGCTATTGTCTGCGTGACGTCATTGTTAGTCACGCCCTTCTTGTCCAGGTGTAGGTAGTGGCGGGAAACTCCGCGCTGTAGCCTTTGATGAGTATGGACCGAGAGAGCTTGGACGCTCGCCGCTGCCCACTGGTGGTCATTAGCTCGCGTCCTCATACAGGGTTTATAGTGATACAGCTGAAGGCTATATTGTTACTGGTAGGAAATGATACATTGTTATCACATGAAGATGGTTACCCTATTAGAACACAACACATGTATGCATACATCCTGCTCTCCTGAATATGGTTCCTCCTCATGTTCGAAGATCAGAATGCTAGAAAATGGGTAGCTCCTCCGGCGCGTTTTACTTCTGCTTCCGGGAGTGATGAGGGTGACGTGGGCCAGATGAATCGCAGCAAACCCATTCGTGTGGATTCATGGGGGCTTGGGCTTCTGGGAATTGAATTTCAAGAACATCTGGAATGCCAAGGTGCGCCATCACGGCCCTATGTTATACATTCCACGTTTAACTATATGTGCACAGCTGCCATGTAGATGAGCATCTGTTTACTCAGCACACAGGCATAAAATCCTACAGTCTCTCTTGGACTCATATTCGAAAACATACCAAATGCTGACATTATGTTTGCTCTAAATGTCCCTCCAGAGGCTGCCAGTTCAGTAATGCAGCGATCTGGCAGAAATTGCAAAACCAAGCTCCAAACACGACACAGAACAAAACACAGAAACATGTATGCATACGTCCTGCCCTCCTGAAGGTGGTTCATCCTCGTGTTTGAAGATCAGAATGCTAGAAAATGGTGGCTCTTCCGGCCAACAGCAACCTTTAAGGAAGCCTTTTTTTGTGGTTTGTTCAGTCTTCTGCTCATAAGGACCTTGGAGTGCAGGGCAAGGAATGGAATGGAAGTCCTTGACTTGTTTCATCTTCCCATTCGAGGGAAATAAAGTCAGAATCGGAAGAACAAACCCTGACTTACAATTTTGATTTGCCGTAAGAGTCATGTAAGCCAAGGAGGAATGAAAGATGCGTGCATGAAGCTTGGTTTTAAAAAAGGGCTGCTCAGAAAGCTCGCCAATCTGCGGTTATCGCTTGTAGTGTGACAGGACACAAAGGGCACCACTGATTTGCACAGGGCTTCCCCAGGAAAAGCAGCTGCGTTTCACCTCGAAACGTCTGCAGAAGCAGACAGCGCTGGCTCTTCGGCTTAGAAACAGAGATGAGCACTGCACCCTAGAGTCGGATACGACTGGCCTTCGAGCAAGGGAAACCTTTTCACCTCTCAGCAGCCCCTTCCTCCTTTCCCATTGCATCGAAGCATCCTGGGGTGGGGTGGGGTTGGGTGGGGGTGGGGTGGGCGGGCTGTTAGCTCAGGGGTGCTGATACCCTGCTGGCCACCCCCTAGCTACGGCTCTGTGACAGAGTGAGCTCCCCATCTGTCCCAGCTCCTGCCAACCTACCAGTTCAAAAGCAAGAAATTGCAAGTAGATAAATGTGCCACTTCGGCAGTAAAGGTAACAGCATTCTGTGCACTCCAGCATCTAGGCATGCCTGCCACATGACCACGGAAAGATCTGCAGAGTCTGACAGTGCTGGCTCTTTGGCTGTAAACAGAAGTGAGCACTATTTCCCTCTAGAGTCGGACACAACTGGCTTTTGAGCAAGGGAGACCTTTACCTTATCTTTACTATCAGTAATAATTAAATAACAATCAGAAGTATATAATGCCTCTCTCCGAGGAACTGTAATCATTACCAACATAATGGGACACTGACCCTCTCTTTCTGAGCTCAGGAGATGATTGTTTTTGATCTTAAGTGTTTATCCTCACACTAGTAAGGAACAACACACTCTCTCCTTTCATTCTTCTTTTTTCTCCTTACCACTCTCCTACCATTCCTGATCATCTTCCTCAGCAGTCCTGATTCACTCCCTCTTTCCCCCTCTTGTCACTCTTATTTTTGCTCTCCTTCTTCTCTTACAATTTTTCTCATCTCCCCCCACGTTTTTGTTTACCCCAACCCTAATAATATTTTACATCCCACTTCCATTCCTTGCCCTGCACCTCCAGGGTCCTTATGGGCCAGGGAGCTTCAGCTTAAGTGCCAGCTAAGAGGGCCAGGAGCTTTGTCCTTCTTCTGGGTCTTGCCACTCTATGAAACTGTTGTGTCCAAAGCCTAATTCAGACTCAAAAAACAAACCGTGCCAGAGCGGAAGAGCAGGCGTGCACCATTTCTAAAGGTGCGAAATTCAAATAGTTGTAAAGCGGGAAATGTTGAACTTTTCTTGTCCTTCGGAAGGCTGCCTAAATGTATCTTATTTTGTAATGGTCAAATCACTGTATATATAGAGGCAGGCCACCCCTGTACATATTCCCCAGTCCGGTTTCTGAGCTGAATAAAGAATCACTGTTGTTAACCCAATCCTGTTGGTTAGATTACTTCTTGCGCTGGACTCAACAGAGACCACCCTGATTCAGCCCCTATACCAATTCTGGTATTTGTTCTCCTGCCACTTACATACTTCCTTTATTTACGCATTTAGTCTTATTTATGAGTTCCCAATCATTTGATTTGTGTAAAGATCACAATGCTGTTTTTGTTTGTTTGTTTATGGAACTACCGAGAATGCCACAAAAAAGCCACCCCACAGCACCATCAAGAATTCTACATGGACCTTAACATCAGCCGAGAAGGAAACTTACTTCCAACTACTGTACTAGGTAATATTCCTACATGACAGAAGTGGCCAAACTATGGCCCATGGGCTGGACCCAGCCTGCAGCACCAAATCATCCGGCCCATGCTGCCACGCCGCTACAAGAAGTGGAAGTAAAACGTGCCCCCGCATGTGCAAACGCTGCCGGAAGTGGAAGTAAAACGCACCCACGCATGCGCAAATGCTGCCGTAAATGCACCCGTGGCTGTTGTAAATGCGTTTACGACAGCTGCAGATGCATTTTATGAGAGGAGGAACCATGTGACCGGCCCGCTCAACTACGTGACCACCTTGTGGCACGAAAATTTTGGGAACCCCTGCTATATGACTTGGGTTTGGCTAAAATTGGCACACCTAGTGAATAAGCCAAATGTTACCCCCAGTTCCATGATGGAGGGCTCTGGGTCTTTACGTCGCTGCTTTCTCCAGCCAAAATAAGAAACTTGCAGTTTCAAAAAGAAGCCCATCTGCAGATGTGAAATATGCATAGACCTAGTTTCCTGTGTTTCTGGAATGGAAAATGATACCAGGTCCAGCCAACCTTCTGTTTTTCCTACTGTAACTCACACCTAAGAAACAAAGCCTGGTATAACATCTTACCGTGAACATTTGAGACTCTCATTGATAAGTTTCCTGCACTATCCACCAGAAATTGCTCGAAGAAGTGACCTTGAATCACAAAAGCTTGCATAATGTTTGATTATTATTTTTGTGATCCAATAAAGGTATCGCCTTGCTCCTGTATTTGGATTCTATAAGGTTCACAATGCTGTCTTTGTTTCGCCCCATGAGAAGACTCAAGGTGGTTCACAAGGTCAAAATAAGTAAAATTAAAAACGCAATAAGTAACATAGTAACAATTAAACTTTCATAATAATTAAAATACATCTACATGTTTGATCTACAACTTTAATCTACTCTTCTCTCTACCCCATTTCTACTTTGCCTCCCTTATATCCCAGCCTAACCTGTTGTTTTCTTCTATCCTGCTCAATATATCTGTTGCTTTCATGAACCCTTACTATTGTCCCTTACTATTATTTCCTGTTTATAATCTTACCTGATAAGGTATTTGGCTCCCTTCTAGTCATACCTGTCAACTGTGGCTCCGGAAAATCCGGGACCTGTGCAGAATGGTTCCGCGCAGGTCGCTTTTTACGCATGCGTAAAAGACTTCTACACATGCGTAGAAGGCTTTTTACGCATGCGTAGAAGACTTCTATGATCCCCTTCTGCACAGAAGCCTTCTACGTAAGCGTAGAAGGGTTCTACGCAAGCATACTGGGTTTCCCCAAATACTTATATTTTTAAAAACTCCACAATTAGCACAAGGTCTTATTTTCAGGGGATGTCTTATTTTTCCATGAAGAAGAATACCAGTCTCGATCGTGCTTCCCCACTCACAACCAAGGGAAGTGTCCCTTGGTTGCGAGTGGGGAAGTGCGATCGAGACTGGCCTCAGCTGTGAGGCGGCCGGCGTGGCCCATAAGGACGCCTGCAGCGTCGGAGTCTTGATCCCGCTCTCACCAGGGGAAACTTCTCTTGGTTGTGAGCGGGGAGGCAATCGAGACTCTGATGCAGCAGGCTTTCTTATGTGCAATGCCGGCCGCCTTACAGCCAGGAGGTAAGGAGGTCTTATTTTTGGATGGGGCCTTATATTTCAAAGGCAGGGGAAAAAAGGGGTGTGTGTGTCCTATTATGCGAGGAGGTCCTATATTCGGGAAAACAGGGTAGAAGGGTTCTACGCATGCGTAAAAGCTTTCTGCGCATGCGTAGAAGCAAGCTGCACAGAAGGGATGCGCAGTAATGCCTTTTCCCCTGCTGCCAAATTCCGGGGTTTTCGGCAGCTCCGGGTGGGAATTGGCGGAAATCGGCGCCAAAAAATGGGAAATCCCGGGCAATCCAGGAAGGTTGACAGGTGTGCTTCTAGTTCCTGGCTGGATCTGATACACACAGGTTTTTCTTCCCCTTTGACTTACTTCAGCAAAGACCACCTGTGCCTGATCCAGTTGTGTGTGTGTGTGTGTGTGTGTGTGTGTAAATCAAGAGTTCTCAACCTTTTTAAGCCAGGGGCCGGGTCACGCTCCCTCAGACAGCTTTGGGGGTTGGACAGCCATTTTGCCCTTCCTCCACCACATGGCACTTCCTGGTGTGGTGGATGTGGTGGTGGTGGGCCACATGAAATGGTGCCACAGGCCGCATCTGGCCCACAGGCTGCAGGTTGAGAATCCCTGGTGTAAATATTCTTTCTCCCAAAATAAATGTATGAGAATGCAGCCTGAAGAATCATTGGGTTTCCAATCAGTGCTCACACAGTGGTGAGCTGGCCAAAGGATACAGTGGGAAATAGCTTGGCCTTTGGCTGGAGAGACCAAAGCACACAGGAGGAAGGGAAAGAGGACACAGCACAGCTCCAAACTGCACAAGGCCACCAGCTCAAGATTCCCCAAAAATGTCTCAGCAAAGGGAAGAAACACTTCACCCCAAAGGCAACAAACCTGTTTTGCGCAGTTTAATAATCTCCAATGGGGTAGGTATTTTGCAGAGCTAATGCATCTTAGCTGTCTATTTATTACTGCCCAGCCAACAAAAATACTTTGTTTAATCAAGATAGCTCATAGCAATGTTGTTGCTGAGCAAATGTACCACTAATGAAGTAGACTATGTGTAAGGCATTGATTAGAGAGAACAGAGAAGCCTTTGCTTCCACCACATCACGTTGTCACCAATAATTGCCTAGGAGTGGCTCACCAGGGTTTCAAACCATAGCCTTCGCTACGCGTAACTACAGATGCCAGGTAGCTGCACTGAGATATAACTTTCCCCCCAAAGATACCCCGCACATCATTCCTCCTCACCGGGAGAGGTCTAGCAACGGCACAAACCAGTAGCTCCACAAGGGCAGAATGCTATTGGTTGGCTCCATGTGGGAACTCAGTCCAGACTGAAAAGTATGAGAGCTGAATCCCAAACTTTAAAAAGTTACTTTTTGAGACTACAAATAGCAATAGCAATTACACTTATATACCACCCCATAGTGCTTAGTGCACTCTCTGGGTGGTTTGCAGGTAATTAGCATCTTGCCCCCAACATGCTGGGTACTCATTTTACCAATTTAGGAAGGATGGAAAGCTGAGCCAACCTTGTGTCCCATCAGGATCGAATTCACAACATTTTTTGATTTAGTACAGCAGTTTAACTACTGTGCCACAAGGACTCCTCATAGAACAGGGGTGCCCAAACTTTTTGCACCGGAGACCTGACGATGCCCCTAGAACAGCTGAGCGCGTCTGACCATGCCCCCGGAAGCAGGCGTGTAGGGGCATGCATGTCTGGAACCACTTTCTGGGAGTGATGTGGGTACATTTGTGCATGAGCAAACATGCCTGCACTGTCCCGGAAGTGGTTCTGATCACCCCCACGCATGTACAAATGCAGAAGTAGATGGGAGCTGTGCCCACTAATGCACATGCGCATCCAGAACCACTCCTGGGAGTGGCGTGGATGTGTTTGTGCATGTGCGGGGGCATCCGCAACCACCACCAGGAGTGGTTCTGGATGCGCATGTGCATTGGTGGGCACAGCTCCCATCTACTTCTGGGAGCGGTGAGGGTGCCGCGGGCTTGATGAATTGGCATCATGGGCTGTATCTGGCCCATGGGCCATAGTTTGGGCACCCCTGTCATAGAAGAATCACTTAACCAGCACAGCAATGTTCAGACTGCAAACAGAGTTCTTCCCTGCTCTGCAGCATAATCAGTGCTTAGTATAATCCTACTTTACTTTATCCCAAACCAACTATTGTTACTCAAGAGTAGAAACATGCTTGCATGTTAACAATCATGAACTCTTAGAAGAAGGTCACAACAGCTCCACCTGGTGATCTCTGATACAACAGCACCTGACTTTACAGATGCTCATAATTATTGTCAACACTTATAATTATATGGAGTACTGTATTATAATTAATTGACATAGAAGAAAGTGGCAATTACTTTCTTTCTGCATATAGTTAGAGGTGGTCTTGCATATCTCCATAATAACCAATTATAACTATTAATCAATTCCTAAGGTTTAGCGGAGAGGGGCGGCAGCTCATGAATGCCAGTAGTCCTGCCATGAATGGTCACTAATGTTGAAAATATAGACTATCTGCCATTATTGGTCTGCTCAGTAATTATCACTATTTGTTATTAATTATTACCATTGTATTTTAACAGTCTCATTCCCATTGAAAGTACAATGGTGTGTGAATTTGTCCTTGAGGGACTTTGCCAAGAGTAAAAATCTCATTAAGGGGCTTGAGGTTTTTTAAAAAAAAATAGATTAGGGTTTCTGCTAGTTGTGTTTTTTCCCTGCCTATTTGATTTGAATTAGTGAGATAATGAGCTCCCAGAGGTGTGAGATGCCGGCAATTCCCAATCAAAGCACAGGAGAGGAATTAAAGAGAGATAGAAAAAGAAAGTGAAGCCCTTTCTGTGTTCCAAAAGATCTAAAAATGTCATTTTTGGGGGGAGTGAGAAACGGTGGTGATTTCCGTGCTTGTGAGGAGTACCAAGAGCAGCAGAGCCATCCAGACAGGACTTTGGGGGAAAACATCCAGGGCCCCACTCAGCAAAACAGCTGCAGGGCTGACCAGCTGCATTTTGAAGTAAATGAAGTAATAACCTGTTATCGCATAACAAAAGATAAGGGGATAGCAAGACCTCTGAGGTGAAAGTCTCAATTTACTTTTGATTGCACTACTGACAGAGAGCCTTCTATGCCACCAAAATCAGGACCTAAAGCACTGTAAGAGGGCTGGGATGACGGGTGGGGTGACAGGTGGGATGGAGGGGTGGATGCTTAGTACAGTAAAACACCGACTTACATATCCCTCGAGTTACATAAAATTTGATTTACATAATGATTTTGTGCTAAAACCATGTCCCGATTTACACAATTTCCTATGGGTTTGCTCCCAGTTACATAAAGATTATTTTCCCTATGGGTTTGCTTTGAGTTATGTAAAAAAATCATTTCCCTATGGGTTTGCTTCATGTTACATAAAAAACCGATTTAAGCAAAATCCTACGGAATGGACTTTTTCGTAAGTAGGGTTTTTACTGAACCTGGAGTGGCCCAGAGGTCTGGCTAATGATGCAACCTCACAACCAAGAGGCAAAACCAAAGAGCTAAAGATAAATAAAATGTAGACCGTGTTTGAGAATAGTTATAAAAATGATAACAATAGTAACTATTGTCCAGAACTTGCAGAACTTGCCAGAGCTAGTCATGAGGGTACCTCATGCTGAGGGTGCTTAGGCAGTAAAAACTGGATGGGAAATGATGATGCTTTGTTCCAAAGGCCAGTGGCTGGAAGTGTTCAGGCTTTTAGAAAGTTAACTATTTCAGGTACTTAAAGGAGGTACTAAAAATTATAACTACATCAAGGACCAATTTGCCTCCCCCCACATTCCCAGAAAAAAGACACAGACAGACACCAGATTTTGGAGTTTAAGGACCACAAATTTATTACTGTAACTGTTAATTTCTAACCATCCTTTTCTGCAGTGGGGCCTATGTAGTGCGGGGGTGTCCTGTGGTGGAGCCAGGGCATTTCATCTTATCCCTCCTCCTGCTCCCTCTTTGGGCGAGTCCCAAGGTCCCCCCACCCCCCCCATGAGTGTGCTGTCCAGGGGTAGCCCAGTCCTGCCCAGCCAACTCAGGTTAAATTTGACTGATCACCACCACTCAAGCCTTGGGACCTTAGGAGGGCTGCACCATCAGCCGGCCACTAGTACACCCCCATCCTGGGACTGAATCTCGGGATCTTAGTACCCCAGATGTTGGGCACCCCGGGACCATCTCTGTTGTGTATGAAACTGTATCACTTTAAGAATGAATGTAGCCACTGCAATGTCCGAATGTAACCTAACAATGATCACAATGTATCTCAGCTGTTATTGGAACGTGAGCTAGCTACCTATAGAGGGCAGCAGCTCACTTGGTACAAATTCCCCAATTACCGTCAGCCGCGGGAACCTTCCTGTGCAAGGAACATCTGGAGAAGAAGGGTGTGACTCAGAATGACGTCACGCAGATAGCAGCCAATACGCTACCGTGTAACTATGTTCAAATGTATTGTTGCAATATAAAAGGAGCTGTACCTCCGCCATTACCACATGTTCAGTTTACCGGTGTGCCAATAAAGATGTGTTAAGCCAGACTTCGGCTGATTCTATTGTCTTGGTTTCAGTACACAAAATTGGCGACAAAGGAGTTCCTGCGCATTCCCCCAAATGCGTGGCCCAAGTTGCGGGCCATGAAATCGAACTTATGGGACGTGCAGGGTTATGGGATCCCAGTGTTGGGGGTGGGAAACTTCACGGTGAAGTTTAAAAGGTTCACGGAAAAACTGCCCCTAGTAGTTCTCAAGGAGGGGTCCTGTTGCCTTTTGGGAACCCAGTGGTTTGCTCCCCTGGGAATCGAACTGTCTGGCATAAACGCCATCAAGACTGACCCAATACGGAATGTGTGCAATGCGCACCCGGCAGTTTTTAAAAAGGGGCTCGGGACATACAGAGGGCTCCCGGTGTCGTTTGACTTGGACCCAGAAATCCGGCCCATACGACTCAAGCCAAGAAGAGTCCCCTTCGCCCTCAAGGACAAGATTGAGACAGATTGGACAAATTGGTGGGGCAGGGGATTTTGGTTCCAGTGGATTCTGCAGAGTGAGAAACTCTGATTGTTACAGCTTTAAAATCCAATGGGGAGGTTAGGATTTGCGCTGACTACAAATGTACAATTAACAAGGCCATTCGGCCAAATGCTTATCCGGTGCCGGTAGTTACTGCTAACTACCGACACTTTACACGGGGGTAAGTGTTTCGCAAAGTTAGACTTGGCGCAGGCGTACCAGCAGCTCACTGTAACTCCAGCTGCTGTCGCTGCGCAAACCATCGTCACACACAAGGGGGCATTCAAGGTAACGTGCCTACAGTTCGGCATGAACTCAGCCCCCGGACTTTTTCAGGCCCTCATAGAATGCCTTTTAAAGGGATTTCCAGGCATGTTCCCATATTTTGACGATGTTTTGATAACAGCAGAGAGCGAATCGGAACTAGTGAAAAGGCTGGACAGGGTCCTAACTGTATTCGAGAAAGCGGGACTGAGGTTGAGAAGGGATAAATGTGTGTTCTTTGCGAGGGAGGTTGAGTTTCTCGGGTTCAAAATAACCCCAGAGGGTATCAAGCCATCCGAGTCCAAGGTTGAAGCTGTGCAAAACGCACCTCGCCCCACCGCGAAACTGGAGCTGCAGTCATTTTTAGGGCTCCTGAACTTTTACCATTCCTTCTTGCCAAGGAAGGCATCTGTTGCGGAGCCACTGAACGGGTTACTAAGGAAAGACGCAGTTTGGCGGTTGGGAGATAGACAGGAGAAACGTTCAAGGAGCTCAAGGGGCTCTTGTCCTCAGACACTGTTCTGACCCATTTTGATCCAAGGAAACCTGTAACCTTGGTCTGTGATGCATCACCAGTGGGGATGGGGGCTGTACTGTGCCATGTGTTAGAGAACGGGCGGGAAGCCCCGGTTGCCTTCTATTCCAGGTCACTCTCAAAGGCGGAGCGCAATTACGTGCAAACAGATAGAGAAGCTCTTGCTATAATCGCGGGAACGAAGAAGTTCCACAATTTCCTGTACGGCTGCCAGTTCACAATTGTGACCGGTCACAAATCCCTTTTGGGGATTTTTACCACAGGCAAGCCCACCCCACAAATCCTGTCCCCCAGAATGCTGCGTTGGGTGATTTTCCTCAATGCCTACCAGTATGAACTGGTTCACCGCCCAGGGAAGGAGATCTCCCATGCAGATGCGCTGTCTCGATCTCCCCTCCCTCAATTAGGAGACCCCCAATGCGAGGTGGAGCAGGATCACTAGGTCCTGCTGATCGAGTCTCTCGACTCACCCCCCATTGTTCCCGCAGACCTTGCCAAAGCCACAGAAGCCGACAAAGCCCTGTCCCAAGTCAGTTCCTGGGTGGCCCACCCCACCCCACCGAGGAGGAATTTAAAACATTTTTTAGACGCAGGGTAGAGCTTTCCATTGAAAGGGGCTGCCTCCTCTGGAGCCAATGGGTGGTCATCCCAGAGAAGTTATGGGCAAAAGTGCTCAGGCTACTGCACACCAGCCACCCGGGAATAGTGCGCTCCAAAGCCTTGGCCAGGAGCTATTTCTGGTGGCCCCAGATAGACACGGATATAGAGCATTTGGTGGGCACATGCAAGAGTTGCCAGAGCTCTCAGCCCGAAGAGTCCCGGCTACCCCACAGGGAATAGGACACAGCCCGCGGGCCATGGTCCCGGGTGCACATCGACTTCTCTGGCCCTTTCTGGGGTTCCCTTTTTCTGCTGATAGTAGACTCGTATTCCAAATGGCTAGAGGTCATTCCAACACCTCATCTGCCGCAACCATTAAACAATTGCGCAAGATGTTCAGCTGTTTCGGCCTGCTGGACGTGCTTGTGAGCGATAACGCCAGTACTTTCACATCTGTGGAATTCAAGGAGTTCATTGAGAGGAATGCCATTTGGCACATTACCTCTGCCCCGTTTCACCCCGCCACAAATGGTCAGGTAGAGCGCCAAGTGCGAACTACGAAAGATGCACTGCGGCGCATGGGTCCAGGTGAATTGAACCTCCAGCTGTGCCAATTCCTCATTTGTTATAGGGCAACTCCGCTGGCTTCAGGGCTTTCGCTGGCTGAGCTCCTCATGCGGAGGAAGCCGGTAACGCTTTTTGATCGGTTTGATCCGACCAGGGTGGAGGATGTGGGAAGAAATATAGAGATAGAGAGCTCCAAAAGTTTTGTGGTAGGAGACCCGGTTCATTGTAGGAATTACGCAAACTGGGGTCCAACGTGGGTTCCTGGGGTGGTTATTGAACATACGGGGCCAGGGTTGAAACCAGTACAGGTCTGCTGTGGAGAAGGCATGCTGACCAACTCAGATGGAGAGTTACCAGTGAAGAAAAGTCAACGTTAGGGTTCTCCCCCACCCGTTTAGCCCAAGGGGGAGACACAGGGATCCTCCCAAATACAAATGCATATCCTGGATTCTCACACAGGGAGGAGGATACTTTGGAAGAGAGGAATGAGGAGCCATCTGATGAGTTTGATTTTAGGTTGCCATACCAGGGAGGTGTTGCAGAGTGGTCCCCCACCCGTCTGAGCGAGAAGAGGGGTGTTAGTTTAGCCCCTGGTATTTTTAGTCCTCCCAGTCCTTTTGTTCTAGAGTTCACCGCATCACCAAGACCCCTGACTCAGGCAGCAGGGGGAAGTACAGGTAAGAAAGGGATAATTGGCGCAAACAGTATGGCACTCAACAGATCAAGGAAAACCGTTTGAGATGAAAAATGATGACTGTGTTATCTCTAAAGATGATATGTAATTAAATGTATCCAACTTGGTAAAGAACTAAATGTATAATTTATTCTTCTTCACAAACGAAAGGCTGAATTTATACAAGAGTTGATAACAAAAAGAATTCCTCTATGGGTAAATTTTCACAGTTCTTAATAACAGAAATGATTCCTCTGTGGGTATATTATTTCCAAAGTCGATACCAGTTATTTCGACTTTTCGAATTACTTTTTCTTCCTCAGGAAATCTGCACACAAAGAGGATTGTACATAAACATAATAATTAGCATGACAATATGGTCAAAACTACTGTTACACATGATATAATAACCTTCTCAACTATTGTTATCATTATACAAGTTCTGGCAGCCCTAATACACATCTCGTCTGTAACTCGAATACAATGTCTAAAAGCTTTACCAATGTGTAAAGGTTTCTTAGCATCGCATCCTCACCTCCGCTCAATCTATTAGGTGCGTATGGACATTAATAATGGTTGTAAAGCAGCTGCCTTTATGCTTAGTGAAAAATAACACACATGTAACCAATTGTTGCAAACTCTCGAAACCTCCTGCTGTAGCCGCTAGCACTTACGACCTACACTATTACTTATAGAAACGCTGAAAGATCCAGCTCCTGATTTAATCCTTTTGGATGCATGGTATCAAAGAAGTGAATAAAAAATGCTTCCCGCTGTCTTAATCTTTTATTAATGTCACACCTCTCAAATAGCCTTGGTCTGACCATTTCTAACGCTACATATCGGAAATCTCTATCAGAGTGGCGTTTTTCCATGTAATGAGTAACTAAAGGTGCGTCTGTCACCTGGTTTCTGATTTTAGACCTATGTTCCAAAATCCGCTTCCTCAGTGACCGACTGGTGAGTCCCACATAACGCATTTGACAGGGGCATTCCCACATGTAAATAACGCATCTGCTGGCACAACTGGTAAGGGATCTCAAGGTAAAAGTTAATTGCTTCTTTGGAATATAGATCTCTCTGGTTTCCCAGCAAAATTGACACACTATACATGAGTGACACTTGTAGTGTCCTGTTGGAAACTTTCTATCGTTGATAATTGCCCTGGCAGTATGGTCTGAGCGTACAAGAATATTACTAATGGATTTAGACCTCCTAAAGCCTACCACTGGTTTCTCGTTGCAACCGGGAAGTTCACTGACCAAATGCCAGTGTCTATAAATGATATTCTTTATTTGACTGGCTGCTGGCGAGAACTCAAAAGAGCATCTGATAGTATTGCCTCCTCCCTGTTGTTTCCTATCAAACAACTGCTTTCTGGGTGTGTCCCTTACTCTCTGGAAAGCTTTGTTAACAACGTGCGCTGGGTACCCTCTGTTTGTAAGTTTTTTCTGAATCGCTAGGGCGGATTTGTTAAAAGTCTGCGGATTCCATAGAATTCCTCTTGGCACGGGCAAAAAGGCCGAATGGAATATTGTTCCTAACAAAGGCTGGATGATAAGAAGAATATTTTAAGTACGGATTCCTATCCGTAGGCTTCCTATATAGCCTAACCGCTACTCTTCTAGAGTCGGAAATATAGACCTCTACATCCAAAAATGGGACGTGTATTAGGGCTGCCAGAACTTGTATAATGATAACAATAGTTGAGAAGGTTATTATATCATGTGTAACAGTAGTTTTGACCATATTGTCATGCTAATTATTATGTTTATGTACAATCCTCTTTGTGTGCAGATTTCCTGAGGAAGAAAAAGTAATTTGAAAAGTCGAAATAACTGGTATTGATTTTGGAAATAATAGCTGTATCAGTGAATCATTTACATATACCCACAGAGGAATCATTTCTGTTATTAAGAACTGTGAAAATTTACCCATAGAGGAATTCTTTTTGTTATCAACTCTTGTATAAATTCAGCCTTTTGTTTGTGAAGAAGAATAAATTAAACATTTAGTTCTTTACCAAGTTGGATACATTTAATTACATATCATCTTTAGAGATAACACAGTCATCATTTTTCGTCTCAAATGGTTTTCCTTGATCTGGAAGTACAGGTAAGCCAGTTGCAGGCACAAGAAACCAGGGCGAGACAGCAAGGGTCTCCTCATCGGTTCCTAGATTCATGCTGGGGGGGGTCACCAGGTGCCACGAGCGACAGGATTCACATCTCAGTTATATCTCCCGTTTCCCTCTCCAAATGCAAGGTTGCCACAGAGCCCCCGACAGATGACTAATGAGTCCCCCTTTCCATTGCAGGATGAGAGTCTGCAGAACTCGGAGCCCCTAGTTCCCCTGAGCTCAGCCAAGCAGTTGTGCGCCCCAAGCGCACATGCGGGGAAGCCACAATGGTTGAGGTTCTTCATCCCATCCTAGGGGGGAGGAGTGTTGTGTATGAAACTGTATTGCTTTAAGAATGAATGTAGCCACTGCAATGTCCAAATGTAACCTAACAATTATCACAATGTATCTCAGCTGTTAATGGAACGCGAGCTAGCTACCCATAGAGGGCAGCTGTGAGCATTCAGCTCACATGGTACAAATTCCCCAATTACCGTCAGACGCAGGAACCTTCCCGTGCAAGAAACATCTGGAGAAGGGCGTGACTCAAAATGACGTCATGCAGGTAGCAGCCAATACGCTACCGTGTAACCATGTTCAAATGTATTGTTGCAATATAAAAAGAGCTGTACCTCCGCCATTACCACATGTTCAGTCTACCGGTGTGCCAATAAAGATATGTTAAGCCAGACTTCGGCTGCTTCTATTGTCTTGGTTTCAGTACACCAAAATCTCCCAAAGTATCCTGGGACCACACCGATGCTACGATCCTCCCGCACTACCCGCCAGTTGTGACCTCTTTATGACAACCCTCAATCTTAGTCCATACAGCCTTAATAGAAAAACAGTGTGGGATAGGGAAAAATTATCCTGCCCCAAAAGCCAATCAGGAGCAGGAGCCAAAATTCCTACCCAGCCCCAAAGCAACCAGCTAGTCTCACACTGAACTATAGGATGGATGGACTGGCTGCACCTTTTGAAAGAGGCTGGAAAGCGGGAGGGTGCAGCCTTTAAGGCAAGGGTTCCCAACTTAAGGCCTGCAGGCCAGATCTGACCCATGGCACCATTTCATGTGCCCCCACCCCCTTCAAGGGTATTTGAGAAACAAAATGGCCACCCCCTTTGAAGCTGTTGGGACAAAATGGCCACTCCATCGTGCAGGCAGGACAAAATGGCCATCCGGCCCTTGAAGCTGACTTAGAGAGTGTGACAGGGCCCCAGGCTTGAAAAGGTTGGGAACCCCTGCTTTAAGGCTTTATCTCCCTCTCCCTCCGGCCCAATAACAAGCCCCCAAATGGGGCCCTCCCACTGAGGGGCATATCCAGGAAGCAGCAACAAAGATTCCCCCGCCCAGCGCATGCTCCAGCATGGTGTATGTGCGCACCCTTTGGAGCTTTGCAACAGTAACAGGTAACGTTCTAACTTTGAAAAGAATGACCCAAACTCTACTAAGAATTATGGTGCTTTTTCCCACCCACCTGCCTATGCACAAGTTGCTCTATGACTGGTACCTCTTGAGAAGATGGGCCATACAGGGAAAGAACCATCTCTTAAGATTTCTCCCAATTCAGGCCCTTGATCAGCTGTCCCAGAAATGCATGGAACCATCAAATCACAGGGCTCATTCAGAACGTGGCTTGTTCTATTTCACCTGTGCTGTCGTAAAAGTAGCTCTTAATGCTATTATTGCCTCAACACACACAACATTAGGCACACTTCAGCTCCAAAACCATATTTTATGTCTCTTTCAATTGAAATGGAAGAGGGAGTAAGACGTAAAATCAGAGGGAAAGAAAGACAAATGCTTACCTAAAATAAGGGGAACACACCAAGAACCTGAAATGGGGACCAATAATAATAATTTTTGTAAAAAGGGAGAAAGGATAGCAGACCGCAAGTCACACTATCTTCAATGACTATATACGAATGCAAGGAGTGTGGGAAACAAGCAAGAAGAATTGAACTCTTAGTTCAGGAGGGGAAATATGATTTGATAGGGATTAAAGAAACTTGGTGGGATGAATCTCATGAGTGGAACAGAGCAACTGGAGGCTATAAACTGTTCAAAAAGAACTGACAGGACAAAAAGGGAGGTGGAGTTGCAGTATGTATTAAAATACATATCCCTGTATAGAAATACAGGAGGATGAGATGACATGTCCCATAGAAAGTATCTGGATTAATATGCCCATCTCTGTCCCAGTTCCTGCCAACCTAGCAGTTTGAAAGCAAGAAATTGCAAGTAGATAAATAGGGACCACTTCAGTGGGAAAAGAACTTGAGGACATGAAAGGAGCCTTATTTGGGCGTCCCCTGAGCGGAGTTTCTCCAGCAAAGATCCTTTAGATCCAAAGTAATTTCTGACATGAAATTATTATTATGGGGGGTGGGGATGGAGAAAAAGAGCATGGTAATTGGAATCTATAATCGATAGCCCAATCAAGGAGAAGATGTGGATAAAACCTTTGAAAAAACAAATTGCAAAAATGTCAAAGACACACGATGTAGTAGTAATGGAAGGTTTCAAATATTCTGATATCTTTTGGGAAACAAATTCTCCCAAATACGGGCCTTCCAAGAAATTCCTGATTTTTATGACTGATAATTCTCTCCTACAACAAGTGGAAGTAGAAACTAGAGGAGTAGCTATCCTTGATCTGATTCTAACCAATAGAGATGACTTGGTAGAAGAAATGACAGCAAGAGGAACTCTGGGAGAAAGTGACCATGTTTTACTTGAGTTCTTGATCTCAAAAGAACCAAAAGTAGAGAGTGTAGCTGCACATACATGCTGGACTGTAGAAAAGCAAACTTCAGTAAACTCAGTACAATGATAGGTAAAATTGCATGACTGGAGATCTTTTCAGTCAAAAGAGTCCAAGAGGGGTGGGAGTTTCTTTAAAAAGGAAATTCTAGAGGCACAACTCCAGACAGTTCCTAAAAGAAAGAAAGGTGGAAGACACCAAAAGAGACCGATGTGATCCCACAAATAGCTCAGAGAAGAGCTAAAAAATAAAAAGGACACATATAAGAAGTGGAAGAAAGGCCAGGCTACAAAGGAAGAGTACAGTTAAGTAGTGAAGAAGTGCAGGGATAGTGTTAGGAGGGCAAAAGCTGAGAATGAGTTGGGGTTTGCAAGAGATGCTAAAACAACAACAACAAAAAAGCATTTTTCAGGTATGAACAAAGTAAAAGACAGAGAAAAGTTACAGTAGCTCAGCTGCTCAGTGGGGATGGGAAAATGGTAACAGATGACAAATAATAATAATTTTGTGTCAGAAATTATTCTGGGTTGAAAGGATTTTTTCTGGAGAAACTCTGCTCAGGGGATGCCTGAATGAGGCTCCTTTCATGTCCCCAAGAGCTGGGACAGAGACAGGTGCTCAATCTGTCATGCAGTACCCTGGCCTTGAACTGCCAACTTGCCAGACTTTCAGCCAACAAGGCGAGTTTAGAAAAAGACAGAAGTGCTCAATTCCTACTTCGGTTTGGTTTCCCCCACAAAAGGTAGCATACATCCCTTCAGGCAAGTGTGAAGTCCAAGGGCATGATTGCAGCTTGAAGTTGATAAATAGTCAAGGAAAATCTTAATACCTTGAATGAATTCAAATCCCCAGGACCAGATGAACTGCATCAAAGGATAGTGAAGGAACTGGCTAGTGAGATCTCAGAACCTCTGTCTATCATTTTCTCGAAGTCATGGAGGACAGGTGAAGTGCCAGACAATTG
Source organism: Bradypodion ventrale (assembly GCA_035047345.1). Taxonomy (NCBI): domain Eukaryota; kingdom Metazoa; phylum Chordata; class Lepidosauria; order Squamata; family Chamaeleonidae; genus Bradypodion; species Bradypodion ventrale. The sequence goes on along the minus strand of JAWDJE010000002.1, from coordinate 276,748,435 downwards.
GAGGAGGGCAAATGTTGTCCCTATCTTCAAAAAGGGCAAAAAGGAAGAACTGGGGAATTACAGACCACTTAGCCTGACATCAATCCTAAAAAAAATTCTGGAACAGATTATAAAGTGGTCACTCTGCAAACAACTAGAAAACAATGCAGCAATAAATAGAAGCTAATATGGATTTGTCAAAAACAAATCCTGCCAGACTAGCCTGATTTCATTTTTTGATCATGTAACCTCCATGGTGAACAGTGGGAATGCTGTTGATGTAATATATCTTGACTTCACCAAAGCCTTTGACAGTGTCTCATGATATTCTGAATAGCAAGATAATTGGGTGTGGCCTGGATAGCACAAGTGTCAGGTGGATATACAGTTGGTTACAGAATTGTACTCAGCTGGGAGGGAGTAACAAGTGGAGTACCACAAGGCTGAGTCAGTGGAGGGAATTCTCATCAAATTTGCAGATGACACAGAACTGGGTGGAATAGCTAATTGTTGTGGATCATAGGCTAAATATGAATCAACAGTGCGATGTGGCTACAAAAAGGCCAACTCTGTTTTAGGCTGCATTAATAGAAGTGCAGTCTCCAAAACCTGTGAGGTACTATTACCTCACTAGTTAGACCACATCTAGGGTACTGTGTCCAATCCCTTACCAATTTGCTATTGCAATGTAATATAGTTATACCTCAATTCTTGCAAAAATATGAATCAATTACAAGTAATTGAGCATTTATAAATACTTCTAGTTCAAGCTAATTAGGAACATTGATCCAACAACCAATGACAACCAATGCTACTAGTAAGATTTACCAATTCAAAATATTTGTCAGTAAATGTCTAATATGTACCCACAGTCAGACAGACAGACAGACAGTCAGACAGACACAGACACAAAGACAAGCACTAGCTTGAGAAGGTTTGTGGAATAAGAAAGCAAAGTCACATAAGAAATGGGACAAAATAACAAGTAAACAAAACAGTTAATGTCATACCTGTCAAGTTTCGGGAAATTTCTGTCAAATAAGGGAAATTTTCTGGCCAAAACGGGAAACTGGACATCTATGCTTATCCTGTGCTGGCCTCCAGTCTAACTCCAGTCTAATTGCAGTCTAACTAATATGGGATGATGGCGGGAAAGAGTGTAAAATACAGGGGTTTGACAGCAATTTCCCGAAACTTGACAGGTATGGTTAATGTTCCTATTTTATGTTCCAACTTTTTTATTCACAGTTTTTCACTGTGGGTATTGTTCATAGAGTGAATCACAAATATAATATATTAAGTTATACTGCTTGCATTTTGTTGCCACAATAAAATACACTCATAAAAATGGAACATTTGACAGAAGGAACTAAAAACGTTCATAGCCAAAGCAAAGCAGCATTGTCTGGAACATGAGGTGAATGCCATGGTATGGTGTTGTAGAGTTAATCTTTTGTGACTGGGCACCCAAACATCTGCTCAAAAACAAGGCACAGCATTTCAAAGCATTCAGCTATTCATGTGGACGCCTTTACTTGGTAGGAAGGAATGACTGGCAGGGGGTTTTGCAAGGAGGCTGTTCACCATCAGATCTACAGAGGCTTTCCAGCTGTGACATATTGCCTACTTATTTCTTTGCTGGGGGTGGGGGAGATAAACAGAGATATGTTAACTACTACTCTCCTCCCACAAAGGTTATAAATGTGTGGAACCCACAAGGACATAATTTAACTTCAAGCCAATTTGAGAAGATAATTGATTGAACAACACAGTAGGTCCCCAGTGTGTGAAAGTGTTTTCAAAATGAACGTACTGTACTGTATGTGAAATGTGTGCTTGGATGGTGCTCTCATTCCTCCAGGATAAGCCATAAGGATTCCCTGGAAGATGTGAGCAAGTGGCGGAGTTGTTCCAATTCACATAACCAAGCAGCAATGTTATTTGCTCTCCACGGGCTTTAGTGGAGGTCTTTCCCAGACCTTCCCGCTGGAGATGCCAGGACTGAATGTGTTCTCTTCTACACTCAAAGCTTCTGCTGTGTTGCTAAGCTTTAAACCTCCCCTAATTTATTGATTTATTCTTTAAATATTTTTGAATTGCTCCCCCTCCGTTCAATGAGGGTTTGAGGCAATTTACAATGAAAGCAGTAAAATTCAAAGCAATTATGATAATATTGCATATGCAGAAATAAAATGGGGGGAACTGCTCAGATCCAACAACAAAATTAAACAGCGAGGCCGATGAGATTGTATCATTTTTATAGGGCACCAAAGGGAGAGAACACCAACCTGACCTCCCCAAGAAGGGATTTCCACAACCAGGTAGGCACTTCATGCTGTACGTTCTTCTGTTTAATGATTGATCCCCTCTCCTGAGTCCCCTGGGTTCAGGGGGGTTGGGGGGACAAAAGGGGTCTGTCCCCCCCAACCCTTCCAGAGCTAGGGGAACCGGCAGAGAGGGGATCCCCTCACAGGATACCCCATTATTAAAGAGAAGAAACCAAGTGGTTTCTTCTCTTTAAAAACGGAGTGTTGGGGGCGGATGGAATTGATCCCCTCTCCTGGGTCCCCTGGGTTTGAGGGGTTGTGGGGACAAAAGGGGCCTGTCCCCCAAACCCTTCCAGAGCTAGGGGAGCCAGCAGAGAGGGGATTCCCCCCACAGGACACCCCATTATTAAACAGAAGAAACCAAGCGGTTTCTTCTCTTTAACAATGGAGTTTGGGGGGTGGATTTGCTCCCCTCTCCCAGGTTTCTTGTGTCCGGGAGGGTTGGGGGACAAAGGGGGTCTGTCTCCCCAACCCTCCTGAACCTACCACCATCTCCACTGGGTCCCCTGGGTTCAGGAGGGTTGGGGAGACAGACCCCTTTTGTCCCCCCCAACCCTCCCAAACCCAGGGGAGCCAGCGGAGAGGGTGATCGCAACCCCCCACCCACTGATATTAAAGGGGAAACCCCGATTGGGTTTTCCCTTTTAATATCAGGGAGTGGGGTGGATTTAATCCCCTCTCCTGAGTCCCGTGGGTCCGGGAGGGTTGGGGGGACAAAAGGGGTCTATCTCCCCAACCCCCCTGAACCCAGGGGACCCAGGAGAGGGGATCGAATCCACCACCCCTCCAACACAAGAAGCAATGTAAACAGTAGTCTGCTAATGTCACGGAGGTAATGTTTTGGGAGGATCTAATATGGCGGTAGGCCACACCCACTGGCTTCAAAGAACATACAGCATGAAGTCTGTAGTGCCATCTCCTGTTTTTTTATACCTCCATGGTTGAGACAGAGGAGTCTTTGTCAAAGGGCAAAGGAGAGCCTCTTGTCACAGTGTAGCCAGGGGCCTCTGCTGCGTCAGCCAAGGAAGTCCCCCTCCCACCAGGGCAGATGTTTATTTTCAAGGTAGACTCCTGGAGTAGAAAGTGGTAAAACTGTGGATCCTTTTGTCAGATGTTGAGCAGCACGCTTGGAAAAAGCAAACAGAAACTGTCCTACTGGGGAGAGCAGTGTGGATGGGAGGACCGTCTATGGGTACACAAACAAGATATCCCAGAGACTGAATGGGAGCGGAGGAACTTGCGAGAGTCTGAGTGGGCCAGACGTTAGTTCCATAAATGGAGACTGAACTTCGTTGGCAGAAAGTCGTGTTTTACTGTTCACGTTGAAGGTTCCAGATTTATTAGATTGTGGAAATTGCAATGAAGTTCTTGAGCAATAAATGGTTTGACTCCTCTTCATGAACATGGAATAAAGTGGGTGGGCTCACACAGAGAAAACCAAAACCAAACCAAACCAAACCAGGATTTGGCTTGGAACTGAGGAAGCCAGCTCAGTTGTTTCAAAACTGGCATCATGTGCTCCACAAAACAGGAATCAGAAAAAAGCTCAGCCAATGTGTTTTGCACCTGCCCTGTGTAGAGCATGTTAAAGTGCTCTAAAGATGAGGCACAAAGCACAGACCATCTAAGAGTGGACTAGACTTCCCTCTCAAAGCCTGGGCAGATGTTATGTTATGCTTTTTATATAAGCATTCGTGGATGATGATGCAGAGCTGTGACACTTTTTGAAACAGCTATCACATTTTCCACAAAATCAGGGTGCCCATATTTATCTACTCCTCCACAATTTATTTTACTAAGTGTTAAGATGTTCATCATTAGCACCTGACAAAGGAGAGAGATTAAAGCAGGGTTAAACAAAAAGGAAATGTGTTTTGTGATGGAATCCAATCTGGAATCTAAAAGGAGACTCAGCCTAAAGCAGGAATTCTCAACCTGCGGCCCATAGACCAGTGCCATGTGGTGGAGGAAGGGCAAAATGGCCATCTGGACCTCAAAGCTGTCTGAGGGAGTGTTGTGTTCTAATAGGGTAACCATCTTCATGTGATAACAATGTATCATTTCCTACCAGTAACAATATAGCCTTCAGCTGTATCACTATAAACCCTGTATGAGGACGCGAGCTAATGACCACCAGTGGGCAGCGGCGAGCGTCCAAGCTCTCTCGGTCCATACTCATCAAAGGCTACAGCGCGGAGTTTCCCGCCACTACCTACACCTGGACAAGAAGGGCGTGACTAACAATGACGTCACGCAGACAATAGCCAATAGGCTATCGTGGAGCCACATTCGAATGTTTTACTACTGTATATATTGAGCTATGCATCCGCCATTACCTCATGTTCCCTCTGACCACCATGCAATAAACCTGAGTTAAACCAGCCCGTGGCTGTTTCCTGTGTCTTGGTTCTCATACACTAAATTGGCGACGAAGGTGGGATTATGGATTCCCAAGGAGCCAGGGCACAGAGCGGGTTCAACATTACCAAACCGCAAGACTGGGAGCTTTTTGAGATGGACTTCCAGGCGGCACTGGTGGAACTCAAAGTCAAAGACGACGAGGAAAGGAAGAGGGCCATCCTCACCCGAATGCTTGGGATGGAAACCAAGCGAACGCTGGTGAGCATCATTGCACCGAAGAAGATGAGTGACTTCAAAGCCGAGGACATCATGAAACTGCTGCGTGAGCGGTTCCGACCCTCGAGGGCGATGTTTCCCGCTCGGAGCGCGTTTTGGAGGCGAGTCCAAGCGCCGGACGAGTCGGTGGAGACCTTCGTAACAGCCATGAGAATAGCAGCCGCCCCCTGCAGATGGGACAACCTAGAGACGGCCCTCAGGGACAGAGTCCTGTGTGGCCTGAAGGACAAGGAAGTGCAGCGCAGCCTGATGAACAAGGAGCCACCACCCACGCTGGCAGAGGTTGTGGAGGCCGCGGAATCCGCGGAATCCACGAATGCTGGGGTAGACGAAATGCACCAGTGGCGTGAGTGGCGTCCTAGGGCCGGCAAAGCGGATAATTCGGTGCACGGAAAGTCCGGACAGTCGGTGCACGCAACCCGACGAGCCTCGAAGTCGTCTACGGAAGGCAGCGACGGCGAGGAGGTCCAGAAGGTCCGAAAAGGAGGACGACGCTGCGATGGTTGCGGAGCGGCCCATGAGCGCGCGAAGTGCCCATTCAGAAAAACCGAGTGCTACAACTGCGGCCGTCGGGGGCACATTGCCAAGGCGTGCAGGAAGCGGAAAGAGGGCCGGAGGCATTCACAAGACCGTTCGGCCAGACCGGACCGTCCAGCGAGGTCCAAAGATGGCGCCCGGACCACGAGGAAGCAGGACGGCGTGGGCCGCATCTCGGACGACAGCGAGGACGACGCTCCCGTGTTCAGCGTGTCCGCGGGACAACCCCATTACTTCGTTGAGGTACTAGTACAAGGGGCCCCTATTAGGATGGAAATTGACTCGGGGTCCTCCTATTCTATAATTCCCCAGAGAGAGTTCTTGAAAATCGACCCCCACGTGCGGCCCAAACTTAAAACGTTGAGGTCCACGCTACGAGACGTACAGGGGAACAGCATTCCAGTGTTGGGGGTCGGGAAATTTCGGGTCCGTTTTAAGAGACATTCTGCGGAACTCCCCTTAGTTGTTCTCAAAGGGGGAAGTTGTAGCCTCCTCGGGACACAGTGGTTTCAGCCTTTGGGTTTGTTCATAGGGGGGGTGCATGCCGTGGGTGCGGATCCAATACAAGCGGTCTGCGACGCGCACCCCGCCGTTTTTAAAAAAGGTCTGGGAAAGTTCAAGGGACCCCCTGTAGCCTTCGACCTAGACCCGGAGGTCCGCCTGATAAGACTCAAACCACGCAGGGTGCCGTTCGCACTAAAGGACAAAATAGAGGCGGAACTGGACAAGCTGGTGGACCAGGGGATTCTTGTTCCTGTGGATTCCGCGGAGTGGGAAACTCCAATTGTTACAGCACTAAAAGCTAATGGGGAGGTGCGCATTTGCGCTGATTATAAGTGTACAATTAACAAGGCGATCCGCCCTAATGCATACCCGGTGCCGGTGGTCAGCCACCTTCTGGCCAGGCTGAATGGGGGAAAGTGTTTCGCTAAGCTCGATTTAGCACAAGCCTACCAGCAACTCCCTGTAACTCCCGCCACGGCAGCGGCACAAACAATAGTTACACATAAAGGGGCGTTCCAGGTGTCGCGTTTACAGTTCGGCGTGAACTCGGCACCCGGCCTTTTTCAGTCGATTGTGGAACGCCTCCTGAAGGGGCTGGAGGGAGTGTTGTGTTACTTTGATGACGTATTGATAACAGGGGGGAGTGAGGCCGAACTGGCAAAGAGATTGGATAAAGTACTGACTGTGTTCGAGAAAGCGGGGCTGCGGCTGAGAAAAGACAAATGCGTTTTTTTCGAAACAGAGGTTGAATTTTTAGGGTTCCGGGTCACACCCGAGGGAATTATGCCGTCCAAATCCAAAGTAGCCGCCATCAAGAAGGCTCCTCGCCCCACATCCAAAACCGAATTACAGTCATTTCTGGGGCTCCTCAATTTTTACCATACCTTCCTTCCACGGAAGGCGTCGGTGGCCGAACCGCTCCATCGGTTGCTTAAAAAGGAGGAAACATGGCTGTGGGGGGACGAGCAAGAGAGGGCGTTTAAAGAGTTAAAGCAACTCCTAACATCCGAGGCAATCCTGACTCATTTCGATCCCAAACGGCCAGTGGTCTTAGTCTGTGACGCATCCCCGGTGGGGGTGGGGGCGGTGCTGTGCCACGTGTTGGACGACGGAAGGGAGGCCCCGATAGCGTTTTATTCAAGGTCCCTGTCCCAAGCAGAGCGGAATTACGCACAGACCGACAGGGAGGCATTGGCGATAGTAGCGGGGACCAAAAAATTTCACGATTTCCTGTATGGTCGCCCGTTCAAGATCGTGACCGATCACAAGCCCCTGTTAGGAATTTTCACTGCAAATAAGCCCACGCCACAGATCCTGTCCCCGAGGATGCTGCGGTGGGCTATCTTTCTCAACGCATACCAACATGAATTGGAATACCGGCCAGGGAAGGAGATCAGCCATGCAGACGCACTCTCAAGGTCTCCTTTGCCCCTGTCCGGCGACCAAAAGGCAGGGGTAGAGAGAGACCACCAGGTATTGTTAATAGAGGTCTTAGATTCACCCCCAATAGTACCAGCCGACATTGCCAGGGCGACAGGCAAGGATAGAACGCTGGAGAAAGTAAGCTCATGGGTACAGAAGGGGTGGCCAGCGTCCTCCCCAGGTACGGAATTCGACCCATTCTTTCGGAAAAAAATAGAGTTGTCCCTAGAGAGGGGGTGCCTTTTGTGGGGCCAACGGGTGGTGGTCCCTACATCCCTACGACCGAGGGTGCTCAAACTGCTGCACGTCAGCCACCCGGGGATCGTCCGTTCCAAGGCGCTAGCCCGGAGTTACTTCTGGTGGCCCCAGCTGGACGCAGACATAGAGCACATGGTCGGCATTTGTGAGGCGTGCCAGGGCTCCCGACCGGAGGCGGCTCGCCTCCCGCATAGGGAATGGGACGCAGCAAGGGGGCCGTGGTCCAGAGTGCACGTAGATTTCGCTGGGCCGTTCCGTGGAACCGTTTTTCTCCTGGTAGTGGATGCGTACTCTAAGTGGCTGGAGGTGATTCCGGTAAAGAGCACGTCCTCCGCCACCACAATTGGCCAACTAAGGAGAGTCTTTTCCACGTTCGGTTTACCCGACACTCTGGTCAGCGATAACGCTAGTTGTTTCACGTCCGCTGAGTTCAGGGCATTCACGGAGGCAAACGCCATTCGGCACGTAACATCTGCGCCGTTTCACCCGGCCACGAATGGCCAAGTGGAGCGGCTGGTGCGGACAACAAAGGATGCGCTGCGGCGCATGGGCTCGGGGGACCTGAATCACCAAGTATGTCAGTTTTTATTAGCGTATAGGGTGACCCCCTTAGCATCCGGATACTCGCCGGCAGAGCTGCTGATGCGGAGGAAACTGACCACGATTCTGTCCAGGTTAGACCCGACGAGGGTCGAGGACAAAGGGAAGAACGTAGGGGTAGCGGTGCTGAAAGGTTTCGCCGCCGGCGACCCTGTGCATTGCAGGAACTACGCCAGCACCGGGCCAGCCTGGGTACCAGGGAGAGTTGTAGAACAGACGGGGCCAGTGTCATATCGGGTGGAAACGAGCACCGGCCTACTCTGGAGGCGGCATGCGGATCAGCTCCGGAGCCGGGTTCCCAGGGAGCAAGCCACGGACGGCACGGAGATTGCCTCAGCGTTAGGGTCCTCCCCCACCCGTTTATCCCAAGGGGGAGGCAACGAAGGGCAACAGTCCCAAACAAGGGGGGAAGGCAGCGGTCCCGACTCATATCCTTTTGATACACCAGTCCTATCAAAGAGAAGCAGCGGTCCCGACTCCCTATCGGAGCCCGGGGGAGAGGGAGAGGAGTTTGCGACCGCTGCCCCCGAATTTGATTTTGATTTTGCGAACAGGGGGGGTTTTTGGGAGTGTTCCCCCACCCATCCAAGCGAGAAGAGGGGTTTTTCGTTAGCCCCCAGTGCCCCCGGTTATTCCCAAATAAAGCACGCACCTCCCGACAAAGCCGCAGAACCGCGGCAAGGCACTAACAAGTCTCCCTCTCCAATTACAGGACAGGAAGCCAGGGGACAAAGAGAAGGTAGCAAACCCGGGGCAGGGCAGCCCACACCGAGACCCCAGCGTGTTCGAAATAAGCCATCTTGGCTGAGAGACTTCGTCTCATCCTAGGGGGGAGGAGTGTTGTGTTCTAATAGGGTAACCATCTTCATGTGATAACAATGTATCATTTCCTACCAGTAACAATATAGCCTTCAGCTGTATCACTATAAACCCTGTATGAGGACGCGAGCTAATGACCACCAGTGGGCAGCGGCGAGCGTCCAAGCTCTCTCGGTCCATACTCATCAAAGGCTACAGCGCGGAGTTTCCCGCCACTACCTACACCTGGACAAGAAGGGCGTGACTAACAATGACGTCACGCAGACAATAGCCAATAGGCTATCGTGGAGCCACATTCGAATGTTTTACTACTGTATATATTGAGCTATGCATCCGCCATTACCTCATGTTCCCTCTGACCACCATGCAATAAACCTGAGTTAAACCAGCCCGTGGCTGTTTCCTGTGTCTTGGTTCTCATACACTAAAGGGAGCATGACCCGGCCCCCAGCTTAAAAAGGCTGAGAACTCCTGGCCTAAAGAAACATAGCAGGCAGGCAAGATAGCAATTAGCAATAGCAATTATGCTTGTATCCCACCCCATAGTATCTAAAGCACTCTCTGGACAGTTCACAAGGTAATAAGCATTTTCCTCCCAACCTGCATTTTACCAATCTTAGAAGGATGGAAGGCTGAGTCAATCTTGTGTCCTTTGAGATGGAACTCAGATTGTGAGCAGAGTTTGGGCTGCAGTTTAACCACTGTTCTTGTTCTCTCTCTCTCTCTCACACACATACACACACATGCACGCGAGATTATATATATTTCTATATTAACCAAAATGGTGAGCACAGAGGTTTGTCTGGGTTTTTCCATCCAAGTCTTGCCTGTTCCTGTACTTGTCTGGCACAGTTGGAGATACTGTTATCAACCCACTCCCATCCTTGGTTCCCCTTTGACTGCCCTCCATTGTCTTTTCACAGCCAAGCAGTTGCCAAATCCTGCTGCTTTTTTGATTTTCAGCATCTTCAAGAACTGCCCCCTTTTCTCTGTAGTTACTGCCTCAACCTTGTGCATGCTCTAGTCACCTCTCACCTTTATTATTCTAATCTCCTCTTTGCTGGTCTGGCTCCCTACTGCATCCTGTTCCAGTTAATTCAGAACAACTCTGCTAAGTTCATTTTTCTCTTTGGATTTCTGCTCTGGCTTCCTGCCACAAGCATCTAGACCTCACATTTAATGCTTTCCTTTTTAGCATTCCATCACCTGGAAAAGTTATGTTTATGGACTATAGCTCTCCAAACATCCTCCAGCTAGCTTGGCCTAGTTGCATGCTCGTGGCAGCTCAGCCATCCCAGGAGCTATAGTCCCCCAAAAAATCTAACTTCTCCTAGCTCTGCTCCTATCATATATTCCAGCTTTCTTTCCTTAAACCAACCCACTATTTCAGACCTGAACCTTATCTCCTTCTACCTGATCCTTTCTCACCTTGATTTTCTACTGCCATCTTAGCTAGCTAATAGGAATGTACACTGTACATGCCTAGATACTTCCTATGAGGTTCTCTGGTTTGATTGAAGCCACTATCGGCAAACAATTCCATGGAGGAGGTTCTGTGTCAACTCAAGGGATCCCATCCAGTTTATGTTGACCTCACATCTCCCTATCACCCTGTGGAATTCACGACCCCAGCTCATGAGATTCCAATAGAATGAAAAATCTTTGGCTCCAGAGTGCTTAATTCAGTATCGCTGCATCATTTTCTTTCTCTCTCTCCCCTTCATATACACATACCAGACACACAAGTGCCATTTACCAAGGCTTAGCCTGGTTTCTTCTGCCCTGGCTTTCTTTGACACCTGTGCACTATGTGTGCTGGGGGATTAGGGGCTTTGCTGACTCTCTGCTGTGTTGGGTTGTCCCTGCTCTGGTTATTTCCCTAGGGATGGGAAGGTGTTTGCTCAAGGTAAACACCATGTGTGGGGGATGGAGGAATCTTCTGCTTTCTCTTCCCTTTTCCCCACATTGTCCTCTAGCTACAACTTGCCCCTTTGCTTCTTACCCTCTTCAGCTTCCCAAGGCCAGGCCTGTCTTTGTGGCCACTTATGTTCTCAACGCAAGCCACCTAATTATTCAAAGCCCACCTCCCACTCCTGCTCTGCTGAGATTCTTTACCAACCCTCCGGCTTCTGCCACTTGGCCTGCCTGCCCTTGACTTCTTGTCAATCTGCAAATACCTCTCAGTCCTGACATGTCTAGAAGCTCTGTGTTTCTGTTGAGAGATCCAGCTGGCTCCATGACAGGGATGTTGCTGAAGACTTCATCCTAATTTGTGCCATTCCATAGTTGACTGTGAGACTGAACAACAAAATAGTTCTTGTGTAAGGACTGCAGTGGCTAAGTGGTTAAGACACTGAACTTGACGACTGGAAGGTTGGTAGATCAGCAGTTCAAGACTTGAGTGTTGCATGACAGAGTGAACTCTCGTCATCTGTTCCAGCTCCTGCCAACCTAGCAGTTCAAAAGCAAGAATTTGCAAGTAGATAAATAGGGACTGCTTGGGGTGAGAGAGGTAAGAGCATTCCGTGTTCTCCTGTGTCTAGTCATGCCTGCCACATAACTATGGAAATGCCTGTGGACACAGACAGCGCTGGCTGTTTCCAAGGGGTACAATCCTCCTTTACAGCAAAGCATGTTTTCACACTTTACAACAAGAACTTGGTCTATTTCCCCACTGTTAGATCCGACCCTTATAAGCACGAGTCCAGGACAACGATGAACAAACAGCAACAGGCTTTATTATAACAGTCAGTAGAGATTAGCTTACAAGGTATTCCAGATCCTGAGATGGCTATACAATCCTAAAGGATTCAGTCCCTCCGGACTCTTACCCGGCAATGGGCAATAAACTAGCTACTGAGAATTGTAGCATAATGGAGGGACCCAGGCTTAGCACTACCCAGGCTACTTGTGTGGTGTAGGAAGTATAGATCTGGTCCGGCCCCACCCTTGTTTATCCATGGGGCTTATATAGTGTCTCCCCGGTGGTGGCTATTGGTTACAAGGTAGCGACCCGCCGGACAAATGTAACTAACCAATCAGTACAGGAGGTATATGAAGGTAACCAATGGAGAGCAGGATCCAAAACTTTGATGTAGGCAGATTGAATGCACATGAGCCAGCAGGCGGGCTAAACACTACTTTATTGTAACATAGTCAATCTGTACATGAGGCAATGGCGGATCCTTGCCTCCTTATATAGCACACAGTACATTTGAATTTGGCCCGGAGGCGCACCATTGGTTACAGTCATATTGACGTAGTCGGTCCTTTGTGCATACCTAGCATAGTTTCACCTGTGGCGAGAAGGTTTCCTGCGGAAGTTACCATTGGAGGATTGGAGCCACGTGATGCTCTGCCAGCTGTGCTAACGGCGAGCAGCTGAACTGCATGCATATACAACAAAAACTGTAACCAATGATAGGGCTTGGATTAGAATAACTAGTGCACCTTTTTGCAGGGTATTTCACACTACTTAAGGCTTCTAATTAGGATGGCGGGAAACCATCATTTTCCTATTGCAAGAGTGCTCCCTGGGCTACTTGAAATAGTGCCTCAATACACAACACCCACCAAAACCAGAAATGCTTTTCCCCTTCCTAACTCTTAGTGGTCTTCCAGTCATTTTCTTAGGTGAAAGAAACAAGGAACTTGTGGGCACAAGTTATATATCTTGGTACATACATTAGCATTTTTAGGACCTGATCTTAGTGAACAAATATATAAGGAGAAGAGCAAGGGTACATTGGAAGAAAAGTTCTAAATTTCTTCTACCTATAAAGTATCTCACAAATTGTACATTTTTTAATTGGGGTGGAAACCCCCACAGACTTTGGTCAGTATATGGACCCTCAAAGCTCTTCACCCCTCCCAAAAATTGTATTTTTTAAATTGCTCAAACTGTCTCCCTGCTTTCTCTAGACATGTGGGGGTGGGGCAATTTTGCTGTATTTTGTGGGGCCTCAGCATACCTTCCCCTAGGCTTCCCAAAACAGACAGATAGATAGATAGATACCGTAGATAGATAGATAGATAGATAGATAGATAGATAGATAGATAGATAGATAGATAGATAGATAGATTTTATTTATTTATTTATTTATTTATCATTCACATTTGTAAATGCCGCCCACTCAGGCAGAACCCGACTCAGGGCGGCATTACAACAACTCCAAAAAATACATAAAAACATTATAAAACCTTATAAAACCCACCCAATAAAAAACCCACCCAATAAAGAAAAATCCGACATCCACCCCCATTTAAAACCCATATCCCACTCACCCATCCCACCTACCACACAGAGGGAAAGAGAGAGAGTCTTATAAAAGCCAGCCGGCAGGGGCCATAGTCCCGTTCGGGCCCCACACCTGCCCTGCCAGCCAGGACTTTACTCCTTTCCTGAAGGGCAGCAATTCACTTTGAAGTCTTAGATCTGTTGGTAGGAGGTTCCAGAGGGTTGGTGCGGACACGGAGAAGGCCCTCCTTCGGGTGCTAGTCAAATGTGCACCCCTCGTTGATGGCACCACCAGAGAGCCTCTCCGGTCCGCTCTGGTTGGACGGGCAGTCACTCTTGGGACGATGCGGTCTCTAAGGTATCCTGGCCCCCTGCCATATAGGGCTTTAAAGGTCAAAACCAGCACCTTAAATTGCACCCGGAGACAAACTGGTAACCAGTGCAGCTCCCGAAGCAGCGGTGAGGCATGGGCATATCGCCCACACCCCTGCCCAATAAAAATAGATAGATAGATATTAAGTAGTAGCAGCAATATTGGACTCAAGTTGAGCTCCAGTCTCTGGTTGGCTCAAAGTGAGAGTACGGTACACCTGAGTATACTACAGGTACCACCAACAGGTGTCATTGAAGGAAACCAAACATCCTTAAAGGCAGGAGTTGTTGCAGTGCTAGAGGCCAAGTCAAGCTTAGTAACAGAAGGGAGTAGCCACAACTCTTTTTCCTGTGGCTAAAGCACAAAGGAAGAAGAACATGCTTTATGACAGGTGTTCTGGGGTTTATATTAGTAAACAGGTTTATAAGGAGTGCTAAGATTATTCACTCACTCGTTCGTTCATTTGTTGGTTCTTTGGTTTGTTTAATATCCTGCCATAATTAGTGTTTGACACTACTCTAGGTGGCTTGAAATAATTACAGAACATCCAACAGTAAAAGCATAAATAAATAATACAAGACCATCAACAACATAACGCCATAAACTACTCAACCCAATGAGGCAAATACCAACCTCAGTTGCACCAGTACCAATAATACCATATCACAAAAATGAATTCTAAAAATGCATTAACTCAAAGTTCGTAGTAGCTCAACAGTACTATATTACTATTTACTATAGTAAATTTATTTTGGGAATGCTTCCGTAAATAGAAAAGATTTTAACATTTTATGGAAAACCAACAGAGTAGGGGCTGTTCTGATTTCAGATGGCAAGGAATTCCATTACCTGGGGGGAGTGGGGCTAAAAAAACCTCTATTTTTCATGGACCTCCATTTTATCTGGATTTAGCTTCAGCTTATTCTTCTCCATCCACACCATAACCCATTCTAGCAAACTCTTCAAGGTCCAGACAACACCAACGTTGATTGAGTTTGCAAGGCATTGATGGGCCAGACGTGTGTGTCATTTCAAAGATGGCAGGTGGACGAAAGCTATCACAGAGTGGATACCACTTCACATAAAGCAACCACTAGGAAGGCCAGCAACCAAATGGGAAGACCAGTTCAGAGCAAAGTTTCTGAGGCCCTGGATGAGAAGGGCACGGGATCAGAAACAGTGGGAGACGATGCTTCGATCTGCCACATCAAACTATGTATGTGTGAAGCTCGGATAAACCATGTAAGTAAGACAGTTTATTGGAAGAAATTGGAAATGTGATAGTGGATATAAAAGAGGCCATGACCTGGATTGGCCTCAGCAGCACAATATTGGTATAGCATAGGGAGCAGATCCGTGCATTGGATGACCTGCTTGTCATTGTGATTGCCTTATCTTAGCGCAAAAATGGGTTCACATGCAACCAAACCATCAAGGAGCATGCACTCTGCCAGCCACCAATCCACTATGTGGGAAGAGGTCCCTTGGTTTCCCTTGTGGGGAACTGGGGACAGCCCTTCTGAGCTGGGTATGCCAACTCTTAGTTCACCACCCAATCTTCACCCATTCCATTGCATGGAATAGGGAATTAGCCCATATCATTCACAGATATCTGCTCTCCTGGACAACCTGTCCTGCCTGACAGAAAATGGTCTACAAGTCACTATTATCATAACTATGATATTATTACTATTATCACAGACTTCAAAGAGAATTGCTGCCCTTCAGGATAGGATTGAAGACCTGGCTGGCAGGGCAGGTGTGGGGCCCAAATGGGAACACGGTCCCCGCTTGCTGGCTTATGTAAACAATTAAGAACTCTCTCTTCTTCTTTTTATAGTGGGTGGGATGGGTGGGTGGGATATGGGTCTTTTAAAGTGGGTGGGATATGGGTCTTTTAAAGTGTTTTTATGTGTTTTTAGAACTTGTTGTAATGCCGCCCTGAGTCGGGTTCTGCCTGAGTGGGCGGCATATATAAATATGACTATTAAATTAAATTAAATTAAACTACCTGTAGATAGACAAAAAAATAAACTTATCAATAACTAGTCACTTTCCCTTAATGTATCATGAGATAGTGGAGGGTGGGTGGGTGGGAGAGATCCAGGTGGTGACAGCTGGATAGAATGAGTTTGTGTGTGTGTGTGTTGTGTATAGAATTTGTGCCTTTAGGAAATGTAACCTTGTCTTCTAAGTAACTTTGTATCCAAAGTTACTTGCAATAAAGATGTGTTAGGCCCCCTGAATGCTGCCTACCATGTATCAATCTTCGAACATCAAATTGGCGATGAAGGTGGGATAATGGCTCCCCACAGCATCAAGCTACCTCCGTTCGACATCAAGAAACCAGAACAGCCTGCGAGCACCTCACATTCAATTTCGTCCTGAGGGAGGCTCAGGTGGCCGAAATAGCGAGGTCCAGGGTGAAGGCATTCAGGACGAAGCCAGCCACACCTGGGGGGGCCTGGTTCCGCCGTGCAAGCCGCCTGGTCCTCCCCCCACCACGCATCCAGCTCATCTTCCTCCCTGGAGGCCTCCGCATCCTCCGGGGCCAGCTCCAGTGATGATGATGATGTCCAGAAGATCCTGAGGAAGGCGCCCAAGAAGCAAGCAAGCAACAAGGCCCACCGCTGATGCGACGGCTACGGAGCATCCCACGACTGGAAGAGGTGCCCCTTCTGAAAGGCCTTGTGCCATCACTGCGGACGCCAAGGCCACATCGCCAAGGTCTGCAGACAATGGCGGAGAGAGGACCAGGAGCCAGCCGAATCCTCTCGGCAAAAAGGAGGCGCCATCAGGAAGATTTCTACAGAGGAGCCAACCGTGAGCCGCGTGTCCGTGGCACACCAGCATTTCTTTGTTGAGGTACTGTTACAGGGGGACCCAGTTAGGATGGAGGTGGATTCGGGTTCATCCTACTCCATTGTGTCCCAGAATGTTTTCCTTAGTATTCCCCCCAATTCTCGCCCAAAGCTCAAGGCCCTCAAGATATCCCTGTGAGACGTGCAGGGTAACCTGATTCTTGTTTTGGGGTGGGGGATTTCAAAGTCAAGTTCAAGCATTTCACAGAAAGGTTGCCCCTAGTGGTCCTCAAACGGGGGTCTAGCTGCCTCCTGGGGAGCCGGTGGTTTGCTCCCTTGGGTATTGGACTGTCCGGCATCAATGCCGTAGAGACTGATCCAGTGCGAGACGTGTGCAATGCACACCCAGCGGTTTTTGAGAAGGGACTTGGGTAATACAGAGGGCCCCCAGTCTCTTTCGACCTGGATCCTAAATTAGACCCATCCGGCTCAAGCCGCGAGGAGTGCCATTCACCTTCAAAGACAAGATTGAGGCAGAACTGGACAAACTGGTGGGTCAGGGGATTTTGGTTCTGGTGGACTCCGTGGAATGGGAGACACCGATTGTTACTGCTTTAAAATCTAATGGGGAGGTTAGAATTTGCGCAGATTATAAATGCACGATTAAGAAGGCTATTCGCCCTAATGCATACCCGGTGCTGGTAGTTAGCCATTTACTACCCACTTTACATGGGGGTAAATGTTTTGCAAAGCTAGACTTAGCTCAGGCCTATCAGCAGCTCACAGTAACTCCTGCTACAGCAGCTGCACAAACGATAGTAACACACAAAGGGGCTTTTAAGGTGACGCGCCTCCAGTTTGGCGTAAATTCAGCCCCAGGAATATTCCAATCTCTCATGGAACACCTCCTAAAGGGTCTCCCCGGGGTGCTCCCTTATTTTGACAACGTTTTGATCACTGCAGGGAGTGAGTCAGAACTGGAAAAGAGGTTGGACAAAGTCCTAACAGTATTTGAGAAAGCGGGGTTAAGATTGAGACAGGATAAATGTGTGTTCCTGGTGAGGGAGGTAGAGTTCCTAGGGTTCAAGATAACCCCTGAAGGAGTTAAGCCCTCCGATTCAAATGTTGTGGCTGTTCAAAATGCCCCTCGCCCCACCACGAAACCAGAACTGCAGTCATTCTTAGGGCTCCTAAATTTCTATCATTCCTTCTTGCCAAGGAAAGCATCCGTAGCAGAGCCTCTGCATCATATTTTAAAGAAAGACGCGGTTTGGCGGTGGGGGGACAGCCAGGAAAAGGCTTTCAAGGAACTCAAACAGCTGTTGTCTTCTGAGGCAATCTTAATCCATTTCGACCCCAGGAAGCCCGTGGTGCTAATTTGTGATGCTTCACCAGTGGCGGTGGGGGCGGTGCTGTGCCACGTGTTAGAAAACGGGTGGGTAATCCCGGTTGCCTTCTACTCAAGGTCCCTTTCAAAGGCAGAGCGCAATTACACGCAAACAGACTGGGAGGCCCTTGCAATACATACCTGTCAACCACGGCTCCGGACAATCCGGGACCTGCGCACAACGGTTCTGTGCAAGTCGCATTCTATGCATGTGTAGAAGGCGTAAAAGGGTTCTACATTAGCATAAAAGCCTTCTATGCATGCATAGAACGCGACTTGCACAGAAATAATGTGCAGTACCTCTTTCCCCCCGCTGCCAAATCTGGGGTTTTGGCAGCTGTGGGCGGGAAATGGCGCAAATTGGCGCTGAAAATTGGGAAATCCCAGCCAATCCGGGAAGGTTGACAGGTATGTTGCAATAGTCACTGGAACCAAGAAATTCCTCTATGGTCTTCCTCTATGGTCGGGGGTTCACTATTGTAACCGACCACAAGCCACTGCTGGGTATTTTCACCATAAGCAAACCCACACCCCAGATTCTGTCCCCTAGAATGCTCAGGGGGGCCATATTCTTCAATGCGTACCAGTACACACTGGTTCACCACCCGGGCAAAGAGATCAGGCACGCTGATGCACTTTCCCGGTCTCCACTCTCAGAACTAGGGGAAAACGTGTGCGAGGTAGAACGAGATAACCAAGTGTTGCTGATCAAGTCCCTCGATTCGCCCCCAGTAGTGCCCACAGACCTCGCCAAATCTACGGTGAAAGACAAGGTCCTGTCCCTAGTCCTTTCCTGGGTAAAGAAGGGGTGGCCCGCAACTCCCCCAGCTGAGGAGTTCAAAGCTTATTTCCGGAAGCGGGTTGAACTTTCAATAGAGAGGGGTTGCCTCCTTTGGGGCCAACGGGTGGTAATTCCCAAGGCATTGCACTCAAAGGTGCTCAAATTGCTACACATTAGCCACCCAGGAATCGTGCGCTCAAAGGTTTTGGCCAGGAGCTACTTCTGGTGGCCCCAGAATGATGACATTTAGCACATGGTGGGCACTTGCAACAGTTGCCAGAGTTCTCGACCAGAAGAGTCCCAATTTCCTCACAGAGAATGGGATACAGCCCGTGGCCTGTGGTCTCGATTACATATCAATTTTGCTGGTCCTTTCTGGGGCTTGTTATTTCTGTTAGGGGTTGCCTCCTTTTCAAAGTGGTTGGAGGTCATTCCAATGCCCAATACCTCCTCTGCCGCAACCATTAAACAATTGCGGAGACTATTTAGTTGTTTTGGGTTACCCGATGTGCTTGTCTCCGACAACGCTAGTACTTTCACCTCCGTCAAATTCCTGGCATTCCTGGAGAGGAACGCAATTCGACACATCACATCTGCCTTTTTTCACCTCACAACAAATGGGCAGGTTGAGTGCCAAGTGCAAACTACTAAAGAGGCACTTCAGCAAATGGGCCATGGGGACCTAGAGCTACAATTGTGTCAATTTCTTCTGTGCTACAGAATAACCCCCCTGGCGCTTGGGCTCTTGCCCGCCGAACTCCTGATGCACAGGAGGCCGGTCTCACTTTTAGACTGGTTGGATCTGACCAGGGTGGAGGATAAGGGGAGGAACATTGAAATTGCACACAGCAAAGTTTTTTCAGTTGGGGACCCAGTATATTGTAGGAATTTTGTGGCCGCCGGCCCAACGTGGATCCCAGGGGTGGTGATCGATCAGACTGGGCCAGTCTCCTATCAGGTAGAAACAAGTTTGGGGCTAATGTGGCGGCAACATGCTGACCAGCTCAGGCATCGGGTCACAGACACCCAGGGGTCTGAGGATCAGGGTGATTCAATGTTAGGGTTCTCTCCCACACGCTTATCCCAAGGGGGAGACATGGCAGTTAGCCACCCAAGTGCTCCTGATTTCAGTTTCATTCATCCTTATGAGTTACAGGATCGGGGGGAGTTTTTAAAGTGTTCCCCCACTCTTCCAAGCGGGCAGTGGGGTTTTGATTTCTCCCCAGAAACCCCCCGTCCTCTAGTTTTTGAGTCCACCTCTACTCCCATGCAGACTAGACAACGCACAGTCGGGTCGCCCCCTTCTCAGAGTAGCAGGTGGGAACTTTCCTCAAGTTAGCCTCCTCCTCTCCCAGGTTTTGATATGCAGTATTCCCTTCCAGGTTCCCCACCTGATTCGGGCCAGTGCTCCTGAGACGTCGCTAACACTACTCGTTTCCTCTCTGCAGGATGAGAGTCTGTGGAACCCGAAACACCCCATTCCTCCGAGGCCAACCAAGCAGCTGTGCGGCCAAAACGCACTTGTGGGCCACCATGATGGTTGAGGGACTTCGTCCCATTCTAGGGGGGAGGGATGTTGTGTATGGAACTTGTGCCTTTAGGAAATGTAACCTTGTCTTCTAAGTAAACTTGTATCCAAATGAACTGTGAATGAGTCCCAGAGATTACAATGTAACTCAGCTGTTCTTGCTAGCGATTCAGCTGCCGCGAGAGGCAGCTGCAGAGCTCAGCACACATGGTTCAGATTACCCAATCATGGAGTAACGCGGGAAACATTCCCGCCACAGGTAAACCTTGTAAGGTATGTGGTACGTCACAATGACATCACTGATACTGCAACCAATAGGTGCCCGTAGGGCAAAATTCAAATGTACTGTAAGCATATATAAGGAGCTGCGTCTCCGCCATTACCGCATGTTCAGATTGCATACCTTGCAATAAAGATGTGTTTGGCCCCCAGAATGCTGCCTACTGCATATTAATCTTCGAACATCAAAGTGTGTGTGTGTGTGTGTGTGTGTGTGTGAAATTCCTGGCTAGCCTTGGGCCAGCCCCTCGCCCTGTACCACCACTGGCTGCCTCTGACTGGATGGCCACTTGGGGTGTCTCGACCTGATCCCAGGTGCAAGGAACACCTGGGAAAAATAAAAGTGCACCTGGACGGCGGCCATTCTAGGTAACTGCAACCTTTCCAGACAGCACACTGGGACCCTGGTGAGTATGCCAGGGGGAGGACCCAGGCTTTCTCAAAAGCCTTCTACTTTAGGGGCAGCCCTGCCCAAGTCTAGGTTCAACATAAAGAGTGATAGGAAGGGAAAGGACTAATGAGCTTGAAGTTGTTTCTCAGCGGTTTAGCACCCAAATGTCTAGGCAAACAGGTATGTCATTTACCTGCTCCTAGTCTTTACCACTGTGGGTGAATTCTCTTTTGTTTTTTCTTAAATTTGAGGGTTTTTTTTAAAAAAAAGTGCATTTAAACATAAATTAAAACAATCATAATGGTGTGCTGTAAAATCAATTGTGAATTATGGACAACCTTCCCAGGGTTTTCTGGGTAGAGAATACAAAGAAGTGATTTACCATAACTTTTCTTCTGGGAATGCCCTGAGACTGTGCAGCTTATCCAATGCCACATAGACTGACTTTTCTCCCAGGAGGCAGAGTGGGGAATTGATCTCCCAACCTTTGGCTCCACAACCAGATCCCTAATCCACTGAGCTTTTCAGACAGCTAAAAATAAATTAGAACATACAAATCTGTGCCCTCTGTAATGGGAAGGTGATGCACTTCTTGATGATTGGTGTCTTGCACGGAAGACAAAGAAGGAGCCGCAGTAAGGGTTAAAACACAACTTTATTGCATGGTAGTCAGAGTGAACATGAGGTAATGGTGGACCAAACAGCTCTATTTATAGCACACTGTACATTTTGAATAACCCGGGTGAAAGTCCATTGGTTACTGTCCGCGTGACGTCATGGCCGGGTGCTCTGGCAGTTCTCGCAAGTGCCTACCATGTGCTCTATATCTGTGTCCAGTTTGGGCCACCAGACGTAACTCCTAGCTAGCGCCTTGGAGTGCACGATCCCCGGGTGGCTGATATACAGCATCTTGAGCACCCGGGACCTCAGAACTTCGGGGATTACTACCTGCTGCCCCCAGAGTAGGCAGCCCCTTTCTAGGGAGAGCTCGTCTCTCCGCCTACCGTAGATCCTGAATTCCTCCATAGGGGAGGTTGCCGGCCAGCCTTTCTGTACCCATGAACTGACTAAGGCCAATGACTTGTCTTTTGCCATAGCCTTGGCGATCTCAGCTGGCAGAATTGGAGGCAACTCTAGGGCCTCAATCAGAAGCACCTGGTGGTCCTGTTCTACCTTGCACTCGGGGTCCCCTGCCTGTGGGAGGGGTGACCTGGAAAGGGCATCGGCTTGGCTGATCTCCTTGCCGGGGTGGTAGGTCAATGCGTACTGGTACGTGTTGAGGAAAATCGCCCATCGCAGCATCCTTGGGGACAAGATCTGCGGGGTTGGCTTATCTGTAGTGAAGATTCCTAAGAGGGGCTTATGGTCGGTCACGACTTTGAATGGCCTGCCATAGAGGAAATCGTGGAACTTCTTGGTTCCTGCAACAATCGCTAGGGCTTCCCTGTCTGTTTGCGCGTAGTTGTGCTCTGCCTTGGACAGGGATCTTGAATAGTATGCCACTGGGGCTTCTCGCCCGCTCTCTAGCACGTGGCATAGGACTGCAACCACCGGTGAGGCATCGCAAACCAACACAATGGGTTTCTTTGGGTCGAAGTGGGTCAACACAGCCTCGGAAGATAGAAGCTGTTTGAGCCCCCGGAATGCCCGTTCCTGGCTGCCCCCCCCCCCCACCAAGCCGCATCCTTTTTGAGTAATCTATGCAGTGGTTCTACTACCGACGCCTTTCCTGGGAGGAAGGAGTGGTAGAAATTTAGGAGTCCTAGGAAGGACTGTAGTTCGGCTTTGGTGGTGGGGCGAGGAGCATCTTGGACTCTGCTGGTTTTATGCCCTCAGTGGTTATTCGGAAGCCCAGAAGCTCTACCTCCTCAGCGAAAAACACACACTTATCCTTCCTCAACCTGAGCCCCGCTTTCTCAAACACTGTTAGTACCCGGTCTAACGTCTTGGCCAATTCCTGTTCCCCTCCCGCTGTTATCAGAATGTCATCAAAGTAGGGGAAAACACCTGGGAGCCCTTTCAACAATCTCTCCACGAGGGACTGAAAAATCCCCGGAGCTGAATTTACGCCGAATTGGAGGCACATCACTTTAAAGGCTCCCTTGTGGGTAACAATTGTCTGAGCGGCGGCTATAGCTGGGGTTACCGACAATTGCTGGTATGCCTGGGCCAAGTCTAGCTTGGCGAAACACCTCCCCCCATGCAAGGTTGCTAGCAGGTGGCTTACTACCAGCACCGGATACGCATTTGGGCGAATTGCCTTGTTAATCGTGCACTTGTAGTCAGTGCAGATTCTGACCTCCCCATTAGCCTTGAGTGCCGTAACAATGGGGGTTTCCCACTCAGCGGAATCTACGGGCACCAAAATCCCCTGACCCATCAGTTTATCCAGTTCAGTCTCTATTTTGTCCTTTAGTGCGAAAGGCACTCTTCTTGGCATCATCCTGATGGGTCGGATGTTGGGGTCCAATTTGAAGGAAACTGGGGGCCCTTTGAACTTCCCTAGCCCCTTCTCAAAGGTGGCAGGGTGTGCGTTACACACCTCCGTGATTGGGTCAGCCTGCACAGCGTGTATGCCTCCAATGAAACCTCCCAGGGGCCCGAACCACTGTGTACCCAGGAGACAGCAGGACCCTTCCTTTAGAACTACTAGGGGCAACTGCGCAGAGCACCTTTTAAACTGAACCTTGAACTCTCCCACCCCCAACACTGGTATACTCTTGCCCTGAACATCCCGCAAATTAGTCTTAAGGGCCTTCAGCTTGGGGCGTGACTTTGGGGGAATGCGCAGAAATTCTTTGTGGGAGACAATGGAGTACGACGACCCCGAATCGATCTCCATCCTTACTGGGACCCCCTGTACCAGTACCTCAACAAACAACCGGGGGCGCCGCAAGTGCACGCTGTGGACCGCCTGGTCGCGGTCATTGGGAACCTGTCGAGACACGCGGTGCTCCTGGGGCTCGTCGTCATCGAAGATGTGCCTGACCCCATCTGCCTTTCGTTGGGGCCATTCTGCCTGGCCCTTGCTGTCGTCTCGTCACCGCCTACAGACCCTTGCGATGTGCCTGTGCCGCCCGCAGTTGTGGCACTCCGCCTACCGGAATGGGCATCGGCTCTGGTTGTGGGATGCCCCGCATCCGTTACAGCGGCGGTCCTCTCTGGCACAGTCTTGAACCTCAGGCCTCCTCTGCACCCGCTGCACGTCCTCGTCCTTGCTGAAGTCGGAGGTGGATGTGATGGACTCGGAGGGCCCCTGCTCTATGTGGGAGGAACAGCTGTGGCGGGGGGCCCAACCGCGGCGGTCCTGGCCTGGCACACCCGTTCGCCTTGTTGCACTGACTCGGCGGCTTGGGCGATGCGCAGGACATGCTTGAACGAGATGCTCTCGTCTTTGGCCAGTAGTTTTTTCCTGGCCCCCTCATCTCACAGGCCCAGCAGGAGCCTGTCTCTCAGCGCCTTGCTCAGGGATGCTCCCCACTGGCAAGGCATGGCAGCCACCCGCAGGGCTGCCATGAAGTCTGCCACGGACTCACCAGCCCGCTGGCGCCGCTGCTGAAACGCCAACCTTGCCGGGAAAACTGACACTTTCGGGTGAAAGTGTTTCCTCAGCTCGGCGAGGATCTCATCTAGGGGCACGGCCCTGAGCGGTCTCGGCATCAGGAGGTTGGTGGCCATTTCCAAAGTCTCTAGGCCGCACTGGGCCAGTAGGAATGCCCGGCACTGGGCTTCCTCCTCGATGCCTTTGAGGTCCATAGCATAGAGGAACTGCTGCTCATAGAGTTCCCATTTTTCTGGCTTCGTGGTGTCGAAGGGCGCAATGATCACTTTTTGGGATGCCATCCCACCTTCGTCGCCAATTTGGTGTCTTGCACGGAAGACAAAGAAAGAGCCGCAGTAAGGACTAAAATACAACTTTATTGCATGGTAGTCAGAGTGAACATGAGGTAATGGCGGACCAAACAGCTCTATTTATAGCACACTGTACATTTTGAATAACCCGAGTGGAAGTCCATTGGTTACTGTCCACGTGATGTCATGGATTGTCACACCCATCTTCTCCAGGTGCGGTGCGGTGGGAAGGTTTCCCGCCCTTCAGGTATTCAGGGGAATCTGTATCATGTGAGCTGGATGCTGCTACTGTCACGGGCAGTAGGATCCTTAACAGCTTGCTACAATGTGTCTCTGATTAGTTACAATGGATACAATTGTGGGATACAATCAGTTAAAGAGTACTTGTCACATTCTATTCAATACATAACACTGCCTATATAAGGCAGTTTCTTATGTCAACTAGTTATACTAAGTGACCCTAAACTTGCAGGACACTCCAGTCCTTCCTCCATGCTTTTTTTAATATAAAAACATAAGAACAGCCTTGCTGGAACAGGCCACAGCCCATCCAGTCCAGCATTCTGTCTCACACAGTGGCTCACCATTTCCTTCAGGGTATTCCCAAGGAGATGCCTTCACCTGCTTAGGATTCCCTGGAAATGGCATTGAGAGATATCATGCCTATCTATCCAACCCCGAGGTTGTCCTTAAGTATCCATAATTATAGCCATTGATACCCTTGTCCTCCATCAACTTGCCTAATCCTTTCTTAAAGCTGTCAAGACTGACAGCTGTCACCACTTCTTCTGGCAGGGAGTTCCATAGACCAGTAATCCTCTGGGTGAAAAATATTTTTAAAATATTTTTTTCTAGTTCAACCATCTTGATCCCTAGAAGAGACATTTGTTACAGAAAAAGTTGAGTTGTATGGAGGGGAAGTAGGTTACTCTTACAGTGAAGTCAGTAAGAAAAATTCGGTAAGAGTTTATACGTTCCTCTGAAAATCTTTTACCTGAGTCTGCAGCAGCCTTTAGTCTGGGTAAGAAAACAATGTGAATAGGCCAGTTATACCCTGTGTCTTGACTTCACAGAACAAAACATTGATGCTTGAGGGTGGGGGGTGGGGAATTACCAGAGGCAAAATTGGGTTTGAGGCAGTGAAACAAAGGACACTAATTAAAATACATTTCTAGCTAAGTTTACTTTGCATGCCCTTGGTTTTATTTGAACAGGCAAGTTCCCTTTTTGCTCAGCTACACTGCTCATCCACTGGCTCAGTTTTATACAGTGTAACTTGTTTGGTTGTACATGAAAAATGCTTTATAAAAAGGTTCGAATCCTGGCTTGTTATCATTCAGGATGGAGCGTGCATCCCTCCCTCTTCCGTCTTCCCACAATCACATCAGCAGTTGAACCAGCCCAGAACTTACAAGTGTGGGAAGCCAAGTGTTAATATTTGAACCCAGATTGTGGCTTCTCAGTTGGTTGGCTTACAGTACTGGCATGTTAGAGGAAAGATTTGGGCCAGTTTCCAAGCCTGTGGAAAAGTTACTTTTTCAGATTACAAATCTGAAAATCTCCCAGGTACGCTACCCATTAATTATACTCAACTAGAATACAGTATTCTGGAAACCAATCATCCAGAATGTAGCTTTGCTGATTTCTGGCTTTTCCAACTTCATTTGCAGGAAGAGTCAGGCTGGGAGGACTGGACTATCTGCATCACCAGCACAGTTGCTTTGCTTTTTGGAAACACAATCACTGTCCCTGTACAAATTGTTTTCAACCAGGCCTATCCCAATCATCATCCTCCATAGACAAAGAATTCATCCTCTTTGTGTTAGAATGGTGGGCCAGAAATGGCCCACTGGGTCACGGAGTGACTGGACACAAGGAAGGCACTCAGGCAAAGATGAGGTGAAAGTCCAGTGTTTATTGATCAGAAGGCTCTAATCTTTATACCCTGCCTAGCTCGACCGTGTGCATAGGCTGCGCGTGGCCGTTACAGGAAAACTGCAGGTCTGCACTTTAAGATTACACAAATTACTCATCAGGGATGACTTCACCAGGGGAAGTTCCTTATCTATCTAATTTACTACCAGGGGGACATGCATTGTCTACTGCTATCGGGAGTAAACATCTGCCTAGGTTGACTCTTAGACTCAGAGTCTCTGTGGATACAAGATTATCCATTACATGCTGATCGAGTTCATCACCCGGTGATCTTTTGCCCTCTACTGTCCTAACTGCCTGCCAGGTCAGCGATCAGTGAATTAAACTATGACTATTAATCCGCTCCCTAATTTCTGTCCCTTCGAGCCAATGCTCCAAGGAGTGTTCCCCCAAACCGTGGTTCTGTCAGGGACAGTATGCCAATTATGTGCGCGGATCCCACATTCCCCCTTTATTTGTTTAATTGGACCTGACAGACAGCTCGCCGTAGGAGTGGCATGAGCTGACATGGAGTGAGGACATCCTGGGGTTTTCTCCATGGGAGACACATTGACAGCAATGAGGGAATACATTGTGCGAAGCAGCAAACTGCTATCCCCATCATACCTGTCAATCATCCCAATTTGGCTGGGAAAACCCCGTAATTTGACGTTGATTGACGTCATAACCCGCCCCGCGCTGCCAAAACCCCGTAATTTGGCAGCAGGGGGAAATGCTTTCTGCGCATGCACGGAAGCGCTACGCTGCTTGCGCAGCCCCTACGCAAGTGGCGTAGCACTTCCGTGCATGCGTGGAAGGGGTAAAACCCTTCCATGCATGCGTGGAAAGCGACCTGTGCACAAACGATGTGCGCAGGTCCTGTTTTTCTAGAGCCGCGGGTTGACAGGTATGATCCCCATGGAAATCATGACCAGAGAGAATCCCATCATCCCCACGTGGCATCTTCCTTGATAAGAAAACGGGCAGCTGATGACATCTGAGGCAATGGCTGAGGTCATCTTTTTGGCGATATCCGCGTGTGGCATCTGGGGCTGATTCTGGCTTCCAGGAATTGACCCTGCATAGGAGAAAAGGCTTGCTGCAAACGCAGCTTTTGGAGATAGAAATATGAGAGAGTTAATTTTGCAACTTATAGGATAGCTGTATGTCAGGGAGTTTTGGGGGTTCCCCCACTTTCTTTCTATTAAAAGAAAAGACACGGTAGATACTTTCCACACTCGCTGGACCTGGCCTTGTGCCATTCAGATGGAGTAGTTCCTGCTGAGAGGGTTTGCCTGAGAACAAAAATGTTAGACCCGGAGAGAAGATTTTTTTTTGAATGAAATCCACGTTTTGAGGGAAAGCTGTGAATGTTCAAGAGTCAGCAATTAGCCTAGAAGAACAGATCACAACACTGTGGTGTAGAATACCTTAAAATTGAAGCATACCATGTTATTCTAAAGACAAAAGCATGCAGAAGCTTCTGATTCCTGCTAGAAGCAAAAATGTGAGACACCTCAAAACCTGTGAGTGTTGAGAGGACCAGTAATTAGAATCCTATTGGCAACCTGTAATTGTGTGCAATTGCTCTGTGGTGAAATGCTTTTTAAAGCAAGGTTTTCCTGTTGGCAGACCAGCTGTGTTATGTGGGTCTATGCCCGTTCTTGTGTAGTGAAAATTCTGTGTGCCTCAGACCAGTCTGATGTCCCATGGTGAACCTTGGCACTTCTCATGAATGCCCCCTTTGCATTCCTGCCCATAGCATGCGTGCACACATTTCCTGGAGCTTTCACCCCTGGCAGGCTGAGCTGCCTTGCTAATGCTTTGGGCGTTCTGGTGGAGCGACACATGACTTCGAACTGAGGTCTACAATGCTAGCTGCCTTTTGGCATGTGCCTAGGCTAGCCGCAAAAGAAAAGAGGGAAGGAAAGGGTGGCTTGGGAAAGCCAGTGTCTGATCAAGAATGTGACCTGGCTCAGTTAATGTTATTTACTGGCCTGGCTGCATCCTTAAAATGGGTCCTAGGCAGCCTCGGCTGCCCAGCTAATGGTTGGCACTCTGCACATTCTCAGGAGCCCAGTGACTAATCTCCCCCTAGCTTTGGAGGTGGCAAGATGTGTCACTGCCTAAGCTGGTGACATGAATGACAGACTAAGACTTAGTAAAAACAAAGAGCTGAAACAATCTTTGAAGTACCATGCTGTAAAGAGACAATATGCAAGGAAACAATATGTTAAAATAAAAGGAAACACGAGTTAACCATTGAGAGCAGAGTGTTCCAATGACAAGAAGAAAAGAAAAAAGTCAGGGGTTAGCATAATGAGAGTGCAACAATTCTTATCAGATAACAACTTTATCAGATAATTAAATAAACTCGCTGTAGTTCCTCTCCTGCAGAAGAATTCAGTCAATGAAGGGTTTTAATTAGCTCAGGAGGCTGTGGGAGAATGCAATTTAAGACTGCAAGGAATAAGTCGGCTGAAGACAAAAGCATGATGCTTTGGAGAGAAGCTTGTAAGAAATCATTCCTGTAAAAAGGGTAAAAGTTAAGCATATGCTGAATGTATAGACTGTTTCCATACTACTGTGCTGCAGTGTTGACCAGCAAATCTGAGCACAAAAATGTGTGCGTGCTTTTTTCTGTTTAAAGGCACACTGAGTAAATTGCTTTTCACATAGAGAACAACAGTTCCCTTTTTTGGAGCAACAACTCTGAGTATTTCCTGAACAGCCAATGAGAGAAGGAGCTAAAGCAAATCTAAGAGAAAAGAATGAAGAAGAGCTAGAACCAGGATTCTCAACCTGCAGCCCAAATGTGGCCCACCCCCCCCTCCACCATGCCAAGAGGTGCCACGTGGTGGAGGGGGGGCAAGAGGGGCCACCGGACTTCCAAAGCTATCTGAGGCAGCGGAACCTGGCCCCTGACTCTAAAAAGTTGAGAACTCCTGGGCTTATGAGATGATTGGTTTAATTCATTCTACACATTGAGACAATGCTAGATAATTCTTACATTCCTAATGAAACATGTGATTTAAAGGTTTTTTAAAGACATTTAAGGGACATTTAAAGGCATTTAAGGGACATAGGGCTTTGAAAGGCATAGACACAGGTTATAAAGATGATTAATGAAGATTTTTCCTTTTTTGAGAACACTGGCTGAGTGAGAAGGACTCAGAGAAGCGATTTCTTTCAGTTCACGATGCTGGAAGAGATCGCTGCTTTCAGCGTAGGTCTCTATAATGCCAAATTTTCATAAGGATTTTTCAATTCCCAATTATCTATCTGCCTGAGTAACACTGACTGCAAAGCAAGTTCTTAAGAGCGTGGCTTAATCCTTTGACAAACAAAAAAGGTCTCCCTGGCACACCCAAAGGCATGTTTTGGCTGAAAGGAAGAGGGTCACTTTTGCCCCGTTTGCAGGCTAAGATTCCCCCCCCTGCTTCCGTCACCTTTGGTGCCTGAAGCTGCTAAGCAGGTGGCAAGGCAAAAAGGTTTTGCTCACCGTACTTTCTCATGCTTTAAATTTGTCCTACCCATGAACAAGTTTAAACTGTATAATACCTGGTATCTCATTGCAACGTTACCATGCAAACACATATCACACATACAAACATTCAGCAAACATTCTGGTGCGCCATTCATACACTCACATGCAAGCCTTTGGATGCTGTATCTCATTCTTTCCTGGGTGATGTTCCCCTCCCCCGGTCTGCAACGTTTTGCTCTAACTCAGTGGTTCCCAAAGTGGGGCACACGCCCCATGAAGGACTTCAGTTCCCAGAAGCCTAAGTCAGTACACTGGCTGACCAGTGCTTTGGGGAATAGACTTAAGCTTCTGAGAATTGAAGTCCACAAAATAAAGTTTGGGAAACACTGCTCTGACTCATGAGGAGAGGATTCCATGCTGCCTAAGTTGGTAGGCGATTCTCAGATAGCTGGCTGCAGCCATCTGGGCTTTTTGGCTTAAGAGGGAGTTTCTCTGTGCTCTTTTGAGGCAAGACAGGGTGTGGCAGCGATCCTTCCTGCCTAAGTTTCTGCCTGTGCCTCAGAAAGGCTTGGGGTACTATTGCTGGGATGGTCCTTCTGGCATAGCCAGAGCGGTGACTGCCGGCTTTTGAACCTGGGCTGGAAGCGTGCCTGCTGGCCGGTTTCCCAGATTCGGACACTGGCTGGCCCAGTGGAAGCCCTGATGGCAACGTGGGCATTTGGTAGGAGGCTTATTTGGATGGCTTTTCGAAGAGCTGCCTGGTCTAGATTGGCATTCTCTTCTAGAGTGTCCCATCCTTCCACAATGAAGGCAAGCGCCTTTGGGCTTTTGCACTGCTCTGCGCCTGCATTTGGTAATGGATTTGCTCTGGAGCCCTGAGTGGCTAGTTGTAGAATCGGGGCTGCTAGGACGGCCGTTGGGTCCCGGAGGAGACTGATCAAGTAACGACACGAGGCAATATGGAGCGAGATCAGATCAGTGGTTTATTGAGGAAAAAGCATCATCATATATAGATCAGAAGGCAATGCAGGAAAGAATCGCCATCTGACAGAAAATCACATCACCCATTTACTCGGGTTAATGGGGAATCTCTCTTGGGGAAGTTAATTAACTTGGGCAAACACTGACAGGGGAAAACCATTGTTCGAGGCTTGCACCGGAGTAAATATGGCTTCTATTTGCACCAAGGATTAGGCTTAACTGTGAGTGAGTGATTGCCTAATATGTAACGGAGGTTAGCGATCTGCTCTCTCAGCGGAATTACCGGTCAGGTCAGATGTGGGTGAATCAACCCTATGATTATTAATCCACCCCCCACCCCCCGATTTCCATACTGGCAAGGGCCAGTGGCCAGGAGTTTGCTCGACTGGTTTAACCTCTGCCAAGGTTTTATGCCAATTGGGCATGCGGAATCCGCATCTCCCCTTTTTCTGTTATTTAGGGACCTGACAGGCGACCCTGCACAAGAGGGACATCAGCTGGTGTACGGGAATGACGCTTCGGGGTTCCCCCCACGGGGGACATCTTGATAACAGTGAGGGAATACATTGCATGAAACAGCATCCTGCTATGCCTAGTATAATCACCCCCACAATCACTTTGAGCGTCGTCTGGAGCCACCCCCACGGAAGCCATGACCACAACGAACTCCACCAATCCCATGCAGAACCCTGCTTGATGTTCTTGACTAAGGTGTGGAGGTCCGTGAGCTGGCTCTGTACCTTGTGTGTGTTGTCTGTGAGATTAAAGCAACACATGCCATGAACAGATTCGCAGCCCAAATGATGTAACAACAGAAGGTAGTCTATAGCTGCTCGATTTTCAAGGATGGCATGGCGAAGTTCTGCCTGCTCCTGGTTGAGCAGCGCTATCGCCGAGGAGGTATGGTTAATGGCTTTTGCTAATCCGCAAGCCAACTGACCAATTCTCCGAGCGTTGCCGATGGCTAAGCCTGGCACGCCAAGTATGCTGATTGCCAGCGAGACGTACTCAGTTGGACTCAGAACCCTAATGTTGCTATCACATGAGCTGTCTAACTGGGTGGCACGAGTGTGTCGTATGGGTGAGGAGACATTGGAAACATTTGTGCTTGGGGTGACCATATCCTTAGTAGGGAGTAACAGTGTCAAACGACTGATACAACATATAGCATCTGATACATTTGCGGGAATGTAGTTCCACGTGTACTGATTACATGTAAAGAACCATCCTGAAGGTAGGGTAACATGAGCATACATTGAACCAAGTGTCTGTGGTTTATCACAAGTCCAGTTGCTGCTGCCAACTTCGAGGCAACGGCGCCGAGTTTGGCCGGCTGTAGAGCAGCCGGTCATTCGAGCACAAGTAGAGTTCGGACTGACCGCCACTCGAGGAGTGTGAAGAGTGGCTGCATCAGCCGGCAAAGTCATAGTCAGCCGCATTTCCCAGCGGGCATATTCTGAGGAACTTGCTGGGAGGTACGGGCTGAAAATCCGTTTCACTAGCCAGTTGCCATCCCTGGGGTGCGCGCCTGGAGTGTGGCACACTGGGATGAGGCAGGTGCTCAGAATTGAGGCAGAACCGATGTCCTGCTTCAGGCAAAAATCGGACTGGTTGACGAGACCCGCCAACCTTTCCGATATGTTGTAATGCATCCGGGCAGAGAGGTCTCCGCCTGGCATCAAATCGTTGGCCTTTAGTGAGGCTGCCTCCCCCGCAAGTAGGGAGAGGGTCAGGATGATGGTGACTGCCATGGAGTTGGCATTGATCTGGGCAAAGACTGCAGCTACGAAGTTCTCCAGTGTCGGTTCCCTCTCCTCGCGTTGGAGGGCGTCCTGGGCCTCACTGCAAAGGGTCTTGACCATCCCCCAGGTGATCCTTGGCGCTGTCGTCCGCAGTCGCCGCTTCTCCCGCCGGGTCCCCTCGGTCAGGGTGAGGTCCTCCATCTCCGGGATCGGACTCGGGTCGGTCTGGGTCCACGCCATGTGGTTCCAAGTGAGGCTTAACACACCGAGCTGGAATCCAGATAACACCTGTAGGAGACATAACTGCAGCATACCCTCTTCCCCAGGTTACGAGTGGTGCCGGGCCCCTCCAGGAAGGGTCCGGTGGCACCCGGTAACGGACCATCGGTCGCGGGAGAGCTTCCGAACGGCGGAAGTGTTTCTCCTGCGGCGTGCAATCCGAAAAAACATTAAGGTGATTGTATGTGAACAATACCT
Source organism: Bradypodion ventrale (assembly GCA_035047345.1). Lineage (NCBI taxonomy): Eukaryota > Metazoa > Chordata > Lepidosauria > Squamata > Chamaeleonidae > Bradypodion > Bradypodion ventrale. Next base: position 276,715,122 of record JAWDJE010000002.1, on the reverse strand, counting down.
TGTTCAGACAATGCTGTGCCTGACCCTGTGACTTGGGGAGGGCTGGTGGCTCCCCCCTTTCTGTTTGTTTGTCAATATAGGACTTGAGTGTCCGATTGACTCGTTCCACAATCGCTTGCCCCTGCGGATTGTAAGGAACGCCAAAGGTATGCTTAATGTCCCAGGTGGCCATGAAGGCGGCCAGCTGCCTAGAGCTGTAGGACAGGGCATTATCGGTTTTCACATGCTGTGGTTTGCCCATTGCCGCGAAGCAGGAAAGGAGGTGCTGCTCCACATGGGAAGCTGTCTCCCCTTTCTGCGCCGTTGCCCAAACGAATTGGCCTTCTGCCAAACTGCGGGACATGCGTGACATCCATCTGCCACACCTGGTTAGCTTCTGTCCCTCGTGGGTTGACTCCCCACGAGGGCCCCCCCGGTGCCCCTGCACAATGCTGACAAGAGCGAACTATGCCTTGGGCTTGAGAAAGTGGCAGATTGAACTGTCTGGCGAGCGCCTTGGCATTCTGATGAAAGAATGCATGACTCTGAATTGGAGTAGTGAAAACACCTAACACTGAACGTTGCTGAATTTCCTTTGCAGCCGCATCCGCTCTGCTATTGCCCGCGGAAATCGGACCCGGTAGGTCTTGGTGACTTCGGATGTGGGCAATATAGAGCGCTTCCGTGCGGTTTCGCAAGTGAAATTGAGCTGTGAGGAACAAACTCAGCAAATTTTTGTCTATCGCGGGAGTGATGTATGCTCCCGGTAGACTGTGAAGCAAATTCCTAACATACTGACTGTCAGTAATGATGTTTAGGCGTTCTTTGGCGAAGGTGTGCAAGGCAAGGTTCACCGCTGCCAACTCTGCCCGCTGTGCGGACTTCTGTGGAAGAGTTAACAGCGTGCGCCAAGCCTGGCCCTCCTGCCAGGTCAAGACACCATATGTGCGACCCCCATCCATAAAAACTGTCCTGGCCCCCTGAAGTGGAACCAGCGAGAGCAATTCGAACAAGCTGACTGTCTGCGTTTGAAGCGAGACAAGTCTGGGGTCTTTCGGCAAGTGGTATTCCAAGCATCCGGTGAATCCCTCCAAGGCAATTGGAAGCGAGTCACCGAGCTGCATCAACTGCTGGACTTGTTCCTTGGTGAATGGGACCACGATTTTAGCTAAGTCGTGCCCTGAGATGTCCCTAGCTCTCAGCCTTCCGCGGTAAATCACTGCGGAAACCAACTCTTGGGGAGGAACGATGTTTCGGGAAGAGGTGTTCGGCAAGTACACCCATTCCACGATACTCGCCCCTATCTCGGAGTCCACTCCTAGAGCTCCGGTGAACATGGATCCGGCCCGAACTATGTACAAGTTCAGGATCGGGGCATATGGCCCCTGAGCAATCCTGTCCACCCACCTTTGGCTGAGAATTTGGTTGACTTTCTCGAGAGCCAAGCGTGCCTCTCGAGGAATCTGTATCCGGTCTGCCGGCTGCTTACCTAATGTTAGCAGCAAGAAGAGCGGTTTCAAAAGATCCGTATCCAATCGGAAATACGGTCTGGCCCAATTAATGTTACCTAAAACCTGCTGCAATTCTACCAAGGTGACTGAGTCTTTCAAGTTGATTTGAGGCAAAACTGGTGCTGCGAAAGAGCGGAGAAGCCGATGACCCAAGTATGAGAAGGGCTCGGTTCTCTGCACTTTCTCTGGGGCAATGAGTAACCCTTTGTCCCCCAGGCTGGCCTGGAGGTCTTTAAACATTTCGCTGCCGAGTTGCGGCACTGCGACCAAGATATCCTCCATGAAATGGCATACTAAGGCTGTGGGATGAAGGTTTCGAAACTTTGCCAGTGCGTTGTGAACATAAATTTGGCACAGGGTGGGCGAATTGAGCATGCCCTGTGGCAAAAATTTCCACGCGTAACGCTGCGTGGGCTCACTGTGGTTCACAACCGGCACCGTAAAGGCGAACCTTTCCCTGTCCCTGGGGTCTAAGGGAATGGTGTAAAAGCAATCCTTGAGATCTACAACTAGGATCTCCTACCCCTCGGGAATCATATTTGGATTTGGGATGCCGCATTGAAGCGGACCCATTGGCTGAATACATTTATTGATCTCTCTGAGATCGTGGAGGAGTCGCCACTTCCCAGACTTCTTTTTGATGACAAAAATAGGCGAATTCCAAGGACTAGTGGACTGCTCTATATGTCCAGCGTCTAGCTGTTCTTTAACCAGTTGCTTTAGGGCGACTAATTTCTCTCCCACTACCGGCCATTGTTCCACCCAGACCGGCGTGTTGGTGAGCCATTTAAGTGGCAGCTCCATTACCCGAAGGTAAGAGTAGCACCGTACTGCTGTAAAATGTCTCGCCCCCAAAGGTTGATGTGCACGTCCAGAATGTGCGGCCGAATGACCGCTGTCCCGTCAGCCTTTGGGATCGTGACTTCCACCCACTCCCGGCTCCTAAACGCTTCTTGGATGCCGCCTACCCCCCACACATCGGAGACCGGCTCAATGGCCCACTCCCGTGGCCACTGGCTTCGGCTGACCACGCTGACGTCAGCCCCGGTATCTAACAACCCTGAAAATGATCTTTTATTCAAAAATACCTCAATAACTGGTCGCTGTTTCCACTCTATGTTGGTCTCCACTGTCGCTAAGACTTGGTATCCTTGCACTGCCTCATTGGTGCTCGAGCGGTCCTCTGACCCGGACTCTGAGCTGTCCCTGAGCCTTCCCTGGCTATCTGCTGGCGAGTGACAAGGAACCATAATCAGTTGCGCTAATGTGTCTCCTTTGTGAATGGTTTGGGGTAGGTGCGTCCAAAGTTGAACTTGGAGAACGCCTGAAAAATTGGAGTCAATGACTCCTGGAATTACAAGAATTCCGCGTGCTCCTGCTACACTGCGAGGCAAAACTAAACCTATGAAGCCCTTGGGCAGGGGTCCCATGTACTGGGAGTCCACCAGATAGACTGTGCCTGGCAGGTCGCATGTGACGTCTGCCTGGCAAGTCAATTCTAGCCCTGTACTACCCTTGGGGCTGGCCTGTGCCTTCGCAATGCTTGGAATGTGATCGGAATCTAATCCAGCTCTGGATCGCCCAGAGCAAGGGAAGCCTCTGTTTGGACCGGGGCCAGAGACGTGCCCGCGTTCTGGTTTCCCGAATTCGGACAGTATCTGGACCAATGGTAGCCTTTCTTACACCTCGGACACGGAGTGGTTGGAGCCTTGGAACGGCCGGAATTTTGTCCGCCTCCCTTGGATCGGCACTCCCTAGCGAAGTGACCGACCTTGCCACAATTGTGACATGCCCCTTGGTTTCTGCTCTTGGGTTTCCTACCCCCTTGTACCGCTGCTGCCAGCAGACCCATTTTGTAGGATTCTGTGCCAACGTCGGCACAAGCTCTAATCATGTCCGTGAGAGTCAAGTCGGGACGATTACCCAGTGACTGCAAGATTTTACGGCAGTCTAAATTGTCATTGTCCTTGGCCAATTTCATCATGAGCTCTTGTTGGGCTTGCTCATTATCGATCTGCCTACTGATCGCTTCCTCTAAGCGATTGATAAAGTCCATGTAGGACTCCTGGACTCCCTGTTTGACTGCGGTGTAATTTTTGGCCGCTTTGCCAGTTGCTGGAACCTTGAGAAAAGCCCTGAAGGCAGCCTCGGCTGACATTTGAAGGGTGGCAAGTGGCAAGTTGGTCTGCGCATCGATGGATTCGATGGCACCTGAACCATATAACTGGTCAGGAATTATTGCCCCCCCCCATCCTGGCAGCCCTTGCCTGAGCCTCGAGGCGATACTCGCTGTCCCATAGCAGATACTGGCTGGGGTTGAGCATCATCCGCATGACGGCTTTCCAGTCCTGCAGGATGAACATGGTATTCTTGCACACTTGCTGAAGCGTGCCTCTAGTGAAGCGACTCTGTAGCCCTGTCTCAGAAATGGCCTTCCGTATAGCCATGAGAAGCTTATACGGGACTGGTGAATGAACTACCTGCTGTTGCCCTGTGAGGGCATCCATTTCCAAGCGAATTGGACAAATGTGACTAAGCTCAGCTAGCTCTTCTGCTGGCAAATCCCCCTTCTTGATCTCTTCCTCAACTGTGCGCTGAAGGGCACTCTTGGTAACTTGGGAACCTGTAGCTGTCAGAGAAGCGCCTGCGCTCCCCATACCATGCATTCCATCGGTGACGTCTGCAGCTGTCACCGAGGGATAGCTCCCTACACTACTCTGCTTAAACTGAAGTGACGGATAGAGCGCCGTGGGCGCCGATGGCTCTACTGACGCTGGGGGCTCTTTGGCCTCTACCCGGACTGGATCTACCTCCGCTAAGAGCTTCCTACATTTACTCCATGTGCGAATTATGCCCTCTGGAGCTTTCGGGGGTTGCTGAATGCAGTCTCCTATCTGATCCCAGAGCTGAAGGGATAACGTACCTACTTCTGGGTAAAGCAGGCAGTGTTCCCTCAAGAACACCAAAAGTCTCGCTAGCTCTCCACTGTGAAAGCGTGTCTGATATACCCTGGCCAGGATTTTGAATTCCTCCTCATGAATTCTTTGGCTAGCGGACGGACGTTGCCGCTGAGGACAAGTCCCCATATTACCTGCAGGGTCCTCTGAAGTCTCCTTCTCGGGACGGGTCGACGCGTCTGTAGTTCAGGCAATAGGTTTTGCGTGACGAGTGTCTGGGTAGAGCTCGGAGCGTGGCCTGCTGCCACGGGCCCTCGGCGGCCTCTGCGCTGTCAGGGGTTCACAGCTGACCCTGAGCGGAACGCGTTTTTCTGTTACTGCAAGCCTGCCACGAAAGTCGGGAGCAAGCTGTAGGATGCCTCTCTGTAATGCCTCGTCTCTGGGCCGTCTCTCCGATCGGCTGGCTTACCGACCGGACTGCCGCGCTGTCCTCCGGGATGATCGGACACGGTTCTAGCGTAGAACCGGACTGTGTGATCGCTTACTCTCGAGTAGATCACGTCGGGGTCACCAGATGTAGAATCAGGGCCGCTAGGACGGCTGTTGGGTCCCGGAGGAGACTGATCAAGTAACGACACGAGGCAATATGGAGCGAGATCAGATCAGTGGTTTATTGAGGAAAAAGCATCATCATATATAGATCAGAAGGCAATGCAGGAAAGAATCGCCATCTGACAGAAAATCACATCACCCATTTACTCGGGTTAATGGGGAATCTCTCTTGGGGAAGTTAATTAACTCGGGCAAACACTGACAGGGGAAAACCATTGTTCGAGGCTTGCACCAGAGTAAATATGGCTTCTATTTGCACCAAGGATTAGGCTTAACTGTGAGTGAGTGATTGCCTAATATGTAACGGAGGTTAGCGATCTGCTCTCTCAGCGGAATCGCCGGTCAGGTCAGATGTGGGTGAACCAACCCTATGATTATTACTCCACCCCACCCCCCGATTTCCATACTGGCAAGGGCCAGTGGCCAGGAGTTTGCTCGACTGGTTTAACCTCTGCCAAGGTTTTATGCCAATTGGGCATGCGGAATCCGCAGCTAGTGGCTGTGCAGGTTTCTGTGAGCATGCGCAGAGCGGGCATGTAGACAATGGTCTGTCTGCCCAAAAGTGTGTCTGCCCCTAGGCAGGCTGGACACCGCAGCTGGATCCTAGCTACTACTGGCAATTTCCCCGTGAATGGGTCTTCCTCACTCCTCTGTTGGGAAGGACCTCTGAATGCCCTTATGGGGTCTGGCCTTCCAAAGTCCTTCCCTCCCCCATGCTGGTGTTGGCTGGTCAGGTAGAGACACGCTGGGGCATTTACTGATGGATTTTGGGTCTCTACACGGACTGGACTGACCTCTGAAATGACTTTTCTACACTTGCTCCATGTGCTGATCACCTTAGCTGGGGCTCTTGGTTCTTGCTTAATGCAGGTCCCTATCCTGTCCTAAAGTTGGAGGCTTAACATGCCTGTTTCTGGATAAAACAGACAGTGCTCCCCCAAATACACCAAAAGATCCGCTAACTGGGCGCTGTGAATGCAAGTATGGTTTACCCTGGCCAGGGCCTTGAGTTCCATTAAGTGAACTCTCTGGTTAGACTTGACCTCTGTGAACAAGTCCCCATATTACTTGCCGGTCCATTGAAGTTGCCTCCGCCGGACGCGTCGACACGTCTAGGTGTAGGTAACTGGTTTCAGTGCAACGAACCTCTGGGAAGGAATTGGAATGTGGACTGCTGCCACAGGCCCTCAGTGGCCTCTGCGATGGCGTCAGGGTTCACAGCCAACCCTGAGCGGAACGCGTTTCTGATGCGCAAGATGCCTCAGAGCCCTGGAGCATGCTCTGCTTCTGGAATGCCTCGCCTCTTAGCGTAGCTGAATTCAGATTGGATGGCTTTCCGACCTGAACCGCTTCGCAACCTCCAGGAAGACTTGGACACAGTTCTGGCATAGAACCGGACCAAGGACGTTGCTTACTTACGAGTAGGGTCACACTGGGCCGGATGGCCTGGATCACGTCGGGGTCACCAGATGTTGGAATAGTGGGCCAGAAATGGCCCGCTGGGTCACGGAGTGGCTGGACACAAGGAAGGCACTCAGGCAAAGATGAGGTGAAAGTCCAGTGTTTATTGATCAGAAGGCTCTAATCTTTATACCCTGTCTAGCTCGACCATGTGCATAGGCTGCGCGTGGCCGTTACAGGAAAACTGCAGGTCTGCACTTTAAGATTACACAAGTTATTACTCATCAGGGATCACCGTAATTCACAAGCAGCCTTGAAAAAAGCAAAACCTGCCAAGGCTGCTAAGCAACAAAGCACAAGAGGAACGGAAGCTGTTGCCACAAGCTGGGGGCACCCCACAAGTCTCTGCCCTTCCCCAGCTTCACCATTACATGCTGATCGAGTTCATCACCCGGTGATCTTTTGCCCTCTACTGTCCGAACTGCCTGCCAGGTCAGCGATCGGTGAATTAAACTATGACTATTAATCCGCTCCCTAATTTCTGTCCCTTCAGAACCAAAGCTCCAAGGAGTGTTCCCCCAAACCGTGGTTCTGTCAGGGACAGTATGCCAATTATGTGCGCGGATCCCACATCTTTGCCCAGCAAGACCATAGGGAAATCACAGTCTCAAGGGATCTAAAAGTCAACCAGTTTTTCAAGGTTGCAGATTCCGCATGCCCAATTGGCACAGAACCTTGGCAGAGGTTAAACCAGTGAGCAGACTCCTGGCCGCTGGCCTTTGCCAGCACGGAAATTAAGGGGGGTGGATTTATGATAGGGTTTGATTCACCCAATTCTGACCTGACCTACGGCTCTGCCAAGTAAGCAGATCGCCAACTCCTGTTACATATTAAGGCAAACACTCATCTCTGAGTTTAGCGTAATCCTTGGTGCAAATAGTGGCCATATTTACCCCGGTCTAAGCCCTAGACAATGGTGTTTCCCCTGTCAATGTTTGCCCACGTTAATTAACTTCCCCAAGAGAGATTTCCCATTAACCCGGGTAGATGGGTGATGTGATTTTCTGTCAGATGACGGTTTTTTCCTGCCTTGCCTTCTGATCTATAAATGATGATGTCTTTTCCTCAATAAACCACTGATCTGATCTCGCTCCATATTGCCTCGTATCGTTCCTTGATCAGTCTCCTCCGGGACCTCACGGCCGTCCTAGCGGCCCCGATTCCTACACAAGGTGGATGAGCAAAGCAATTTCCGCCATCTTTAGAGGGCCAGCTCTACCACTAGGCAAACATTTCCACCATCACTATCCCTCAGCTAGGCAGCTGTTGGAGTGTCATGAGAGGGCAGCAAATTATTAGATACTTTGCACAAATCTTTGCAACATTGCTTGTGATAATATAGATGTCGGGAACAGAAGGGACTGATCCCCACCCCCCTGCATCAAGCGAACATGGCTTGTTGCATAGTTAACAGAAGTCAGTTATTAATAACATTGTGAACAGAAGCGCTTCTCCATCATAATGATCTGCAAGCAAGTTGTGTGGCGGCCCATTTGCATTACACATTTTCACACATATGCAGTTATGGCAGCCATGCCAAAAGTCACCCAGTAGCTGCTGGAACTGGTCTAAGAGAAGCAATCATATGTGCATCTGTATGTGTGCATGCACATATAAAATGCTTGCCAGTTTACGTGCCTATACAAAAGATACACAGGTTATTGCTTTGGTGGCAATAATACAGGAGAAAGAGAAGATGAATTTTCAGTGTGCTATGCTACCCCACCAAATGTTGCTTTAAAACAGGAGTTCTCAACCTTTTCAAGCCAGGGGCCGGGTCATGCTCCCTCAGACTGCTTCAGGGGCCAGATGGCCATTTTGCCCTTCCTCCACCACATGGCACTTCCTGTTGTGGTGGAGGCAGTGGGGCCCCCACATGAAATGGTGCTGTGGGCCGCATCTGGCCCATGGGCTGCAGGTTGAGAATCCCTGATTTAAAAGAAGGGTTTGGGGTGTAGAACTATGCTTGGAAGCAAATCTAAATGATGACCCCAAAAGCCACCTAGATTTCTGTGTATTAAGTACCCAAGTCAAACTCCAGATCCGAATACTGCTCCAAATTACTGGTCCAGCTCTTTCCCCTTTGCTATATTTTGCCTGCGGAGATATTGAAGTGTTATCGCAGAACACCAAAGGACTATGGGAACAGACTATGCCACCCAACTTCTGCCTGTCCAGAAGGTACCAGGGCCATCCCCTCATCGCCCCCTCCACTGCTGAATTCATCTTGCCCTGGCAAGCCCAGTCTGGATATGGAACATGATCCAGAAACAGCCTAACTCCTTCCAGGTCCATGTTCAAATTTGCATGCAGTTCTTTTCTCCCCTCTGCTGCTTTCCCATCTTTAACACCGTAATTCACAAGCAGCCTTGAAAAAAGCAAAACCTGCCAAGGCTGCTAAGCAACAAAGCACAAGAGGAACGGAAGCTGTTGCCACAAGCTGGGGGCACCCCACAAGTCTCTGCCCTTCCCCAGCTTCACAAAAAGCACCCGGCTCCCTCGTCCTCCCCTTTCTTTCCCCCTATTCTCTGCAGTTTTTCAACAGCAGAGATGCTTCTGCCTAAATTTCTTCTGCCTGAATTTCTGCCTAAATTCCGATTCAGACAGACTTAGTCTCCAGACACATCCCTCCCTCCCTCCCTCCCTCTGCCTTACAAAGTCAACAATTTGGCAGGGAGCAGGCACATGCTGGGCTCACAGCACAAACCCCAAATTGATGTCTATCTCACTCCCCCCCCCCCAATTGGGTTGCAGGAACTTTGAAGAAGGGAGGTTGCCAGGCTGTTGGCAGCAAGCAAGCAAGGAGGGCAATAAGATATAAGCTACGTTATTGTAGGTTGGAGGTAGCATTTCACAGGTGAAGCATATGGATGAGGGTTGTTGTTGTTGGCTTTCTCTCATGAACTGTTATGTATGCATGTACAATGTTACTTTAAATATATGAATGTAACCAGTCCACAATCACAATGGATCTCAGCTGTTAAGGAACGCGAGCAAGCCGCCCATAGAGGGCAGCTGCGAGCGTTCAGTCTCATATGGTCCACATTGCCCAAATCACAAACAGCCGCGGGAAATTCCCCACATGATCAGGAGCTGCAGAAGAGAAAACAACTGCAGAAGAGAAAACAACTGCAGAAGAGAAAACAACTGCAGAAGAGAAAACAACTGCAGAAGAGAGGCGTGACCTGGGCGAGGCCACACAGGTAGCAGCCAATGAGCTACCGTGCAACAAGATTCAAATGTATTGTGTTATGGTATATAATGAGATGTATCTGCCCCATTACCTCATGTTCCTGCTGAGCATCAATGAATAAACCTGTGTTAGTTCTTCCTGCGACTCCTTCTTTGTCTTCCGTGCAAGACACAAAATGAACTTTGGTCAAATTAGTTTTTCATGGCTTGGAAAAGTTACTTGTCTGGACTAGAGCTCAGTTCCATAAATTTCCCAGCCAGCATGGCCCATGCAGCATGAAGCTGGGTAACTGTGGTAGTGCTTCTAAGGTCACTTTTGACAAAGTGACCCATGTGGCAGCACGACTAGGCCTGCTCCAATAGAAGTGTCCCCACATTTTGCTGTAATGAGTGTGGCCAAAGATGGGGTCAGATCCTGGATAAGTTAAGCAGCAAGGAAGCATCAGCTCAGTCTGATAAATGAGCACTTTGGGGGCCTTTCCCAAAGTCTGATTTTTTTTAAAAAAAATGTGAAGGAATGGGTACTTACTGTAATCACAGAAGTGCTCATTTGCTTAATAATGAGAGGGATTACCAAATGAGCGTAAAGGTTAGTTTAACTTCTTTGCAATGTTTCACCAGAAAGAAGCATTCACTCCTCCTCTTCCAGCAAGGCTGTTGGCAGCATTGCTGACAATCCTGGGAAGCGGTAACTGGTGGGTTGGAGTGGGTGGGGTTTAGAGGTTTCAGAAAGCAAAGCAAAGTAATTACACTTATATATCATTCCATAACTCAGGGGTTCCCAACCTTATCCTGCCAGGGGCCTGACCACGCCCCCTCAGTCAGCTGAGAGGATGGTCACGTGGTTCTTCCTGGCAGTGGCAGAGGTAGCGGCAGCAGTGGTGCATGCATTTGTGCCACATTTCTGGGTGTTTTCCAAAACCTCCGCTGCTTCCCTTGGAGAAGGGAGCAAGGGAAAAACATTTTCAAGCCATTTTAGAATATTTATTTTGCTGCATTTTCATGCGTTTTCATGGCGATTTCGGTACTTCCAGTGACATCAGGGCACTTCTGGTGTTGGCAGCAATTTGGCCCAGGGCCCAAATCTGGCCCACAGGCCGTAGGTTGGGAACCCCTGACATAGTGCTTAGTGTACTCTCTGGGTGGTTCACAAGTTAATTAGCATTGTTGTGTTCCTAATACTATGCCTTTGCAACAATGTAACACCCATCAACTGTAACACTGTAACCCTCTGTAATAGGACGCGAGCTAGTAACCACTAGGTGGCAATAGCGAGCGTCCAGCTCATATGGTCCCAATTACTCAAGAACTCCAGCGCGGGAAGATTCCCGCCACTACCTCACCTGGACAAGAAGGGCGTGACCAGAGATGACGTCACGCGGGCGGTAGCCAATGGGCTATCGTGGAGCCACATTCAAATGTATAGCCACTGTATATATTGAGCTGTTCGTCCACCATTACCACATGTTCCCCCGGACCACCATGCAATAAAGATGTGTTAAGCCAATCCTTCGGCTGTTCCTGTGTCTTGGTTCTCATACACTAAAAGCATTTTGCCCCCAACAAGCTGGGTTCCAGACAGGTGGACAATACTCACAGAGTCTTCTTACACACTTTTTCCTCTTCCAAGCCTTCCCACAATGGTTGAGGGACTTCGTCCCATCCTAGGGGGGAGGGATGTTATGTATGCATGTACAATGTCTCTTTAAATGTATGAATGTAACCAGCCACAATCACAATGTATCTCAGCTGCTAAGGAACGCGAGCAAGCCGCCCATAGAGGGCAGCTGTGAGCGTTCAGTCTCACATGGTTCACATTCCCCAAATCACGAACAGCCGCGGGAGATTCCCCGCATGACAAAGGACTACAGAAAACAACTACAAGAAGAGAGGCGTGACCTGGGCAAGGCCACGCCGGTAGCAGCCAATGAGCTACCGTGCAACCACATTCAAATGTATTATGTACTGTATATAATGAGATGTACCTCCGCCATTACCACATGTTCATACTGACCATCAATGAATAAACCTGTGTTACTCCTTCCTGCGACTCCTTCTTTGTCTCCCGTGCAAGACACTAAATTGGCGACGAGGATGGGATCGATGGCGAATCCCAAAGTCAAGCCGTACCAGTTCGATGTCAGCGAACCCGAGCAGTGGGAGCTCTACGAGTGCCAGTTTCGGCACACGATGGAGGCCACCGGCGCCGCCGCGAAAATGCGCTCGCATTTCCTGTCCCAGGTGGGACCGGCACCGATGCGGATCTTGATGACCCTCGTGGCCCCCCGGAAGGTGGACGAAGTGCCCATCAACCGCATCTTGGAGAAGCTTTGTGAGCACTTCCAACCGCCGGTCTCAATCTTCCCAGCCCGGGTCGCATTCCACCGGCGAGACCAGCGCCCAGGCGAATCCGTGTCCGCCTACGCGGCGGCCCTCCAGCTGGCAGCGGTGCACTGCCAATGGGACGACCTGGACCAGGCCCTCCGAGACCGCATGTTGTGTTGTTTGAGGGACGAGGAGCTGCAGAGGCGCCTGATGACCCGCGACAGCCGCCTCACGTTCAACGAGGTACTGCGGGAGGCCCAAGCAGCCGAGGAGGCCAGGAGCGGGGTCAGGCTGTTTAAGTCCCGAGGGGCCGCGGCCGAGAGGGCCAAGTCACCAGTGCAAGCAGCCCGGCGGACACAAACAAAGACTGCCTGGCGGGCCCCCCAGCCGCCCGCCGGCTCATCAGCGATGTCCGAGGAGTCGTCTACGACGGCAGACCCCTGTTCCAGCGAGGACGACGACGTCCAGCGGATACGGAAGTGCAGGGAGAAGCGTGAGACCCGCGACAGGCAAGACCGCCGTTGCGACGGTTGTGGGGCGCCCCACAACCGCGCGAGGTGCCTGTTTCGCAAGGCCGAGTGCCACAACTGCGGCCGGAAAGGGCACATCGCCAGAGTTTGCAGGCGCGGACGGACCGAGGACAGGAGCGGCCCAAGTCACCCCCGGGGACACCAGCGTAAGGCGACCGGCACGAGGAAGGTCTCAACCGGTTTCGACGAGGAAGGCGTCAACCGCGTGGGACTGGAGCACCGACGTTTTTTCGTTGAGGTACAGTTACAGGGGCTCCCAGTGAGAATGGAGATAGACTCGGGGTCATCCTATTCTATCCTATCCCAGAGAGAGTACATGCGCATTCCCCCAGAGGCGCGGCCCAAACTGCGGGCCTTAAGGTCAAATTTGCGGGACGTGCAGGGAAATGGGATCCCAGTGTTGGGGGTGGGAAAGTTCAAAGTAAAATTCAAGAACTATTCCGAGAGACTGCCCCTAGTCGTCCTCAAGGGGGGGAGATGCTGCCTTCTGGGAACACAGTGGTTTGCTCCCCTGGGAATCAAACTGTCCGGCATTAACGCCATCGAGACTGACCCAATGTGGGATGTGTGCAATGCGCACCCGGACGTTTTCAAAAAGGGGCTCGGAACGTACAGGGCCCCCCCAGTCTCTTTTGAACTGGACCCAGAGATCCGGCCCATCCGCCTCAAGCCAAGGAGAGTGCCATTCACCCTAAAGGACAAGATCGAGGCGGAACTGGACAAACTGGTGGGGCAGGGGATTTTGGTTCCAGTTGATTCGGCGGAATGGGAAACGCCGATTGTTACGGCCCTTAAATCAAACGGGGAGGTCAGGATTTGTGCGGATTATAAATGTACGATTAATAAGGCCATTCGGCCAAATGCATACCCGGTGCCTGTGGTCAGCCACCTACTGGCCACGTTACATGGGGGGAGGTGTTTCGCCAAGCTAGACTTAGTGCAGGCATATCAGCAGCTCTCGGTAACCCCAGCTGCTGCCGCCGCACATACGATTGTAACCCACAAGGGAGCCTTTAAAGTGACGCGCCTCCAGTTTGGCGTGAATTCGGCCCCCGGGATTTTCCAAGCCCTCGTGGAACGCCTATTAAAGGGACTCCCAGGTGTTCTCCCCTACTTCGACGATGTCCTGATAACAGCGGGGAGCGAGGCAGAGCTAGCCAGGAGGTTAGATGGGGTCCTCTCAGTTTTCGAAAAAGCGGGGCTTCGCCTTCGAAAAGACAAATGCGTATTTTTCGCAAGAGAGGTCGAATTCCTCGGGTTTAAGGTAACCCCAGAGGGAATTCGCCCCTCGGAGTCCAAGGTCGCGGCCGTAAAGAATGCCCCTCGCCCCACCGCAAAGCCAGAGTTGCAGTCTTTCCTAGGGCTCCTCAATTTTTATCACTCATTCCTGCCAAGGAAGGCATCGGTCGCGGAGCCACTGCACGCCCTACTAAAAAAGGACGCGGCTTGGCGGTGGGGGGACAGGCAGGAGAAAGCATTTAAAGAGCTAAAGTCACTCCTTTCCTCGAATGCTGTCCTGACCCACTTCGATCCGAGAAAACCAGTGGTTCTAGTATGTGATGCGTCCCCGGTGGGGGTGGGGGCGGTCCTGTGCCACGTGCTAGAGAGTGGGCGGGAGGCCCCGGTGGCGTACTATTCAAGGTCCCTTTCAAAGGCTGAGCGCAATTACGCGCAAACGGATAGGAAGGCCCTAGCCATAATTGCGGGAACAAAAAAGTTCCATGACTTTTTGTATGGCCGCGAGTTTACGGTGGTGTCTGATCACAAGCCGTTGCTGGGGATCTTCACTACCGGCAAACCGACCCCCCAAATTTTATCCCCCAGGATGCTGCTTTGGGCTATATTCCTCAACGCTTACCAGTACGAGCTGATTTACCGCCCAGGGAAGGAGATCTCCCATGCAGACGCACTATCCCGATCCCCTCTCCCTAGCCTAGGAGACCCCACATGCGAGGTGGAGCAGGACCACCAAGTCCTGCTGATCGAGGCCCTCGACTCACCCCCCATTGTTCCGGCCGACCTCGCCAAGGCGACGGCGGCTGACAAGACCCTAGCCCAAGTCAGCTCCTGGGTTAGAAAAGGGTGGCCCACTACCTCCCCGGGTGAGGAATTCCAGCCGTTTTGCAGACGCAGAGTGGAGCTCTCCCTGGAAAGGGGTTGCTTACTCTGGGGACAGCGGGTAGTCATTCCCGAAAAGTTGAGGGCCAGGGTGCTAAAGCTACTGCACACCAGTCACCCGGGAATCATGCGCTCCAAGGCCCTAACTAGGAGTTTCGTTTGGTGGCCCAAGATAGACGCAGATATAGAACGGTTAGTGGGCACGTGCGAGAGCTGCCAGAGCTCTCGGCCCGAGGAATCCAAGCTACCCCACAGGGAATGGGACACGGCCCGTGGGCCATGGTCCAGGATTCATGTCGACTTCGCTGGCCCTTTCCGCGGGGCCACGTTCCTACTGGTAGTCGACTCCTACTCCAAGTGGTTGGAGGTAATCCCTATGAGCAGCACCTCCTCCGCGGCAACCATTAGGCAGTTGCGCAAGCTTTTTGCCTGCTTCGGCCTGCCAGACGTTCTCGTGAGCGATAACGCGAGTACCTTCACGTCTGCAGAGTTCAAAACGTTCATGGAAAGAAACGCAATTAGGCACATCACAGCTGCCCCGTTCCACCCCGCCACAAACGGTCAGGTAGAGCGCCAAGTGCGCACTACGAAAGACGCACTGCGGCGCATGGGTCCCGGTGAGTTGAACCTGCATCTGTGCCAGTTCCTCATCTGCTACAGGACAACCCCCTTAGCCTCAGGTTTTTCCCCAGCCGAACTCCTCATGAGGAGGCGTCCGGTAACACTTTTTGACCGGATGGATCCGTCCAGGGTGGAGGATGAAGGGAGGAATATAAGCATGGGGGGAGGGAGCTCCAAAAGTTTTGCGATAGGGGACCCGGTTCACTGCAGAAACTATGCGGCCTCGGGACCAGCGTGGGTACCAGGCACAATTGTGGAGCAAACGGGGCCGGTATCCTACAGGGTCGAAACCAGTTCAGGTCTACTTTGGAGAAGGCACGCCGACCAACTCAGAAGGCGAGTCACAGGGGAGGGGGCATCAGCGTTAGGGTCCCCCCCACCCGCATTACCCAAGGGGGAGACACGGCGGAACCCGCGGATACAAACGCGTATCCTGGGTTCCCATCCACAGAGGAGGATACTTTGAAAGAGAGGGATCAGTTTAGTAATGATTTTGATTTTCCGTACCAGGGGGAGTTAGTGGAGTGGTCCCCCACCCGTCCTAGCGAGAAGAGGGGTTTCAGTTCAGCCCCTGGTACCTCCAGCCCCCCCGGTTCCTGCATCCTAGAGTACACCATAGCTCCGGCCCCTAAAAGACAGGCAGCCGGTGGGAGCTCGCCCGCCCCCACCGCAATCTCCCGAACTCCCGAACAGACAGCAGGAGGTGGCGGGACCGCGAGGGCATCCTCGTCGGTCCCGAGGTTCGTGCTGGGAGGGTCCCCGGGCTCCTCAGGAAATAGACAGGGGTTCACTTCCCAGCTGTTCATTCCATTCCCGTCCCCCAAGACAAGGGCATCGCAAGCCCCCCACAGAACCACTAACGAGTCTCCATTTTCTGTTGCAGGACGAGACTCCACAGAGCCAGGAGTCACAGGCTCCCCTGTATTAGGTCAGGCGGCCGCACGCCCCAGGCGCACTTGCGGCAAGCCACAATGGTTGAGGGACTTCGTCCCATCCTAGGGGGGAGGGATGTTATGTATGCATGTACAATGTCTCTTTAAATGTATGAATGTAACCAGCCACAATCACAATGTATCTCAGCTGCTAAGGAATGCGAGCAAGCCGCCCATAGAGGGCAGCTGCGAGCGTTCAGTCTCACATGGTCCACATTCCCCAAATCACGAACAGCCGCGGGAGATTCCCCGCATGACAAAGGACTACAGAAAACAACTACAAGAAGAGAGGCGTGACCTGGGCGAGGCCACGCCGGTAGCAGCCAATGAGCTACCGTGCAACCACATTCAAATGTATTATGTACTGTATATAATGAGATGTACCTCCGCCATTACCACATGTTCATACTGACCATCAATGAATAAACCTGTGTTAGTCCTTCCTGCGACTCCTTCTTTGTCTCCCGTGCAAGACACTAAACCACTGTAGAGACCAGAATAACCCAAGTGCCTCTATGTCCCTTGGGGATGTGCATTCACTTTGCGTATGGCAGCCCTTGCTGTACTTAGTGCGTGATCAGATGCTGAGAAAGGATCACATTTAATTGCACCAGAAGAACAGGTCAGCTTGCTTGAAACAATCTCTCTTTAAATGACTCTTCCATTCATGGAGAAATCACTCCAACCCATATCCAATATGTCCTTTGATCACCTGGAAGGAGCTTGCGCCAGATTGTGCCACAAACAGTCCAAAATGCAAGCTATTTCCCTGTTTGCAACCTTAGTTTTCAATCAGGCAGATACCTTTATGGCATATTAGCATTTACACCCCAAAGCTCCAAGCAGGACCAGCAAAAGAAATTTTTACTGCCAAGGGGAAGGGCAAGATGGCAGCGTTTCCCATAATGCACACATAAACTAGCCAGATTAGTCATTAATTCCTACACCAAAACTAAAGCTTGGACAGCCTCTCCTGCTGGGCCAGAAAGTTATAAGCCTCTGCATGTGGCACAGGGGAGTTGAATGACACACACAGCTCTGACCTCTTCAAGCATGTTGCTTCAGCTCCCTAACTCAGGTAGTGCCTCACTCTGCCATATGGAGGGCTGACTGGCCTTCTTGCAAATTATACTAGACTCTGGACATACTATGTCTTTGTTCTTTGCATAAGTGATTGCCATGTTTTGATATCTGTATGTGAAAACCTTGCAGTTCTGTGCAAAAGAACCAGGATTTGTTGTTTATTTGTCTGAGTGGAAAATATTCCAGATGGGTAGTATAAAAATGTAATGAAATAAATAAATAAATAAATAAATTTCAGTTTAGAGAAAGGGCTAGTCCCAGGAGCAGAGCTAATTACTGACATGTTTTCAGGCTGATCATGGAAAATCCAGCATGAAGCCTGTATGTTTAGACATGATGACATTGCATTGGAGAGTGTATGAAAAATCATCCTTCAAATCTGCCATTGCTAAGTTGTTACGCTGTTCTACCACCATCCTCCCATCCTGCTTCAGCTGAAAAGAACCTAGGGGAAGGGTATGGAGAAGTACAGTTACCCAACCTGCACATAATGTATGATAAGATGTGCTGGGAGTGAGTGCAACAATCTGACTCTGATCTCATTGCTCAAAAATGGGTGGCTCATCCACTAGGGCAGTGGTGGTAAACCTTGGCATTCCAGCTGTTCTTGGACTTCAACTACCAGAAGCCCAACTCAGCATACCTGCTGATCAGGGCTTCTGGAACTGAAGTCCAAGAACATCTGGAGTGCCAAGGTTCACCACCACGACACTAGGGCAAGCTGGGTACTGTCCCATCCAAGACTTAGGTTCCCCTCAGTCATCCCATTCCTTTCTGCCTGTCTTACCAGAAGAAGATGGTCTTCTTCTACTTGTCTTGCTGTCTTTGTGTATGTTATGTGAGGATGTCTATGTGTCTGTTCCTCTGTGCATATACATTTTTGCTTCTAGCTTGGCCTACTGCTCAGTGATTTTCATGTTCAGGGAATGAAGAAGCAGACGAGTGAAGTAGTGAAATTCAGCTCTTTATTAGTGGGATTTGAACACAGTTTGGATGGGGCAAAACTCGGTCTTATATACACTGTAAACAGTAACAGTAACAATAATACAACAAGCCCAATGGCTAACAGTGTGTGCACATTTTTCGATCCACTTATTTGCATAAGAATAGATTCATGAGAAAAGATACATTCCGCTCCTATAAACAGTAACAGTAACAATAATACAACAAGCCCATTGGCTAACAGAGTGTGCACATTTTCGATCCACTTATTTGCATAAGAATAGATACATGAGAAAAGATACATTCTGCTCCTATAAACAGTAACAGTAACAATAAAACAACAAGCCCATTGGCTAACAGAGTGTGCACATTTTCAATCCACTTATTTGCATAAGAATAGATACGTGAGAAAAGATACATTCTGCTCCTGTCAGAAAACACAGTTAACATACATAACAGTGATACACTGTAAAAAATTTACTACCCACCCTGTGGGTGTGGCTAACTCTGTGGGTGTGGTTAACTCTGTGGGCGTGGCCTCCCTCCCAAAAAAAAGAAGAGAAAAAGAAAAGAAACCCAGCGACCTATCTTGCTGTTGCATCCGGCACTTGTAAAGAACACTCTTGCAAACGATGGACAGAACAACGGTTTATTGTAAAGTCTTGCAGGCCACAATTGCAATCGGTCTCTCCGAAATCTACCCTTGTGGTACATACTGAGCTACACCTGCGTGTGAGTGTATGTAGAGGATCTAAGGCTAGCCTGGCGAGGTCTAACCTGCAGAGATATTGGGAAGCATTGATCCAGCCCGGCCACACTCTAGTTTACCCATAGCGCTTATATAGTGTCTTGGTGGTAGTCACTCTGTGATACACTGTAGTAACCCGCCGGATAACCTTAACTAACCAATCATAACCCTAATACATCAGTTTTAACCAATCAGGAACAGGATCCAAAACTATACCCAATCATAGCACTCTAATTAACATAAGGAGCATGCCAAGAAGGGAAGAATACGCACCAATTCTTGCTCTTGATTCCGATGGCAGGAAATCGCCATTTCGTCTTTGCAAAGCGTTGCTGGCGCAACTTGCAATTTACTTGAATACACAACACTTGCAGACCCCGCTGCAACCACCTCAGCCTCCATGATGCAGCCTGCCTGGATGCATGAGGATCGGGCATGGGTTGCGGTTGCACCTCGGCCTCAACTGCCGCTGTTGCTTCGCCCGCCATCGCTTCACATGCCGCTGCCGCCACGTGGTCCCAGGTGCAGGAGAAAAAGAAGCCACCTGATGTGGTGGCTGGCCGGAGCCAGGCCATGCTGCTGCTTGGACAAGCCTGCCTCTGCCCCCCCCCCCCCGGTCCTGGGGCGAGGAGGAAGAGGGGAGCGGAGGCAGTAGTGCCCAAGTGGCGGTGGCGGTGGCATGGCCTGGGCTGGCCCAGGCCAGCCACCACGTCAGGTGGCTTCCTTTTCCGCCTGCCCCTGGGAGGTGGGCAGGGAGGGGAGATGGGCCGGTGGGCTCCTCCTCCTCCTCCCTGGCTCTGGTGGCGGCCACAGCAGCTCCTCCTCCTTGTCTTCTTCCTGGTCTCTTGGCTTCCCCTGTTTTCACTACAGGGTAGTGAAAACTGTGAGAGATTGTGAGGAGCTCCAGAGGGATCTCTTGACACTGGGGAAGTGGGCAAAACAGTGGCAAATGAGCTTCAACACTAGTAAGTGCAGAGTGATGCACGTTGGGGCATAAAACCCCAATTACATTTATAAACTGATGGGGTCTGAACTCTCTGCGACAAACCAGGAAAGGGACCTTGGTGTCCTGGTGGACAACTCAATGAAGGTGTCAACCCAGTGTGCCTCAGCAGTGAAAAAAGCAAACTCAATGCTAGGGATCATTAGGAAGGGTATAGAAAATAAGTCAGCAAGTGTTATTTTGCCTCTTTATAAATCTATGGTGAGGCCCCATCTGGAATACTGTGTACAGTTCTGGTCGCCATACCTCCAGAAGGATATTATGGAGCTGGAAAAAGTGCAGAGGAGGGCAAACAGAATGATTAGGGGACTGGAACACCTTCCTTACCATCTGAGGCTGTTGGATCGGGGCTGTGGAGCGGCCCTTGGGGTCCTGGAGGAGACTAGTCAAGGAATGACACGAGACAAGATGGAGCGAAGACCAGTGGTTTATTGAGGGAAAATCATCATCATATATAGGAATTCAAGGCAGCGTGCGATAGAATCGTCATCTGACAGAAAATCACATCACCCATTTACCCGGGTTAATTGGGAACTCCTCTTGGGGAAGTTAATTAACTAAGGCAAATACTGACAGGGGAAATCCATTGTTCATGGCTTGCACAAGAGTAAACATGGCCACTATTTGCGCTAGGGCTTGGGCTAATCTGCAAATGTGGAATTACCTAATTCCTAACTTGAGTTAGATATTCAACTTCCTCCTGCCGAACTGCCTGCCAGGTCAGATATGGGTGAATCAATCTTATGACTATTAATCCGCACCCCAATTTCTGTACCCGCAGAGGCCAGTGACCAGGAGCCTTCCTCAACTGGTGTAACCTCTGTCAGGGACAGTTAATGCCAATTGCGCCCGCAGACACCACACTCCCCCTTTACTTGTTAATTTGGACCTGACAGACGGCCCTGCGCAGGAGGGGCATCAGCTGGTGTGGGGGGATACGCTTCGGGGTTCCCTCCATGAGGGACATCTCGATAGCAGTGAGGGAATACATTGCATGAAACAACACACTGTTGTGCCCAGTATTACTACCCCCACAATCACCTTGAGTGTCGTCTGAAGCCAACCCCATGGGAACCACGACCACAACGAATCCCACCACCCCCATGAAGCATCCTCCTTGATGTTCTTGACTAGGGTGTGGAGGTCCATGAGCTGGCTCTGTACTTTGCGTGTGTTGTCTGTGAGATTAAAGCAACACATGTCGTGGACAGACTCGCAGCCCAAATGATGTAACAACAGAAGGTAATCGATAGCTGCTCGATTGTCTAGGATGGCATGGCGAAGCTCTGCCTGCTCCTGGTTGAGCAGCGCTATCGCCGAGGAGGTGTGGTTAATGGCCTTTGCTAGCCCGCAAGCCAATTGACCAATTCTCCGAGCGTTGCCGACGGCTAAGCCTGGCACACCAAGTATGCTGACTGCCAACGAGACGTACTCAGCTTGACTCAGAACTCTAATGTTGCTATCACATGAGCTGTCTAGCTGGGTGGCGCGAGCGCGCTGTATGGGTGAGGAAACATTTGTGCTTGGAACAATCATATCCCTAGTGGGGAGTAACAATGTCAAGCGACTGATACAACATGTGGAATCTGATACATTTGCGGGAATGTAATTCCAAGTGTACTGATTGCATGCAAAGAACCAACCTGAAGGCAGGGTAACATGAGCATACATTGAACCAATTGCCTCTGGGTTATCACAAGTCCAGTTGCTGCTGCCAGTGTCGAGGCAGCGACGCTGAGTCCGGCCGACTGCGGAGCAGCCGGTCATTCGAGCACATGTAGCGTTCGGGCTGACCGCCACTCGTGGGGTGTAGAGAGTGGCTGCATCAGCCGGCAAAGTCATGGTCAGCTGGGCTCCCCAGCGAGCGTACGTTGAGAAACCCATTGGGTAAAGCGGGCCGAAAATCCGCTTCACCAACCAGTCGCCGTTCCTGGTGTGCGCCTCTGGAGTATGGCACACCGGGATGAGGCAGGTGCTCAAAATTGAGGCAGAACCGGCATTCTGCTTTAGGCACAAATCGGACTGGTTGACGAGACTCGCCAACCTTTCCCATAGGTTGTAGTGCATCCGGGCAGAGAGATCTCCGCCTGGCATCAGATCGCTGGCCTTCAGTGAAGCTGCCTGAATGTCTCCCCCCGCAAGTAGGGAGTGGGTCAGGATGATGGTGACCGCCATGGTGTTGGCGGTAATCAGGGCAAAGACTGCAGACACGATGCTCTCTGTCGTCGGTTCCCAGTCCTCGCGTCGGACGACGTCCTCGGCCTCACGGCAAAGGGTCTTGACCATCCCCTAGGTGACCTTCGGCTCCGTCTGCTGTCGCTGCTTCCTCCGCCGGGTCCCCTCGGTCAGGGTGAGGTCCTCCATCTCTGGGATCGGACTCGGGTCGGTCTGGGTCCATGCCATGTGGCTCCAAGTGAGGCTTAACGCACCGGGCTGGGATCCAGATGACACCTGTAGGAGACATAACTGCAGCATACCCTCTTCCCCAGGTTACGAGTGGCGCCGGGCCCCTCCAAGAAGAATCCGGTGGCACTCAGTAACGAACCAGCGGCCGCAAGAGAGCTTCCAAGCGGCGGAAGTGTTTCTCCTGCGGCGTGCAATCCGAAAAAACATTAAGGTGATTGTACGTGAACAACACCTTGTTCAGACAATGCTGTGCCTGACCCTGAGACTTGGGGAGGGCTGGTGGCTCCCCCCTTTCTGTTTGTTTGTCAATGTAGGACTTGAGTGTCCGATTGACTCGTTCCACAATCGCTTGCCCCTGCGGATTGTATGGAACGGCAAAGGTATGTTTGATATCCCAGGTGGCCATGAAGTCGGCCAGCTGCCTGGAGCTGTAGGACAGGGCATTATCGGTTTTCACGTGCCGTGGTTTGCCTATCGCCGTGAAGCAGGAAAGGAGATGCTGCTCCACGTAGGAAGCTGTCTCCCCTTTTTGTGCCGTTGCCCAAACGAATTGTGAAAAAGTATCAATGCAAACGTGCATGTACTGCCAAATTGCGGGACATGCGTGACGTCCATTTGCCACACCTGATTAGCCTCTGTCCCTCGTGGGTAGACCCCCCACGAGGGCCCCCCCGGTGCCCCTGCACAATGCTGGCAAGAGCAAACTATGCCTTGGGCTTGAGAAAGTGGCAGGTTAAATTGTCTGGCGAGCGCTTTGGCATTCTGATGAAAGAATGCATGACTCTGAATTGGAGTAGTGAAAACACCTAAAACTGATCGTTGCTGAATTTCCTTTGCGGCCGCATCCGCTCTGCTATTGCCCGTGGAAATTGGACCAGGTAGGTCCTGGTGACTTCGGATGTGGGCGATATAGAGCGCTTCTGTGCGGTTCCGCAAGTGAAATTGAGCTGTGAGGAACAAACTCAGCAAATTTTTGTCTATCGCGGGAGTGATGTATGCTCCCGGTAGACTGTGAAGCAAATTCCTAACATACTGACTGTCAGTAATAATGTTGAGGCTCTCTTTGGCGAAGGTGCGCAAAGCAAGGTTCACCGCTGCCAACTCTGCCCGCTGCGTGGACTTCTCTGGAAGAGTTAGAAGCGTGCGCCAAGCCTGGCCCTCCTGCCAAGTTAAGACACCATATGTGTGACCCCCATCAGTGAAGACTGTTCTGGCCCCCTGAAGTGGAACCAGCGAGATCAATTCATACAAGCTGACTGTCTGCGTTTGAAGCGAGACGAGTCTGGGGTCCTTTGGCAAATGGTATGCCAAGCATCCGGTGAATCCTTCCAAGGCAATTGGAAGCGAGTCACCGAGCTGCATCAGCTGCTGAACTTGCTCCTTGGTGAATGGGATCACGATTTTTGCTAAGTCGTGCCCTGAAATGTCCCTAGCTGTCAGCCTTCCATGGTAGACCACCGCGGAGACCAACTCTTGGGGGGGAACGATGTTTCGGGAAGAGGTGTTCGGTAAATACACCCATTCCACGATACTCGCTCCTCTCTCGGAGTCCACTCCTAGGGCTCCGGTGAACATGGATCCGGCCCGAACGATGTACAAGTTCAGGATCGGGGCATATGGCCCCTGAGCAATCCTGTCCACCCACCTTTGGCTGAGAATCTGGTTGACCTTCTTGAGAGCCAAGCGTGCCTCTCAAGGAATTTGTATCCAGTCTGCTGGCTGCTTACCTAACGTTAGCAGCGAGAAGAGCGGCTTTAGAAGATCCGTATCCAATCTGAAATACGGTCTGGCCCAATTAATGTTACCTAAAACCTGCTGCAATTCTACCAAGGTGACTGAGTCTTTTAAGTTGATCTGGGGCAAAACTGGTGCTGCGAAAGAACGGAGAAGCCGATGACCCAAGTATGAGAATGGCT
This sequence comes from Bradypodion ventrale, assembly GCA_035047345.1. Classification (NCBI taxonomy): domain Eukaryota; kingdom Metazoa; phylum Chordata; class Lepidosauria; order Squamata; family Chamaeleonidae; genus Bradypodion; species Bradypodion ventrale. The sequence goes on along the minus strand of JAWDJE010000002.1, from coordinate 276,690,846 downwards.
CGGTACTCTGCACTTTCTCTGGGGCAATGAGCAACCCTTTTTCCCCCAGGGTGGCCTGGAGGTCTTTAAACATTTCGCTGCCGAGTTGCGGCGCTACGACCAAGATGTCGTCCATGAAATGGCATACTAAAGCTGTGGGGTGAAGGTTTCGAAACTTTGCCAGTGCGTTGTGAACATAAATTTGGCACAGGGTGGGCGAATTGAGCATCCCCTGTGGCAAATACTTCCACGTGTAATGCTGCATGGGCTCACTGTGGTTCACAACTGGCACCGTAAAGGCGAACCTTTCCCGATCCCTGGGGTCTAGGGGAATGGTGTAAAAACAATCCTTAACATCTACGACCAGGATCTCCCAACCCTCGGGGATCATATTTGGATTCGGAATGCCGCATTGAAGTGGACCCATTGGCTGAATACATTTATTGATCTCTCTGAGATCGTGGAGGAGTCGCCACTTCCCCGACTTTTTCTTAATGACAAAAATGAGCGAATTCCAAGGAGTGGTGGACTGCTCTATATGTCCTGCGTCTAGCTGTTCTTTAACCAGTTGCTTTAGGGCGACTAATTTCTCCCCCACTACCGGCCATTGCTCTACCCAGACTGGCGTGTTAGTAAGCCAGTTAAGTGGCAGAGCCATTACCCGAAGGTAAGAGTGGCGCGGTATTGCTGCAAAATGTCTCGCCCCCAAAGGTTGACGTGCACGTCCAGAATGTGCGGCCGAATGACCGCTGTGCCGTCAACCCTAGGGATCGTGACTTCCACCCACGCCCGGCTCCTAAAAGCTTCTTGGATGCCACCTACCCCCCACACATCAGAGACCGGCTCAATGGCCCACTCCTGCGGCCACTGACTTTGGCTGACCACGCTGGCGTCAGCTCCGGTATCTAGCAGCCCTGAGAACGATTTTTTATTCAAAAATACCTCAATAACTGGCTGCCGTTTCCATTCTATGTTGGTCTCCACTGTCGCTAAGACCTGGTATCCTTGCACTGCCTCATTTGCGCTCGAGCGGTCTTCCGACCCAGACTCTGCACTGTCCCTAAGCCTTCCCTGGCTATCTGCTGGCGGGTTACAAGGAACCATAATCAGTTGCACTAGCGTGTCTCCCTTGTGAATGGTCTGGGGTAGGTGCGTCCAGAGTTGAACTTGGAGAACACCCGAAAAATTGAAGTCAATGACTCCCGGAATTACAAGAATTCCGCGTGCTCCTGCTACACTACGAGGCAAAACTAAGTCTATGAAGCCTTTGGGCAGGGGTGCCATGTACTGGGAATCCACCGGATAGACTGTGCCTGGCAAGTTGCATGTGACGTCTGCCTGGCAAGTCAATTTTAGCCCTGTACTACCCTTGGGGCTGGCCTGCGCCTTCGCAATGTCTGGAATGTGATTGGAATCTAATCCAGCTCTGGCTCGCCCAGAGTGAGGGAAGCCTCTGTTTGGACCGGGGCCAGAGACGTGCCCGCGTTCCGGTTTCCCGAATTCGGACAGAATCTGGACCAATGGAAGCCTTTGTTATACTTCGGACATGGGGTGGTTGGAGCCTTGGAGCGGCCGGAATGTTGTCCGCCGCCCTTGGATCAGCACTCCCTAATGAAGTGACCGACCTTGCCACAATTGTGACATGCCCCTTGGTTTTTGTTCTTCGGTTTCCTACCCCCTTGCACCGCCGCTGCCAGCAGACCCATTTTGTAGGAGTCCATGCCAACGTCGGCGCAAGCTCTAATCATGTCCGTGAGAGTCAAGTCGGGACGATTGCCCAGTGACTGCAAGATCTTACGGCAGTCGAGATTGGCATTGTCTTTAGCCAATTTCATCATGAGCTCTTGTTGGGCTTGCTCATTATCAATCTGTCTACTGATCGCTTTCTCCAAGCGATTGATAAAGTCCATGTAGGACTCCTGGGCGCCCTGTTTGACTGCGGTGTAATTTTTGGCCACTTTGCCAGTTGCTGGGACCTTGAGAAAAGCCCTGAAGGCCGTCTCAGCTGACAACTGAAGGGTGGCGACTGGCAAGGCGGTCTGCGCATCGATGGATTCGAAGGCACCTGAACCATATAGTTGGTCAGGAATTATTGCCCCACCCATCCTGGCAGCCCTTGCCTGAGCCTCGAGGCGATACTCGCTGTCCCATAACAGATACTGGGTGGGGTTGAGCATCATCCGCATGACGGCTTTCCAGTCATGCGGGATGAACATCGTGTTCTCGCACACTTGCTGAAGCGTGCCCCTAGTGAAGCGACTCTGTAGTCCTGTCTCTGAAATGGCCTTCCGTATAGCCACGAGGAGCTTATACGGGACTGGTGAATGAACTATCTGCTGCCGCCCTGTGAGGGCATCTACCTCCAAGCGAATTGGACAAATCTGACTAAGCTCATCTAGTTCTTCTGCTGGCAATTCCCCCTTCCTGATCTCTTCCTCAACTGTGCGCTGAAGGGCACTCTTGGTAGTTCGGGAACCTGTAGCTATCAGAGAAGCGCCAGCGCTCCCCATTCCATGCATTCCACTGGTGACGTCTGCAGCTGTCACCGAGGGAAAGCTCCCTACACTACTCTGCTTAAACTGAAATGACGGATAGAGCGCCGTGGGTGCCGATGGCTCTGCTGACGCTGGGGGTTCTTTGGCATCTACCCGGACTGGGTCCACCTCTGTTAAGAGTTTCCTACATTTGCTCCATGTGCGAATTACGCCATCTGGAGCTTTCGGGGGTTGCTGAATGCAGACTCCTATCTGATCCCAGAGCTGAAGGGATAACGTACCTACTTCTGGGTAAAGCAGGCAGTGTTCCCTCAAGAACACCAAAAGCCGCGCTAGTTCTCCGCTGTGAAAGCTTATCTGATATACCCTAGCCAGGGTTTTGAATTCATCCTCATGAATTCTTTGACTAGCGGACAGATGTTGCCGCTGAGGACAAGTCCCCATATTACCTGCCGGGTCCTTTGAAGTCTCCTTCTCGGGACGATTCGACGCGTCTGAAGTTCAGGCAATAGGTTTTGGGTGACGAATCTCTGGGTAGAGCTCGGAGCGTGGACTGCTGCCACGGGCCCTCGGTGGCCTCTGCGCTGTCAGGGGTTCACAGCCAACCCTGAGCGGAACGCGTTTTTCCGTGCTGCAAGCCGCCGCGATAGCCGGAGCAAGCTGTAGGAAGCCTCTCGGAGATGCCTCGCCGCAGAGCTGTCTTCCCGATCGGCTAGCTTTCCGACCGGGCTGCCGCGCTGTCCTCCGGGGTGATCGGACACGGTTCTAGCGTAGAACCGGACAGCGTAGATCGCTTACTCATGAGTAGAATCACGTCGGGGTCACCAGATGTTGGATCGGGGCCGTGGAGCGGCCCTTGGGGTCCCGGAGGAGACTGGTCAAGGAACGACACGAGACAAGATGGAGCGAAGACCAGTGGTTTATTGAGGCAAAATCATCATCATATATAGGAATTTAAGGCAGCATGTGATAGAATCGTCATCTGACAGAAAATCACATCACCCATTTACCCGGGTTAATTGGGAACTCCTCTTGGGGAAGTTAATTATCTAAGGCAAATACTGACAGGGGAAATCCATTGTTCATGGCTTGCACAAGAGTAAACATGGCCACTATTTGCGCTAGGGCTTGGGCTAATCTGCAAGTGTGGAATTACCTAATTCCTAATTTGAGTTAGATATTCAACTTCCTCCTGCCGAACTGCCTGCCAGGTCAGATATGGGTGAATCAATCTTATGACTATTAATCCGCACCCCAATTTCTGTACCCGCAGAGGCCAGTGACCAGGAGCCTTCCTCAACCGGTGTAACCTCTGTCAGGGACAGTTAATGCCAATTGCGCCCGCGGACACCACATGAGGCTGCAACGGTTGGGCCTCTTTACTCTTGAACGACAACATCTAAGAGGTGACCTGATTGAAGTTTATAAAATCATGCACGGTGTGGACAAAGTAGATAAGGAAAAACTGTTTTCCCTATCGCATAACACTAGAACTAGGGGACACTCCATGAAACTTTTGGGTACTAGTTCTCAAACAAATAAGAGAAAGTACTTTTTCACCCAGAGGATCACTGGTCTATGGAAGAAGTGGTGACAGCTGTCAGTCTTGACAGCTTTAAGAAAGGATTAGACAAGTTCATGGAGGACAAGGGTATAAATGGCTATAATTATGGATACCTAAGGACAACCTCTGGGTTGGAGAGATAGGCATGATATCTCTCAATGCCATTTCCAGGGAATCCTAAGCAGGTGAAGGCATCGGCTTGGGAATACCCTGAAGCAAATGGTGAGCCACTGTGTGAAACAGAATGCTGGACTGGATGGGCTGTGGCCTGTTCCACCAAGGCTGTTCTTATGTTCTTATGAGGGGGAGGAGGGCATGGTGTGCAGGGAGGTGGGCATGGCCAGCCAGTTCTACTACCGGTTCGGTCAAACCATCCAGAACCTGCTTCAGTACAACACTGCTACCATTGCCTTCTGTTCAACCCCCACCAATTCAAGGGGCATCAGCCACCACTAGGAAGTGTAACACATCACACACTCTCGTAGTCCACAGTCACAGTAATCAGACACACCCATTTTAATATACCATGAGACTCTTCACTGTTTACATATGAGTGCTAAATAAACAATGCTGCTGAGAATCTACTAAATTCTGGATTTACTCAAATCATTATGGTAGCAACACACTAATTCTGGTTTTTTTTACACAAGGGGGACAAAGAGCCTCAAGGCCCAAAACAAAGCAAAACAAAACAATATACACAGCTGTTTATTTGTTTCAGTTGACTACCTTATCCTCATAGGAGACATCTTTGGGGCTGGACCTCAGATTTGGATTCTTAAGGGCTGTAATGTTTGATTGTCTTCTATCTGGGTCTTATGTATGTTATCTGCTGTCAAGTGAGACCTGACACAGTCACTGAAATAGGACTTTGGTGGGATTCAAAAAAATTTACTACCTACTCGGTGGGCGTGGTATGGTGGGTGTTGCCAGGGGGAAAGCCCTGTGTTGCACTTGAATTAGGACTACTTTATTTCAAATTTTGGATGGGCGGGGCCAGCCGTAATTTCTGCTACTGGTTCTGGCAAACTGGGGCAAACCAGCTGAATCCCACCACTGATTTCTGGGTAACTGTGGTATTTCTGGAGTAGTTTCTCCAATTCTATCACCACTCTGAGTTTCCATGATAGAGTGAGGATTTGAACCCAAGTCCTCTGAGTTCTAGTCTGCATGCTACCAATACATTACACTAGGTATATTCACCTCCTAGTGCAGGAGTTCCCAACCTATGGCCTGTGGACTGGCACTGACCTATGGCACCATTTCATGTGGCCCACTACCACTGCACCTGGAAGTGGGAGCGGGCTCATTTTCGACAGCTGTAAAATGCACCCACACATGTGTAAATGCACCTGCAGCTGTCGTAAACATGGAAGCGGGCACATTTACTTTCACTTCTGGGGTGTGTGGTCCAGCTTGCTCAGCTCTCCGGGGGGACAGGGCGTGGTCAGGGCCGCTGTGTAAAGGGGTTGGGAACCCCTGTCCTAGGGCATCCACTGTTAGATGCATAAAGGAACTAGACTACTGATCACAGGTAGCCAATTTCACTCATTTCTTGTTTTTTTATGAAGATGGGAATATAGGTAAAGATAAAGGTCACCCATGCTCAAAAGCCAGTCATATACGACTCTAGGGTATGGTGTTCATCTGCATTTACAGCCAAAGAGCCAGTGCTGTCTGCATCTGCAGAAGTTTCTGTGGTCATGTGGTAGGCATGACTAGACACCGGAGCACACTAAACACTGTTACCTTCCCACGGAAGCGGTACCTATTTATCTACTTAAAATTTCTTGCTTTTGAACTGTTAGGTTGGCAGGAGCTGGGACAGAGATGATAGCTCACTTTGTCATGCAGCACTCGGGTCTCAAACTGCTGTCCTGCTGACTTTCCAGTTCTCACATTCAGCGTCTTATCCACTAAGCCACCACAATCCCTGATGGGGATATAATTGGCCATAAATATGAATCAGGAGCATAGAACTGACCAGCTACCTCATGAGAGTGAGATGGCTGTCTTCTGATTATTGTGTACAATGTCCAGTTCCATCCTTTGTGTAGTTATCACAAGGTCATAGTAAATCAGTGCGCAGTACTAAGAGGGTTGGTAAAGTGGTTTTTTTAAAATGACAGAGTCCATAGAAAACAGTTGTAGACACACAACTTTGACTGGTACAGATGATTTCTGAACTCAAGAAAGGAAACAAAACCACATACCAAACATAGCTCCTAACCACACAAATGTTTGTCCTGGATTTACACCAACTTTCTATCTTATGCCCTGGTATTTCAAGTACTGCCACAATTCACACAGAAATGTTTAATTATCCTGGAAAGGTATATTTCAAATGTCCACACTTTAAAAGTACTTCTTCCCTCTTGTCCGTCACTGCAATTATCAGCACCCTCTTGCCCAACCATTTCAATGGCAAAGTGTTTAGCAAGTTATGGTAAGCATTTGAATTGGGGTTGAATCATTTTAGCACTATACAGTTAAACTAGGAGGTAGGAAATTAAAAATACAATTTACAAATTGCATTACCGTTGTAGTCCTTACCAGTGGAAGTAGGATGCAGGTAAAAGGAGTAGGGCTCACCTCTACACCAAGTCCCATTCTGTGCATCAACAGTAATGTCATTGGATATACCCAGCAATTGCCTTGAAGGACCAATACTGGAAATGCTAGAAAAACACACAAACCCTGCCAGCTGAACAAAATATACTCAATACTCATGCCAAAAGATCAAATCTACCAGCTACTGGTAATAATGTCATGTATTGATGGAATAAATATTGAAAGGAACAGTGAAGAACAAAGCATAAACAATGGGGAAAATATTGCTCTAGTCTAGATACTCTCTGAAGTGCTTGCTCAAATTTTGGGGTGGGGGGAGTTGATCATCAGATCACTCTCCTTCTTCTGCACCCAAATCATTGCTCCCCTCATCTATTACGTCAAGATTCTTTGCAAAGTCAGGGAGCTGCTTGTTTCAAGTTTTCTTTCTAAACCACACATCCACAGTGTGTGTGTGTTAGATATACTGTATATAAAACAATCAATGCCAATACACAGTGCTGTTATTGATTGGTAAGGAATGCCCCCAAGCTTTTAGAAAAGAGCAAAGGTGATAATGTTTGGCGGTCAAAGAAGGGAGAAAAGAGCTCGGATTTTTCCTCTCAGATACTTCGTGTAAATATTGGAAACCTTGTTGTTTCTTAAGAAGAAAATAGCCAACTCCATCCATAAGATTGGGCTGGTAGATATTTGACTGTGCAGCAAAATGATGCAATTGGCATTGTCTACAACTCTACACTGACAACAGTGAATGCCTTTTTTGGTTAATACCACTGCATTATGTCTGCAAGTATTCGTTAGAAGTGGTTGGCCCAGGTCTGGGAGAAATTATTTACAAGCAATTATTTTTTTTCTTATTACTGTATTTCCTTTTTCCAAGGCAGAAAGTAAAAATACATTGCAATGTGATTGTAACAATAAAGGATAACCAGTCCTTCCATAGACTGTTACATCTAATCATTTTTGTAGTTACAGGAGTGTAGCCTTTAAATGTCACACATTCCAACTGCTGTATCTTGGGCTGTTGTCTTGCATGGTACTGTGGAATGAAGCCAGAACAAGGTAAAAGGGAGGCAAGTATGTTTTGCCCCCACAGGCCAATGACCTTTGGCATTCAGACTTTTTTTTTTTTAAAAAAGTGACAAAACTGGTAACTATTTTATTTACTTTAAAGTTAAGTATTAATTTTAAGAAACTACAACTATCACATTAATGAACTACTGGAAGGTGTATAAATGCATTGTTGTCATGTGCCATCAAATTACCTCTGACTTACAGCGACCCTATAAAACAGTTTATAAGGGATAAATTATAAAATTATAAGATTATAATTATAGATTATAAGGGGGGAAATGGAATAGAACCAATCTTAAACAGAGACAACAAATGAAGTGGTATGCCCATTTGGAGAGAATGTCTTCACATTTCATACCATACAAGGCTTATGTGAAAAGAGAAGACGGATGAAGGAAAGTGGATAGATAACTTCAGAGATTTATTACAAGAACACCAAATAATGTTGTGGAGGCTGCTAGAAGTGTCAGAGCAAGAACCTTGCATCTCACTCAACACCCAAAGGGGTGGTGGTGATAGAAGAAGAAGAAGAAGATCATCATCATCATCAACAACAACAACGTAAATTAGTGACCCAAAGGGGTGGTGGTGATAGAAGAAGAAGAAGAAGATCATCATCATCATCAACAACAACAACGTAAATTAGTGACATCCAAAATGCCCTATTGTTTTGCAAATCCAAGGCTATGGCTTACTTTTCTGAGTTAACCCACCTCATATTTAGTCATCCTCTTTTTTTGCTACCTCCATTTTTTCTAATTTTATTGCCTTCTCAATGAGTCTTGTCTTCTCATGCTGAGTTCAAAGCCTCAGTTTTATCATTTTTGTTTCTAGAGATGCATTTTGATCTAGGCCCCAGCTATTTGTCTTTCCAGTAGTCCATAGTTCTGAACTATAAGAACACAGTGGTCAAAATTCTCTTGCATAGCTTTACAAGTGGCAGATCTGTTATTAGAGGCTAATTGCCCCAAGTTAAGAAGTCAATATACTAGTTATAACCTGTACACCGAGCCTTTCAACTCAGTATGCAACTGATCATGTCTATGGTGATTTCTTAACATGGGACAATTAGCCTCCAAAAATTGTGCCATTTCTGCTATGCCATTGTAAATACGTAAGAGGATTTGGGCCAGTATATAGTTTGCTTTTCCTCAAAGAACAATGAAATTTGGGCCTGTCCAGACTGCCTGTCTGGCCTAGCCTGGAAAGTCTTGTTTCCCATTTAGAGGGAGGAGTGATGTGCCATTTGGTGCATTCCTCCCATCTGAACAGCGACTGATCTTTTGAATTTTATTTGAACACTTCTGATCATCAATAAATGACCAGGGAAAGTGAACTTGTGCTGATTATTTATTTATTTACTAGTAGATTTTGCCTGGTGGTGCCGGGCTGTTTTAAATTGTGTTGGAAGGTTTTTGTTTTATGTTTATGCAAATGAGGTTAGTTTTTAATTGTGGTTTTTAAAATTTTTATTTTTACACATGGGCTGTTATAAACTGTGATTTTTTATTTTTTGGTTTTGGTTTTTAAAAAGAGGAAAGGATGATATAATTTTTTATAATTATTGTATTTAACCAAATAATGTGTTACTATGTGAATTTTTGAAAATAGTTGTACCTTGGATAATAATTTTTAAAATGTGTAAGAATATGTTTTTTTAAAAATCAATGTTTCTATACTGTGTTTAGATGTTTTGTTTTGTTGAGTGAAAACGCATTTCTTTTTTTTTGAATTATTTGTGATTAGTGTGAATATTTTTGAATGTTTTGATAACTTATTTCAGTAATTTGGGAATTATTTGTAATTATTTTGAATATTTTTTGAATGTTTTTTTCTCTTGTGGCCTCTGGGTGAGGCTGGTGAGCTTTTCTTGTATTTTACTATTTTTCTCTACTGTCCTCTGGGTGTCGATTCTTCACCAAGTCTTCACCATTTCTTTACAAAGCCTACATTTATTGTCAGTCCCAATTTTTTCAATTTTGCCTTAATTATGTTGGTTTGAAGTACTTGTTTTTGCATGGCAAATATAAGTCCTTTGGTCTCCTTTTTGGGATATCACATTTTAGTCATACCCAATTATTAGCCCTATCCAAACAATCAAACAACCAAACAACCAAACAACCATGATCATCTTTAGTTTTCCTTCTTGTCTGATAACCTGGATGTAATTGAATGAAAAGCAGGATATAAATGCAAATTAGTAAAGGTAAAGGTTTCCCTTGCTCGAAAGCCAGTCGTATCCGACTCTAGGGTGCAGTGCTCATCTCTGTTTCTAAGCCGAAGAGCCAGCGCTGTCTGCTTCTGCAGACATTTCCGTGGTCATGTGGCAGGCATGACTAGACACCGGAGCGCACGGAACGCTGTTACCTTCCCACCGAAGTGGTCCCTATTTATCTACTTGCAATTTCTTGCTTTCGAACTGCTAGGTTGGCAGGAGCTGGGATGAAGACGGGAGCTCATTTCCGTCCTGCAGTACTCGGGAATCGAACTGCTGACCTTCCGCTTCCCAGTCAGCGTCTTAGCGACTTGAGCCACTGCAAATTATAAATGAATAAATTAATATAGTCACTATATTATATTAATATAGGGCTTCTAAAAAATTTAAATGATCTGGGTGGATGTTATAATCCCTATCTGCATCCATCTATCCACCCACTTGCGCACATAATCCAGTAACATTGTAGTCATGTGGATTTCAAATGAAACATGTGCCCAGGAAAGTTTCAACCAGGGATTCTCAACCTATGGCCTGTGGGCCGGATAGGGGCTGCGGCGCCAATTTTCTTTAAGGATTTATATCCCACCCTATTGCCCTAGGGCAACTCAGGGCGGTACACAATCACATAAATATTATACAAATCCCCTTTAAAAATTCAATAAAAACTATTTTAAACCATCCCAAATTTAAAAAGACCCTCCCTTCCCCACCCATCAATAAAAGGGACCTATAATTCTAACAGAGCCAACAAGCGGGAGTCAGCACCCCGTTGGCCCCCTATACGTGCCCTGCCAGCCAGGTTTTCAGCCCTTTCCTAAAGGGCAGCAGTTCTGTCTGCAGCCGTAGGTCTGCTGGCATGAGGTTCCACAGGGTTGGGGCAAACACGGAGAAGGCCCTTCTCCTTGTGCTAGAGAGGCGAGCCCTTCTAGCCAATGGAACACAGAGAGAGCCCCTCCAGTCTGCCCTGGTGGGGCGGGTGGATTCTCTTGGGGTGATGCGATCTCTTAGGTATCCTGGCCCACTACCATGAAAGGCCTTAAAGGTCATTACAAGCACCTTGAATTGCACCCGGAGTCAAACTGGTAACCAGTGCAGCTCCCGAAGCAGAGGAGAGGCACGGGCATAGCGCCCACACCCCATCACTACCCGGGCTGCCGCATTCTGGACCAGCTGCAGCCTCCGAATGGTTGTCAAGGGCAGCCCCATGTAGAGTGCATTACAATAATCAAGTCTGGAGGTAACCCGCGCATGTGTGACCATGAGCAAGGAATCCCTAGCCAGGAGCGGGCACAACTGGCGAATTACACGCAACTGTGCAAAGGCCCTCCTGGCCACAGCTGCCACCTGTTCTTCTAGCAGCAGACGCTCATTTAGGAGGACCCCCAAGTCACGTACTGGGTCTGTCTGGGGCAGAGTAGCCCCATCCAAGACCAAGGATGGCAGCTCCCAGGATAATGCGGGACCCCAAACCTACAGCCACTCAGTCTTGCTAGGGTTTAGCTGTAACCCGTTGGACCCCATCCAGACCCCCACAGCCTCCAGACACCTGGACAGGATGTTGACAGCATCACTTGGGTTCCCACGGGCCGAGATGTACAACTGTGTGTCATCCTCGTACTGATGGTACCGCAACCCATGGGAACAAATGATCTCAACCAACGGCTTCATGTAGATGTTAAATAGGAGATGAGAAAGCACTGAGCCCTGAGGCACCCCATATTGGAGAAGCCTAGGGCTGGACCTCTCACTCTCCAACCACACCGACTGGGTCCGGTCCTCCAGGAATGAGGAAAACCAAGACAGCACCGTGCCCTGGATCCCCAACCCTTTGAGCCGTCCCAGAAGAATACCGTGGTCGACGGTATAGAAGGCTGCTGAGAGGTCTAAGAGAGCAAGGAGGTCTAAGAGAGCAAGGAGGTCTAAGAGAGTAAGGCCATACGGCCCACACCCTCACTGCTGCCGCCATTGCCACCACCGCCACCACCGCCACCATCCTTTATCCCTCCACCTGGCTTGGTGTGTCCCTAACACCACTCCAAAACAGGACAGGTGTTGTAAGAAGGCTTACAACATCCACCCTGCTACGGGTCTGTGTTAGGGACACACCAAGCCAGGCAGAGGGGAAAAGGATAGCAGTGATGGAGGCAAAAGTGGAAACGACAGATGCATGTGGCTGCCCATGTCCTTCCTGAGTGCTGCTCTGGCTGAACGTGGGCAAGGACGGGCAGGACCCCTCCTTCACCCACGGCAGGCTGGTAAGCAGGGAAGTGGTGGTGTCGGTGGTATGAGGGGGAGTGTTTGTGGGCCAGGATGGTGACATGAGGGGAGTGTTTGCGGCAGTGGTGGTGGTGGTGGGGTGTGTGTGTGTGTTGGTGGCGGCAGTGACAGCAGCATGGGGAAAGTGTTGACAGGCCGGACTTGTGGTATGTGTGGGAGTGTTGGCGACAGCATGGTGGGGAATGGTGGGGGCTTGGGGTGGTCCTGCCACTGTTGCCCCTGGCTTTTATGTGCTGTCAGATCATCTCTGACTCATAACGACCCTAAGAATGAGAGCTTTCCAAAATGTCCTGTCCTCAACAGAACTGCTCATTTCTTGCTTGTGGTTTCCACCAGAAACTTAATCCATATCCATTTGGCCTTTGTCATTTCCTGCTGCTTTGCATCTTCCCACACATTACTGGCTTTTCCAGAGAGTCCCACCTTCTTATGTGGCCAAAGTAGAACAGCCTCAGCTTCAATATTTTTGCCTCCAGAAAAGTAGCAGTCTGAGTTATCTAGATGGTTCTGCACCAGCACCACATGCCAAATGATTCAATTTTCTCCCTATCTGCTTTCTTTACTGTTCAGCTTTCACACCCATACATGGTGATTGGAAACACAGTCATGTGATTGATCTTGGTCTTGACTTCTAGTGAAACCCCCAATGATCTTTTCTAATTCTAATTTTCTATTCTAATTTTCTATTACAGTACAGTATTTTCTAATAATGGGCTAAATAGTTACACTTATATCTAATCTTTCCTCCCCTGAACTCAAGTTAGCAGTACATGTGGCTCTCCATGTTTTCTCTTCATAAGAGCCCTGGGTGAGACTGGTCAGGCTAAACCAGAGTGAGTGACTCAGGGTCATCTGACAGGTTTCCTGGGTCAGTGGGAGCCAGAACTTAGATCTCCAAAGTTCCCTCCAGTACTAACCACTGCATCACACTGGCAGGAACGCACGACAGTTTTAGTCCTCAGCGAACACTGTCTCATGAGCGTATCCACCCCAATTGCACCCCAAATCTGGGTTCCCTTCACTCCTTTTTTTCAGGATAGCAGCAGGGCACACAGGTTAAGAGGTCGAGGAACCAAGTGCTGTCTTTATGGGATGAATAGGCTGTGCATCAAGACCCTCCTTTCAGACTGCCAGGCAACAGAATTTTACTCCTATAGTAGGCCTGTGAAGATATCAACAGTCTGAGCCACTTTCCTTTGACACCCCCTCTCACCTGGACAAGTTTCCCAAGGTCTTGCAATGGGAGTCCTGCAAGATATCTCTCTCCTGTAGCATGGTTTATCTCAACACTTGAACCAATAATCCAGTTCACAAAACAAAACGTCCATTTGTCTTTTGTGGAAGGGAAACCAATCCTGGTTCCGTCTCCCTTTTTATTGTAGAAGCGATGAGAAGCAAAGCATAATCCAATGAAATATCCAAAAGAAAAGCATAGCTAAACTTAAGCTAATAAACTCATAACACACTCTACACATAAAATTCCCCATTCCTGGGTTCCTAATCTAAATCTACTCTAACACGCAATTTATACTGAAAAATAAGAAAACGTGCAGATTCTAAGTATCGTCCTAGACTTATGTCTCCCAGAGTTAAAGTCCAGCCTTGCTGTAATTTTGGCTAAGTGTCAGCTTGGTGAGATTTCTTCTATCTCTCAAAAGAAGGCCTGACTTGGCCCCATATAATCAGAGTGTCATCTTCCGAAGTTTTCCTGATCTTATCTTGCTCCTAGAGCTTCACCTCCTTTGAAGAAGCACTTTTTAACCTAACAAAATCCAGGGGTTTTATACACAATCTCCCCCTCTTCCTCCCTCCTTAGGAATTTTTAGGTGGTCTTGGACTCAGATCTTAAGATAACGCTTATCTCCTCAAAATCTTTCAAGGTCAGGGCATGTTGGCAAAATGACCAGTTCTCATTTTGTCCCCCCTCCCAACTCTTTGGCAGGGTCATTGACCGATGGTTCAAAAGGACAATGAACTTGAGTTGTGAAGTTCATTCCCATTCATTGAATTTAGAGAATCCCTCAGGTGTTGCTCTGTCCACTAGAGGTACTAATCCCAACGACGTAATGCATCCAAGAATCACTTTGAATCTCTGCGCTTTTAAAGCTCCATTTCTCAACCTTGAGACATGGTGACAAGTAACTTAAAACAAAGTAACTTTTCCAATTTCATGACACACTGCACATCTTCAGAAGTATAAAGGCACAAAAGTTATGCAAAGGGCAAAAAGTTTAAACATGCTTTTAAATGTCTGTGGTTGGGGAAGCACATGGATGTGTTCTCTGTTAAGGGAAAGGAAGGAAAAGGTTGCAAAACAATAGTCATGCTGGCTGACAGAGACAGGAGAGAATTTAGATCCCTCATCTTGGAAATATGAAGTAAAAACGACCCACCTATGGACTGAGAAATGCTGCTTCTGTCTCCATCCCATGCAAAGCTCACAGCTGTTGTGTATGGAGATCAGTACCTTTAAGAATGTAATTGTGAATGATTACAATGTAACTCAATGTAAAACAGCTGACATGATACACAGTTCAGCTGCCTCTAGAGGATATCAGAGGCAGCTGCAAGCACTCGGATCACATGGTACAAAACAACCAACCATAGGCTCCCGCGGGAAAGATTCCTGCCACAGGTAAACCCTTGTAAAGTAGACCGTACGTCTCAGTGATGTCACAAATACCTCAGCCAATGGTCAACCGTGTAGCTAAATTCAAATGTACTGTAAGCATATATAAGGAGCTGCGCCTCCGCCATTACCTCATGTTCAGATTGCATACCGTGCAATAAAGATGTGTTTGGCTCTGTGATGCTGCCTATTGTGTATCAATCTGTATACATCAAAACAGCCAACTCTGTTTCTTTAGTGTATGAGAACCAAGACACAGGAAACAGCCATGGGCTGGTTTAACTCAGGTTTATTGCATGGTGGTCAGAGGGAACATGAGGTAATGGCGGATGCAACGCTCTATATATACAGTGGTAAACATTCGAATGTGGCTCCACGATAGCCGGTTGGCTATTGTCTGCGTGACATCATTGTTTGTCACGCCCTTCTTGTCCAGGTGTAGGTAGTGGCGGGAAACTCCGCGCTGTGGCTATTGATGAGTATGGACCAAGAGAGCTTGGACGCTCGCTGCTGCCCACTGGTGGTCATTAGCTCGCGTCCTAATACAGGATTTATAGTGATACAGCTGACGACTATATTGTTACTTGTAGGAAGGGTTACATTGTTTTTTTTTTTTTTTTTTTTATTAAATTTTATTGAATTTTTAATAGACATACAAAAAACGAAAGAAAAAAAACATTAACAATACATTAACGATACAATACACTAACAAATTCTTAATATCATACTAACAGACATTACTATATGCTAGCACATAACAATATCTATACTCGTTAACTACTATTTAACCACCAAATATTAAAAACCATTATTTCAATATCCAAAATGATAGAAAAAACTTTCTGTACTAGCACTAATCTTTTTTAACAAATAATAATCACCCAGTGTATATATACAATGCCCGGAGAGTTTATTTTCTACTCAGTTCCAGAAGCTTCTTTGTGATGGTACTGGTCCTGAACTATCGCTTGCCATAATAGAGTGATCCACAAACGGTTTCCATATATTCCAGAATCTATTCTCTTTTAAATTATCTCTTTTGACTTTAATCTCCCATGTCAATTTATCATTCAGTGCTAAACTCCACATTTCTTTATACCATTCTCCAATCTGTATGTCTATATCGTTTTTCCAATTTTTTGCTATACATTGTCTACCTGTTGTCAATATAATTTCCAATAGTTCTTTTTCCTCCTTATTTAAACCCAAACCTTCCACATTCGTTAAAAGAATGGTACCCGACACCAACTTAACACTTTTACCCAATATTTCATCACACTCATTTTCTATTCTTGCCCAGAAATCCCTTATTTTTTTACAGCTCCACCACATATGTTCATATGTTCCGTCATATTCTTTACATCTCCAACATAACTTATCTCTTTTGTTATCCATCTGGTAAAGTCTTAATGGTGTCAGGTACCATTGCCACAACATTTTGAAATTATGTTCTTTAATTCTTACGGACATTGTTCTCATAATTCTCTTTTTCCATTTGTTTTTCCATTCAATCTCCCCAATTTTTATATTCAAGTTTTGTTCCCACTTCCGTTTCAAGTCCTCCTGTGGATCTGCACCTCTATTCAATATATTATAAAGCTTGCTTACAAGACCTTTAGTACTACTTTCCCCTTTTCTAATCTTCCTTACCAATTCCTCAAATTCTGTATATACTCTATCTATCCCTATTTCTCTTTTATATTTTTTATTCCAATTATCCACCTTTAACTTCTGAAACCAGTTCAAATTTAAAATCTCAAACATTTTTTTCCGCTCGTCATCAACTTCACATGCTTTTAACCAGTCCTTCAATAACAACCTCCCATTTTTATCCAATATTTCCATTTTTTCTTTATCTAATTTTATTGGGAAACACATCATATCAGTCAATTCCAAAATTGGAGAGAGATTCGGAACCATGTCTTTTTTTACCTTCTTCCATACCTCCATGAGACCTTTCATCATAGTATTGTTTGACCTTTTCACCTTATCCTTCATTCCCAGGAAAATCAAGTTTCCAATATTTCTGTACTCTTTCATTTCCAATTGTTCCCAAATCACCTTTTCTCTTGCCAAGATCTTCACAACATTCCTGACTTGAAATGCTCGATAATATACTAGCAAATTAGGCATACCCAAACCCCCTTTTTTCTGAGACATATACCATAGTTTCTTTGGAAGCCTAGATTTTTTTCCTCCATTACAGAACCCATTGAACATTTTTTGAAACTCATTAATTTCTTTCTCTTTTAAATGGATCGCTAGTGTATCAAATAGAAAATTAATCTTTGGTAACAATATCATTTTACACATAGCAATCCTGCCGAACCATGACAGCTTTAACTTCTGGAGTTCTTGTATTTTATTCTTAAATTCAATTCTCAAGCTGTCGTAGTTCAATCGTTTAAGATCTTCTAATTTATTTGAAATGATTATCCCTAAATACTTCAGCTTCTCTTTAACTTGTATATTAAGTGTCGACACCGTCCTACCCATCTCGCTCACTTTCAAATTACACAACATCAATTCAGACTTATCCCAATTTATCTTTAATCCAGTTATAGCTTGAAATATTTGTAAATGATCTTTAATCCTATCCATTACCTGTTCCGGGTGCTTCACCATCAGCAATGTATCGTCTGCGTACATACTCACTTTATTACCCATAATCCCTTCTATGTTTGAATCTTCCCTTATACTTTTAGCTAAAATCTCCATTGCCATTATGAACAAGATAGGAGATAAAGGACAACCCTGCCTAGTGCCCGCCTCTAGCTTTACCAAGTCCGTTAGCTCCTCATTCACTCTAACCTTAGCATTTCCTTTTTGATATAGTAAATCTATAACCCTATTAAATTTATCCCCAAACCCATATTTTCTAACTATTTCCTTAATTGAAAACCACTGCAGTGAATCGAATGCCTTAAAAATATCCAATGATAGTAATCCCACTTTTTCCTTTGTTTGATTGACATTGTCTATTAAATCTAATACCCTTCTGGTCAAATCCGCCATGTGTCGTCCTTTTAAAAACCCAACTTGATCAACCTCTATATATTCCCCCATAAAACTATTTAAACGGTTAGCCAATATTGCTGTGAAGATCTTCGCATCTTGGTTTATAAGCGAGATTGGTCTGTACGAATCCACTCTTTCCAAATTCTTTCCAGGTTTTGGCAAAAGAACAATTGTGGTGTTATACCATGAGGTCGGAATTGATCCTCCATCCAATATATAATTGTATAATTTCACCAATTTCGGAACCACTACCTCTTTGAATTCTTTATAGAACTCTGTTGATAATCCATCATCCCCCGGGGCTTTCCCTATCTTCAATCCACTTATTACTCCCCTAACCTCTTTATCAGTTATTTTTTCCTCCATTTTCTCCCTATGTTCTTGTTTTATCCCATTTCCTAACTGCCTCTCCAATATCTTCTTAAGTTTTTCTTTATCTATTTCTTTTTTTGCATATAGCTCCTGGTAAAATTCTCTAACTATTTTACATTTATCGCTATTCTTATTGCACCTTGAACCTTGCCTATCCACTAACACCCCAATTTCTCTCTTTCCCCTTTTAACCTTAGCTGCCCTTGCTAATAATTTTGAGTTCTTATTACTAAATTCAAAATATTCCCTATTTAAATAAATCAAATCTCGTTTAACTTTGTCTATATCTTTACCCATTACTTCTGCCTTAAGTCCTTGTAGTTTCAAAAAAATTTTTTTATCCTTACTATTTGCGTGTTCTACCTGTAATTGTTTTATTTCCCTTTCTTTTTCTGTGTACTCTGCTTTGTTCTTTTTATATTTAAAGCTTGCCAATTTTATGCTTTCACCCCTAAATACCGACTTCATGGTATCCCACACGACGTTAAAATTAACCTCATTATTATCGTTCCAATGCCAACTTTCTTTCCAGCTTTCCATAATTAGCTCTTTACTTTTCTGATCTTTGAACAAATTAGGATCGTACCTCCAATTTCTGACTCTTTGAGTATTTTTTTGTACTTTCAATTCCAAATATACTTTAGCATGATCCGATTCCTTAATAATCCCAATTTCCGTGCCTTCTATATCCCCAATTAAATTTTCCGAAAGAAAAACATAATCTATTCTCGAATAGGTCCCATGCACGTGAGAAAAAAAAGAATATGCTCTTTCTAAACCTTTGAACTCTCTCCATGAGTCCTTCAAACCCGTAACTTTCATCCAATTATCCATCACCTTCCCTTTCACACCAATTCCACTTCTAGCTATATTTGTGCAATCCAATCCTGACCTAATCAAATTAAAATCACCAGCCACAATAGTTTTAGCAACATTTTCCAACTCCACTATTTTCCGAATTTTTTCGAGAAACACTGTTTGGTGGTCATTCGGAGCATAAATATTTACCAACAAGATTTCCTCATCCTCCAATTTTCCTCTTAACAACAAGTACCTACCCTCCTGATCAACAATCTTTTTTGTGATTTCAAATCCTAACTTTCTAGAAATCATAGTTGCCACCCCTCTTGCTTTAGATGTTCCAAACGCCATCTCGTAGTGTTGCATCCAACCTAAAAAAAGTTTATTCGTATCTTTTGACTTCTGATGTGTCTCCTGTAAAAACAAAATATCTGGTCTATCTTTTTTCAACGCCAATTCCAACCTCCGTCTCTTGAGAACAGAACCTGTACCTTTCACATTCCATGATATTATTTTAATACTTCCCATATCCAATTTCTTCTTCCAACTTTAAACTCTCCATCGGGCGTGCCACCAACAACCCTACCACCATACCACTACATATAACACACATTTTCACTCTCCCCACCTTCCAACGAAAAGTCGCCTCTGTCAACCAAAGAGGGGAGAGGGGGGACCTGCAAGACGTGCCCTACTGCCGGCGCTATGCGCTATTTGCCCATTCTACCTCTATTAAGTACTTAAGCTTGCTACTATCCAGATCTCATTGTTCCTTGCCTATCTCCTCTTCCACCATAATCAAAGACAACTCCTCCTCCTCCTCCCCTCGCTGAGGTGTTCCACCTGTTGCCCCGCCAGCTTCCTCCCTCCCTTGTTCCCTTCCCAAAGCTCCAGAATCCATCATTTCCTTCTTAAGATTTTTCCATTCTTCTGAATCTGCTTGTACCAATCCCAACATACTCAAATATTCCAATGGGTTAGTGCCTTCATCAATAACTTGCATTCTTTTTTCATAAAAAAAGCGCAATTGTTGTGGAAATCTCCAATTATACCTTATATTTTTACTCCTCAACAATTTAGTAACAGGCCTCATCTTATACCTCCATGTTCTTTCTTTTAATGAAATATCATTATAGACTTCAACCTCTGAACCATCAAATTTCAACGCATCAGAACCTGCTCTTTTCAGGTGAGCCATTACTTTTAGTTTATCTGCCCAATTTGCAAATTTAACCAGCACATTTCTTTGTGTCATTCTCCCTCTTCTTGGACCCACCCGGAACACACTTCCTAAATCCTCCTGAACAAATTCCTTCCCCATTTTTAGACCATTTAACCACTGAACCACCCTCTCTCTTAACAAATCCGGAGTCCGTTCCGGTACCTGACGGATCAGAATATTCTGCTTTCTCATCAAATCTTCCACAGCATCAATCCTCATTTCTTGTTCCAACATTTTTAGCTTACTGTCCCGCACCACCTCCTGGGTCCCTTTTAGTTCACTCTTTACAGTATCCACCTCAATTTGAACCACTTTCAGCATTCCCACAAGTTTATTCAAATTTAAATCCATTTTTTTTGTATAATCAAAAAAGCTGGCTAAGATGGCCGCTGTGTAACATCTAGTTTCGGACGCTCGCGCTCAACAAAGTGGTAAACAATGGAAAGGAGCAGAACAGAAAAAATTTAAAGTGGCAAAGCCTAAAGATAAGATCCTTGCCTGTCTCCGTGGAAAGTTTGGTGAGCTTTTGGGGCTGGTTGATCGAAGTTCGAGAGATTCTCTGGCAGTGGAAGCTACGGCGGCAGTCGCGGCTTTTCTGCTGGAGCTGTGGAACGGGATCAGCAAGATTGTGGAGAAGGCGTTTGGAATCGGTTTTGAAAGGGGCAAGAGGAGCCTGAGTGCGAAGTAATTTGCATGTAAGTGCCTGTGAGGAGCTACATTCTCAGTTGCAAGCTATAAAACTAGTTGGGATCTTTTTTTTCTAAAGAAAAAAAAAAAAAGAGAGCTGAGTCTTTGAAATGGAAAAGGTGGAGGCTTGAAATGGCGACGGTCAGGGAAAACGAAAGTGACTGTGCGAGGGTTGTGATTTTTTTCTATACTCCAGAGGACCGCGCCACGTTTTGACATCAACAAAGGTGGATTAATTTTTGTTTTTTCTCTCTCTCTCTCATCTCTGGGCTGGAATATTGGAGAAACTGTGGGAGTTTTTTTTTTTTTTTCCTTTCCTTTGTTTAAGCTGCCTGCTCCTTACAGGAAGGGGGGAAGAGGGGGGGCCTCTTCTCACTTAAAAGTTAAGGCACTCGCTGGAGAATGATGCTTTAAATACTCATCTCAAAGGAAGGAATGTATGGCTTTGATTGCTGGTTTCTTTACCGTGTGGATTGAGGAATATCTTGCTCATCACCTCAACTCCTCAGAAGCTGGATTTTTCTTTTCCTCCTGAGCCCCCCCCCCCCCTCAACAACTGGGCTAACTGTTTCTCTGAAGCCTTTTTTTTTTTTCTGTGGCTGGAAGACGTTTGTTTGGACCGCTGGCTTTGGGGGAAAGGATCTGTTGTGGTCAATAATTTTTTTTTATTTTTAATTTGCCTGCTTGGAGAGTTGCTTCCTTTAGTTCCATTGTTGTGGATTACAGTATTTTGGTACCTTCTGCTGACATAAGAACTTTCCTGCTGTAACTGTGGAACCAATGACTGCAGTGTTGTAAGCCCTACTATATTGACAAATTGTTACAGCGATCTGCAACATTGGGTTTGAAATACAGTGGATTATTATGGAAAAAGTTACAAGAGGAAAAGCGAAGGAGGAAGAACAAGTTGTAAAGTCTAAGACGACTGGAAAAACAACAGTGGGTGAATCTGCTCAACCATCATCTATGTCTACAGTGCCAATGGACCAGACGCAACTTATGGTGGAAATGGGCAAATTGATGCAAAAATTCGAGAAAAGTGAGACTTTAAGGGTGAAAGATAGAAGTGAAATAATTAAAGGGCAAGGGTTACATTGTTAAGATACATTGTTATCACATGAATAAGGTTACACTATTAGAACACAACACTCCTCCCCCCTAGGATGAGACGAAGTCTCTCAGCCAAGATGGCTTATTTCGAACACGCTGGGGCCTCGGTGCGGGCTGCCCTGCCCCGGGTTTGCTACCTTCTCCTTGTCCCCTGGCTTCCTGTCCTGTAATTGGAGAGGGAGACTTGTTAGTGACTTGCCGCGGTTCTGCGGCTTTTTTGGGAGGTGTGTGCTTTATTTGGGAAGAACCGGGGGCACTGGGGGCTAACGAAAAACCCCTCTTCTCGCTTGGATGGGTGGGGGAACACTCCCAAAAAACCCCCCGGCTCGGTAACGCAAAATCAAATTCGGGGGCAGCAGTCGCAAACTCTTCGGGGGCAGCAGTCGCAAACTCCTCACCCTCTTCCCCGGAATCGGATAGATCTGGCGTGTCAAAAGGATCTGAGTCGGGACCGCTGCTTCCCCCCTTGTTTGGGACTGTTGCCCTTCGTTGTCTCCTCCTTGGGCTAAGCGGGTGGAGGAGAACCCTAACGCTGAGGCATTTTCCATGCCGTCCGTGGATTGCTTCCTGGGAACCCGGCTCCTGAGCTGATCTGCATGCCGCCTCCAGAGTAGACCGGTGCTCGTTTCCACCCGATATGACACTGGTCCCGTCTGTTCTACAACTCTCCCTGGTACCCAGGCTGGCCCTGTGCTGGCGTAGCTCCTGCAATGCACAGGATCACCGGCGGCGAAACCTTTCGACACCGCTACCCCTACGTTCTTCCCTTTGTCCTCGACCCTCGTTGGGTCTAACCTGGTCAGAATCGTGGTCAGCTTTCTCCGCATCAGCAGCTCTGCCGGCGAGTATCCGGATGCTAAGGGGGTCACCCTATACGCTAATAAAAACTGACATACTTGGTGATTCAGGTCCCCCGAGCCCATGCGCCGCAGCGCATCCTTTGTTGTCCGCACCAGCCGCTCCACTTGGCCATTCGTGGCCGGGTGAAACGGCGTGGATGTGACGTGCCGAATGGCGTTTGCCTCCATGAATGCCCTGAACTCAGCGGACGTGAAACAACTAGCGTTATCGCTGACCAGAGTGTCGGGTAAACCGAACGTGGAAAAGACTCTCCTTAGATGGTTAATTGTAGTGGTGGAGGACGTGCTCTTTACCGGCATCACCTCCAGCCACTTGGAGTACGCATCCACTACCAGGAGAAAAAGGGTTCCTCGGAACGGGCCAGCAAAATCTATGTGCACTCTGGACCACGGCCCCCTTGCCGCGTCCCATTCCCTATGCGGGAGGCGAGCCGCCTCCGGTCGGGAGCCCTGGCATGCTTCACAAGTGCCGATCATGTGCTCTATGTCTGTGTCCAGCTGGGGCCAACAGAAGTAACTCCGGGCCAGCGCCTTGGAACGGACGATCCCCGGGTGGCTGACGTGCAACAGTTTGAGTACCCTCGGTCGCAGGGATGCAGGGACTACCACCTGTTGGCCCCACAAGAGGCACCCCCTCTCTATGGACAACTCTATTTTCTTCCGAAAAAATGGGTCGAATTCCGTACTTGGGGAGGACGCCGGCCACCCCTTCTGTACCCATGAGCTTACTTTCTCCAGCGTTCTGTCCCTGCCTGTCGCCCTGGCAATGTCGGCTGGTACTATTGGGGGTGAATCTAGGACCTCTATTAACAATACCTGGTGGTCTCTCTCTACCCCTACCTTTTGGTCGCCCGACAAGGGCAAAGGAGACCGTGAGAGTGCGTCTGCATGGCTGATCTCCTTTCCGGGCCGGTATTCCAACTCATGTTGGTATGCGTTGAGGAAGATAGCCCACCTCAGCATTCTCGGGGACAGGATCTGTGGCGTGGGCTTATTTGCAGTGAAAATTCCTAACAGAGGCTTGTGATCGGTCACGATCGTAAACGGGCGACCATACAGAAAATCGTGAAATTTTTTGGTTCCCGCTACTATCGCTAATGCCTCCCTGTCGGTCTGTGCGTAATTCCGTTCTGCTTGGGACAGGGACCTTGAATAAAACGCTATCGGGGCCTCCCTTCCGTCGTCCAACACGTGGCAAAGCACCGCCCCCACCCCCACCGGGGACGCGTCACAAACTAAGACCACTGGCCGTTTGGGGTCGAAATGAGTTAGGATTGCCTCGGATGTTAGGAGTTGCTTTAACTCTTTAAAAGCCCTCTCTTGCTCGTCACCCCACAGCCATGTTTCCTCCTTTTTAAGCAACCGATGGAGCGGTTCGGCCACAGACGCCTTCCGTGGAAGGAAGGTATGGTAAAAATTTAGGAGCCCCAGGAATGACTGTAGTTCGGTTTTGGATGTGGGGCGAGGGGCCTGCTTGATTGCGGCTACTTTGGATTTGGACGGCTTAATTCCCTCGGGTGTGACACGGAACCCTAAAAACTCAACCTCTGTTTCGAAAAATATGCATTTGTCTTTTCTCAGTCGCAGCCCCGCTTTCTCGAACACCGTCAGTACTTTATCCAATCTCTTTGCCAGTTCGGCCTCACTCCCCCCTGTTATCAATACGTCATCAAAATAACACAACACTCCCTCCAGCCCCTTCAGGAGGCGTTCCACAATCGACTGAAAAAGGCCGGGTGCGGAGTTCACGCCGAACTGTAACCGCGACACCTGGAACGCCCCTTTATGTGTAACTATAGTTTGTGCCGCTGCCGTGGCGGGAGTTACAGGGAGTTGCTGGTAGGCTTGTGCTAAATCGAGCTTAGCGAAACATTTTCCCCCATTCAGCCTGGCCAGAAGGTGGCTGACCACCGGCACCGGGTATGCATTAGGGCGGATTGCCTTGTTAATTGTACACTTATAATCAGCGCAAATGCGCACCTCCCCGTTAGCTTTTAGTGCTGTAACAATTGGATTTTCCCACTCCGCGGAATCAACAGGAACAAGAATCCCCTGGCCCACCAGTTTGTCCAGTTCCGCCTCTATTTTGTCCTTTAGTGCGAACGGCACCCTGCGTGGTTTGAGTCTTATCGGGCGGACCTCCGGGTCTAGGTCGAAGGCTACAGGGGGTCCCTTGAATTTTCCCAGTCCTTTTTTAAAAACGGCGGGGTGCGCGTCGCACACCGCTTGTATTGGATCCACACCCACAGCATGCACCCCCCCCCATGAACAAACCCAAAGGCTGAAACCACTGCGTTCCGAGGAGGCTACAATTTCCCCCTTTGAGAACAACTAGAGGGAGTTCCGCAGAATGTTTCTTAAAACGGACCCGAAATTTCCCGACCCCCAACACTGGGATGCTGTTCCCCTGCACGTCTCGTAGCGTGGACCTCAACGTTTTAAGTTTGGGCCGCACGTGGGGGTCGATTTTCAAGAACTCTCTCTGGGGAATTATAGAATGGGAGGACCCCGAGTCAATTTCCATCCTAATAGGGGCCCCTTGTACTAGTACCTCGACGAAGTAATGGGGTTGTCCCGCGGACACGCTGAACACGGGGGCGTCGTCCTCGCTGTCGTCCGAGATGCGGCCCACGCCGTCCTGCTTCCTCGTGGTCCGGGCGCCATCTTTGGACCTCGCTGGACGGTCCGGTCTGGCCGAACGGTCTTGTGAGTGCCTCCGGCCCTCTTTCCGATTTCTGCACGCCTTGGCGATGTGCCCCCGATGGCCGCAGTTGTAACACTCGGCTTTTCTGAATGGGCACTTCGCGCGCTCATGGGCCGCTCCGCAACCATCGCAGCGGCGCCCTCCTTTTCGGACCTTCTGGACCTCCTCGCCGTCGCTGCCTTCCGTAGACGACTTCGAGGTTCGTCGGGTTGCGTGCACCGACTGTCCGGACTTGCCGTGCACCGAATTTTCCGCTTTGCCGGCCCGAGGACGCCACTCACGCCACTGGTGCATTTCGTCTACCCCAGCATTCGTGGATTCCGCGGATTCCGCGGCCTCCACAACCTCTGCCAGCGTGGGTGGCGGCTCCTTGTTCATCAGGCTGCGCTGCACGTCCTTGTCCTTCAGGCCACACAGAACGCCGTCCCTTAGGGCCATCTCTAGGTTGTCCCATCTGCAGGGGGCGGCGGCTATTCTCATGGCTGTTACGAAGGTCTCAACCGACTCATCCGGCGCTTGGACTCGCCTCCAAAACGCGCTCCGAGCGGGAAACATTGCCCTCGAGGGTCGGAACCGGTCACGCAGCAGTTTCATAATGTCCTCGGCTTTGAAGTCACTCATCTTCTTCGGTGCAATAATGCTCACCAGCGTTCGCTTGGTTTCTATCCCAAGCATTCTGGTGAGGATGGCCCTCTTCCTTTCCTCGTCATCTTTGACTTTGAGTTCCACCAGTGCCGCCTGGAAGTCCATCTCAAAAAGCTCCCAGTCTTGCGGTTTGGTAATGTTGAAACCGCTCTGTGCCCTGGCTCCTTGGGGATCCATTATCCCACCTTCGTCGCCAATTTAGTGTATGAGAACCAAGACACAGGAAACAGCCATGGGCTGGTTTAACTCAGGTTTATTGCATGGTGGTCAGAGGGAACATGAGGTAATGGCGGATGCAACGCTCTATATATACAGTGGTAAACATTCGAATGTGGCTCCACGATAGCCGGTTGGCTATTGTCTGCGTGACATCATTGTTTGTCACGCCCTTCTTGTCCAGGTGTAGGTAGTGGCGGGAAACTCCGCGCTGTGGCTATTGATGAGTATGGACCAAGAGAGCTTGGACGCTCGCTGCTACCCACTGGTGGTCATTAGCTCGCGTCCTAATACAGGATTTATAGTGATACAGCTGACGACTATATTGTTACTTGTAGGAAGGGTTACATTGTTAAGATACATTGTTATCACATGAATAAGGTTACACTATTAGAACACAACAGTTTCAGAAAAAGGTTCAACCATTGCGGGTATCTTGAAGAATGGCAAAGACAAGCAAGAAACTGACAGTGAAAGAAACTGATAAAAGCAATGTAGAGATGCAGAGAACTAGTCTCCTTCCCTTGCCTAATAATCGACCATCAGTGGATCCAGAGTAGCCAGAGAGATGCACATTCTTATACAATACAAAGAATGTGGAGGAAGCAAGCAGTCAAACTGGGAGTTCTAGGTGACCCTCCCCCACTCCCCATTACAACGACCCTATGAAACACACACTAGGTGACCTCAGACCAGTCCCAGCCCCCTCTCCCCTCTTGATCAAGAAAACAAGGGAGTACAAATTGCAGCAAAATTACCACAGGGCATCCGCTCAGACAGTAATGATGAAATTGTAGAGGAAAGAGAGAAAATAGCAGATGTATCTTTTTTGACAGGTCACCCACATAAAAGCAACGCTTTAAGAATCCCATGGATATGCACATCATCCATAGCAGTTCTCTCTCACACACAAACACATACACAAATACAAACTCATTCATGCACTAACATGAAGACAACAGCACCCAAAAGTGGAAAATTAAATTAGAAATCAAATGGAGGGGGAAAGGTTTGCTACAAAACACTGCTGGAAACTAAGCAAATCATGCACACAGTGAGAAATTTAAATGATAGGGATGGCTACCAAGCATGTACCAGTGGGGGAGGGGGAGGGGGAAGGAGCCTTCAAACTGTTAAACAGGTAATTGTTATGCAAGATATCCCTTAGGATGCACAGATGTTTAACTTTGTCCTCTGTGGGTTTACGACAGTGCCACAGTGGGAATAAGAGAAAGCAAAATATCACAAACTTTATGTTCTTTGACTTCATTTTGCCATTCTGAACATGTCCAAAATGACAGTACCTGAAACAGAATTTGTACTATTTAGTAAATGTATATGTCGTTTTAATGATAATTGGATGTTGGGCAAGCATCCCTGCCCCAGCTAATGCACTCAGCAGTAACTCACCAACCAATGCGTTTTCTTGAGCGTCAACCTTGCAGTCTTAAGTGTGTGCACAAAGACATTCTGCCTTAGCATGGAAAAACCAAACCCAGCTTGGAAAAAAGATATTTTAGTTTTTAGTTTTTGTTTTTAAAAAAGAATATTTGTTCTTATATTTGATGGATTTTACAACCAGCTATAGAGTGCAATAACACCAAGGTTGACTTCCCTGGGCACAGTCTTGGAGTTTTAGAAAATAAGAATATTTCTGTTAGCCAAAAGAAGCTTTTAGACACCAAAATAAAGAAAATATTCTAATTGCATTAGGCTAACAAGTTTCTAGCTATTCAGTTTTCTAAAAGGCTTAGTGATCTGACTTTTTTGAAACAATAGTGACACTGACTATTGGCTGCCTGGAAAGCTCCAAGATAAGCAATGAATATATTCCCTTTCTTCCAGAGTAGTTTGTTGTTGTTGTTGCTCAGTCGCACAGTCGATTCCGACCCTTTGCGACCCTATGGACCATCGTTCTCCAGGCACCCCTGTCCTCCACCATCCCCCTCAGTCCTCCCAGTTCTGTGCCCATTGTGTCTACAATACCATCTATCCATCTCATCCTTGGCCTCCCCCTTCTTCTTTTGCCCTCCACCTTTCCCAACATCACGGCCTTCTCAAGTGAATCCTCCCTTCTCATTTGATGCCCAAAGTACTTTAGCCTCATCTTTACTATTTGACCTTCCAATGAGCAGTCAGTGTTGATTTCTTCTAAGATTGACCTATTTGTTCTCCTCGCTGTCCAAGGTACCCTCAAAACTCTCCTCCAACACCACATTTCAAAGGCATCTATTCTTCTGCGTTCAGCTTTCCTAATTGTCCAGCTCTCACATCCGTACATTACCACTGGGAATACCATTGCTTTGACTATTCTAATTTTTGTTTTCAAGGTGATGTCTCTGCTTTTCACTATGTTCCCCAGGTTTCTCATGGCTTGTCTCCCTAGAATCAGCCGCCTCTTTATTTCATGGCTGCAATCTCCATCTGCAGTGATCTTAGATCCTAAGAAAGTAAAATCTGTCACTGCTTCTACTTCTTCCCCGTCTATTTTCCAGGAACTGATCGGGCCTGTTGCCATTATCTTGGTTTTCTTGATATTGAGTCTCAAGCCAGCTTTTGCACTCTCTTCCTTCAAACCGATCAGGAGATTCTTTAGGTCTTCCTCACTTTCTGCCATTAGGGTGGTGTCGTCTGCATATCTCAGATTGTTGATGTTTCTCCCAGCAATTTTGATCCCATATTGTGATTCCTCCATCCCTGCATTGCGCATTATGTGCTCTGTGTATAAGTTGAATAAGCAGGGTGACAGAATGCAGCCTTGTCTTACTCCTTTTCCTATTCCAAACCACTCTGTCATTCCGTGTTCTGTCCTAACTGTTGCTTCTTGATTCATGTACAGATTTCTCAGGAGGCATATGAGGTGCTCTGGTATTCCCATCTCTTTAATCACTTGCCACATCTTGTTGTGATCCACACAATCAAATGCCTTAGTGTAGTCAATAAAGCAAAAGTAAACTTGTTTCTGGTATTCCTTTGTTTTCTCCATGATCCAACGTATGTTGGCAATGTGGTCTCTAGTCCCCCTGCCTCTTCTGAAACCAGCCTGCACCTCTGGTAATTCTCTTTCCACATGCTGCTGAAGTCTATCCTGTATTATCTTGAGCATCACCTTGCTAGCGTGTGGGATGAGCGCAATTGTTCGATAATTTGAACATTCTTTGGCATTGCCCTTTTTTGGGATTGGAACATATACTGATCTTTTCCAGTCCTGTGGCCACTGTTTTGTTTTCCAAATCTGCTGGCATATTGAATGCAGTAATTTGATGCCATCATCTTTTAGAGCTTTGAAAAATTCAACTGGGATACCATCATCTCCACTAGCTTTGTTGTTTGCAGTGCTCTTTAGGGCCTTTCTGACTTCACTCTCCAGGATGTCTGGCTCAGGTTCAATTTCTTCATCATTGTGACTATCAGGAGTGTTGAGTTCCTTTTTGTAGAGTTCCTCTGTGTACTCTTTCCATCTTTTCTCAATCTCTTCTGCATCAGCTAGCTCCTTTCCGTCTTTGTCCCTTATCATGGTCATTTTTGCTTTAAATGTTCCCTTGATTTCCCGGATTTTTTTGAAAAGATCTCTGGTTCTGCCTCTTTTGTTGTTTTCTTCCATTTCTTTGCACTGTTCTTTTAGATAGTTTTCCTTATCTCTCCTTGCTTTTCTTTGAAATTCTGTGTTCAAATGATTGTATTTTTTTCCTTTCTCCTTTGACTTTTGCGTTCCTTCTTTCCTCTGCTATTTTAAGAGCCTCATCAGACAACCACTTTGCTTTCTTACTCTTCTTTTCTTTTGGTATGGTTTTCTTTGCTGCTTCCTGCATGATGTCCCTTATCTCTGTCCATAATTCTTCTGGCACTCTATCTATTGAGTCTAAGCCATTGAATCTGTTCATCACCTCCACCGTATATTCTTTAGGGATGCTGTCTAGATGATATCTGTCTGGTCTCTTTGTTTTCCCTATTTTCTTTAGTCTAAGCCTGAATTTTGCAATCAGTAGGTTGTGATCTGAGCCACAATCTGCTCCAGGTCTTGTTTTTGCTGACTGTATGGATGTTCTCCATCTTTGGCTGCAGAGTATGTAGTCAATCTGGTTTCGGTGTTGGCCATCTGGTGATGTCCATGTGTAAAGTCGCCTCTTGTGTTGCTGGAAGAGGGTGTTTGCTATGACCAGTGCGTTCTCTTGGCAGAACTCTATCAATCTTTGCCCTGCTTCATTCTGTGTTCCAAGACCAAATTTGCCTGTTATTCCCTCCACTTTTTGATTTCCTACTTTGGCATTCCAGTCTCCTAGAATAATTTGAACATCATTTCTTGGTGTTTGTTCTATGAGGTGTTGTAAGTCCTCATAGAACTGGTCCACTGTGGCTTCATCTGCACCCGTGGTTGGTGCGTATATTTGGATCACAGTAACATTGAAGGGTTTGCCCTGAATTCT
Source organism: Bradypodion ventrale (assembly GCA_035047345.1). Classification (NCBI taxonomy): domain Eukaryota; kingdom Metazoa; phylum Chordata; class Lepidosauria; order Squamata; family Chamaeleonidae; genus Bradypodion; species Bradypodion ventrale. The sequence goes on along the minus strand of JAWDJE010000002.1, from coordinate 276,659,977 downwards.
TACTGACATCATTCTGTCATTTTTGAGGTTGTATCCCATTACTGCTCTTCTCACTCTTTTATTGACAATTATGGCTACTCCATGTCTTCTAAGGTTTTCTTGTCCACAGTAGTAGATGTGATGGTTTCCAGAGCTGAATTCGCCCATCCCTGTCCATTTGAGCTCACTGATTCCCAAGATGTCAATGTTTATTCTTTCCATCTCATTTTTTACCACTTCTAGTTTACCTTGGTTCATTGATCTCACATTCCATGTCCCTATGCAGTATTGCTCCTTGCAACATTGCATTCCTCCTCCCTCCTTCCTGTCCCTCCCCTTTCTCCCCTCTGAGGTGTTAAGCATCCTGTATCACCTAGCCTGCCCTTTTGTTTTGCCTTTTGTTTTGGTCCATAGGGTTCTCTTGGCAAGATTTATGGCGTGGTTGCCGGTGTCTGCGCCATTTTTCTCTCCTCATACATTTTATCACAGTTTTTAAAGTTTAAAACAGTTTAAACAACATATTATCATGCATATTATCACACTCTAAAACACAGTCTCTATGAGTAGAGAAAGAGAAAAAGAAAGGGACTCTTGATTGAATGAAAAAGAAGCAAAATTATTCCTTCTCTTCTGTCTTCCTCTTTATACTTTAAGCTCACCTCTCTCATTTACATGCAACACTTGCAAGAACAGATTACAGTGATTCACCTATTATTATGACTGCTCAGTCCTGTTACACTAAGCCACCTAGATGAAGGAAGGAAGGAAAGAAAGAAAGAAAGAAAGAAAGAAAGAAAGAAAGAAAGAAAGAAAATGACACTTAACCCATGTTTACAGCTTATCATACATTTTGTCCTGTAGCCCTCCTACAAATCAGGAGGACTACAGAGAGAGCTACATTAACAAGCTGCAAACAAAGCTGTTTAGTTAATTTCCTCCTCTCTCCTTGTGTGGCCAGTGAACTCAAATTTAGTCAGAGAAACTAAAATTCCCTTGTGACTTCACAGTAAGCAAATTTGCATTCTTGTAGTTGAGACTATGTTGCAATGGTAGGCAGGAAGGAAGACGCATGGAGGCAGCTGTGTGTGGCGAAGTCCAGCCCCAACCAGAGTCAGGAGCAAGTATTTATTTCCTGCCTAGGGGTGAGGACGCGTATGTAAGATAATCGCGTCACCCCTGTACAGAAGGCTTGTGTATGTGGCATTTTCCGGTGGTCCAGCTACAATGCAAGCTCTTGGAAGTTACCCCGTGGTTAATGGACAACCCACCTTGGGCTGGTGAAACCCTTGTTCCTGCCCTAATCTCAGAGCCTATGTGGATTGACCCCGGGCATCTAACTTTGTCCCTTGTTTGCCCCTGTCTGCTTGCCTAGCTCTATTTGCCCTCAGCCTGGGCCATTGTTAATTCCTAACCTACCCACTTATCTCCCAATTTCCCCTCCAGCAGAGCCCAGTTGGTTCTCGGGACTGTGGCCGCCTGCGCGGACCCCTGAGGAGAGGTTAAGCCAATTATTGCGAGCAACCCACAAGACTTTAGTGTATTTTAACCAGGGGTGTGATGGCTAAGCTAAAAGGGCACTGGACAGGAAGTGATGAGGGCATCTAACCCTAACAAAATATATACATTCCCACCCACCTTCTAATTTCAATTCCTCCTGCTTACAAGGCTCCTGCTTACAAGGCAAAATTGCAACCTCTAAGCCTCAGAGGTTCCACTGTCAATTGAGCTTTTTTTGTAATTTTATCTTTGGCAGCACAGGAGGTGGAAGGCAGGCAGAGGAACACGGAGCCCCGCTTGCTTGCTTGTTTGCTTGATCATTCTGGGCATTGCAGCTTGGTTCAGATTTTTGGATTGACACCCAAGGGGGGCGCCATGATACTGGGGGCCTGGAGGCGCCGCAGGCTGAGCGGGCCAGCCCACCACTGGTTTCAACCAAACTAAAAGAATTGTAGAACATTTAAAAACTAACATACAGTATTTATTTCAGTGTGAGATTCCATAGAGACAATTCACCTCTTCAAATGCGGTACTTTGTGCGGTACTTTAAATCCAGAAGAGAGAGAGACAGAGATACACACACAGAGAGAGTATACATGCATACAAATTACAGTGGGTTTTGGTATCTCATATTTTTACTGTTAATAAACAAAGGACATTTTCACCGAATTCCTTCAGAACTTGACCTAAGGAACACAAAAAGGTTATGGGCAGGAGCAGTGATGCACTGTAAAAAAAATTTACTACCCACTCGGAGGGCGTAGCTATCTGTGGGCGTGGCTATCTCACACTCACACACCCCCAAGGGAAAAAAGAAAAAGAAAGAAACCTACCTTGCTCTCTTGCTTCACGGAGATGAGGATGAGGAGTCCCAGAGCAGCGGCGCTACTGGGAGGTGAGCAGGGCGAGTTGGTGGGCTGGCGCTGGCTGGCCTCCCCCTCCCAGCTCAGCACCGCCAGAAATGTGTCCCTGCCACCGGCGCTACTGGAAGGTGAGTGGGGCGAGTTGGTGGGCTGGCGCTGGCTGGCCTCCTCCTCCCAACCAAGCATTGCCGGAAACGCGTCCCTGCCTGCAGCGCTACTGGGAGGTAAGCAGGGCGAGTAGGTGAGCTGGTGCTGGCTGGCCTCCCCCTCCCAGCCAAGCACCACCAGAAATGCATCCCTGCCGGCAGCATTACTGGGAGGTGAATGGGGTGAGTTGGTGGGCTGGCGCTGGCTGGCCTCCCCCTCCCAGTCCAGGGCCACCGGAAACATGTCCCATTTGCCTTGCCCAGGGCCGAAGGTGCAAGGGAAGTGCGGAGATGAAAACCTGCCTTCGGCCCTGGGCAAGGCAAATGGGAGATGTTTCTGGTGGTGCTTGGAGAAGGAGGCCAAGAGATGGGCATGGCCGGCAAAGTGGGCATGGCCTGTAATTTATACTACCAGTTCGCCAGAAACGGTGAGAACCTGACACAGTACAACACTGGGCAGTAGGAGAAACAAAAGATCTAACCATTTTATGACTTAATCTAAACATTATTTGCCAACCCATTGCTGTCTCCTGATGGGAATGCTCAGGTTAGGCAGAGCTCATCCCAAGCTACCCCTGACAGTGAGCCGGAACAATAGTATAGCTACATCACATGTTGGGATCAGCTGTGATTGAGTCAGTTCTGCCTCTCTCGCTCAGATCTGATGGAGGGAGGGAAGGAAGACTTTTGGCAAGTTATTTCACAACAGCCATCTGGCCCTGTGTGGCATGACCCTAAATACACACACCCTCAATCACTCACACACTCACATGTTTGCATGTCAAATTGCTCCTGGCAGATGCCCCTCCTCCTCTGTTCTCAGCACACATTGCCCAGGAACACAGAGTGAGATCATTGCATTGCTGTCAGAGTCATTTGTTTGCGGCGTCACCACACACAGTGTCTTCTGAGCGCCTGTCTTGCTCCCAGATGCAAAGGACATGGCCCAGTGGCTGGCCTCTCTCTGACCTTGCACACAGTGGATGCTTGACAGCTCTGGCTAGTGGGCTATGGAGCATAAAGAAGAGGGAGAGGTCGAGAGATTGCAAAAATATGTGTACCTATAAAAGATGAGGGAGAGGCCCAGGAGCAATGGGCCACCTGCGGAAGGGGAGGAAAGTCAAAGAACCAGGGCTGGGCTACTCAGGCGGTAAAACTGCTGTGCCAGCAGATCTCTGTGCTATATATAGTGTCAATTCAGAACCAATGTTCAGCAATCCTAAGAGGAATTACAAGATAAGAGAGATATCTAAGGAGTGGTTTTATCATTTCCACCCAGACAGTGAGTTTCCATGGCTGAGCATGGATTCAAACATACTGTGCCTGAGTCCTAGTCCATCACTCTGTTACACCACCCTGGATTTGCCAGCAGAGCTAGTCTTTGGATATTGGGTGGCACCATGCCACTCCCACACTCCCACACCCACACACCCACGGCTCTATGCCTTTTTGTTGATTCATCACTTTCCTCTATCCTGGGACCAAGGTTTGGAAAAGTTTCTTTCTTTCTTTCAGTTCAACATTGTTGGGAAATTCTGGGGTAGTCTTCTCCTTTGCTTCCTCTTTTACCCCTTTGGGTGTCAATGGAGATACAAAGTTCTTCCTGGGGACAGCTGTCTAAAAAAGGAACTTTCCCAAACTCTGCTTAAACCAGAACCATCAACTACTTCACTCTCTTCTTATTTCTTTACCTCTGGCCACACAGTAACTCTTGGCAGTTAGCTAGTCAGAGTTCAAGACTGATTCATTTGAGAAATCTAAGAAACAGAGCAATAGCAGCTGTCAAATCCTTCCCTCTCACTTTCTCTCTCTCCCTCCCCCTTCCCAGCTGTTGGAGAACAGCAGCCTGCTGTACCAGCCACATGCTGAGTGCTGATTGTTACAGGTCTGGGGTCTTGGCTGATCTGGAACAGTCATGACTAGTGGGCTAGAAAATTAAGAAAGGTGACTCTCAGTGAAGAGGTCAATTGGTAGTGCCCTGTTACGGAAGTGGCTTAGCCCTCTATATAGTGGAGTGGAATGGGGTTGGGAGAAAGCACAAGCAGGCAAATCAACATTTATCCAGGTTTAGTAACTCTTTTGCTTGTAGGAGGAGCTTCATGATATCGCTACCACTCCTTTCCTAATGCATCTCCCTATCAAAGGTGCTTACTAGTATTCATTTCCCTGCTCCCACCCCAGCCCATCTGATAGCAGTTTGAAATCTAGGCGAACATCTGGGATTATCTGGCTGACCCCTCCAGTACAGAGTCATATTCAGATACCAGAACCTATGCCAGCTTTTTCTCATTTGGACTCTTGTGCTGACTTTTAACAATCCCTCAATTTTTCCTGTCCACAATGGAACCTGAGGGACGAGGAGACACAATGCTGGCTCATGACAAGGGACGTCCTCACGTTCAAGTCGGTCCTGTGAGAGGCGTTGGCGTCCGAGGCTGCACAGTCCAGTGTCAAATCTTTCAAGCACCAGTCCGTCGCCTCCAGAGGGTCAGAGTCTGCCGTGTAGGCCCACCGTTGCTCGTCGCCCTGCTCCTCTGCATCTTCTGCATCACCAGCGTCTACGTCCATGTCGGGGTCCGGGTCCAACGACGAGGAAGGCGAGGTCTGGAAGTTTCGGAAACAGAAGAAGGACAAGCACACTGTCGAGAGGGCCCAGTGGAGGTGCGATGGCTGCGGAGGAAGGCATGACCACCAAAAGGCGAATAGGCCACATGGCCGGGTCGAGGTCGAACGAAACGGGGGGGGGGCTATGTAGTTTCCAAGTCCTTTTCTGAAAACAGCCAGGTGAGCATTATAAACGTCCTGCACTGGGTCAGAATGGACGGTGTTGATGCCGGACAGTCTAATGCCTAGTGGTTCAAAAGTGTCCCTTCAGAAACGCCAACTGCCACCACTGTGGAAAAGGGGGCTACATCGCAAAAGTCTGCTGACAGTGCCAGAAACAGTCTTTGAGCATCCATTTCCAAGATTTCTGCTATGGAGCCACTTGTCAGCCATGTCTCCAGTTTGTCCCATCGTTTCTTTGTGGAGGTCCAGCTGCAGGGCATTCTGGTCAGGATGGAAGTGGATTCGGGTACATTGTATTCCATCTTGCCCCAGAAAGAGTTCCTACGAATTTCCCCCAGTTTGCACCCAAAGTTGCGGGCTTCAAAACATCCCTCCGGGACGTGCAGGGTTGCCAAATCCCAGTTCTGAGGGTGGGGGATTTTGCAGTTAAGTTCAAGAACTATGCAACGAGACTACCTCTCGTAGTGGTCAAACAGGGCACAAACTGTTTACTTGGGGTGCAATGGTTTGAACCCTAGGCGTTAGACTGTCCAGCATCAACACCGTCCACTCTGACCCAGTGCAGGAAGTTTATAATGCTCACCTGGCTGTTTTCAGAAAAGGACTTGGAAACTACATAGCCCCCCCCCCGTTTCGTTCGACCTCGACCCGGCCATGCGGCCTATTCGCCTCAAGCCTCACCATGTCCCATTCGCACTAAAGGACAAGATCAAGGCTGAGCTGAACAAGCTTGTGGGACAGGATATATTGGTTCCCATGGACTCCGCAGAATGGGAGATGCCAATAGTGACTGCTATAAAATCTAATGGGGAGGTCAGGATTTGTGCTGATTATAAATGTACGATTAGCAAGGCCATCAGGCCTAATGCATATCCGGTGCTGGTAGTGAGCCACTTATTGGCTGCTTTACATTGGGGAAGGTGCTTCACCCAGTTGGATTTGGTGCAAGCCTATCAGCAGCTTTCAGTTACGCCCCCTGCTGCTGCGGCTCAGACAATCATTACGCACAAGGGAGCCTTTAAGGTGACTTGCCTTGAGTTTGGGGTAAATGCAGCCCCCGGCGTTTTTCAATCTCTGGTTGAACGTCTTTTAAAGGGTCTCCCTGTGTCCTCCCCTACTTTGACGACCTGCTAATCACTGAGGAGAGTGAGTCTGAGCTGGCAACAAGGTTGGACAGGGTGTTGCAGGTTTTCGAAAATGCTGGGTTACGTCTTAGAAAAGACAAATGTGTTTTCCATGCAAGGGAAGTGGAGTTCCTGGTGTTTAAGGTAACTCCCGAGGGAATAAAGCCCTCCAATTCTAAGGTTGCTGCTGTGCACGACGCCCCCTGACCAACCGCCAAGCCTGAATTGCAATTGTTCCTGGGCTGCTTAACTTCTATCACTCCTTCCTGCCCAGGAAGGCTTCCGTAGTGGAGCCACTGCACTGTTTACTCAAAAAAGATGCAGTCTGGCAGTGGGGGCAAAGTCAGGAACAAGCGTTCCATGAGTTAAAAGAGCTTCTGTCTTCCGAAGCAGTCTTAACTCACTTCGGTCCAAAGAAACCTGTGGTCCTTGTGTGTGATGCTTCACCAGTGGGGGTGGGGGCTGTCCTTTGTCACTCTCTTGAAAATGGGAAGGAAGCCCCGATTGCATTCTATTCAAGATCCCTATCCAAAGCTGAATGCAACTATGCCCAGACTGACAGGGAAGCTCTGGCCATAGTTGCTGGGACAAAGAAATTCCATGACTTCTTGTATGGCAGGGAATTCACTATTGTAAGTGACCATAAACCGTTGCTAGGGATTTTTGTTACTCCGAAGCACACTCCGCAGATATTGTCCCCCCGCATGTTACGTTGGGCTATTTTCTTGAATGCCTATCAATTCACTCTAATTCACCACCCGGGAAAGGACATCAGCTATGCTGACGCTCTTTCAAGGTCTCCTTTGCCAGACCTGGGGGAACCTGACTGTGAGGTTGAACAAGATCATCAGGTGCTGATGACTGAATCTCTCGATTCGCCCCCATTGTGCCTTCGGACATAAGCAAGGCATCCGCAAATGACAAACTTCTGTCACAGGTGATTTCTTGGGTCAGGAAAGGGTGGCTGCCAACTCCTCCTGCTGAGGAGTTCAAGGTGTTTTCAGGAAAAGGTTCGAGTTTTCGCTCGAAAGAGGTTGCATACTGTGGGGTCAAAGGGTGGTCATTCCTGCAGTGTTACGCTCTAAGGTTCTCAGGCTGCTTCACATTAGCCACCCAGGAATTGTACGCTCCAAGGCTTTGGCTCGGAGCTATTTTTGGTGGGCCTAGTTAGACCAAGACATTGAACAATTGGTGGGCACCTGCCAAGGTTGCCAGTGTTCTTGACCCAAAGAGTCCCGACTTCCCTGCCGGAAATGGGACACTGCCCGCGGACCCTGGTCGCAAATGCACGTTGATTTCGCTGGTCCGTTCCGAGGCACGCTCTTTTTATTGGTGGTCAACTCATTTTCAAAATGGTTGGAGGTTGCCCAGTACCTCCTCGGCTGTCACCATTAAAAAGCTTTGAAAGCTATTCAGCTGTTTCGGACCTCCGGATGTCCTAGTGTCTGACAATGCCACAACTTTTACCTCTGCTGAATTCCAGGCATTCCTCAAAAGGAATGCTATTCAGCATATAACGTCTGCCCTGTTCCACCCTGCCACCAATGGTCAGGTGGAATGTCAAGTCCGTACTACAAAAGAGGCTCTTCGCCGCATGGGTCAGGGGGACATTGATTTACAGCTTTGCCAATTCCTCTTTTGCTATTGGACAACCCCCCTGGCCTCAGGGCTATCTCCAGCTGAGATTTTAATGCACAGGAGACCGGTCTCTCTGTTCGACCGGTTGGATCCTTCCAGGGTGGAGGATAGGGGTGTTAATGTGGAAATTTCTCACAAAAAGGTCTTCTCAGCTGGAGATCCGATGCACTGTAGGAACTATGTGGCCGCAGGACCAGCATGGGTTCCAGGGGTTGTGGTGGAACAAACAGGACCAGTGTCCTACCAGGTCAAAACAGGTACTGGTTTGCTATGGCGGCGCCACGCCAATTAGCTCAGACATAGGGTTACGGAGTTTCAAGAGGTACAAGGTGATACTACTCAGGGCAATTCCACATTAGGGTCCTCCCCCACCCACTTATCCTAAGGGGGAGATGAGGAGGGTGGCTCAGCAATCAACTGTAATCCACAGCTTTCTAATTCTAGCCAGCCACAATTCCGCTGGAGGTTGTCAGCAAGCCTAGAGCGTGGAGATGTGCCTTTTGAGTTACAGGATCAGGGGGAGTTTTCTGAGTGTTCCCCCACTCGTCCAAGCAAAAAGTGGGGCTTTGAATTCTCTCCAGAGACCCCCCATCCTCCTTTGTTCAAGTCTATCTCTACTCCCACCCAGAAGAGGCAAGTTTTTGTTGAGTCATCCCCTACTCTAACTTCTCAAAGGAGGAACTTTTCGTTGAGTTTTTCCCCTTCAAATTCAAGTTTTAATTTCGAGCGATCCCATGCTTCTGCTTCATCCAAATGGGGTTATAATTTGGTTTCTCCCTCCCCTGGTTCCACTTCAGTGCTCCCAGAATGCTAATAGCTTTAATAGAAACCCCAGTGTCGGGTATCATTCAATGAAACCAAGTCTCCCTAGGTCTACCGAACCCAGTCAGGGATCAGTCCGGCCCAAAAGAGTCTGTGGGCCACCACAATGGTTAAGAGACTTTGTCCCATCCAGGGGGGGAGGAGGGATGTTGTGTTTATAACTTAAATAGTGCTTGTAAAACAGTTGTATTAATGCTGCGGGATCGGGGTGATCCTCCATTTTGTCTTCTTCTTGGTACTGACCTATCGCAGGACTTGCATTCCCACCCTTTCTAGCAAGACACACAAAGTCTTCACTCAGGTCCGGTAACCTTCCAATCACCCCACTCCTCTTCTAACCAATCATATGGTTTCCCGTCCAAATGTATCCATTGTACAGTGTATATAAGGAGCTGTTCATGTTCGGTTTGCTTACAATAAAGTTGTGTTTGGCCCGTTTATGCTGGCTGCTTCTCTTCAATTTCTGAACATCAAAGATATGGATCTCTTTCTTGTACACTGGGCTTCTTAACAGAACCACCTCCCCACTTTCCCCAAGATACCCTGGAAGGACTTAGTCAACAGATTCAATACTCAAGGTTCTTCAGACTCACAAAAGTCCAGGAATGGAACATACTCCCTCCTTGCTACTCACAACTTTAAGATCCACATGGATCTCAGCCAGACCCAGAACCTGATTGCAAAGAGCCATCTGTGGTGAAAACAGATGGTTGTGTGAATATACCCAGGCAAACCAAGCCATGAAGAGCAGCCCACATGAATGATGTGTGAAATAGATTTTGACACCGCTGATTCTATATTTGAAATGGTTCACTGATATAACAGAGGGAAACGTTTATACATGCAATAATTTCCTTTTGTGTGTACAAGGCATAGGGAGGTGCCATGTTCTTTCCAGGAGACTTCAGATTTTAATGCCAGATTTTTGCTTTATGACTGAATACAAATCTGCAGCCATCAAAGCTGCATCTCATTTTTAATTGCTCCCCATCCCAATGTGTTTGCAGCATTCATTACCATGTTTTAACTAGCTAGGGTGATAGGAGTTGTAATCCAGACTATCTGAAGGGCATCATCTTGAGGGGGGCTGCTATTACAGTGAGAGTAGGTCATCTTATAATGAGAATTAATGCTAATAGAAAATGGGGTGTGCTCTCATTTTCGAAATGAATGGGAAATGAAATTAATTAACACCCACCCACCCCATTTATTCCTTTGTGGTTGCGATGTCTTCATTTACTTTTGTCTGCTTTGTATGGAAGAATTGTTTTGAACTGGAAAAGTCAATTCAGCTGAGTGCAATTCCCAGAAAAGTTAAAAGATTGGAGGGGTAGAAATTTAGGGTGGAATCTTTACCTATAAGGAAGGGGTGTGGCCGTATGTGTGCGGGATGCATACCCACACCCCTGGAGCCTATCCCGTAATGCTCCACACACACCTACCTTTTGTCCCCGAGATCAGCACCGCAAGGGTCCGGGGGCCGAGAGTGGGGCCAATGCCCCACGAACACAAAAAACCAAAAGACTACAAGTCCCAGTGCCCTCTGTGGCATGCCTCAGTCAATCAGGCAGGAGGACCTGAGCATGGAGGAGGCGGGACAGCCGGTGCACAACAACAAACCAATGGCTGACATGCATGTACTACAGCTCAGTGCCCTGCCTTACCAAGGTGGACGGAGCCCGGGATGAGGGGATGGTCTGGCCCTTTCCCCCCTCATCGCATCCCAGCCCTTGGCCACCCTAGCTGATCAAGGACGGCCATTCTCTTCTGTTGCCTCCACCAGCCCTACTCCCGCCGATTCTTCCAGGCTATGGTCCAGGCTACTGTCAGTTACACCCACTGTCCATTGTGCCTGGTCCCGACCGTGTCCACACAGCCACCACCGAAGCAAGCTTCCACCTGAAGCCGAGAGCAGGGCAAGGCACGCCTGTGAATAGCGAGCTGCGGTGGCACCAGTGGCCCTGCTGGCTCGAAGCCGTCCAGACTGGACACACTGGAGGAGCCTGGCAGACCGCCGGCCCAGACCGGATAAGGGAGGACTGGCCGGCGAGCTCGGCAGCGACACTCCGCCCACGGGCCTCTGCACACAGACCCTCCGCTCCACAAGTGGCCAACCCCTCCACCACCTCAATACCGTCCCTGCACAGGATAGGCTGGATTGCTCATTTTCTGACATCCAGATGGCATAAGTACCAGCCTGAACCACAGCATTCCTACTTCTACCTTTCTGGCTCCTTTGGGGTTATTCTTTTTTAGCTGTGGGTAGGGTTACTCTACATGGTAGCCCGTAAGTCCCTACCCATCCATTTTTTAATAATTTTTTCCTTTTCCCCCAGAGAAATATGGCCAATTTAAGCCCATTTACACTTGAGGAGTGTATTGTGACACATACGTGGGTACATGAGCACAAAAATACTGGTGACACCCTGGATACAATAAGTGGCAAATTTAGAGAAAGATTCAATAGGGACTTACAGGCCACCCTGTACAGTAAAACCCCAGATAATGCTAAAAATTGGTTCCACAAGTCTTAGTGTTATCTTATGGAATGAATTGCATAACGTTAAAACTCCATTGAGATACATTGTAACCGGCACATGCTTTAGCGAACGTTATCCGATGCATCCCATAGGATTTTAAAATTATGCGATGCAAAAAAATTTTTGAATTGCTTTACGTTGCAGTTTTAGCGTTATCTGATGCAAACATTATCTAAGGTATTACTGTACTTTGGTTTGTTGCTACCTCGTGCAATCACTGGGATCAAAACAAAGTGGGGCATGCTTCTTTAAATTTCCCAATATTGCTAAGATTAGCCACTTAATAATACTGGGAATTTAAAAATGTCCTCTCCTGTTCAGAGGTAGGACAGAGAGCGTAAGCAAAATGTGGTGTTTTTTTTAACCTATTAGGTTAAAACCTATTTTTAAAAGGAGGAGGAGACAGGAGGGAGCAATGAAGGGGATTATTTTCTTTCTTTTCTTGAATGTGGTGGGCAAAATAGCAGTTGCTAGAGGTGCATATGCTATGTGGATTCAAAGATTGTACCAAATAGCAAACTGGACCTCTATGTTACCTTAAGCAGTCCTATCTGGCTTGGTCCAACTGAGCTATCTAGCCAAGCTCTTCATTATCAAATGAAACCAGTGATGCGCTGCAAAAATGTTTACTACCCCCACCATGGGCATCGGTAACTGTGGCCATGGCTTACTCTGTGAGCCACGGCCACTTGGCCTCCCTATGCCATGGCCTGGGGTAGGGAGGTGGATGTAGCCAGTCAAGTGGCCATGGCCTGGGGGAATTTCTGCTACCGGTGCTCGGGCACCTGTGGGCACCTGGAGCAGCTCAACACTGAAGGAAACCCCTTAATTACTTGGTATTAGGCAGCTCTCATCCCCATCCCCCACCCCGGGATACCAGAAGATGGAAATATCTGTTTTAGACTTTTGCAAGAGTTTTATGGCCCTTTAAAGATGAAATACAAACTTTATTTAACAGCCAGGTTTGTGGATTGCAGCTGGTTTTCTCAGATGCAGAAGCCTCATCAGATGGTGATCAGTTGCTAGCCTGAAAATGTCGCTCAGGCTCTTATTTAAAGCAACAGGAAGGTGATAAGATAGATATCCTTTATGCCTCTTTATTCAGAAAGGCTGAATCTTAAATTGGATGGGTTTTATGCCCTGGGGTGGGCAGCAAATGGCTGAGAATATGCCATTGGGATGGAAAGCACAGATGTCCCAAGCAATAGAACTGTGGCAGGAGCTCCTGTTTAAAAAATGACGGGAAAATAAACAAAAACGGTTAATGAATAATGAATTAACAAATGTAATTCAAATGAATTGAAAATGAACAGAATTTAAAAATGAAAACAGATGGGTTCTTTGCCCCCCCACCCCCATACATACCTCTTTAATAATAGTAAAGAGAGGGTGATTCAATGGCTTACTGGATATACCAGTAAGGCTTACTGGATATAGGACTGGGACCTCTCCCTACAACCTGCTGATAGGCAAGACTCACAATAAATACGGTAATAACTGCATGCCATCAAATCAATTCTGAGTACAGTGATACCTCAATCAACGTCCAAACTTGGTTCCACAAGTTTGGACTTTATACAGATTTGGACTTTGTATGAGGCATGCAAAATCCTAGCTGTGATGCCTCATACAACGTCCAAATCCTTGCCGCGATGCCTCATACAACGTCGTTTCCATAGAGATACATTGTACTGTAACAGCACAGACTTCAGGACAAAGTCAAGGAAACTGACAGAACTTTAAGAAATCATTGTCTAAAGGCTAAATACATTACAAAAACATGTCAAACAACCCTGATTGTCCAAGAACCTGAAGAATGCTGCAAAAATCCCATGAGTGCTTCTAAAAATTCTGATGAAAAAATTCAAAACAATCTAACATCGTGCTCAAAACCACTCTACACACTCTTCACCTCCTGCAAAACCCACAAGAGCAATGCACGCATGTGTCCTGCCTTTTATACTGCCCGGGTACAATGCAACCTGGGAAAAACCCCAATGCCTCATACAAAGTCGCAGCGACTTTGTATGAGGCAACTTTTTTCAAGAAATTAGGCGATGTTGTATGAATTCGATGTTGTATGAAGCGGACTTTGTATGAGGTATTACTGTAATGGCAACCCTTCCCTGCATTTCATCAGTAAATACATAGAGGGCATTCTGGGACTGTGCATCACCCAAGCTCTGGCCAACAGCCAGATACTTAAACCACTGAGCTATCCAGCCAGCATAGGTAAAGGTCATCCTTGCTCAAAAGCCAGTCATATCTGACTCTAAGGTTCAGTGCTCATCTCTGTTTCATAGCCGAAGAGCCAGCGCTGTCCACTTTTGCAGATGTTTCCATGGTCATGTAGCAGGCATGACTAGCCACCTTTCGTGTTCAGGGAATGAAGAAGCAGACGAGTGAAGTAGTGAAATTCAGCTCTTTATTAGTGGGGTTTGAACACAGTTTGGATGGGGCAAAATTCAGACTTATATACACTATAAACAGTAACAGTAACAATAATACAACAAGCCCATTGGCTAACAGACTGTGCACATTTTTCGATCCACTTATTTGCATAAGAATAGATACATGAGAAAAGATACATTCTGCTCCTATAAACAGTAACAATAATGCAACAAGCCCATTGGCTAACAGAGTGTGCACATTTTCGATCCACTTATTTGCATAAGAATAGATTCATGAGAAAAGATAATTCCGCTCCTGTCAGAAAACACAGTTAACATACATAATAACACCAAAGCACACGGAACACTGTTTACCTTCCCACCGAAGTAGTCCCTATTTATCTACTTGCAATTTCTTGCTTTTGAACTGCTAGGTTGGCAGGAGCTGGGACAAAGACGAGAGCTCGTTCCGTCCTGCAGTACTCAGGTACCGAACTGCTGACCTGCTGCCTTCCAGTCAGCGTCTTAGCCACTTGAGCCACTGCAGTCCCTCATCCAGCTAGCATACTTGCTCACAAAAGGCTCTTTCAAGGGCTAACCTTCCCTCCATGGGAAGTGGGGAGGAAGAATCTCAGTCATGTGCATGTTGCTCTAAAAGTATTGTCATTTTTAATGATACACTACAGATATCTTGCAGTGTCTCTTACACCAAAAGGATCTCAGATCCTATTCCTGGAAAACAGACTTATACAGCTGGAAGGGGAACCCTTTTGGTTCCCAACTGTGGGCAGAAGTCACGGTCAGGGAGGTGTTTGTGAAGAAATTTGGAGGGGGGAGAGATTGTGAGATTTTTGTTAAAAAATATTGTTAGATAAAGGTCACCCTTGCTTGAAAGCCAGTCGTATCCGACTATAGGGGTCAGTGCTCATCTCTGTTTATACCCAAAGAGCCAGCGCTTTCTGCATTTGCAGATTGTTCCTTGGACATGTGGCAGCCATGACTAGACACCGGGGTGCATGGAATGCTGTTTAACTTCCCACTGAAGTGGTACTTATTTATCTACTTGCAATTTCTTGCTTTCAAACTGCTAGGTTGGCAGGAGCTGGGACAGAGGCAGAAGCTCACTCCGTCGTGCAGTACTCGGGTCTCAAACTACTTCCCTGCCAACCTTAAATATGTTTCTGTGACAGGGCTCATTCATATAATTTTTGGATTTCTAAAGAAAAACTATTTATGCTTATTTTAAAAAACTGACTCCTATGCTTTTGTGTTTATTTTAATTTTAATTTATGAATTGACTTTTTTTTCAAAAGTAAGTTGGATGGGGAGATATAGGGAGGCAGTAGGTTTTTTTTCAAAAATCGAAAAGGGAGCATGATAACGAAAAGTATAGGAATAATTGATCGAACCCAACCCCTACCAATGCAGAGAATCTCTCGCCATAGTGTACCAAATTCTATTAACCATCCCTAAAAACAATAAAAACTCCTAAATAAAGAGCCAGCCCATCATTTTACAAGGCAGTTTGCTGCAGTGTCAAACAGATGGTACAATGTTAAGGCTAAACCTTTTTCTTGTAATATGAATCCACTGTCTCCCTCTGGAGAAAACACAAAGCACATTGCTCCATCCATCACTGCAATGACATCCCTTCAAATATTTGAAGATGGCTACCCTATTACTTCTTAATTGTATTTTCTCCAGGGCTAGGCTAAAACAAAACAAACTCATTCAAGAGCTCATAGGAGTTGGTCTCCAGGTCCTTCACCATCTTTCTTCTTGTCTTCCAAAAAAATTCCAACTTGGAGAGAGTTTCCTTTAATTTTGATGTGGACACTATACTTTAGGTAAGATCTATCTGAAGCCAAGTAGACAGGTGCCATTCCTTCTCAAACTCTGGACTTGGATAAGCTAACCCTCCCCCCTTACAAAATCTTTCAGAATCTGGCTTGGGGACCCTTGAAGATTTAGCCCAAAAAGTTATGATTGGCAAGCTATGATCTGGATGATACATAGTGTGTGCTAGTAAGATTCACAAATGGCCTTTATTTTAGAACAGGGGTGGCCAACCTTTTTCTGTCGCAGGCCGGACCACATCCCCGGAAGGAGAAACAGGTGCATTTACAGCTGATGTAAATGCCCCCACTTCTATGTTTACACCAGCCATAGGCGTGTTTGAGAATGAGCGGGCGCATTTTATGGAGGACGTAAACATACCCACTTCCACTTCTGGGTGCAGCAGAGGCAGTGACAAGCCAGATAGAACAGGGGCCCCTGTTTTAGAATGATACAATCTTATGGACAGGATGTTGGAAGTCTGCAGGACCTATATCAATTCAGAAAGCAAAGTCAAACTTTAGTGTTCAAGGAAATGAATACAAAGACGAATGAAGTAGTGAAATTCAGCTTTTTATTAGTGGGTTTGAACACGGTTTGGATGGGGCAAAACTCGGACTTATATACATGATAAACAGTAACAGTAACAATAATAACAAAAGCCCATTGGCTAACAGAGTGTGCACATTTTCGATCCACTTATTTGCATAATTATAGATACATGAGAAAAGATACATTCCACTCCTGTCAGATTCTAATTTGCCCGCCATAACGAAATCTCGCAAGATTACGCTGTCTGGCGAGATTTTGTAGCTGTCAAACAGGGATGCTGTTTGACAGCTTAGGAAAGCGTGGGAACATGGTGGTTTGAATCGCCTTGACAGTTTAAGCACAGTTGACATACATAACTTTAGTGTATGAGAACCAAGACAAAGGAACAGCCGAAGGATTGGCTTAACACATCTTTATTGCATGGTGGTCAGGGGGAACATGAGGTAATGGCGGACGAGCAGCTCCATATATACGGTGGTTATACATTTGAATGTGGCTCCACGATAGCCCATTGGCTACCGTTGGCGTGACGTCATTTCTGGTCACGCCCTTCTTGTCCAGGTGAGGTAGTGGCGGGAATCTTCCCGCACTGTAGTTCTTGGGGGAATTGGGACCTGTGAGCTGGGTGCTCGCTATTGCCACCAGGTGGTCATTAGCTCGCGTCCTAATTGCAACGGGTTACATTGATACATAGGTTAAAGGCATAGCATTGAGAATACAAAGCATAGTATTTAAACACAACGTTGAGAACACAACATCCCTCCCCCCTAGGATGAGACGAAGTCTCTCATCCAAGATGGCTTATTGCAAACGCGCTTTGGGCGTGCTGCTGGCTGGCTTGTCCCGGCTCCTTGTCCTGCAACGGGAGAGGGAGACTCGTTAGTGACTTGCCGCGGCTCTGCGGCTTGTGGGGAAGAGACGGAAAAACCGGGGGCACTGGGGACTAACAAAAAACCCCGCTTCTCACTTGGATGGGTGGGGGACCACTCCGGAAAACCCCCCCGGTTTTGTAAATGAAAATCAGAATTATCCCCTAGAGTGTCATTAGAAGGATTCCGCAGGATATCTATGAGGAGTGCTTTGGACTCCTTTCCCTCCCCCCTAGGTGGGGACCACCGGCCCCCCTCTCCTCCCCCTTGGGCTGAACGGGTGGGGGAGAACCCTAACGTTGAATTCTTTTCTGCGCCGTCTGCACGTTGTTCGTCCGGAACCCGTCGCCGGAGCTGGTCCGCGTGCCGCCTCCAGAGTAGACCGGCACTAGTCTCCACACAATACGACACGGGACCCGTCTGCCCAACGATGACGCCCGGGACCCAGGCTGGCCCCGCGCTCGCGTAGTTCCTGCAATGCACTGGGGCACCCACTTCGAAACTCTTCGTGGCCTCTAACCCGATGTTCTTCCCTGTGTCCTCCACCCTCGTTGGGTCTAGTCTGGTCAGGATCGTGGTCAGCTTCCTACGCATTAAGAGCTCTGCGGGCGAGTACCCTGAAGCTAGGGGGGTCACCCTGTATCCTAGCAGGAACTGACACACTTGGCGCTCCACCTGGCCGTTTGTTGCCGGGTGGAAAGGGGCGGAGGTGATGTGCCGAATGGCGTTGATCTCCGTGAACGCCCTGAACTCAGCGGACGTGAAACAACTAGCGTTGTCGCTAATTAGGGTGTCGGGTATACCGAACGTGCTAAAGACCCTCCGCAAATGCTTCACCATCGTTGCTGAAGAGGTGCTCGTAACTGGAATTACCTCCAACCACTTGGAGTAAGCATCCACCACGAGGAGAAAAAGTGTCCCTCTAAATGGCCCCGCAAAGTCGATGTGCACCCGCGACCATGGCCCCTTTGCCGCGTCCCATTCCCTGTGCGGCAGACGTGCCTCTTCGGGTCGGGAGCATTGGCATCTCTCGCAAACGCCCACCATGTGCTCGATGTCGGCATCTAATTGGGGCCACCAGAAATAGCTCCTGGCCAGAGCCTTGGAGTGCACAATCCCAGGGTGGCTGACGTGCAGCAGTTTGAGCACCCTAGGCCTCAGGGATTCGGGGACTACCACCCGCTGGCCCCACAGAAGGCACCCCCTCTCTATGGACAACTCTAGCCTCTTCCTGAAAAAAGGGGCGAACTCTGCCACCGGGGAGGACGCTGGCCACCCTTTCTGCACCCAGGAGCTGACTAGAGCAAGCGTTTTGTCCTTGCCGGTCGCCTTGGCGATGTCTGCGGGTACAATGGGGGGCGAATCTAAGACCTCTATCAGGAGCACCGGGTGGTCTTGTTCTTCCTCGCCCACGATGCTGCTAGCGTTGGGGAGGGGAGACCTCGACAGGGCATCCGCGTGGCTTATTTCTTTTCCCGGTCGGTACACTAACGCGTGCTGATACGCGTTTAAGAAGATGGCCCACCTTAACATCCTAGGGGACAGGATTTGAGGGGTGGGTTTGTCTGCAGTGAAAATGCCTAGCAGGGGCTTGTGGTCGGTCACTATGGTGAAAGGACGGCCATAGAGGAAATTGTGGAACTTTTTGGTCGCCGCGATTATTGCTAGCGCTTCCCTGTCTGTTTGAGCGTAGTTTCGTTCCGCTTGGGACAGGGATCTGGAGTAGAATGCTACCGGGGCCTCTCTCCCGTTTTCCAACACGTGGCACAGCACCGCCCCCACCCCCACTGGGGATGCATCACATATCAGAACCACTGGTCTCTTGGGGTCAAAATGGGTGAGAATGGCGTCAGACGCTAGGAGTTGTTTCAGGTCACTGAATGCCTTCTCCTGGCTCTCGCCCCACTTCCACGCCTCGTCCTTCTTAAGTAGCTTGTGAAGTGGCTCTGCTACCGATGCCTTCCGCGGCAGGAAGGAATGGTAAAAGTTTAAGAGCCCTAGGAACGACTGCAATTCGGGCTTGGAGGTGGGGCGAGGGGCATTTCGAATGGCGGCTACCTTTGATTTGGAGGGTTTGATTCCCTCGGGGGTCACCCAGAAACCAAAGAACTCAACCTCTTTGGCGAAGAAAACACATTTGTCTCTCCGCAACCTCAACCCCGCCTTTTCGAATACTGTCAGTACTTTGTCTAGCCTCTCAGCCAATTCTGACTCACTCCCCCCCGTTATCAACACGTCATCAAAGTATGGCAAGACCCCCTCCAGTCCCTTTAAGAGGCATTCCACGAGCGACTGGAAAATACCCGGCGCCGAGTTCACGCCGAACTGTAGGCCGTCACCTGGAACGCCCCCTTATGAGTGACTATCGTTTGCGCAGCAGCTGCAGCTGGGGTTACTGAGAGTTGCTGATAGGCTTGCGCTAGGTCAAGTTTGGCGAAACACTTTCCCCCATGTAACCTGGCCAACAGGTGGCTGACTACCGGCACCGGATACGCATTTGGGCGGATCGCCTTATTAATGGTGCACTTATAATCAGCGCAAATGCGAACCTCCCCGTTGGCCTTTAGCGCAGTTACAATCGGAGTTTCCCACTCCGCGGAATCAACAGGAACAAGAATCCCCTGGCCCACCAATTTGTCCAGTTCCGCCTCTATCTTGTCCTTTAGTGCGAAAGGCACTCTGCGCGGCTTGAGTCTGATAGGGCGGACCTCCGGGTCCAGGTCGAATGCTACTGGGGGTCCCTTGAATTTTCCAAGTCCTTTCTTGAAAACTTCGGGTGCGCGTCACACACCTCCTGTATTGGGTCAGTCCCGACGGCATGCACCCCCCCAATGAACAAACCCAGGGGCTTAAACCATTGAGTCCCGAGGAGGCTGCAACTTCCCCCCTTTAGAACAACCAGGGGAAGTTCCGCGGCGTGTTGCTTGTATTGGACCTTGAATTTTCCAACCCCCAACACCGGAATGCTATTTCCCTGCACGTCCCGCAGCGTGGACCTCAACGCTTTGAGCTTAGGGTGCACGTGGGGGGAAATTCCCTAGAACTCCTGCTGGGACATAATTGAGTAGGAAGAACCCGAGTCTATCTCCATCCTAACAGGGGCCCCTTGCACCAGTACCTCAGCAAAATAACATGGGTGTCCCAAGGACACGCTGTACACGGGGGCCTCGTCGCTACTGTCGTCAGAGATGCGGCCTACACCGTCCTGCTTCCTCGCGGGCCGGGCGCCCTCCTTGGTCTTCGGCGGCCGGTCTGACGGGCCTTTCTGGTCTCTGCGCCGCCGTCTGCAGACCTTGGCGATGTGTCCCCGGCGTCCGCAGTTGTGGCACTCGGCCTTCCGGAACGGACACTTGATGCGGTCATGGGCTGCTCCACAGCCGTCGCAGCGTCGGCCGTCCTTCCGCACCTTCCGGACGTCCTCATCGTCGCTACTCTCCGTGGACGATTTCGGCGTGCGCCTGGCCGCCTGCACCGAGCCCGCTGCCTTGTCGGGCTGTGGGGGCCTTTCTCTGAACCCCTTAACTCCGGCCCTGGTGGCCTCCGCGGCCTGGGCCGCCTTCACGACCTCGCGTAGTGTCGGGGGCGGCTCCTGGTTCATCAGTTTCCGCTGAACCTCTTCATCCCACAGGCCGCACAGCAAGCGGTCCCTGAAGGTGATTTCCAGATTTTCCCACTTGCATGGGCCGGCGGCCAACCGCAGGGCCGCTGCAAAAGCGGCGATGGACTCACCAGGCGCTTGAACTCTCTTCCAGAATGCGTCTCGAGCCGAAAACATCGAGACCGTGGGCTGGAAATGGTCGCGCATCACCTTCAGAAGCTGTTTGGCCGTTAGCTCACTCACTTTCTTCGGTGATACTAGGTCCACCAATACTCGTTTGGCGGCATTTCCCAGCATCCGAGTGAGGATGGCCCTCTTCTTTCCCTCGTCCGTAATGTCGGACACCACCAGCGTATCTTGGAAGTCCATTTCGAAGAGCTCCCAGTCTTCCGGCTTGTTGATGTCGAAACCGGCATGTGTCTTGGTCTCATGGGAAGCCATATCCCATCCTCGTCGCCAATTTATTGTATGAGAACCAAGACAAAGGAACAGCCGAAGGATTGGCTTAACACATCTTTATTGCATGGTGGTCAGGGGGAACATGAGGTAATGGCGGATGAGCAGCTCCATATATACGGTGGTTATACATTTGAATGTGGCTCCACGATAGCCCGTTGGCGTGACGTCATTTCTGGTCACGCCCTTCTTGTCCAGGTGAGGTAGTGGCGGGAATCTTCCCGCGCTGTAGTTCTTTGGGGAATTGGGACCTGTGAGCTGGGCGCTCGCTATTGCCACCAGGTGGTCATTAGCTCGCGTCCTAATTGCAACGGGTTACATTGATACATAGGTTAAAGGCATAGCATTGAGAATACAAAGCATAGTATTTAAACACAACGTTGAGAACACAACAATAACACAAACCCAACTTGGAAACAAATTACTAACACTTAAGTGGAAAATAGAGGAGAGACCAGATCCAAGCCACCATGATTCTTGGTTGTGTCTTGAGATTGTATAAACTCTCTCTCTCTCTCTCTCTCTCTCTCTCTCTCTCTCTGTCTCTCTCTCTCTCTCTCTGACCCCAGTTCTCTTCTGCTAAAGGATTAATAACATGGCATTTTTGGCGTTAGCCCTCTGCTAATATGTCTAATTGATACCTTAAAGAAGGTCCTAATTCTTTTCTAATAGGATGAGAGCACTGTCAATGTTGGGTTACCACAGGCCAGTGGCCTGCCCAGCTGCTCCTCCCACAACTCCATTTTGCTCTGTCTCCTTCTTTCATTCTTTTCACCCATTGCCCATCCATCTTCCTGTCCCCCCCCCCCCCACTCCTTTCCTCGCCAGGCTGGCGCCTGGGGCTTCCTTGGCAACCCATTATCTCAGCAGGCCTCGACACACTGACAGCTCACCTCTCTCTGATTCGACAGGATTAACACAGCAGCACTTCTACTCCTGTGACCCACGCTGGTATCACCCTGCCCCAAAGCCATTCAAAGCCATGCACCATGGGCCTTGTCTCCGATGGTAATGGTATGAGCACTCTCCTGCCTCTCAGCCCTCTTCCAGTTTCAGCTACTCTTTCTATTTAGTTATTTACTATATTTATAAGTCACTCTGTAACAAAAATATTCTTAGAATTATGAACTGTAAATAATAGACACCCAGGCAGGCAGACAGACAGATTGGTAAATTGATATTTACGTAAACAGAGTTATTGTATAAAAAACTATACACACACATGCACTTACACATTGAAATAAGCAGGTAAAAATAGCACAAAAACTCTATCCTCATGTCAATTAATTCAACAGAACAATCACAAGAGTGACTGTATCTTTCTTTCTTTCTCTCTCTCTCTTTCTTTCTTTCTAAAATGAGTATTGCAAACAAACTTCACAAAAACTTTTTTTATATATACTGTACTTACATAACAAGCAACAACTATAATGATATCACAAAACTGGATGCTACAATTTGTACATCCTGGGTTCTTTTCACCAACAACAGAATAGGAGTTGTTAGAAGAATTAATAAAGAATTCAAATGTCTATTTGAAACCCAAGAAGAATAAACTCTAAGATATATTTATCAACCGAGTAGGTAGGACATCAACAATGTAAAGGAGCTTCTTAACTGTTAGAGCAGAATGACAGGGGAACCAACTGCCTCGAGTGGATTCCTACCCTTCCAACTCAGCGATTCTATGAATGGGCTCCACATATATAGTCTCTAAAAAACCTATAATAAAATGCCACTGCATTAGATCATAAGAACATAAGAACAGCCTTGCTGGAACAGGCCACAGCCCATCCAGTCCAACATTCTGTCTCACACAGTGGCTCACCATTTGCTTCAGTGTATTCCCAAGCAGATGCCTTCACCTGCTTAGGATTCCCTGGAAATGGCATTGAGAGATATCCTGCCTATCTCTCCAACCCGGAGGTTGTCCTCAGATATCCATAATTATAGCCATTGATACCCTTGTCCTCCATGAACTTGTCTAATCCTTTCTTAAAGCTGTCAAGACTGACAACTGTCACCACTTCTTCTGGCAGGGAGTTCCATAGACCAGTGATACTCTGGGTGAAAAAGTACTTGCTCTTATTTGTTTGAGAACTAGTACCCAAAAGTTTCATGGAGTGCCCCCTATTTCTAGTGTTATGTGATAGGGAAAACAGTTTTTCCTTATCTACTTTGTCCACATTTTTGTGGATTCACCCTTCTAGTGCCCCTCCTGCATAAACATACTGACATTCTGCTACCTGAACCAAGGAGGCAATGGCTGCCTCTCCAGCTCATCTGCACTTTCTAACTCAGTCTTTTTCTAGGATTTCCCCACCTTTTGGGCTGAACCAAAGAGTCTGTAGGAGTTACATGATCACATAGGACAAAAAAAAAAAAAGATTTTTTTTCAATAAAGAGCCTTATGGCCACTTAAAGAATAAGGCCAAGAGTGTACTGGGTCACACTATCCTCACTACTCCAGATAGATCAAGAGCTTTGACATTTTAGCCAAGAAAACATCCCAGATCTGATTGGGCAGGTGATTTCTAACTGTTGCGCAATGACT
Source organism: Bradypodion ventrale (assembly GCA_035047345.1). NCBI lineage: Eukaryota > Metazoa > Chordata > Lepidosauria > Squamata > Chamaeleonidae > Bradypodion > Bradypodion ventrale. The sequence continues at coordinate 276,636,326 of JAWDJE010000002.1, read as the reverse complement.
GTGTGGTGTACAAATTGGTCAGTTCAGATGTTAAACAGGCACACACAAAACCATGAACCAATGCTTGGAGACTAGCACTGCCAGTTGTGGCAACTGGCTGACTACTCCCTTCTCTGCATAGGCAGACGTTTAGCTCCACTGGTATTCAGTCAATGAGATCTTTGTAAAACAGATTAATTATGCAAGCACAGACATACATACAAGCATGGGCGCGCGCACACACACAAAACACACACACACACACACACACACACACACAAAACACACACATACAACACACACATACAACACACATACACATTGCCAACTACTTAAAAAAGATGGACATTTTGATCCTTTAGAAAACATACACATAAGAGACACATACTGTATGGCCAAATGCAAAACAGTTCCTTTCTTTGGACCAACCCAGATCCTGAAAAACTGCCCAAGTGTTGGTATCCTCCTATATTCTTCATCAGGTAAGATGGTAGAAAAATCAGAGAATGGGTGAAGTGCAGAAGCAGGGAAGTCAAATCATTAGGTGCAATGTTCTATCCATGGCATTTTCTTCTTTTTAGGGAAGGAAGGGGAGTGAGACATCTATGGAAACAACAAAATGACTGGATGCAGTCCCCCCCTCCCATTGTGTAATAAAGATGGATCCTAAGTCAAAAAGATTGAAAATCATTCCATTAGATTATGAATACAGGGGACTCAACTTCAACTGGAGATGACTGTGCCTGTTTTTGGATCTGTCTCTTTAGACTTTAGCATGGCTCGAGTAATATTATCTGACATTTTATTTAAGCCCAGCTTCCAGCATCCCCACCCACCAAACCTTTGTGTTCTGTTAGAATGATATCTCTTTTTCAGCATTTCAGCATCTCATCTCTTGATACATTGGCTTTTTTAATGAATCCTGCATATTTGGAATCAACCAGGTCCTGCAGGTTCTTTCCCCATCTCATGGTGGGTAATCTTCCCAATTTACTGGCTTTTGCTTATTTCGATTAAGGTTACAGGACTTTTACAGACTTGGTTGCTTGCCCCATTGAAGGGCAGCATGTGCCCACTCCAGTGTCAGCTGGCATCCTGGGGGTTGATCTGAACCCATCACTTTGGAACCCAAGGGCTCCTGTCCTGCCAGCTGAGCCACATCAGATGTCAAACATGAACTGAACAGTTAGACACACAAACTCCACAGTGGTATATAAGCCAGGTTTCAGGCATAACGCTGAACCACCTAGTGCTGCATTCCAGTTCAAGCTAACCTAAAGGTCTCTTTTACAAGCCCCCAGGAAGGGAGTCTATAAGATGTCCTTCATCCAGGATAGTAAAAAGAAATGTCACACCCTTTCCCCTTCCCATGGGGCAGTTTTGCTTTGAGCAGCTCTGGCTGGATGAACATTAGTTCGCTTTCCCCCATAAAGAATACTTGTTTTTCTCACATTGATATTGTGTCCGTCACTGGCTGTCCCCAAGATATTCTTTATTTAGCATTAATCAAATGTCATTTAACGGAAGGGTGTGGATACTGTGGAGAGTTGGGGGGGCGGGAATCACATATTGTTACTGCGACATAAGGATGCTGCAGTCAAACTATACAGGGGGAGAAGGCAGCTAATATTAATTGATAATTAAATGCATCTAATTAATGTTTAATAATTAACACTGAATAATTGCAGAGTTGGACAGTCATTAAATACTAGGAACCCCCCCCCCCTTAAATATATATATATATACTTGTGAGTGGAAGAGGACTTTCAAGGGGCTTGTCATGCCACAGGTGTAGCTTTTCAAAACCCTCCCCAAATTCCCAGATCTATTCAAAGATGCACAGTACAGGAATAAAATACTAAAAAGTTGCCACCCCTTCACAATCAGGGCCATCATTTCTTGCTGCCAGCAGAAGGAAGGAGAGAAATGTAGCATTTCATAGCATTTGCTACTTGCGTGACTAGGAAGATAATCAGAGCCTGTTCAAGACCTTAATGTGGACTCAAAGCACTGGGTGGAGAATTATGATGGGCTGTCCTTTGGGCATTCTGGACTACAATTCTCACTGCCCCAGGCTGTCAGCCATGTTGGTTGGCTTATGGGAACTTGTTGTGTTCTAATAGTGTGACCTTATTCATGTGATAACAATGTATCTTAACAATGTAACCCTTCCTACAAGTAACAATATAGTCGTCAGCTGTATCACTATAAACCCTGTATTAGGACGCGAGCCAATGACCACCAGTGGGCAGCAGCGAGCGTCCAAGCTCTCTTGGTCCATACTCATCAATAGCCACAGCGCGGAGTTTCCCGCCACTACCTACACCTGGACAAGAAGGGCGTGACCAACAATGATGTCACGCAGACAATAGCCAACCGGTTATCGTGGAGCCACATTCAAATGTTGACCACTGTATATATAGAGCTTTGCATCCGCCATTACCTCATGTTCCCTCTGTCCACCATGCAATAAACCTGAGTTAAACCAGCCCATGGCTGTTTCCTGTGTCTTGGTTCTCATACACTAAATTGGCGACGAAGGTGGGATAATGGATCCCCAAGGAGCCAGGGCACAGAGCGGTTTCAACATTACCAAACCGCAAGACTGGGAGCTCTTTGAGATGGACTTCCAGGCGGCACTGGTGGAACTCAAAGTCAAAGACGACGAGGAAAGGAAGAGGGCCATCCTCACCAGAATGCTTGGGATAGAAACCAAGCGAACGCTGGTGAGCATTATTGCACCGAAGAAGATGAGTGACTTCAAAGCCGAGGACATCATGAAACTGCTGCGTGACCGGTTCTGACCCTCGAGGGCAATGTTTCCCGCTCGGAGCGCGTTTTGGAGGCGAGTCCAAGCGCCGGATGAGTCGGTTGAGACCTTCGTAACAGCCATGAGAATAGCCGCCGCCCCCTGCAGATGGGACAACCTAGAGATGGCCCTAAGGGACGGCGTTCTTTGTGGCCTGAAGGACAAGGAAGTGCAGCACAGCCTGATGAACAAGGAGCCGCCACCCACGCTGGCAGAGGTTGTGGAGGCCGCGGAATCCGCGGAATCCACGAATGCGGGGGTCGACGAAATGCACCAGTGGCGGGAGTGGCATCCTAGGGCCGGCAAAGCGGAAAATTCGGTGCACGGCAAGTCCGGACAGTCGGTGCACGTAACCCGACGAACCTCGAAGTCGTCTACGGAAGGCAGCGACGGCGAGGAGGTCCAGAAGGTCCGAAAAGGAGGGCGCCGCTGCGATGGTTGCGGAGCGGCCCATGAGCGCGCGAAGTGCCCATTCAGAAAAGCCGAGTGTTACAACTGCGGCCGTCGGGGGCACATCGCCAAGGCGTGCAGAAATCGGAAAGAGGGCCGGAGGCACTCACAAGACCGTTCGGCCAGACCGGACCGTCCAGCGAGGTCCAAAGATGGCGCCCGGACCACGAGGAAGCAGGACGGCGTGGGCCGCATCTCGGACGACAGCGAGGACGACGCCCCCGTGTTCAGCGTGTCCGCGGGACAACCCCATTACTTCGTCGAGGTACTAGTACAAGGGGCCCCTATTAGGATGGAAATTGACTCGGGGTCCTCCTATTCTATAATTCCCCAGAGAGAGTTCTTGAAAATCGACCCCCATGTGCGGCCCAAACTTAAAACGTTGAGGTCCACGCTACGAGACGTGCAGGGGAACAGCATTCCAGTGTTGGGGGTCGGAAAATTTCGGGTCCGTTTTAGGAAACATTCTGCGGAACTCCCTCTAGTTGTTCTCAAAGGGGGAAATTGTAGCCTCCTCGGGACTCAGTGGTTTCAGCCTTTGGGTTTGTTCATAGGGGGGGTGCATGCTGTGGGTGCGGATCCAATACAAGCGGTGTGCGATGCGCACTCCGCCGTTTTTAAAAAAGGACTGGGAAAGTTCAAGGGATCCCCTGTAGCCTTCGACCTAGACCCGGAGGTCCGCCCGATAAGACTCAAACCACGCAGGGTGCCGTTCGCACTAAAGGACAAAATAGAGGCGGAACTGGACAAACTGGTGGGCCAGGGGATTCTTGTTCCTGTTGATTCCGCGGAGTGGGAAACTCCAATTGTTACAGCACTAAAAGCTAACGGGGAGGTGCGCATTTGCGCTGATTATAAGTGTACAATTAACAAGGCAATCCGCCCTAATGCATACCCGGTGCCGGTGGTCAGCCACCTTCTGGTCAGGCTGAATGGGGGAAAATGTTTCGCTAAGCTCGATTTAGCACAAGCCTACCAGCAACTCCCTGTAACTCCCGCCACGGCAGCGGCACAAACTATAGTTACACATAAAGGGGCGTTCCAGGTGTCGCGTTTACAGTTCGGCGTGAACTCGGCACCCGGCCTTTTTCAGTCGATTGTGGAACGCCTCCTGAAGGGGCTGGAGGGAGTGTTGTGTTATTTTGATGACGTATTGATAACAGGGGGGAGTGAGGCCGAACTGGCAAAGAGATTGGATAAAGTACTGACTGTGTTCGAGAAAGCGGGGCTGCGACTGAGAAAAGACAAATGCGTATTTTTCGAAACAGAGGTTGAGTTTTTAGGGTTCCGTGTCACACCCGAGGGAATTAAGCCGTCCAAATCCAAAGTAGCCGCCATCAAGCAGGCTCCTCGCCCCACATCCAAAACCGAACTACAGTCATTCCTGGGGCTCCTAAATTTTTACCATACCTTCCTTCCACGGAAGGCGTCTGTGGCCGAACCGCTCCATCGGTTGCTTAAAAAGGAGGAAACATGGCTGTGGGGTGACGAGCAAGAGAGGGCTTTTAAAGAGTTAAAGCAACTCCTAACATCCGAGGCAATCCTAACTCATTTCGACCCCAAACGGCCAGTGGTCTTAGTTTGTGACGCATCCCCGGTGGGGGTGGGGGCGGTGCTTTGCCACGTGTTGGACGACGGAAGGGAGGCCCCGATAGCGTTTTATTCAAGGTCCCTGTCCCAAGCAGAACGGAATTACGCACAGACCGACAGGGAGGCATTAGCGATAGTAGCGGGAACCAAAAAATTTCACGATTTTCTGTATGGTCGCCCGTTTACGATCGTGACCGATCACAAGCCTCTGTTAGGAATTTTCACTGCAAATAAGCCCACGCCTCAGATCCTGTCCCCGAGAATGCTGAGGTGGGCTATCTTCCTCAACGCATACCAACATGAGTTGGAATACCGGCCCGGAAAGGAGATCAGCCATGCAGACGCACTCTCACGGTCTCCTCTGCCCTTGTCGGGCGACCAAAAGGTAGGGGTAGAGAGAGACCACCAGGTATTGTTAATAGAGGTCCTAGATTCACCCCCAATAGTACCAGCCGACATTGCCAGGGCGACAGGCAGGGACAGAACGCTGGAGAAAGTAAGCTCATGGGTACAGAAGGGGTGGCCGGCGTCCTCCCCAAGTACGGAATTCGACCCATTTTTTCGGAAGAAAATAGAGTTGTCCATAAAGAGGGGGTGCCTCTTGTGGGGCCAACGGGTGGTAGTCCCTGCATCCCTGCGACCGAGGGTACTCAAACTGTTGCACGTCAGCCACCCGGGGATCGTCCGTTCCAAGGCGCTGGCCCGGAGTTACTTCTGGTGGCCCCAGCTGGACACAGACATAGAGCACATGGTCGGCACTTGTGAAGCATGCCAGGGCTCCCGACCAGAGGCGGCTCGCCTCCCGCATAGGGAATGGGACGCGGCAAGGGGACCGTGGTCCAGAGTGCACATAGATTTTGCTGGCCCGTTCCGAGGAACCCTTTTTCTCCTGGTAGTGGATGCGTACTCCAAGTGGCTGGAGGTGATGCCGGTAAAGAGCACGTCCTCCACCACTACAATTAACCATCTAAGGAGAGTCTTTTCCACGTTCGGTTTACCCGACACTCTGGTCAGCGATAACGCTAGTTGTTTCACGTCCGCTGAGTTCAGGGCATTCATGGAGGCAAACGCCATTCGGCACGTCACATCCGCGCCGTTTCACCCGGCCACGAATGGCCAAGTGGAGCGGCTGGTGCGGACAACAAAGGATGCGCTGCGGCGCATGGGCTCGGGGGACCTGAATCACCAAGTATGTCAGTTTTTATTAGCGTATAGGGTGACCCCCTTAGCATCCGGATACTCGCCGGCAGAGCTGCTGATGCGGAGAAAGCTGACCACGATTCTGACCAGGTTAGACCCAACGAGGGTCGAGGACAAAGGGAAGAACGTAGGGGTAGCGGTGTCGAAAGGTTTCGCCGAAGGTGATCCTGTGCATTGCAGGAACTACGCCAGCACAGGGCCAGCCTGGGTACCAGGGAGAGTTGTAGAACAGACGGGACCAGTGTCATATCAGGTGGAAACGAGCACCGGTCTACTCTGGAGGCGGCATGCAGATCAGCTCAGGAGCCGGGTTCCCAGAAAGCAATCCACGGACGGCATGGGAAATGCCTCAGCGTTAGGGTTCTCCTCCACCCGCTTAGCCCAAGGAGGAGACAACGAAGGGCAACAGTCCCAAACAAGGGGGGGAAGCAGCGGTCCCGACTCAGATCCTTTTGACACGCCAGCTCTATCCGATTCCGGGGAAGAGGGTGAGGAGTTTGCGACTGCTGCCCCCGAAGAGTTTGCGACTGCTGCCCCCGAATTTGATTTTGCGTTACCGAGCCGGGGGGGGGGGTTTGGGAGTGTTCCCCCACCCATCCAAGCGAGAAGAGGGGTTTTTCGTTAGCCCCCAGTGCCCCCGGTTCTTCCCAAATAAAGCACACACCTCCCAAAAAAGCCGCAGAACCGCGGCAAGTCACTAACAAGTCTCCCTCTCCAATTACAGGACAGGAAGCCAGGGGACAAGGAGAAGGTAGCAAACCCGGGGCAGGGCAGCCCGCACCGAGGCCCCAGCGTGTTCGAAATAAGCCATCTTGGCTGAGAGACTTCGTCTCATCCTAGGGGGGAGGAGTGTTGTGTTCTAATAGTGTGACCTTATTCATGTGATAACAATGTATCTTAACAATGTAACCCTTCCTACAAGTAACAATATAGTCGTCAGCTGTATCACTATAAACCCTGTATTAGGACGCGAGCCAATGACCACCAGTGGGCAGCAGCGAGCGTCCAAGCTCTCTTGGTCCATACTCATCAATAGCCACAGCGCGGAGTTTCCCGCCACTACCTACACCTGGACAAGAAGGGCGTGACCAACAATGATGTCACGCAGACAATAGCCAACCGGTTATCGTGGAGCCACATTCGAATGTTGACCACTGTATATATAGAGCTTTGCATCCGCCATTACCTCATGTTCCCTCTGTCCACCATGCAATAAACCTGAGTTAAACCAGCCCATGGCTGTTTCCTGTGTCTTGGTTCTCATACACTAAAGAACTGTAGACCAACTCTCTGGAGGGCCAAGCATTAGCAGTCCTGCCACTGCAGAGTATTCTTAAATGAACATTAAATGTTATGTCACTTTTACAAGTGAGTTGAGGTTCTCCACAGTCACAAGTAGCACTGTCCAGTCCAGACCAGAGAGATCAACAGAGTTGATTTGCAGAAGCACAACAAAACTCTAGAGCAGTGGTTCCCAACATGGGGCACAGGCCCCACAGAGGGACTTCAATTCCCAGAAGCCTAAGTCAGTACATTGGCTGATCAGTGATTTGGGAAATTGGCTTAGACTTCCGGGAATTGAAGTCCAAAAAGCAAAAGTTGGGAAACACTGTTCTAGAAGGAAATAACATGGAATGAAAGCAGAATGTGTCCAGTAGTTGCCTGTTGTGGGTAGCAGGGAACAACCAGCCAGCCAGCCAGGAGGTAGATTGGAAGGGTGGAGAAGGAGGAATGAATGGTTGATTATCTGGAATATGAACGAGAACACTCTGCTCCAAAACTTTTATTATGGGTGGGTTCTATAATGCTGTGAAGTGTCAGTGCTTAAACCAGGAAACAAAAAGACTTAGGGTTAACTCAGGGAACATCCTAGAACTGTATGCAAAATATAAGGCAATCAGATTGACCAATGAACAATATATAGGATCCAGATTCTATGTAAGGATATTTCCACTATGTCAACTTTTAAAAAACAGGCACAAAATTGTGTGCAAGCTTTTGAGGTGAGGCATGGTTTTGCAAGACACCTGGTATGGGATAAAGATGCGGTTGGCCACGGAAACTGAGTTGGGGCTTGAATGTCTCTCTCACATATCTTAAATGCCCTGTCAGGGTCACGATGAATTGGAAATGACTTGACAGCACATAACCACAGCAACATGGTTTTCCAACAGACCATGGGAAAGAAGAATGGAGAAGGAGTTTTAAAAAAGTCAAAACAGACCATATCTCAAAATGTTTATCTCCCGCACTGGCCCATTTATGTCTAAGAGGAGAGAAACAGCCAGTATTCAAATGTGATGGCAGCTGACCTACCTACTGCTGTTTGAACTGCAGTAGAAAGTAGCCACTCTTTTGGCTGAGAGCAAAAAACTGAGGAAAATTCCAGTCCTCTACTGATGCAAAATAAAAGACTTGCTCTGAATGTTGGTCTAACTCTTTGCCCTCTTTGAAGACTATGGCCCATCACAAGGTGGAGATCCAGGCATCCATTAGATAAGACTTCATAGACAGGGGGTAATTTAAGGCAGTGTTTCTGAACCTTGAGTCCCCAGGTGTTCTTTGACTTTATTTTATTTTATTTTATTTGAGCCACCCAGAGTCTTCTGAGTTGGGTGGCAATACAAATTAGAAAAAATAAATAATAAATAAATTCATAGATACCCAAGTCAGTACACCTGATGATCAGGGCTCTTGGAAACTGAAGTCCAAGAACAACTGGAGACCCAAGGTTGAGAAACTCTGGACTTTAAGATGTTGTAGCATCTTAAGAAATACAGCTTCTTAAAGTGCAACTATAATGAACATCAGTAAACTTTGAAGGATTCCTATTCATGCTGTTTTTACCTTAAAATAAGTAAAAGTGAGCCGAGCCGGGTACCATTTGTAGAAATAAAGTGCTGGGTTGAGTGATCCTCTCTTTGGATTAGTAAAAAGTAAGAAACAATGGGAATATCTGAGTTCTCCAGAAGTCTTTAACAGGCAAAGATCATGTAATATTTGAGATTAAGACAAAAAGCCGCCAAATTGGGCCAAATTGGATGTGATGGCCAAGTTGCTCTGATCCCAAATATTTTTGGGGAACGAGATAGCTCATGTGGTTTATAACTTTTTAGTGATCTAGTAGAGATATTACCCATCTAAGAACTTTATTTCTATGGCTAAATTACCTAGCTACATTTTCTATAGACTTAGAAATGTCTTCCACAAGCCTCAGTGCATATGGACAAGATGGTTTTATGTGGGGAGAGGGGCTTGTTACAAGTTTTTCCTGGACAACTCCTTACCCTACCCCCTCCCTTCTCCCTGACAAGGCCATGCACAGCACCACAAATGTGCTGCATTTTCACAGCTATTGAGTCATATGGTGTTTTTTCTCAGAGCTTCACAGTGTTGCTGCCTTTGTATTTGAGAAACGAACAAAGAAAGCCCCTAGTGCTATGAGCCAGGCTTCCAGTCCTCTTCACAAAGCCTCTAGCCTCAGGCTGCAAGGACTGCTTCTCACTGAAAAAAGGAAGGCGGCGGTGGTGGAATCTTTATCACATCATCCCTCCCCACCACCACTATAAGGCTGATGGGGGACCCACAATCAGACCTTGGTGCAGTCAAGCCGCACTGCCTAATGAGACCCTATGCAATTACTGCAATATGTTGCATCGCTGTTCTGTCACAAACAGCCAAGCATCACAGCCTCCCAAAACCCAGTCCAGCAGGCAGACCAAGCAAGAAGCAAGTGGGGGAGAGAGCCACAAACTGCACACCAATGATGTGAAGGGGGGCAGGGCGTTGAGGAGGGGAGAAGGAAAGAGCTTACGGGGTGGATGGGGGAGGACAGCTATTAAGCAGCCATAAATAATAAGTTGCACACAAAAGCACTTCCAGGGCCCCCTGAAAATATAAGGCCAAGTCTGGTCTCATGTTGGAGGAATATCAGATTTCACACATATCCCTCCAGGAATATTCTTCTACCAAGGGGAAGCATTGCATCGGATACCTAGATTAGAATTTTTTTAAAAAACTCTATTACTGTGAAATCAAGAAAAAGATCCCGCCGCTTTGGATTTCTGCTCACTCTCACTTCTCCAATGCTGTGGGGCGGGGTGGGGGAGGGGGAGGGAATCTATGTGGATTTTATATTCTAACATAATGGGTTTTTACTTACATTACAGATATTGTTCATCGTCCTTATCATCATTTATTATTTTGATAGTGCTTCACATGTGCTAAGCACTTTACAATCAATCAAAACACATTCCTGTAATGAAAGAAAAAGTTATACTTGAGAAGATCCTGACGTGATCAAGATTAAACCCATTATGGCAGAGCCCTTATCCCCTCTACAGGAGGGTCTCTTCTCCCAAGATCCATTAAGATTTTTGCATTCCAATTATTAAATTGTTCAGGTTGCTATTTCTTACATTATGCCAGACTCACGGCACACAAACATTCATGGCCAGGTCATTTACTCTTACTTCATAGACACTTTGGTTTGATATGCCCTTATTGTGTCTCTATTAACCCTGAACCTTATTTCTTTATGGATTTTAAAATGTATAAAGAAGCTATTTATTTGTCAATCTCTCCCTCTCTCCCCATCACCTCCTCTCATGGACATATAAATACATCTTCCCAGATGCTTAATTGAGATACTATTGCATAAATGGGTTAGATCAGAAAAGGAGGGGACAGAAAGGTTTGTTTCTTTTACAGCATTGTCTTCCTGGCCTCATCCTGGCTGCTGCATGTGGGGTGGTGTCCATACTGGATACATTCGCCACAAAGCCTACCCTCTAACCCAGGGATTCTCAAACAACAGCCCATGGGCCAGATTCGGCCTGCAGCAACATTTCATATGGCCCATGCCACCACCAGAAGCGGAAGCAAATGTGTTTACGACCACTGTAAATGAGCCCGTGGCTGTCATGAACACATTTACAACAGCCACGGATGCATTTTACAGCAGTGTTTACAGCGGGGGGTGGGGGACCACCAGTCCAGCCTGCTCAGCTGTCTGAGGGGGCATGATCCGGCTCATGGATTGAAAAGGTTGACAATCCCTGCTCTAACCCTAACCCACTTATTTTGAAACACGCATGCATGCCTACAGACGGACATACAACCTAAACACCATTTGCTTTCAGTCTTTTCAACTGTGGTGAAATATTTGTACACATTCACACAGAAAGACAGAGAGAGAGAGAGAGAGAGAGAGCTCCCGAACACTACAAATACAGCTGGTGGGGATGAAGGGTGTGAGGGAAAGAAGGAATCAGCTCCCCCAATACCCTTGGGCTTGGTGTGTGCCCACACACCACCCGCCAGCCGTCACGCTGCTGCTGATGATGGATGAGACAGCGTGAGCGGCACCTCCTGGAGGGGTGGGGGGAGGCGGGAAGAGGAGCTGAAATTCATTTCCAAAGAGAAATAAATAAACTTGCCAGCCCTGGGGCTGCCACCACTGCTGTATTAGCCAGGCTTTAATTTCATTCTTGATTTGATATGATTTCATTGAAAGTTGGGGGGAGAAGGGGCGTTTATCTATGGGAGTAGAGCAAATGGGTTAAGTAGATTATGGTGCATGTGCAGGAGAATGATTGTGCCCAGGATCCTTCTCTCCTTGAATGTGAGGAATGAGTTGGAGCCTCTTTCCATGAAGGAGGCCGGCGTCTTGGGGTCCACTTCCATGAAGAAATTCCTAAGCCTGTTTTTATCAGAGGGGTTTAGACAAGTCTTCATCAATGATAAGCCTCCTGGCGGCTACCGCTCATCAAAATGGCTAGATCTTACAATGGGGGAAAACAAGGAGACCCTGCTTCCAAACACCAGCTCTCTCTCTCAAGGAAGATGTTCCCTTCATGTTGTTTTTGTGGCTTTCCCATAAACACTGAAGGCCAACGTGTGGCTCTTACCTATGATGTGATTCTATGTTATCCTGTAGCATAATGAAGCTTCTTTTTAAAATCTATTTGTTCTAAAATCTATCTTTTCTTGCTGGCCGCTGTGAGAACAAAATACAGTAAAACCCTGGGTTATGATGGGTTGCTCTGATTCTTCACTATGTTTCTCCATATCACCAAGTTTCTTTCTGGAATTAACTTCTGAGTGTCATGTCAGGGACATTTTCCTTCCATCTCCCCACCCCCACCCCACCCCACCCCCGTTGGATTGTGAAGGCAAAAGGTTCTCTAGTTATTAATATCCATTACCAACTTTAGAGATGAAAATTGCATACTAACAAAGCAGGCAACCTATAACCCCCCATCCAACCTCCATCAGCCTTAACCAGCACAATCAATGGTAAGGCATGCTGGAAGTTAAAACCCAGAAATGGAGATAGAGTCTCCACCCCAACATAGTACCTGGATTTCTCTACAGCAAGGACACAAATTGATAAGTCTCCTCTCCACCTTTAAGATTTTTTTCCTTTGCAAACCCAAAGATAAAGTAGATGGCTCTCCATCTTTAAGAGCTTAATGAAAAAGAGGAATAAGAACACTTCCCCCAGTATATAATTCAAATCCTTGATCAGAAAAGAAAGTGGGGAGAGGAAGGCTGACAAGCAACTCAAAGGATGGAGCAGCAATTGCAGACTACTGTCTCTTGGGAAGGCCCCAAAGAAGCCAAAGACAGTAGATCCTGTGGAAAGAAAGAGAATAATCCTTGAGTTACTTCAATTCTAGTTTTTCATCGGCAGTTGTCTTTTCAAAAGGTGAAAAATCACTGGCAGGATGGAAAATCAGCCCTGGTTGAGATGGTTGCTACTCGTATCTGAGTATGCATATATATCACTAGCATTTTTTGCCCTGCCCTGCCGGGCAGGTATAACTTGTGTGTTGGTGGTTGGGGTGGTTTTTGGGGGGTGCACACACACACACACACACACACACACACACACACACACACACACACACACACACACACACACAACCATATATGCAACACACACACACACACACACACACGACACAACACAACCACACACACACAATACACACACATACACAACACAACCATACACACAGCACAACCACACACACACACACAACACAACCACACACACACAACACAACACAACCACACACACACACATGCTGAAGCTGCATGGAGAGAGGAGGAGCTACCCTTTCTCCCCACAAAGCCTCGGCGAGGCCACACACACACACACACAGCTCAGAAGGATGCGCCGAGTGCGAAAGGCCTAGCTGGCAACAGGTAAGTGGGGCGGGGGACAGGGACTGAGGGGGGGACGGGTGGGGGGCGGGTTCATGTTCCCCCTTTCTCCTCCCAGACCAGGGTGGGCAGCATGGTCCCCGGACCCGTCCCCCCCTCAGACAATGTTCCCTGCCCCATTTACCTGTTGCTGGCTTAGTCGTTTTCTCTTTGCGCCTCCCCGGCCTGGCCTTCTTAGCTGGGCTGCTCACCTTCCGTGCCTTCATGGTACGGCCTGTCCTCTGTCCCTGCCGGCGTCAAGGCCTTTTCCGGTCAGGTGGGGGGCATAAAAAGCAGGCAGCCCAGCCGGCAAATGATGTGCCCGCCCGCCGTGGTGAGCTGGGGATGGCTTCCCTCCGGGAGACGAAGTGTCTCCCGGAGGAAAGTGGTTTGCGAGTTGGCCGGCCTTTTTTTTT